>CM048749.1:383783985-384383985 GCA_026315105.1 Locusta migratoria
ACCCAAGTATGACACAAGCAGGACACGAAAGCGTTTTGAAATTAATATTGTCAGTTGCTACCGCCCCTTCCCCTTCTGTCTCGACTTGTCCCGACTTTGCTCTACTGACGCTCGCTGACGCTCGAGGGTAGGGGTTTATGAAGGCAGAAACACAAGGGTGCGTCTGCGAGAGGCGAAATAAATAGCGGAAATCTGCGTACATTTGTTCCTATTTTTAATCTTTTTTTACGTAAATATACGACCATTTTACACAATTAGTTAACTGCTTGCAGAAAGTTATGTTCCCCTTCTCTCCTAACACGCAATTTTCGGCAGAAATCGTGCCATATTTAACGAATAATAACACGTCAAGATACGCCATTCGATCATGTGAATCGTGAAATGAAAGTGTTATTTATTAATTTATTTACGCAAAGATAAGACGTTTTTACCGTTTCACGTCCGATAAAAAATTGGAAAGCAAATCTTTCTACTGCGGATGGCAAAGAATATCAGTGTGGAACGCACGATAAAAGCCAACAGCACATTTCATTCAAGGCTTTTCTTTTTTTTACGTAAATATAAGAAGTTTTTACCGTATCACGTCCAATAAAAAAATAGGAAAAAAATCTTTCTACTCCGGAGGGAAAAGAATAACAGTGTGGAACGTACGTTAAAAGACAATTATCCCCCCCCCCCCCCCCCCAAAAAGACGGTCACCCATCTAAGTACTAAAAACGCCCAACGTCGCTTAACTTCGAGTATCGAACGAGAAGCGGTACACCGAACGTGGTACGGCCGTTGGCGCTAATATATAGCACATCTGGCGAAAAGTTATCTTCCGCTGCTCTCCTAAGACACGCATTTGCCCATTTAGCAGACAAGGCCGCAAATACAGACGAATTAGTTTGATGCGCCCTGTGTCAGTGGAGCGTGTATTCAGACCCTCGCGAAATCAAGCAATGTTTACGTATTTCACCGAGTGACGTCTAACTTGGTTCTGCGGGCCACTGTCATTTTGTAATGAGCCGCTGCTAGCCAAGAATGACACAAGCAGGACACGAAAGCGTTTTGAAATTAATATTGTCAGTTGCTACCGCCCCCTTCCCTTCTGTCTCGACTTGTCCCGACTTTGCTCTACTGACGCTCGCTGACGCTCGAGGGTAGGGGTTTATGAAGGCAGAAACACAAGGGTGCGTCTGCGAGAGGCGAAATAAATAGCGGAAATCTGCGTACATTTGTTCCTATTTTTAATCTTTTTTTACGTAAATATACGACCATTTTACACAATTAGTTAACTGCTTGCAGAAAGTTATGTTCCCCTTCTCTCCTAACACGCAATTTTCGGCAGAAATCGTGCCATATTTAACGAATAATAACACGTCAAGATACGCCATTCGATCATGTGAATCGTGAAATGAAAGTGTTATTTATTAATTTATTTACGCAAAGATAAGACGTTTTTACCGTTTCACGTCCGATAAAAAATTGGAAAGCAAATCTTTCTACTGCGGATGGCAAAGAATATCAGTGTGGAACGCACGATAAAAGCCAACAGCACATTTCATTCAAGGCTTTTCTTTTTTTTACGTAAATATAAGAAGTTTTTACCGTATCACGTCCAATAAAAAAATAGGAAAAAAATCTTTCTACTCCGGAGGGAAAAGAATAACAGTGTGGAACGTACGTTAAAAGACAATTATTCCCCCCCCCCCCCCCAAAAAAGACGGTCACCCATCTAAGTACTAAAAACGCCCAACGTCGCTTAACTTCCAGTATCGAACGAGAAGCGGTACACCGAACGTGGTACGGCCGTTGGCGCTAATATATAGCACATCTGGCGAAAAGTTATCTTCCGCTGCTCTCCTAAGACACGCATTTGCCCATTTAGCAGACAAGGCCGCAAATACAGACGAATTAGTTTGATGCGCCCTGTGTCAGTGGAGCGTGTATTCAGACCCTCGCGAAATCAAGCAATGTTTACGTATTTCACCGAGTGACGTCTAACTTGGTTCTGCGGGACACTGTCATTTTGTAATGAGCCGCTGCTAGCCAAGAATGACACAAGCAGGACACGAAAGCGTTTTGAAATTAATATTGTCAGTTGCTACCGCCCCTTCCCTTCTGTCTCGACTTGTCCCGACTTTGCTCTACTGACGCTCGCTGACGCTCGAGGGTAGGGGTTTATGAAGGCAGAAACACAAGGGTGCGTCTGCGAGAGGCGAAATAAATAGCGGAAATCTGCGTACATTTGTTCCTATTTTTAATCTTTTTTTACGTAAATATACGACCATTTTACACAATTAGTTAACTGCTTGCAGAAAGTTATGTTCCCCTTCTCTCCTAACACGCAATTTTCGGCAGAAATCGTGCCATATTTAACGAATAATAACACGTCAAGATACGCCATTCGATCATGTGAATCGTGAAATGAAAGTGTTATTTATTAATTTATTTACGCAAAGATAAGACGTTTTTACCGTTTCACGTCCGATAAAAAATTGGAAAGCAAATCTTTCTACTGCGGATGGCAAAGAATATCAGTGTGGAACGCACGATAAAAGCCAACAGCACATTTCATTCAAGGCTTTTCTTTTTTTTACGTAAATATAAGAAGTTTTTACCGTATCACGTCCAATAAAAAAATAGGAAAAAAATCTTTCTACTCCGGAGGGAAAAGAATAACAGTGTGGAACGTACGTTAAAAGACAATTTTGTTTCCCCTCCAAAAGACGGTCACCCATCTAAGTACAAAAAACGCCCAATGTTGCTTAACTTCCATGGTCGAACGAGAAGAGGTACACCCAACGTGGTACGGCCGCTGGCGATTATATGTAGCATATCTGGCGAGAAGTTATCTTCCGCTGCTCTCCTAAGACACGCATTTGCCCATTTAGCAGACAAGGCCGCAATTACAGACGAATTAGTTTGATGCGCCCTCTGTCAGTGGAGCGTGTATTCAGACCCTGGCGAAATCAATCAATGTTTACGTATTTCACCGAGTGACGTCTAACTTGGTTCTGCGGGACACTGTCATTTTGTAATGAGCCGCTGCTAGCCAAGAATGACACAAGCAGGACACGAAAGCGTTTTGAAATTAATATTGTCAGTTGCTACCGCCCCCTTCCCTTCTGTCTCGACTTGTCCCGACTTTGCTGTACTGACGCTCGCTGACGCTCGAGGGTAGGGGTTTATGAAGGCAGAAACACAAGGGTGCGTCTGCGAGAGGCGAAATAAATAGCGGAAATCTGCGTACATTTGTTCCTATTTTTAATCTTTTTTTACGTAAATATACGACCATTTTACACAATTAGTTAACTGCTTGCAGAAAGTTATGTTCCCCTTCTCTCCTAACACGCAATTTTCGGCAGAAATCGTGCCATATTTAACGAATAATAACACGTCAAGATACGCCATTCGATCATGTGAATCGTGAAATGAAAGTGTTATTTATTAATTTATTTACGCAAAGATAAGACGTTTTTACCGTTTCACGTCCGATAAAAAATTGGAAAGCAAATCTTTCTACTGCGGATGGCAAAGAATATCAGTGTGGAACGCACGATAAAAGCCAACAGCACATTTCATTCAAGGCTTTTCTTTTTTTTACGTAAATATAAGAAGTTTTTACCGTATCACGTCCAATAAAAAAATAGGAAAAAAATCTTTCTACTCCGGAGGGAAAAGAATAACAGTGTGGAACGTACGTTAAAAGACAATTATTCCCCCCCCCCCAAAAAGACGGTCACCCATCTAAGTACTAAAAACGCCCAACGTCGCTTAACTTCCAGTATCGAACGAGAAGCGGTACACCGAACGTGGTACGGCCGTTGGCGCTAATATATAGCACATCTGGCGAAAAGTTATCTTCCGCTGCTCTCCTAAGACACGCATTTGCCCATTTAGCAGACAAGGCCGCAAATACAGACGAATTAGTTTGATGCGCCCTGTGTCAGTGGAGCGTGTATTCAGACCCTCGCGAAATCAAGCAATGTTTACGTATTTCACCGAGTGACGTCTAACTTGGTTCTGCGGGACACTGTCATTTTGTAATGAGCCGCTGCTAGCCAAGAATGACACAAGCAGGACACGAAAGCGTTTTGAAATTAATATTGTCAGTTGCTACCGCCCCTTCCCTTCTGTCTCGACTTGTCCCGACTTTGCAGTACTGACGCTCGCTGACGCTCGAGGGTAGGGGTTTATGAAGGCAGAAACACAAGGGTGCGTCTGCGAGAGGCGAAATAAATAGCGGAAATCTGCGTACATTTGTTCCTATTTTTAATCTTTTTTTACGTAAATATACGACCATTTTACACAATTAGTTAACTGCTTGCAGAAAGTTATGTTCCCCTTCTCTCCTAACACGCAATTTTCGGCAGAAATCGTGCCATATTTAACGAATAATAACACGTCAAGATACGCCATTCGATCATGTGAATCGTGAAATGAAAGAGTTATTTATTAATTTATTTACGCAAAGATAAGACGTTTTTACCGTTTCACGTCCGATAAAAATTGGAAAGCAAATCTTTCTACTGCGGATGGCAAAGAATATCAGTGTGGAACGCACGATAAAAGCCAACAGCACATTTCATTCAAGGCTTTTCTTTTTTTTACGTAAATATAAGAAGTTTTTACCGTATCACGTCCAATAGAAAAATAGGAAAAATATCTTTCTACTCCGGAGGGAAAAGAATAACAGTGTGGAACGTACGTTAAAAGACAATTATTCCCCCCCCCCCCAAAAAAGACGGTCACCCATCTAAGTACTAAAAACGCCCAACGTCGCTTAACTTCCAGTATCGAACGAGAAGCGGTACACACCGATTTTTTTTTTTTTTTTCAAGAAAAAAATAAGTATTTCTGCCTCCATGTTAATGTTGACCTGAAAGGTCTTACGGCTCCATTGCCGTTTATAACCTAAAAATCGTTTCTCTTGTTAATGTTGCCATTTAACTGTTCAAAATAAACCAACAGAAATTAAAAGCATGTCCTATCTTTCGGTAGAACGTGGGGACCATCCTGTCCTCAATAGAAAAACATAATACTTTGACTCTTGAACTGAAGGAAAGGTAAAACAATGGCGATATATAAATTTTGCTTCGAAACAAAACATATAAGGAATGTCGTGTAAATAAATTTCCTTCCTTCCTTGTTATGGTAATGTATTTAGTAAGAAATTAGCATAATGTTCTTGTAATGTCTTGTTTTCGTCAGCTTGTGATGCTCCGTGGTAAGGTATACCCAGAAATCTTCCAATTTCATGTCCGTGTTTGAAAAAATGTAGTGGACCGATGCCCCCTTTAACCAGTTGATGGCGTTTCTTTTTGTTTTGGGGAACGGTACGTCTTCTGGGAAAAGAAAATCGGAAGCTGTTATGTAGTTTGGCGACGTTCTGCTGATGGACGCCAATTTCCGTCTTATATACATCCATATTTCTTTGACTTTGTCGCATCCGAATCGGTGTTCTTCGGTATCCAATACATTGCACGCGACACAAAGTGGTGAGTTCGCCAGGTGGATGTTGTACAGTTTGGTGCTAGTTGCAATTTTGCGATTTACAACTAAGTACCACGTAGTCTTCATCGTGGAAGGTAAGTTACGACAATGGATATTTTCCCAAATTACCTTCCAGTTGTGAGATCTGTATTTGTCTTCTATGTTGTTTTTCTTTTTATCTTTCATTAATTCGCAGTATATGTCTTTAACTTTCTTATTTCTGACATCGCGGATTCGTGCTTGTAAATAGCTATACTCTAAGAGAAAGTATTTCAAGTGATAAAGTCCGTTCGGGACATGTTGTACACTGATGGGTGGACTGAGGTCAGCCGGAGCTATTTCATCCAACAAGTGTGCAACAAGACTGTTGGTACAATTCGTCCATTGTTCAGTGGTTTTAGCGATGTATAACGCCTGTGCCTTTTTACCAATGTCTGTGAGATTGAGACCCCCACTTAGTGGCGGAAGCGTTAGGGTGTCATACTGCACTTTGAAAATGTGACCGCGACTGACAAAGTGGCCAAGTGCGGACATGAATTGTTTTGTCATACTTGCAGGTATGGGCAGGACTTGAGCGACATAATTAAGTTTTGCAGTTAGGCAGATGTTGGCTACTGTTACTTTCTGGATTTCATTGAGTTTCCTGATACTGTATGTCTGTACACAGGCGCGTAGTTTATTTAACAGTGCCTTGTAGTTTGCTGCTATGGTACGTCGAATAGTATTGTGAAAGTCAATACCTAGGCACTTGAAAACCGTCAGCTCACGTAGATGTCCAGATGTATGTGGCCCTAAACCACGGCCGATATTAAAAATTCCAGATTTTGTTCTGTTGAGAAGCGCGCCAGATGCACGTTCATACTGTTGTACGATCTGCAAAGCGGTCTCTATTTCAGGTCTGTCGATGACAAGGAAACCCACATCATCCGCATAGGCCTTGCAAACTATTTTGTTTCCATGTATTTGTAACCCTTGTAGACGCTGCATCAGCGTGGCAAGAAGGGGTTCAATTGCGATGGAGAAGAGCGCCATAGAAACTGGACAACCCTGTCTAACAGAACTGGCTACTTCTATTTTCCTGGTAGGCTGTCCATTGATGATGATTTGGGATGTATTGTTCGTTATCATATGTTGCAAAATAGTTACGAACCGAGGCGGAAAGCCCATCGCATGCATGGTACGGAGGAGATACTGGTGATTGACCCTGTCAAAGGCTTTGTCAAAGTCTAATGATATTATGGCACATTTAAGTTTACAGACCTCGGCCGTTGATATGAGGTCGCGGTAGTCGCACAGGGTGTGGAAGAGTCTCCTATCTTGGCCCACACTCGTCTGGTAGGGTCCAGTTACGCTGTTAATTGTCGATTTAAGCCTGTGAGCCAAAAGTCGAGCAAAGATTTTGTAATCACTGTTAAGAAGAGTGATAGGTCTCAAATTGTCAATTTTTTTACTAACAGGATTTTTTGGAATCAAAACTATGACGCCTTCGCGAAATTCTTGTGGGATCCCATTTGTGGGCTCCAACAGTTCGTTACAGAGGAGTGTAATTTTTGTTTTGATATGATCCCAGAACACTTGGTAGAATTCCGCTGGGATGCCATCCGCTCCTGGAGATTTGTTTTTGGCACTTTCCCTAACGGCGTATTCCACGTCGTCTTCGGTTGCCTGTGCTACGAGTTTCTCTACTTCCGTGTGGTTGACTCTACCTTGCACATTTTGCAGTAGAACATTTTGTGCTTCTTCGTCTACTTCTTTATGAGACATCAAGGCTGTGAAATGATGTAATATTGCTTCCTTAATTTGTCTATGTGTGGACAAAGTTGTACCATCTGCCGCTGTTAGTTCTGTCAGTATCTTGCTGTGGCCACGTTTCCTTTCTTGTATGACATGATAAATGGACGTATTTTCTTGTTGTGCCATGGTTTGAACCCGTGATCGAACTATGTATCCTTCCAGTTGTTTACGACGCAGGGCCAAAATTTTGGCCTGTATTCTTTTGATTCTTTCATAGTAACCGGTAGCCGATGTGCCTAGCATGTAGATTTCTCTTAAACAGTGAAAATAAAATTCTATTGTTTTTTTATGCCATGAAGTTTTATCTTTAGAGTAGTTAATGAAACATCTCCTTATTTTAGGTTTTGCACACTTAAGCCACCATTCTATTGCCGAAGTATAAGAGGCGAATCTGTGTTCGCACTCCCTCCAGGTTTTGAGGAAGGCTTCTTGACATGCCGGGTCTTGTAGGTGTGAAACATTTAATTTCCACAGGCCTCTGTATCTGCACGTGCCTTGTCGTTCCATATTTACGGTACATAAATATGCTGCGTGATCGGAAAAGGCCACTGGCCAAACTTCAGACTGCAGAATATGAGTGCTCAAGGCAGACGTGACATATATCCTGTCCAAATGGCTTGCTGAATGATTGGTGATGTGGGTAAAACCAGGTGCCACTCCATGTTTGTACTCCCACGAGTCAATGAGCCGTAAGTCTCGGACTGTGCGCTCCAGTTCAATAGATTTGTTCAAGTTGGGAATTTGATCTTTAGCGCTGAGGACGCAATTAAAGTCACCTCCTAAGATGACGTGTTCGTTGTTAGCACCAAACAGGGGAACAATGTCTTCCGTAAAGAAGTCTGCTCGTAGTCGTCTATTACTGGACCCAGATGGAGCATAGATATTTATGAGCCTGATGTTATGGAAGGTGCCAGCAATACCCCTACTATTGGGTAATTTCGTAACATCCTTGATAATGATGCCTTCCTTCACAAGTAAGGCTGTACCCATTTCAGAACCCATACCAGGATTAATGAAGGCATTATATCCTGGTATACAGTCAAGCCTGATGTCTGTTACTTCTTGCAGGAAGGTTATGTCAACGTCTGCTGCATGTAAGAAGTCTTTTAAATATTGTAATTTCAGCTCACTACGTATCTTGTTTAGATTTACCGTTGCGAGCCTATAGGCCTGTAGTGGAATGATTGGTGTCTATCGCAAATTAAACTCAGAAAATAAGAATGTGGTAGTAACCATGAAGTAAATCTAAAGGAAAGTGTCTAAACGCTTGTCGAAAGATGCTTGTGCAAAAATCTGCCACCGGGCACATCAAGAGCTGTTTAATAGTACTCGTCATTAGGGAAAGGATCAGTCGAAAGTGCTTGTTGTGCGTTAATTTCTGTAGAGCCATCGTGGAGGAATTGACAGTCGCCGTCCGTTTGGAATGGAGCTGTGGGAGTTTCGGTTACAGAGGTATCCATCTCCTCTTCCGTACTAGACTCCATTTCTTCGGCCCATGTAGGTGGTAGTAAATTTTTCGACGTGTTGAGTAGCTTGTCAGAAGAACGTTCGGTGACAGTCCGGTCATGAAGTTCGGAGTCGGGGTGTGAGGTGTTTTCAGTATTTAATATCACAGAAGTCGAGGCCTGTTCCATTGTTCCTATCACATTGACGGACGTGTGTGCTGAGTTCCTTAGTTTAGCACCTATCTCCTTTGCCTTTTCCCGTAAGGGCGGTGCAGTGACTTCCGCTCCCTGACGCGCAAGCCTCCGTTTCCTTCTTCTCTTGGGAGATGAACCTCTTGACGGACTTTGTCCATTTTCAAGCGGAGCTTCCGTCGGCGTATGAGTCTCTGCTGGTGGGTGCTCTACAGTGTTTGGGACAAAGAGCTGTTCCTTACTACTCTCAATAGGTGTTGGTTGGTCCAAAACTGTCGGTGCGGGTTGTTCAAACGTTGGAATAGTTTCCGTAGAGGCCACTGGTAGGGCGTCGGAGATTGTCGATTCGGTTTCTTGTATTGCAGGGGCCTGTTCTTGTACGGCTACAGCAGGTGTCGGTGTCACAGAAGTCTGAGGGAGGGTCCGTTCTGTTGATTCAGTTGTCGCCGTCGTCATCTCTATCTCAGGCACGTCAAGACAAGCATTGACTTCGGGGCCCGCGGCAGCGGGGAGACCGCGCGCCGCGGCCGCATACGTCACCGGCAGAGTCGACAACACGGGCGGCCTGGCCGCCTCGCCGGCCGGCAGCTGCGCCACGCGCCGCTGCACGCACTCGGCTCTCACATGACCCGTAGAGTTACACGCGGCACACGTCTTAGGCTGGTCATCGTACATCACAATTGCTCGGTACCCGCAGACCTGAATGTATGACGGAATATGTTTATGCAAGTCGACTTTCAGCTGTCGCACCCCGTTTAGTACCGGAAAGCGATGGGCAGTAGACCACCTTTCAGCAATATTACTAATCACCCTACCGTATGGCGAGATCACTGCGTCTATATCGGCACTTGTTATCTCAAAAGGCAGTTCGAATATGCGCACAGTTCTGATTCCAAGGCCTGCATGAGAAACGAAAACCTTTCCAACATTGCCATCACTGTATTTATATTGCATAACTCCACCACAGGATTCGACTATTTTTGCACACATATCGGATCTAGCGAGTTTCACAAAAACCACGCTGCTAACAATCGATAGATGGATGCCAATAATGTCCTCGATTCCTATTTTAACGCATCGTTCTAGCCATTCCTCAATTTCAAAAGATTTCGGTCGGGCAAATTCTCGTTCAAAAGTAAACTTCAGGGTATCCTTCCTATTCCTTTCAGACATCACTGTTCCGTATTCATCTTCTACAACACGAATAACTGCAGGTCGCTACAGCAAGCGCAGAGACTTACCACGCGAAAGCAGCAAACGGCGCAGCGCACAGCACGGCGTGTGTTTCCTCCACGCTGTCCGCCACAAGACTGGTGGTACGGCCGTTGGCGCTAATATATAGCACATCTGGCGAAAAGTTATCTTCCGCTGCTCTCCTAAGACACGCATTTGCCCATTTAGCAGACAAGGCCGCAAATACAGACGAATTAGTTTGATGCGCCCTCTGTCAGTGGAGCGTGTATTCAGACCCTCGCGAAATCAAGCAATGTTTACGTATTTCACCGAGTGACGTCTAACTTGGTTCTGCGGGACACTGTCATTTTGTAATGAGCCGCTGCTAGCCAAGAATGACACAAGCAGGACACGAAAGCGTTTTGAAATTAATATTGTCAGTTGCTACCGCCCCTTCCCTTCTGTCTCGACTTGTCCCGACTTTGCTGTACTGACGCTCGCTGACGCTCGAGGGTAGGGGTTTATGAAGGCAGAAACACAAGGGTGCGTCTGCGAGAGGCGAAATAAATAGCGGAAAACTGCGTACATTTGTTCCTATTTTTATTCTTTTTTTACGTAAATATACGACCATTTTACACAACTAGTTAACTGCTTGCAGAAAGTTATGTTCCCCTTCTCTCCTAACACGCAATTTTCAGCAGAAATCGTGCCATATTTAAGGAAAAATAACACGTCAAGATACGCCATTCGATCATGTGTATCGTGAAATGAAAGAGTTATTTATTTATTTATTTACGCAAAGATAAGACGTTTTTACCGTTTCACGTCCGATAAAAAAATTGGAAAGCAAATCTTTCTATTGCGGATGGCAAAGAATATCAGTGTGGAACGCACGATAAAAGCCAACAGCACATATCATTCAAGGCTTTTCTTTTTTTTACGTAAATATAAGATGTATTTACCGTTTCACGTCCAATAAAAAAATAGGAAAAAACATCTTTCTACTCCGGAGGGCAAAGAATAACAGTGTGGAACGTACGTTAAAAGACAATTTTGTTTCCCCTCCAAAAGACGGTCACCCATCTAAGTACTAAAAACGCCCAATGTTGCTTAACTTCCATGGTCGAACGAGAAGCGGTACACCCAACGTGGTACGGCCGCTGGCGATTATATGTAGCATATCTGGCGAGAAGTTATCTTCCGCTGCTCTCGTAAGACACGCATTTGCCCATTTATCAGACAAGGCCGCAATTGCAACGAATTAGTTTGATGCGCCCTCTGTCAGTGGAGCGTGTATTCAGACCTTCGCGAAATCAAGCAATGTTTACGTATTTCACCGAGTGACGTCTAACTTGGTTCTGCGGGACACTGTCATTTTGGAATGAGCCGCTGCTATCCAAGTATGACACAAGCAGGACACGAAAGCGTTTTGAAATTAATATTTTCGGTTGCTACCGCCCCTTCCCCTTCTGTCTCGACTTGTCCCGACTTTGCTCTACTGACGCTCGCTGACGCTCGAGGGTAGGGGTTTATGAAGGCAGAAACACGAGGGTGCGTCTGCGAGAGGCGTAATAAAGAGCAGAAAACTGCGTACATTTGTTCCTATTTTTATTCTTTTTTTACGTAAATATACGACCATTTTACACAATTAGTTAACTGCTTGCGGAAATTTATGTTCCCCTTCTCTCCTAACACGCAATTTTCGGCAGAAATCGTGCCATATTTAACGAAAAATAACACGTCAAGTTACGCCATTCGATCATGTGTATCGTGAAATGAAAGAGTTATTTATTTATTTATTTACCTAAAGATAAGACGTTTTTATGGTTTCACGTCCGATAAAAAAATTGGAAAGCAAATCTTTCTACTGCGGATGGCAAAGAATATCAGTGTGGAACGCACGATAAAAGCCAACAGCACATTTCATTCCAGGCTTTTCTTTTTTCTTACGTAAATATAAGACGTTTTTACCGTTTCACGTCCAATAAAAAAATAGGAAAAAAAATCTTTCTAATCCGGAGGGGAAAGAATAAGATTGTGGAACGTACGTTAAAAGACAATTTTTCCCCCCCAAAAGGCGGTCACCCATCTAAGTACATTTTTTTTTTTTTTTTTTTTTTTTTTTTTTTTACACGCTGCACTGACTGCCTCTCTCTTTTTTTTTGTTTTTTATTTATTTGTCGGGTCTCCTTCCTCCCCTCCTCCCCTTCAACCCGTCCTTCCGCTCACCAAAGTCGCCTTCTTCGGCGTCGGCTTCTATCGGCCTTTTTGTTCCATTTCTTGGACTTGAAAATAATAATAACAAAAATGTAGCTGATTTGACGAATTTCCGTCTCGCTGTTCCACAGCTTTATAAATATATATTTTTATATTTCCGTATTGTGTCGGGAGTATTCGGTAAAGAAAGTAAATGTTTGATCTTCTTCGTTGTACAAGTACATGAATTAGTAGGGTTTTCTTAACTTTGCGTGTGGCGTGATGTCAAAATAGAATAAGATAAATAAGAAAATAATTGTAAAGAATTAAAAACTGTAATGAAAAGAAAACCTCTTTTCCGGTGTGTCTTGTAGGAAATCAAGAATCATGTGTATGAATGTTTTTTCTTCTGATTTACCAATGATTTAAAACTGTGTTGATGTTAGTCTTGATTAAATTAGATTTCTTCTTCTTGTTATACTGTTGTTGTTGTTGTGGTCTTCAGTCCGGAGACTGGTTTGATGCAGCTCTCCACGATAACCTATCCTGAGCAAGCCTCTTCATCTCCACATAAGAACGGCAACCTACATCTGTCTGAATCTGCTTAATGTATCCATCTCTTGGTCTTCCTCTGCGGTTTTTACCCCACACACTTCCCTCCAACGCTAAATTCACAATTCCTTGATGTCTAAGAATGTGTCCTACCAATCGATCCCTTCTTTTAGTCAAGGTATGCCAGAAATTTCTTTTCTCCCCAATTCTGTTCAGTACCTCCTCATTAGTTACGCGATCCACCCACCTAATCTTCAGCATTCTTCTGTAGCACCATATTTCAAAAGCCTCAATCCTCTTCCTGTCCGCACTGTTTATCGTCCATGTCTCACTCCCATACAAGGCCACACTCCATACAAATGCCTTCAGAAAGGACTTCCTTAGGCTTAAATCAATATTCGATGTTAACAAATTTCTCTTTTTCAAGAACGCTTTTCTACCCATTGCCATTCTGCATTTTACATCCTCTGTACTGCGACCATCATTTGTTATTTTACTGCCCAAGTAACAAAACTCATCTACCTCCTTTATTGCTTCGTTTCCCAATCTAATTCCTTCAGCATCACCTGATTTTCTTACACTGCACTCCATTACCCTAGTTTTACTCTTGTTAATCTTCATCTTATATGCACCTTTCAACACACTGTCCATTCCGTTTAACTGCTCTTCCAGGTCCTTTGCTGTCTCTGACAGAATTACTATGTCGTCGGCAAAACGCAAAGTTTTTAATTCTTCACCCTGAACTTTAATTCCTTCTCCAAATTTCTCCTTGCTTTCCTTTATAGCTTGCTCAATGTACAAATTGAATAACATTGGAGAAAGGCTACAACCCTGTCTTACTCCCTTCCCAACCACTGCATCTCTTTCATGCCCTTCAACTCTGACAACCGCTGTCTGGTTTTTGTACAAGTTGTAAATAACCTTACGCTCCCTATATTTTACTCCAGCTTGCTTCAGAACTTTAAAGAGTGTATTCCAATCAACATTGTCAAAAGCCTTCTCCAAATCTACAAAAGCTAGAAATGTAGGTTTGCCTTTTCTTAATCTATCTTCTAGGATAACCCGTAAAGTGAGTATTGCCTCCCGTGTTCCTACATTTCTCCTGAACCCAAACTGATCTTCCCCGAGGTCGGCTTCTACCAGCTTTTCCATCCTTCTGTATATAATTCGTGTTAATATTTTGCAACCATGACTTATTAAACTGATGGTTCTGTAGTTTTCACACCTGTCTGCACCTGCTTTCTTTGGAATGGGGATTATAACATTTTTCTTAAAGTCTGAGGGTACTTCACCTGTCTCATACATCTTACACACCAGGTGAAACAATTTTGACATGGCTGGTTCCCCCAGAGACTTCAGTAGCTCTGAGGGAATATCATCTACTCCAGGGGCCTTGTTTCGACTTAGGTCTTTCAGGGCTCTGTCAAATTCTTCTCTCAGCACAGTGTCTCCTATTTCATCTTCATGTACATCCTGTTCCCTTCCTACAATATTGTCTCGAAGTTCATTTCCTTCATAGAGCCCCTCGATATACTCTTTCCACCTTTCAGCTTTCCCTTCTTTGCTGAGAACTGGTTTTCCATCAGTGTCCTTGATATTCATAGAGCTGTTTTTCTTATCTCCAAATGTTTCTTTTATTTTCCTGTAGGCTGTATCTATTTTTCCCCTATTTATACATTCTTGTATATCCTTGCATTTGCCTTCCAACCACTCCTGCTTAGCAATTTTGCACTTCCTGCCAATCTCATTTCTTAGTCGTCTGTACTCCATTTTGCCTGTTTCATTTACTGCATTTTTATATTTTCTCCTTTCATCGATTAAATTTAATATCTCCTGTGATATCCAAGGATTTTTTACAGGTCTTGCCTTCCTACCTATTTTGTCCTCTGCTGCCTTCACTATTTCATCTCTCAATTTTACCCATTCCTCCTCTAATGTTTTATTTTCCCCTGTTTCTATCAATTGTTGGCTAAAGCTCCCTCTGAAATTTTTAAGAACTTCAGGTTCCTTCAATTTATCCAAGTCCCATCTCCTTATTTTCCTACCTTTTTGTAGTTTCTTCAGTTTCAGCCTACAGTTCATAACCAACAAGTTATGGTCAGAGTCTATATCTGCCCCTGGGTATGTGGTACAATTTAAAACCTGGTTCCGAAATCTATGTCTTACCATTATAAAATCTATCTGGTATCTCCCGGTGTCTCCTGGTCTCTTCCACGTGTACAACCTTCTTTTGTGATTCTTAAACCAGGTGTTTGTAATAACTAAATTATGTTCTGTGCAAAATTCTACCAGGCGGCTTCCTCTTTCATTCCTTTTGCCCAGACCATATTCACCTACTATCTTACCTTCCCTTCCTTGTCCTACTACCGAATTCCAGTCGCCCATAACAATTAAGTTTTCCTCTCCCTTAATTGTCTGAATAATTCCCTTTAGCTCCTCATATATTTCTTCGATTTCCTCATCATCGGCAGAGCTAGTTGGCATATAAACCTGTACTACTGTTGTCGGTGTTGGCTTCGTATCTATCTTGACAATGATAATGCGATCACTGTGCCGGTCATAGTAGTTTACCCGCATTCCTGTTTTCTTATTCATTATCAATCCTACTCCTGTGATACCTCCAATTGATTTTGTATTTATAATCCTATACTCACCTGACCAGAAATCCTGTTCATCCTGCCACCGAACTTCACTAATCCCCACTATATCTAACTTCAACCTATCCATTTCCCTTTTTAAATTTTCTAATTTTCCTACTCGATTAAGGGATCTAACATTCCACGCTCCGACCCGTAGAATGCCAGTACTGTCTCTCCTGATGATCACATCCTCCTGAGTAGTCCCCGCCCGGAGATCCGAATGGGGGACTATTTTACCTCCGGAATATTTTACCCAAGAGGATGCCATCATCATATGTTCATACAGTAGAGCTGCATGTCCTCGGGAAAAATAACGGCTGTAGTTTCCCCTTGCTTTCAGCCGTTCGCAGTAACTGTGTGGCAAAGCCACATTAGCTGATGTTACAAGGCCAGCTCAGTCAATCATCCAGACTGTTGCCCCTGTAACTACTGAAAAGGCTGCTGCCCCTCTTCAGGAACCACACGTTTGTCTGGCCTCTCCACAGATACCCCTCCGATGTGGTTGCACCTACGGTACGGCTATCTGTATCGTTGAGGCACGCAAGCCACCCCACCTCGGCAATGTCTGTGGTTCATGGGAGTGGCTTGTTATACTAATTAAACTAAATTTGTAATTGCAACAGAACGTCCAGTTTCGTCACTGGGTTATATAGAGTCGTCAACGCAGTAACGTATCTGAATTTAAATGATCCATGGCGGTCTTCTCTTTGTTTCCCTAAAAACCTTCTCTTGTTGCGTGTAACAGAATAGTCAAAACAATTACATTCTTCTAAATGTAAACTTCTTGTAATACTTTACATTATTGTTCTAGTCAAAAAATTTGCAAAAGTTTCCTTGTATTTTTTATTACGCATCAGCATGTGGTGTTCAGTTGTAAGATACACCCAGAAATCCTCCACTTGCTTGATTCTTTGGTTAGGATGTAATGAAGAGTTTGCCCTTTCAAGCAGTTGACAGCATTTCTTTTAGTTCTTGGATATGGAATGCTATCCGGTGTTAGGAAGTCAGCAGCTGTGAAGGCGGTGGGTGTCGTTCTGCTGATGCTAGCTAACTTTTGTCTAACATAAAGCCATATGTCTTCAACCTTTTTACACAAGAGTCTATGTTCTTCATCGTCTACTACGTTGCAGAGTGGACACAGCGGTGAAGGTGCCAGCCGAATTGCATGTAGTCTAGAGTTCGTTGCAGTTTTCCTGTTGACCGCGAAATACCAGGTCGCTTTCACGGACGTTGGTAAGTTCCTGCTGTGAGTGTTTTTCCAGATTATGTTCCAGTTAATCGACGGATATTTCTGTTCTATATTATTTCCGAGTTTGTTTTTCATCAGCTGTTTATAAAGATCTTTAACCTTTACGATTTCTTTTTCTGGTATCCTGCCGTGTATGTAACTGTATTCCACGAAAAAATATTTTAAGTGGTGCAATCCGTTAGGGATGTGTCGGACACTGACAGGTGCATTGAGGTCGACAGGAGCTGTTTCGTTTACCAAGTGTGCAGTAAGGCTACCACCTTGCTTTTTCCATTCCTTGTACGTGTTGGAGAGGTACAGAGCTTTCGCTTTTTGACTGACATCTGTGAGGTTTAAACCCCCAAGTATCGTGGGAAGCGTCAGCGTGTCGTATTTCACTTTGAAGATTCGTCCGCGGGTCACGAAATGTCCTAGAGCAGATATCATGCTTTTGGCCAAGGTTGCCGGAAGGGGCAAGACTTGTGCTACATAGTTTACTTTAGATGTAATGTAAACATTTGCAACTGCGACCTTTTGGAGTTCGTCGAGTTTCCTTATACTATGTTCTTGTACACAGGCTCGCATGCTGTTCAGTAGTTTCCGATAATTAACTGCAATAGTTTTCTGGATGGACCGTTTAAAATCAATGCCAAGGCATTTCATTGTTGCGAGTTCTGGTAGCAAGCTTTGGGTTTGTAACCTGATGCCACGTCCAATATGAAATATCCCGGACTTCGCTTCATTATGTTTTGCGCCTGAAGCTTGTTCGTATTTCCTGACTATCTCCAGCGCAGTCACGACTTCATTGCCACTCGTCGCGAGAAATCCGACATCATCAGCGTACGCATTGCATACGATCTTTTCTCTCCTAATTTGTAATCCCTGGAGATGTTGTGTGAGGGAAGCGAGGAGTGGTTCGATAGCAATGGCAAAGAGTGCCATGGACATGGGGCACCCTTGCCTGATGGAGCTGGTAACTTCTATCGGTTGGCTAATCTGTCCATTAATTACAAATCTCGCTGCGTTGTTCGTTAGCGTATTGCGGATGACGGCAATAAAGCGGGGTGGGTATCCCATTGCGCTCATAGTCCGGAGTAGGAACTGGTGATTGACCCTGTCAAAAGCTTTGTCAAGGTCAAGGGACACCAGGGCACATTTTATTTTGCAAACGTCGGCCGTGGCAATTATATCCCTGTAATCACAGAGGGTCTTCAAGATCTTTCTATCTTTACCGACACTCGTTTGGTAAGGGCCGGTGACAGTAGTCATTGTGCTGTTTAATCTTCGCGCTAGTACTCGACCAAAGATCTTATAATCGCTGTTCAGCAATGTTATTGGCCTAAGACCGCTTATAGTCTTAGTACCTGATGTTTTGGGCACTAGCACTACGATGCCTTCCCGAAGCTCTTTTGGGATATCGTTTTCAGGGTTTAACAGTTCATTGCAAATGAGAGTGAACCTGTCTTTTGTGAGGGAACTGAATGTTTTATAAAATTCGGCTGGAATACCGTCCGATCCCGGAGATTTGTTCGTCTTGCTTTCTGCTATTGCTTCTTCGACGTCTTCTGCAGTCACTTCTGAGATGAGGGATTGTGCTTCCGCGTGGTTTATTCTCCTTTGTAGGGTGGACAGAAACTCGTCTTGAAGCGAAATGTTGTACGATCGCCTCCTTAATCTCAGAGTTTTTCGTTAGCTTCCTTCCGTCATTCAGTTGTATTGCAGTGAATATTTTGCGCGACGCTCTTTTGTGCTCACGGATAACGTGATATACGGAAGTTATCTCATTCGGCGCCGTATCTTGCACTCGTGACCGTATTTTGTAACCTTCCAGTTGTTTACGTCGAAGGCCCAAGATTTTCGCCTTGATCTTTTTAATTCTTGCATAGTTTTCAACAATCGTGGCATCTGATTTGAATAAATCTCTTAGGCATTGAAAGTAAAATTCCATAGTACTTTTGTACCAGAAGCTTTCTTCTCTGGAGTAGTTTAGGAAAAATCTCCGTATTTTCGGCTTGACATGTTTCAGCCATCAGTCGGTAGCAGTGTTGTATGAGGCGAACCTGCTCTCACACTCCCTCCATAGTGCGTGGAACGCCTCCTGGCACGCCTGGTCTTCTAGGTGAGACACGTTCAGCTTCCAGGTCCCTCTACCTCTGTAAGTCCCCTGTTTGGCCATATTGATTGCGCAGATGTACGCTGCATGATCCGAGAAAACGACAGGCCATATTTCCGATTGCAGGATGTTGCGCTTTAAATTATGTGAGACATACACTCTGTCTAAACGACTCGCCGAGTGGCTGGTCACATGAGTGAATCCGGGGGCTGCGCCGTGCAAGTGTTCCCATGAGTCTACTAGACGTAGTTGCGTGACTATCCGTTCAAGTTCGATAGACTTATTGGGATTGGGAGTTTGGTCTTTGGCATGCAATACGCAATTAAAATCACCTCCGAGGATAATGTGCTCCTGTCGGGATCCGAACAGAGGGACAACTTCTTCTTTAAAAAACTCCGCCCTGCGTTGTCTATTGCCAGATCCCGATGGGGGATAGACATTAATGATTCGTACGTTATTGATTGTACCTGCTATGCCTTTTACAACATATTGGACTATTATGCCCTCTTTCGTGAGGATAGCTGTGCCCATTTCCGTTCCAATCACTGGATTTGTGAAAGCATTAAATCCCGGTATATGTTCAAGGTCAATATCTGTGACTTCTTGCAAAAGGAGAATGTCTACGTCAGCGGAATATATAAAATCTTTGAGGTTTTGTAATTTGAATGAGCTATGAGCCTTATTGAGATTTACTGTGGCTATCTTGTACGTTTGTACTTCTGTTATCGGTCGTTGTGGCTGTTCAATCAGGACTTCGTTCTTCAGTTCTTCGTTCCTTCTCTAAAAGTCGTATAGTAAAAAACAGCTTAATAATACTCATCAGTATCAAAAGGATCCGGAACATAATCTTGTCGCTTTGAGAGATCTGTCATGGAAGTGTCTTCTTTCCGAGTGTCGTCATCTTTTTGGAGCTGTGCATTATCTATCTCAGATTCGTGAATTTCGCTCATTTCTTCATCCGCTGGCTCATCTGCCACTTCGTCCGCCCAGTTGGTGTGCGTAGGCGTCTGGGGTGGGTCATGGGGAGCCTCCGGAGAAGGAATTCTTTCTGGTTTCTGTGTGGGTGGTTCCTTTGGTAACCGTCCTTCAGCACCTTTTTTCCCCAGTGCAGAGACAGGGGGTTTTTCGGGTGCTGGTGTCGCTTTCTTATCGGAAGAGGACTTTTGACTTAAGCTGGCTGCTATTTCTTTTGCCTTTTGTCGCAGAGGTGCAGCGGCCTCCTCTGCGCCTTCGGATGCAATCCTGCGCTTCTTGTTTCTCCTTCCGGACTTCCTTTTTGGTGAACTCTCTGTGGATTCAGACCCACTTTCTGGTTCCTGCGGAGTGGTAAGCTCTTCATTTGCCGAAGGATCTGCACCATTTACAGGTTCGGTTTCCTGTGTCGGCCGAACTTCGTCTGTTGCTGTTGGCGGTCGGGAATCGAGTATATCGTCGGCTATAAGTGTGCTGACATCCATTGGGATTTCTGGCTCTGCAACGATTGCTCCTGCAGTTGGATCAGGGACCAAAACTGTAGCCGGTTGCGCTCGAGCTGCAGCGGCGTAAGTTCCAGGCAGTGACGTCATGGCTAGTGGCCTAGTGGGCTCGCCGGCGGGTAGCTGCGCCACGCGCCTCTGTATACAATTGGCGCGCACGTGGCCAGGCTTGTTACAGACCGAACAAGTTCTGGGTTGATCGTCATAAATAACACTCCCTCTATATCCGCAGACGTTTACATACGAAGGAATATGTTTCCGTAGTTCTACTCGGAGTTGTCGTACACCGTTTAGAACGGGAAATTTATGCGCGCTCGACCACTTTTCAGCAAAATTGCTAAGCACTGTGCCGAACGGAGAAATTACAGCATTTATCTGTTCCGCAGTAATTTCAAAAGGCAACTCAAAAATTCGGATAGTGCGTATTCCAAACCCAGCATCAGTGATAGCAACCTCCCCAACACGTCCGTTTGAATACCTAAATTTCATAGTACCTCCACAGGATTCAACTACCTTCGAGCATAGCTCCGCACTACTCAACTTGACAAATACCACACTCGCTATAATCGACAGATGAATACCAATAATGTCGTTGCATGATAGTTTTACATCCTGCTCTAACCAATTTTCTATCTCATAAGATTTCGGTCTAGTAGATCGAATCTCAAATGTCAATTTCAATGTATCCTTCCTAGTCGGTCGTTCCATTTCTTGTTCCATCATTACAATTGGTTCATACCTTTCCCACAGTTCAATAACGAAAGCTATTTGCAACAAGCGCCGACACTTACCACGCGAAGACAAGCTGTCGGAGCGCACGGCACGGAGCGTCCTGCCCCTAGCACGACCGCGAGCAGACTGAGTACTAAAAACGCCCAACGTTGCTTAACTTCCATGATCGAACGAGAGGCGGTACACCGAACGTGGTACAGCCGTTGGCGCTTATATATAGCATATCTGGCGAAAAGTTATCTTACGCTGCTCTCCTAAGACACGCATTTGCACATTTAGCAGACAAGGCCGCAATTGCAGACGAATTAGTTTGATGCGCCCTCTGTCAGTGGAGCGTGTATTCAGACCCTCGCGAAATCAAGCAATGTTTACGTATTTGACCGAGTGACGTCTAAGTTAGTTCTACGGCACACTGTCTTTTTTGGAATGAGCCGCTGCTACCCAAGTATGACACAAGCAGGACACGAAAGCGTTTTGAAATTAATATTTTCGGTTGCTACTGCCCCTTCCCCTTCTGTCTCGACTTGTCCATACATTGCTCTACTGACGCTCGCTGACGCTCGAGGGTAGGGGTTTATGAAGGCAGAAACACAAGGGTGCGTCTGCGAGAGGCGTAAGAAATAGCGGAGAAGTGCGTACATTTTTTCCTATTTTTTTTTTTCTTTTTTTACGTAAATATAAGACCATTTTACACAATTAATTAATTGCTTGTAGAAAGTTATGTTCCCCTTCTCTCCTAACACGCAATTTTCGGCAGAAATCGTGCCATATGTAACGAAAAATAACACGTCAAGATACGCCATTCGATCATGTGTATCGTGAAATGAAAGAGTTATTTATTTACGTAAAGATATGACGTTTTTATGGTTTCACGTCCGATAAAAAAATTGGAAAGCAAATCTTTCTACTGCGGATGGCAAAGAATATCAGTGTGGAACGCACGATAAAAGCCAACAGCACATTTCATTCAAGGCTTTTCTTTTTCTTACGTAAATATAAGAAGTTTTTACCGTTTCACGTCCAATAAAAAAATAGGAAAAAAATCTTTCTAATCCGGAGGGCAAAGAATAACAGTGTGGAACGTACGTTGAAAGATAACTTTATTTTCCCCCTTTCTCCCTTCAATGGTTACCTTCAGAAACACGGCTAGTTAACAGTCAAGAAAAACAGCTGACGAGTTTCATTATCAACATTGTCAAACAGAAATATCAACTGAGTGTTGGTGCCTTGGGTCTTCGCAGAAATTATTACTTCCAACAGGACAATGATCCCAAATATAAGGCGCAAATTGTCCGGCTGAGGTTGCTCTACAACACTCCACACACTCTTCTAACACCAGCGCAGAGTCAGGACCGGAATACCATCGAACACTTGTGGATGGAGCTGAAAAGACGAGTCAGAAATCACCACATCCGTATTAAGGCCTCTTTGAAAGAGGTTCTCCTTCGAGAATGGAAAGGTATGACGTCGGAAACTACAAGAAATTTGGTCTCCTGCTGGGCCAGCCGCGGACGTGCAGCGTTCAGCCGTTTGTTAAGTTGTTAACTGTGCTACCTACTGCTGACAGCTTTGAAAGGGAAAAATAGAGGGGAGTCCTGCAATCATCAAATGTTTTTTTTTCTCTCTCTCTCTCTCAAGCGCACATGGCTAAAGATACGGCGAGGAGACCGGACTGGCGCGGACTCACTGTTAACGTATTGTGTGAGCATGGCCTGGAAATGGCAGGTAACAGGCGGTCAGTCGCTTAACCCTGCGAAACCGGCCTACCCTCTCCAGTGGGGGTTATGGGGTTTCCTACCATGGGGTTTCCTCCTAGCCTGGTCCGGCGTAAAAATTGAGGCCCCTCTTGCCGCTCCCTCCCCTTCTCCCCTCCCTCCATGCACAGGAGTTCTCCGAAAGCTTCACAGGCAAGACGGAAGGAAGTGCGACATCATCTTCATTTTCTGTCGTGACAAGTTACAAGGCATAACGTAGTTTTACGGTGTTAATTCCGAAACTGATTGCTCTCGTAATCTCGTCGTTATGTGTAATAGCTATTTTGTCCCTTATGTGACAGCAATCAATACATGATTTCTGTTGTTCGAATGTATTATATTCATATGTTTCGCAATTAAGTCGTCATAGAGTGAGCGGGTACACTCGTTTAAGGTGCTGATCGTAATGAAATAAATATCTACGCAATAATGGGTGTGATCGTCTGAAATAAATTATAGAATATTTTGCTATAGTTAGATCCAGAGTAAAACTATTGCTATTGATGTCTACAAATGATAAAATTCGTTGCTTAAAAAAATTGTTCATGTGTTTGTTAAGCTTAAGTGACTTAACTGCGTGCTCATCAGTCCCTAAACTTACAAACTAAGTTATACTAAAGACAACAGAAATATCTATGCCCGAGGGAGGATTCCAACCCCCCGATGCGGAACGACCTCGTGCATCAGACTATAGCGCCTCAATGCACTCAGCCACTCCGCCGATCTTTGAAGAAGTAACTTTTGGAATGCAATAATTAAGCAAAAAAACTAAATCACTGGCAACTACTTCAATGCATATATGTGAATATTTTTATACTGTACTTACAGTACACCTGTGTAGGTAGTACAAGTATATTTAAAAAAAAGGAACACGTTTCACGTACAATACTTGAGTCTAGCAGAAAACTGGTAATTATTCTAAACTACTTAAGTTTCACTCAAAGTCTTACAAACATTCTAAAAATTATGCACACATCTACAGACGTCATGACATGATCATATGGACTTGGGTATGTGTTTTTGTATTTTCCACAAGTATGGGGCCATGAACTTTGCCTCCTATGTTCAGTTGTCTAATAAATCCCGTAGCAATATGGACATCCTTGACAAGACACGGCCTCTCTTTCGTTGTTGTTATCACATCCATCGTGTACAATGCACATAATAGAAATCGCATACGAAAATGTGCAGAGCGAAAGCTATCGGCGACGACACTTGTCAGACGGAGGCTGTAATTAGTCTACTTTTCATACTAACCTTGTGTTACTGTACCTTTCTCTTTACGCTAATTATTGAAATATGTAACATATTTCTTTGTAGATCTTTATTTATTTTGATTCTGTGCCTTTGGGGACACATCAGGGGTGATGGGCTGCTGCGATTGTAGTACATTCTATGTTTATATGAAAATTTCGGGATTTTAATGTTTATTGGCGCAGCTTGGCTGCTAAAAAGTGGTTTTACATGTTGGGCACGGTCAGACCGCGCAGAGTAGAGACGCTCTTGGAGGTCTCCCTCTCCCACCAACATTCGCTCACCTTCGGGTAAGGACGAGAGGGGCTGGCATGATCTGTTTGGCACCGACGCTACAGGCGGCGGAGTATATCTGGCAGAATTTTTTAGAGTGTGTGGGATGCTTTACACAATGCTGGCCTGCAGTTTACGGTGGCGATATTGGGGACTGCCTTTTTAGTCATTCGGTCGTTTCGCAAGAGAGGAATTTGCCGGATACAAACAATAGCATAGTGCTCTGGGCCCTGGGCTGTTTATGGAGACGCATTGCCCTTAGCTGTTATCTAAAAAAAACTTCCTAGAAAGCAGCAGAGTTTGAACACAGTTAGTGTGACAAATGATTGGGTTGAGAGGAAAGCTTTCTGCCCGTCTGGGACCCCAGTCGCTTGGCTCCAGCGGTTGTATATGTAGCACAACGTTAACATTTTTATATCGTGTGACTGTAGCTAGGAGCAAGGTGAAATTCCTTACAGGGCACTCACGCTGCGAACAGTGAAATCTGTGGGAAGCTTTGGTGGCATGGGCGGAGCCTCTTGGAAGCCGAAGAGAAGGCGTCCTGATTCGGCGGAGTGTTATGGTATGACAGCTAAACAATTTGTCAACGGTGCTATGCCATCCGATTGGTTTGACTATTAGCCGTTAGCAGATATTGGTGCGTCTTTTCGCGCGCGGGTGTGGCCGCCCGACACTTGCTGTAAGCTGCGGCAGAGCACGAGGGAGCACGAGGACTCGTGTCTGAGCGTCTGTAGTGCACGGACCTCGCGAGACTCGTGTCTGAGTGTCCGAAGTGTACGGACCTCGGGAGACACGGAATACTCAGTTTAGATTCGCGGAGAGGACATCGTCTTAAACGGTCCTGTGGTTCGACTTGTGTGTGATTCCGAAGATTCGGACCTTGTAGAACTTGTGTTTACTTCACGGACGTTACATTGTCCTGTGGTTACGCCGTGAGCGGCCACAGTTTAGTTTTCGTTTTGATAGAAGTCTCTATTTGAGAATTCGCACCTTTGCGAATTGAGCATTGTTTTACAGATCTTATTACTCAAGTGACTGATTGATTTGTGCCAAGTGGCCTTTGTGTCACCTATGCAAAATATTGATTAGTCTACTAGCATAAATCGCACAGCAACTGCCTAGCGACACCGACGCCAGTGACGCTGTGTTAAGATACATATCGACCCTGCTTAACAGGTCGCAGCAATTGCGGTCGGATAAAAATTTCAGCTCATACGCTCTCACCGCCTGCTGCCTGCGAGCCTGAGACGCTGCCGTCAATGATCGTCTGTGTGGGTAAGGTGACGCACTTGCTGGAGGGTTATTTGAATCAGACTTGATGGATTCTGTCGCTTATTTTATTCTTTTGAGATCTGCCTATTTACTCTGGGGAGCATAGGGCTAACGATAATTTCAACCCCCTGTGTAGCCAATCTAATAGCAATCTGTTTTGCAAAACCTCCGACTTTTTACTCAGCCAGTCATTTTTGTGTCTCAATATTTTAACATTTGTAAAAGATTGTTTGGATACCATTATCTGCTTTTCATTATAGGAAATGTCAGCCAATTTATTTTTTATGTTTAATTATAATAAATTGATTTTGAACCGATCGTCTTTCATTTAAGGACATTCCTTTGTCACTATTTTGGAGGGGAAACAGAATAGTTAAATTCCACAGTTTACCAATAATTTTTCAAGTACATTTTTGTTTGTTTGGTACAACCGGTGCATTGCAATAGAGTAGGAATATTTAATATATGTTTGAATCTATGATCACATCATAGCTGATCAGTAACATTTTAAATTTCCATATTTTGGATAAATATAGTGGCGCCCCAAGATAATTAATTGCTGTGTGTGTGTGTTAAATCATAACAAACGGCATAGTTTACTCACTCTCTGAGGAATGGTGACAACACCTGCGCTGATGGTGAGCGACTGTGGGAGACAGGCAGCGGGGCAGGCTCTGTTCGCAAACACCTTGTTCAGGAACCGGCTGGTCGAGACAGTTAAGCTGCCTCTGCGGCACCATTGTAGGAATCCCCACAGTAGGAAACTCCATGTAGCCGTCCAGTGCCGTATGCCAGAGGCCCGAGAGTGGGAAGCCTTCTGCGAAACGCGGAGAGGAGGCGGCACGACACAGAATTCCCGTGATCTCCACCAGTGAGGGCAACCCAGCCGACCACCCAAGAGCTCGCAAGTCACGCTGCTCCACAACGCCGACTCGAAAGTCAAGAAAGAACTGGAATCAGAGGCACTAAATCAAAAGAATAAATGAATAAACCAATACACCTGAATCCCAATACAATTCTCCCTACCAATAACACAATATAAAAATCAGGTAACATGTAAAATATATTAATTTCATGCAAGCAAAATCAAAATTCGGTAATTAAAAATAGTAAACACACAGAAGGTGAGAAAGAACAGAAATTAAAGGCAGAAAAATGACCACCGCCTCTCACAATAACATGTCACTTCTGAGTTACATATTGGCTTGAAACGCCTATTATGTGCACTGCAGTCCAAGTTAATGTGACAAACGACTCCGCTTTGGCATCTTACATTTACTTTGATAGCGCATACCAGATTACGAGTACTATTTATGATGTTGATCGAGACAATTCCATTAAAATAATACTTCCATATATAGACACACACACAGAGAAACAAAGCATATGGCGGAATTTTTGAATATTAAGTGTACATGTTGTAAACAAAAGAAAAATAGACGTATTGTCATTAACACGAATCTAGTAACGTCAGTCAATCAATCTGCATTTGGTGCATTATATAAAATTGTTTATAATTTACATTACAGTGACAAGCGTTTTGTGAATATTGTATGGAAAATTATTTACTGCATAGTATCTCCTGGTTGTACCAAATATGTATTTTAATAAGTTATGCTTTCAATTTAGAGTTGATTTTATATAATATCACTATTGACAGTTTGAATTAAGATTACATCATAATCACCTTCAAAGTAATTTTGAAATGAAATTGTTGTGGCGTAAAGTCAGCGCCACACGTCAGACGTAAGAGAACGATCGTGGAGAAGGCAGCGATCGACCGACAGCCAATCGCAAGCAGGCGCCGCGCATCCTGGAGGGGTAGGAGTAACCGAAGATGCGCGCCCTCTATAAGCGGCTGTATCCAGGCCGACATACGGCTGGACGGCCCGTCAGTTACTAGTGAGAACTCAGTCACTAGGTCAGAACTCGGCTACGAACGAATCAGTCACCAGCTATCATCATATGGACGGCACCCAGAGAAGCAAGAAGAGAGAAGAAACAGACAAATGTTCTAAAGTGGGGTATCATTGTATCTACAGTCAATAAATCTTGTAGTACTAATCTCTATAGAAATGATTTGCTGACCATCTATTCCTGCACCAGTACCTTTCCCGACAACTAGACCAGGATGAGTACTCAACTAATGGCAGAAAGAATGAGCCAAAAATGGCGACGAGGTCACAACGAAATAATATATTGATAATCGTTTTGCTAAGTAGTGGAGTCGTACTGACATTGTAAATATGTGTTTGTAGTCAGAAATTTTCGGATATATTGGTTTTTAAATAAAGTATCGGGAACGTTAATACTGATTTACAGGATAAAGTACACATCAGCGTCTCAGCTACGATGAACAAGTTGTTCCAATTTTTCTTGCTTCCTTGCTCAATGACGCCACATTTTAATAAAATCATGTGCTGCTATTACCACGTGTTCGGCCGACGTACTGGGCTACCCGTCCATGCAGAACACTTGGATGCCTGGCGCTACCTTGTCCAGCCTATAATTTAATTCCTAAAATTTTTATGATGTATCAGGACTAGATGCAAAACTGTGTGTCGATTGACATGTTACAAAGGTACGTCGAAATAAACTTCTTGAAGTCGATGAAATTAACTGCAAATGAAACCCTACCATATTAATTTTTTCTGACAATCTAAACTCACTGTAGACTTGCCTAACTAGGTACTGTCGTCTCGTGGGGTGGGATTAATTTTCCGATCCATGGGTAACTATTCTTCCAACAGCTCTTAATTTGAAGCTTGGGAGAGGGCTTCTTCTTGGTGGGTGATCAGCAATGGGCTCCTCCTAACGATATTTCTGGTGAGGCTGGCGACAGGTTTTTGTGTCTGCCGGCAGGAGCATGTAGCTGCGCCGATCACGTGGGATCGAACAGGGGACAGACGCTCCGTAACTTGCTGATCGTCTGTTGTTTAGTTTTGAAAAATATTTAGGCGGTACCATGCTCATTCCACATGAAGATGGACATCTTTATATTATAAAATCAACAAAGTATAGATTTAGGCATGCGAATACACTAAAAAAATACAGCTATTTGAAACTCATTTTTATTGTTTTCAAGGTTTTAGTGTAGATCAGGACACCACCCATCGGTTTTGGACAACGACATCTTATCGTAACTAATGAGAAGTGGCGTTCCACATGACAATAAGAGTGCGTGTTGCTGTCGGGAATTAAAAGCAGACTTATATCACACGAAAACCATCACAGAAATTGGACAGTGAACCAAGTGTTTTCCGCCGTAAGAAACAAAATTGGCAGCGTTACCAACAGTTGAACATGTACACATCCAGTCAGTTGAAGAAGCATTGATCAAAGAGATTAATAATAGCTTCTATTTTAGTTCCTACTAGTGCTATGACCCACTATCTTACAACCTGAAACTGACTACAATGCGGAAAGACTGTTACGTACACTTGACGTCGAAAAAAGTGGATCACACCTGAATTCCTAAGTGGAGACCGCACCTGACGCTATGCAACCATCATTGCACAGCTGCGTCGCAGGTCGTCAGATCATTGCACAGTACAGTTATTGCCTACCCACAATAGGTACTAAGTAAGTCTCCTATTTCTCCTTATGGCATTCAGGTAGGTAGAAATCAATACTTTCGTACAACAAATATTAGAATAAACGTCATTAGACATGAGCAAGTAACACTTGTAAATTAAATTTAGTTGCAGATACGTTATCACACTTGTTTAGTGACATGAAATGTTTTTGTTCATGATCTGAATCTGAACGCACTGTTAAGCAAAAAACAGTTGTATGCCTGATCGAGATGCGATTACAGGTCACGCACTTTTTCGTGGCCCCTCTCTGATCAGCGGAAGTCAGCTGAGCTCGTGTGTCAACGGAATGTTTATCCTCTCTACCAACCTTACTTCGTAACAGCATTGTACACCGTAGACCTCGTCAATGTATTGTTGATTTGTCATTCGTATTGATTATTGTATTCCACTTTGTTATTTGCTAAAATAAGTCCACATAACCCGACGACCTGTTTTATAAGAGAGAAGGCTGACCTTGAAAGTGATGTGAAAAATGTTAATTCTGATTTTTATTCTGTTACGACAGTAAAATGAAGTAGAGAGCGTTGTTACACCCGCTTAATAAGTCCCTTTCAAATATTAACATTTCGTAGATATGCGTTCCACTTTTCTATTACTCAAACATTAAAGTTTTACTTAATTTCGTGTTCCATCTGTAACGTCTTAACTCCTTACGTGTTTCATTTAAAACCTGTAATCTATACGCCGTAAGCTGAAGGCACTGGGGGAAAGAGGCGGTGCTTGTTCTAACAGACAATCCGCTATGAGCTGAATGCAAGCTTCAGCTCCCAACATTCCCCGCTCAGAGGCCACGTTTAAGTGCCCGTGATCTCTAGGCATAAATAGACGTAAAACACTGACGTTTTCGTTAGTTTCTTAGACCGATGTCTGAACCCAGAAATAAATGATAATCTTACCACTGCACCAGGAGTTGCATGAAGCTCCTATTGTTGCTGGGAGGTAACCGCTGAAGATATATAATATAGTGCAATTCACAGATGTCACACATCATATAGTTGTGGAATAGAATAAAATGTGTTGATGATTTGTTAACTAAGCACAATGAGATGTCACATATCAAATATGTTCACAAATAGCGTTATACTGGTACCTGAAACGACGACACAATTAACTTTTCCCCCGCAGGGCCTCAAACCCAGCACCATTTGCTATTGTATAATAGAAAGTAAAACTGCTGATATATTTATTGTTTCTTCTGGGCACTCCAACCCTGCACATACCGTCACTCTTGACCTGACACGATGAGGCGTGAACTATCACATTGTCGTTCACTAGTAGTTAGGATCATACCGTTCGTAGAGACGTGGAAGAGGTTTGGTATTTTGCGAAAACTTTGTTTAACTTTGTAGCGAATGGACATGTGCAATTTTAATTTGAAACAAGGCAGAGTCCTGCGTTCTTTATTGGAGTTACTGGAGGTGTAGATGGTATTTTTGTGGCCGTTAAAAACTGTTACCCCCAGCGGAAATCGGACCCATACCTTAGCTATTATTAGTGAACCTCATCCCGGCCTCCAGCGAATTACAGATGCGTTGGCATAATGTTTTGTCATAATTGAGTACTCATTAGAGAGTACGATCAGTCAAAGAGGTCAGAGGTCTCTGGCTAGGTAAGACATTCTTGGCCGCACGGGATGGCCCCTTATCGTTGATTTTGCATGATATTCTACTACGTTTTAGTATGCTACAATACGATTTGATATGGCATTCTGTAATAAGCGAATTTAACTATGAGCTCATTATAATAAAGATTGTTGAATATTAGGCATTTTTATAATTATGAGGAACGTGGATTAAGCGTTAAAAAATTGAAATTCGGAAAGTAACTTCGTTTTGACATTTATTCACCATGTTCAGGAACACACAAACTCGCTGAAAGAGATTTCTGTGATTTACTAGTATGGTCAGTGACAAGGTATCCGATACCTGGCAAGTGTGTCGAGCAATTATTCTTCACGGTGTGGTTGCCTTCAATAGTCATACTGAGGTTACAAAACAGCAATGTAGATTCTGATACAATGTCGCATCGAAAATGCGATTACATGCGAAGCATAATATCCAACTGGGAAGGATGGGGGAGAACGTCAGTCTGTGCCATTTCAAAGCTTGGATACTGGTATTTGTCGGAATAGATGTCCATTTTAATGGCGACAATAGTGCTTGCACGGTAAAGTTCAGTTGTCCATTACATCCACGTGCTTTTCGAGAATCAACGACAGAAAAATAAAGAAAGTGATTAAAAAAAATCTGCCAAGATCAAAATTGTGAAAAGAAGCACGGAGATGCAGATAAATATATATCAAGGGAGGGGTAGCAAGAGGGAGGGCGGGATCTAGGAATGAACAGGAGTGCAGAACTGGAAAATAAAAGAGTGAAATGCTTGCAAAGTTCTCCTTACTTATTTATCACAGTTTGTTTTAAGGCCGAGAGAAAAGGAACGAATGTTTTACAGAACGAACGATGGATTATTGGAGATATAAAAGAACACTGCTTCATAGAAATGACTCATGGACAGTAAAGAAAGCAGACATTAAAAGAGACAGTATTGTTTTAAAGGAAACCACATATTTACAGCTTTTTGGAGGAATAGACCAAAAGGGCAACTGAGGTTATAATGTAAGGGAGGTGACAGAGAGAAAGAGAGAAAGGAGGAAAAATTAACAACGAATAAATACAAGACAAATCGTTTTCATATTTTGTTAAGGACGGAGGGTGTATTAATGGATGGAGGGGAGGAGAGAGACGTATTTGAAGTAACAAAAATTACTTTAACAGGGTACATCTAAACTGATTACTCTGTATGCATGGAGTCTAGGTATCAATGAATAAAAATCGGATAATGAGTGAAATGAGAAGCATTGAATTAATATTTGTGCCACGGGCGGGAATCGAACCCAGATCTCCATCTTTTCCTTTCTCTTAATTTCTTTGACATACTGACGCGGAAAACTGTCTCTAGGTACATAAATTTATAATAAACTAGGATAATAAAGGAGCTATATATTTAAAAAAATCAATTTAAATGCAGCTTCAAGGAAAAAGTAACTCATATTTTATTTCTTCTATAGTCTCACTTAGGATATAAAAAAAACACATTTTAAAGTACTAATAATTTATTCAGAATCCCTCATTATTTGTTTCTTTCATAATACATCTCAGCGTAGAATCTATAACGCCGTCAGACCAGCTTCTCTTCAGTAGGAGCGACGACTCTATCTCGAGTTGATTGTTCGCAGTGAGACGGCCTGATTTGTATTTCGGCTGTCTGCTTTTACTATGATGCCAGGAAGTAAACATTCTGTATTTACGTCAGAGCCCCACTCTGCGCTGTGCTGGGGGCTGTTGGGCATCACCGCGACCGCCAGCTTGCTGGCCTCCACCAAGCCTCGCCTTGGCACGAGCTGTGGTTCACCGGCCAGCCCATAGTTCTCGAGCCACGGCAAATACAGGCACAGACCGCAAAACCAGGCTCAAACGTTTCTGCCAACCTTCCCAAGTGTGTAGTATTAACTACCACAGCTAGAGCTATTTTGCTATAAAATGAGCAGCCACATTATCTTTTGACATTTAATTCAAATATTTAACGAAGTTAAAGAATAGAATCATGATAAACGCAGCTACCACATAATGTTTTACCTAGATAGCAATCATATGACACAGGAAAATATATTTTCAGCGCTCTGCATTAGATTTAGACACAAGAAAATATGTATTCAACCTAGAAAACTACGTATGTTTTAAAATTAAACAATTCTGGTGGGAACAACACAAATATATATATGTAGTATATCATTCACGTTTTGTGCACTTATAAAGTGTTCTCATTGTCTCTCAAACAATAAGTGCCACGAAACAGAAATACCTTGTGCTGAAGCCCTTCATTTACACGAATGTTCTGTTATTCATAGTGAAGTGTTCCGTAATGGGTTCATAGGATCGCTTTAGTTTCTCGACTGTACCACGCTTATACGAAGATCGAGAAAAACAAGTGCCAAAAGGATATATGCGAGTTCTAATTACCATTATATTATTCTTAAAATTCAAATCAAATGTTCGAATGTGTGTGGTAGGCTAAGTTCAAAGATCCCTAAACTTACACACTACTTAAACTAAGTTACTCTAAGTACAACACACACATACCCGTGCCCGAGGGAGAACTCGAACCTCCTACGCGAGCAGCAGCCCGATCCATGACATGGTACCGTAGACTGCGCGGGTTCTCTGCGCGGCCTTCTTACAATTGCAACATACTTTGTACGGTAATGAGTACAAAAAAGAAGCGTGCTACACTGAAAACTCTTTTGTTTTAATATTTTGCTTTCCCACCTCATCTCCCCAACCTAAGTAGTAAAAAAAAAAAAAAACAAAAAAAAAAAAACAGACATTCTTTCCGCTAATTCACTATACTGCACAATCTGATATCTTTTTCCAACTTTTTCATTGTCCTCCCTCTATACAGTCAGGTAATAATGGCACATTGCTCAGCAATTGTAGGGTTTATAGCCTCCTAGGGAGACGTTTTAATCTTCTAATGGTTGTGCCAATAACAGGCGCTTGTTTTATCTTCACCAACACATGTATATTTCGTAGTTAACGTTGTTTTGAATTGTACCCACCAGAAATTTTGTTAGGTGTATAATCCTTAAATTTGTTTTATTTATCAATTTATCAAGGACTGACGAAAATTTTCTAGTAATCACGTGGTGAACTATACGCATATTTATGTTTAGGGTCAATTGTCGAATTTGCATCGTGAAGATATAACTTCAATATCATTTTAAAATTGGCTCTGCTTTTCTCAGGTGCTTACTAGACAGCAGCATGATCTGCCAAAAATAATTCTCAATTCGATATAGCAGTTTGTAGCTCTGTCAGAGAGTGGGTAAAACATTACTCTCGCTCCAATTTGTAACTTAGAACTACTGCCTCTAAATCTTAGACAATTTCATGAAGGAAGCGAACAGCTGCAGCGTGAATCGCCTCCTCATTGCCCTTGTGAAGGCCGATGGAGATAATTCAGAAGGTAGGGATCGAGAATAGTTGTAGTTGCTACGTGAAATTCATCACCCTTGTCTGTAATCATATATGTGATAAGTAGGTAAATTTTCAGACATTTTAATTGGAATACCACCAATAAGTGAATCTTGAAAGGTTCTTCTATATACATATATGTGTCGTGAATGTTCTTTCGAAAGAACAGACAGCACATAAATATACATAATTAAGGAGAAGACGAGAACAACTCCAGCCTTCAGCGCAAATGCACACTCCGCCTGAACTCTCGAGGTAATCCGCAAAGTGCCACGAGCAGTGAGTGCAAATTGGAAACGGCAACTACGTGAGCAGTGTGAGGAAGTTTGAGTCTTGTGGGTGACGAGGGGGGAGAGGAGTGGTAGCCCGCGCACCTGCGATGATCTTTGTTTTCCAGCTCGTGCAGTGGTTATCTTAAGTGCTCAGATAGCAGTAGGAACTGGACTCGAATTCCGGCTGGGCACAACTGTTCAACTTCCCCAATGCGTGCACTCAGTGGCCACGAGCAGCTTGTGTTGGATTATTTCTTTTAATCTAGATTCTTCTCTGTCATTCCAGGAAGCACTACAACTATCACCAGACATGATCCACCGTGTTGTCATTTCACTACTATAGTCGTACCAGGAAGATCATTTGTCTACAGTCAATGTCTTTCTCGAGAACATCTTGTGCACACATTAAGCATGGCTTAATTACTTCTACGACGTGTGGTCGAGCATTGATGTATTTATAGTGAGGGAGACGAATGGAATGTTGCACAGATATATAAAGAAAATAAAAGTAATCCACTGAGTTACAGATCCATTGTATTGATATCGAGATGTAGCAGGACGTTTGAACAAATACGTTTTCCAGCGTTATGAAATATCTAGCAAAATTAATATCAAACCGGCAAAGGTTTCTAAATCTTTACTCTTGTGAGACTTTGGCGATACTATATTTTCGTGATCTACTGAGTACTCTCAAACTAATTTCATATTTATAGAGTGTCAAAACGATTTTTGGTATCTTCAACGCCGCAGTGCAGTGGCCAAGCGCATTGTGGTGCTATGCTCCGATGCGCGAGGCCGCTCCTTGTCGAGGGTTCTAATCCCCCCCTCGGGCATGGATGTTTGTGTCGTCTTTAGTATAAGGTAGTTCATAAGTAGTTTGTAAGTTTAGGGACTGATGTACCCGCAATTAAGTCCCTTAAGTTAAAAAAACTATATTCAGCCATAATCAACTTCGAACCATATCGCTTTCCTAAGTCATCTAGTGAAAAGGACGTGGCGAGCGTAATTCCTCCAGCAAAGTGAAGTAGACTTCTCTTGATTCGAATATATATTCGAAATATTTAATGAGCAACCAGAATATTGCTTTTAGATTTGAGACAGTTAATGCTGCCGACTACTAAACACAGAAAAGCAAAGTCAATTGCGAAATGAATTTGAATTTGTATCTTCACGGCCTAAATGGCGACAATTGACCTTGAACATCAATATGCATTTTGCTCTGAACATAAGAACTCAGAGTTTCGTCAGCATTCTAGATATCGACAAGCAAAACAAATTTGAAGGTTTTATATATATAACAAAATTGCTGGGGGTGCGATTAAAAACAATGTTAATTGTGAATAACATGTTTTGGCAAAGGTGAAACAAACCGTCTGTTATTGCCACTACCATTAGGAGAGTTACACATCTCCTAAGGACACTGCCGACCCTACAATTGTTTCCCCTCTTATGCAGTACTGCTGAGTAGTGTGCGATTATTACCTGATGGAATAGAGGGAGGACATGGACAAAATTAAAAGAATATATCAGAATATAATTCGCACATACGCTATTTGGCACTTGTATTTATTATTATTATTATTATTATTATTATTATTATTATTATTATTATTAGTAGTAGTAGTAGTAGTAGTATTTCGAGCTTATTATAAGCGTGGAACAATCGAGAAACTGAAGCGATTATATGAACCCATTACGAAACACTTCACTGTGAATAACAGAACAATCGTGTAAATGAAGAGCCCCAGCAGATGGTAATTTCTGTTGTTTAGCACTTATTGTTTACAGACACTTTGAAAAAACTTTCTACGTACACAAAACGTGAATGATATACTACATGTATACATTTGTGTTGTTGCCATCAGAACTGTTTAATTTTACAACATGCTTACATTTCTAAGATAACTACATATTTCATTACGTCTAGATCTAATGCAGAACGCTGAAAAGAGAGAATAATTTTCTGTGTTATATGATTGCTATCTATGTGAAACATTATGTGGTACTACGTTTATCATGATTCTATCCTTTCACTTCGTTAAATATTTGAATGAAGTGTCAAAAGATAACGTGGCTGCTCATTTTATGGCAAAAATAGCTCTAGGTGTGGTAGTTTATAATACACGTTAGGGTAGGTTTGCAGAAAATTCAAGGGTTGAGCCTCGCTGTATTAGTCGTGGCTTGCGAGCTACGGGCAGGCCGGTCAACCACAGCTGGTGCCAAGGCGAGGCTTGGCGGAAACCATCGATGGCGAGCAACAGCCCCCAGCACGGCACGATGCGGGGCTCTGACGTAAATACAGAATGTTTACTTCCTGGCTTCATAGTGAGAGCAGAAAGCAGAAATACAAATCAGGCCGTCTCACTATGAGTAATCAATTCGAGATAGAGTCGCCGCATTTACTGAAGAGAAGCTGGTCCTCTAGCGTCATAGATTATATGCTGAGATGCATAACGGAAGAAACAAATAACGAGGGATTCTGAATAAATTATTAGTCCTTCAAATGTTTTTTAATCTCATCTCTATTTTCATATTTCGTAAGTGAGAGACTGTGGAAGATCTCTTGGCAACACAAATAAAATATGTGTTTCTTTTTCCTTTCAGCTACCTTTAAATTGAAGTGTTTTTAAATATACAGCTCCTTTATTATCCTTTATTCGATTCCCGCCCATGGCACAATTTTTATTTCAACAATTTTCCGTATCAATATGTCAAAGACATTGAGTGAAGGGAGAAGCATTGAATTAAAGTAAGTATGGAGATCTGGGTTTGATTCCTCCCTGTGGAACAAATTTTAATTCAATGCTTCTCCTTTCACTCAATATCCTATTTTTTATTACATTTATACCCAGCCTCCATGCAAACAGAGTAATCCGTTTAGATGGACGCTGTCAAAGTAATTTTTATTATTTCAGATGCGTCTCTCTCCTCCCCTCCATCCATTAATACACCCTCTGACCGTCACAAAACACGCAAACGGTCTTGCATTTATTAGTAGTTAATTTCTCTTCTGTTCTCTCTCTCTCACTCGCTGTCGCCGCTCTTGCATCATAACTTCAGTTACCCATCTGGTCGGTTCCCTCACAATACAGTGATAAAATCTATTGGTTTCCGTTGACAGCATGCACTCTCTTTTAATTTATGCTTTCGTTACTGTATATCAGTCCTCTCTATGAGACCGTGTTCTTTCATACCCCTCTTACCCATAATAAATTCTTCGTTCTGTGAAATACAGGGCTCTAGTGTTTTGATTGACCTCTGCTTTCATCCCAACAGACTATATCGTTACACATGGTATATATTTCCCGTTTTAGAAACCGTTTTCTAATGTGTAAACGACGCTCCTTGCTACTTTTAAGATGCATAATATGTCATTTATTATGGTAAGAGCTATCTTACATTCTTGAGAGCCGCGCAGAATAGCTGCGCGGACTAAGGCATCATGTCTTGAATTGGGTACTGCTCGCGTCGGTGGTTCGAGTCCTTCCTCGGTCTTGGGTGTCTGTGTTGTCCTTATGTTAAGATAGTTTAAGTAGTGTGCAGACTGATGACGTTAGCAGTTAAGTCCAATAAGTTTTCACACACATTTTTCATACAAACATGAGCGAAAAGAGACTTTAGTTAAATAAGCATACAGCAACATGTCATGGTAAATCACCACAGAGCATGCTAAAAAGTAGTATATTATCATACGCAATGCTACATAATTCTACATACTGTACATAACTTTTTTCTTATAGTCCTAATGGACAAATCACCTGACGTCATTAGTCCCTACCTAGCCTTACATGCTACTTTAATTAATTTACGCTAAGGAATACACGCACGCACACACACACACACACACAGACACACACAGACACACACAGACACACAACTACACATGCCGGAGGAAGGAGTTGAACCTCTGGCTGGAGCGACCGCAACTCCGCGACAAGACGCCTGAGACCGCGAGGCCAAGAAATTACTGTTACGTAGACAGATACCGACGAACTATTTTACTTCTCGTACCATGTGTTCTGCACTCCATTTTGACGAAAAACATTATACTACCATATCTGAAAATCGGTAGTTGATCGGGCTGATGTTTTCTTGTAATGGCTAACATACGGTTTGATTCCTCCTGGGGGCCGCGATGGAGTAGCTGAGCGGTCTAAAGCGTCTCGCTGCGGAGCGCGCGGTTGCTCGCCGTGGAGGTTCGAGTCCTGCCTGGGGCATGGGTGTGTGTGTTTGTCCGTAGGTTAGTTTACCTAGGTTTAAGTAGTTTGTAAGCTACGGACTGATGACCACGCAGTTTGGTCCGATAGATTTACAAACATTTAAAACATTTATCCTGCTGGGGAAACAGTTTTCAACAATCGCAAACATCCTCCTCTTCACCTCCAATAGCGCAAGTAATGAATTTAGGACTGTGGTGTCTTTCAAATTATGTGACATTCGCTACTGACTACAACAAAGTTGGATTAGTTTTCGTTGTTTCTTCAAAATGCCAAACCCCTCCAGGTCTCTACGAACGGCGCGATCCTAATTACTGGTAAACGAGATTGGGAGAGTTGTTACCTAGTCATCTGAGGTCAACGCTGACGATAGGCACGGGGTTGGAGTCCCAGGCCGCACAACGTTATTTATTGCGCTACTTCAAAATGTTTGTAAGTGTTTGTAAATCTATCGGATTCAACTGCTAGGTTATTAGTCCGTAGCTTACAAACTACTTAAACTAAGGTAAACTAATCTAAGGACAACACAAACACCCATGCCCGTAGGGGGGACTCGAACTCCCGACGGCGAACAGCCGCGCGCACCGCAGCACGGCGCTCCAGTGCGCACGGCTAATCCGCCGAACATATGCACATCCCGCTAATGGTGAGAATAGTAACTATTTCATCTCTTTGTATATATAATAAATAGCGAATAGAGCCGGGATTGGGAGCCTGCCGGGAAAGAAGTCAATTGTATCGTCAGTTCAAATATAGCGCTATCTGTGAATTTATTTAATATCTGACGTCTGATCGTGCTTCGTTAATGATTCATATAGGTACTGCGTTCTATTCCACAATTTTACGACGTTTGACACCTGCGAATTGAACTGTATTATATACCTTTAGTGGTTACCTATCAGAAACAATTTGAACTTCATGCCATTCCTGGTGCAATTCTAAAGTTAACCGGTTTCGGACATTGGCCTTGTAAACCGATACCAATGAAAACGTCAATGTCTTACGTCTCTTCATGCCTAATCTAGTCTCGATCAGAAACGCAAGCTTTTCTGATCAACAGGTTTCCAAATTCAGAGCACGAACAAAAACTTATTGTGTCATTGAATGAGTTTGCTAAGGTACCCGATTTGTCACTTATTGTAATTAAATTGAATTTACGTTACTCTCTCGACTCTAATAACCTGTATTCTAATGTTTTTTGTATGTCGATAATTAATTACATGTGGACCGACAGCCATAAGGAGCAATGTTCTCTATTGCTTCTTTGGTACCCATTGTGAATAGTCGAACGACTGTACTCTACAGGGGTTTTGAATGTGGAGTACCCGCAACACAGCTACGTTAGTTGGGTTGCATCCAGCAGTGAGCCACTTATTTTGCTGTTAAGTGTACTATACAAACATTTATGTACCAGTAATCTTCCTCTTGGTTTCAAGATAATCTGTACAAAAATTCATAAATACTGGAGCAAAACTATACGTTTGGAAAAATTCTGTAAGTCAAGTTCCCTCCACCATGCACCGAACGGAATTTTATACAGACTGTGACAATCCTCTTGTTTTTAAGATAGTTTGTGCAAAATTTCATCAATATTGGAATAATACTATAGACTTCTATGCAACAGAAACTCATGGTCACATTGACAAACGCACTTTCTTGTTCTCAAATCTTCCGGTTTCATTTTATACAACCATTGTTTATTAGAATCACGAAATAAAAAATTGTACGTGAAATCGGTCGAGCCGTTCTCAAGTTATAGTGCGGCCAAGGTATTTAGGGATCAATTTTTATGTTTGAAAGCCACCTCCCCCATGCACTGTATGAAACGTAAGGTAGACAGCGACATTCCTTTTGTTTTGAAGGTCAAGCGTGCGAAATTTCGTGAATATCGGTAGATTTCGTGAGTCTGTAGGAGAAGTATGTTCCGCCATGCGCCTATCACAAAACACTTTCTTAGATGACGTTTTGTACCTATAACTACATTCCTTCTAATTTTTAGATTCATAGATGAAGTTGTTTCCGAGATTTCCTGTTTAGTCAGTGAGTGAGTGTCATTTCGCTTTTATATAGGTAGTGATTAAGAAAACAGACTGCTTAATGTTGGACGCAAGAGTATTAAGGGAGAGTTATAGACAAAAGTAAATAGTAACATGCAAATCTTTAATGCTAACTTTATTTGATGGAAGGTCATGCCTGATGCTGCAGTTTTACAGCATCTATAGCGAAAGATTTTGTCAGTTGTAGACTTCTTTTCGTTTCATAATTTTGTGTGTGTGTGGGGGGGGGGGGGGGAGGGAGTAACAAAACGCTTCATAAAAGTCGGAAATGACATGCAAACTTTATTGCAGGTCCCTAACTACTCCCATTTTTCAATAACTGACGCATAAATCTGGGCATTCTGACGCGTTGGCTCTGATTATTTATGACGTCATATATCCTTAGCTATGTGTCGTGCTCTTTTGTTTTTTGGTCACGAACCTTCGTGCGCGTACGGTGAACATTTCACCAAAGCTTCATGGCAATCGAATGAATGGTTTATGAATACATAGAGGACATACAGACAGACATTCATTTTTATATTTACAGATGAACGCTGTATGTAAATGGAGTACTCTCTAGATTTCAGACAAAGAGCTACTACACCATTCACTGTTGCAGAGGATAGAGTTGGAGCACCGCAGTGAATGACCCGATCAGGGTGGTGTTCAGTAGTCATCTGCTTTTCGCTGTAATCTTCTGAACAACACAGTACCACCCAATCCGGTTCCGTGAAACGCACTATAACATTCTTCACAACATTTTCCAGTGGCACCACAACACGCCAGTCGCGATCCACCGATGCATCTATATCAATATTTAAACGTTTTGAGCAACTTTCAGTTAATTTGTACGTGGCTGTGGAAAGCAGTATGGCTGAATTGACGTTAAGTGGATGCAATTTCTCATTCACAACGTTCTATCGATGTAGCGGCACAGTGATGTTCTGCAACGGGGCATATGTTGGTAGCAAGTATATAGCACCTGCAGGTTCATGTTAAAAGCCGAGACACTCATCATCCTTCAATGTGCTGCATTCGTTCGGGTGTTGAGCGTTTTCTAGATCGTTGAGCGACGAAAACAGTTCACAGTCGGCACACGCACCATCCGGTGGTGCATCAGAATAGCCCGGACTGCCGGACCCGTTGAGCTGACAAGGAAACCTCCCCGTCGCATCCCCCTCATATTTAGTTATAAGTTGGCGCAGTAGATAGGTCTTAAAAAACTGAACACAGATCAATTGAGAGAAATAGGAATTATTTGTGTGGAAATATGAAAAAAAAAGAAAAAAAAAGCGAAATGCCGGCCGCGGTGGCCGAGGGAACTGAGGCGCTTCCGTCACGGTCTGCACGGCCACTACGGTCGGGGGTTCGAATCCCCCTTGGTCATGGATATTTGTGCCGTCCTAGTTCGTAAGTAGTTCATAAGTAGTTTGTAAGTTTAGGGACTGATGTCCCCGTAGTTATGTCCCATAATCGTTACAAACATTTGAACATTTTTTTTTTTTTTTTTTTTTTTTTTTTTTTTTTTTTTTTTTGAATAAGCGAAATGTTAAAACTGAACGCTCCATGCGAAAAATAAGCAACGTCGAGAAAGTTCTGAACATAGGAATTCCCTGGTCCTATGGCTACCGTGAGGAACTGCGGAGCAAGAGGTCCTCGGATCTATCGTTGCCACAAGAAAGATTTTGATTTTTTCATTTTCAGAAAATTACTATGTGTCCGTCCGATGTGGGGTAACTGCTCCGTATTATGGGGAAATGTTCAGATTTGCTTGGACATATGCAGGATCAGACAGTCTATACACGGAAAATTCAAAAACGTTAAACCATATTTTTTGACAGAACACAGGGAAAACTGTGGAACTGTTGCATTCATTTGTTGCAGTTTATGTGACGAAGTCTTGCGTTTTCAACACTTTTTTGGGCGTGATTAACACACACAAAAAACCTAAATCGGGCAAGGTAGAATCTCTCTACCCATTCATCAAGTGTACAACACGTTAGGTGGGACAACAAGAGATTGCTGTCATTAACACGCACATACCATCACCAGTGTCATATAGTATACATCAGATGTGTTTTCCTGTGGAGGAATTGGTTGATCTCTCACCTTGCGATCAAATGTTTTAGGCACTTCCTTTCGTCCGCTAATCGCACGGTTTTGCGGTGCGGTAGCAAAACGCAGACAGTAAATCGATTACAGCGGACACAGACTTCAATGAACGGACGGATAGATCATAATTTTGGGAAAATAAAAAAAAATTAAACCTTTCATTCGATGTAAGGCGTGAACCAATAACCTCTCGCTGCGCAGTTATTCATGCTACCCAAAGGACCATGGTGCTCCAATGCTCACATTCTACTTGACGTTGACTATCTTTGGCATGGACCGTTCAGTTTTTACATTATGCTAAATGTCAAGGGGTGCGATGGGGAGCTAGGATGTGTTCCATTTGCCGTTTTCGTCTTTGAAAGTGCTCCCGACCTATAGCATGTTGTTGCCACTCAACTCTGCGAGTTGCTGCGTAAGAAAATCTACTGGTAATCATTAAGTGTATCGTCGTATCGCCGGTATTAAAGCGGAATTGTTTTTAAATAATTGTCGATGAATGTACGTAGGTTATACAACGTTTAAGAGTAGACTCACCTGTAGCGATACTACGAATTCCTTTATGCCCTGTCTATCTTTACCTGCAAAGAACCGATGTATTACGTTACCTACATGCATGTATCGAATCTTAGAAAAGTAAATGTTGTTCCAGATATTGTTACATAGGTTGCTACAGTTTATATGCAACGTAGGTAAGAAGCAAGATGTATACAATTGTTTTGCCTAGAGACCTTAGATGGTGGACTACTTAGGAAAAACGGAACTTTTTTTGTAATGTTTGTCTCTGGTTAGAATTGTTTGCAAATTATTTGGAGATCGAAAGAGTGTTTGTTAAGATGGACTTACAACTTTGTGAGGATCGTTACCGTTTATTATCTAACATGGACTAACACACCCGTCAGCTGATGCAAGCATCGTCTGCAAAGAGATAGATTTATTTTGCCAAGGTGCATTAGAGGGCGAACGATTACCGAAAGATGGAACAGGTTTTTGGGTAGTCCTAAATGTTTGACTTTGGTTAGAGTTTTTTATAAATATAGTCGATAAGTGTAAGTAAGTTATTACAACGCTTAGTGTACACAAACGCGTAGCAGTACACCAAATTTATTTACCTGCGAAATTGCGTTCCATACGAGTTGTACATAACGTTCGACATAATACGTTACTAAACCCGTATGTAGCGATTCTAAGAAAGCGAATTGTTGTAATTATTAATGGAAAAAATAGGATGTCGCAATTAATATGCAAATTAGAAATGAAAAAAGTAATCGCGAACGGTGGCGGATGGCCTGGCAGCAGGCAGGGGCGGTGGTGGCCCGAGTGAGCCGCTGTGGAGGTGGCCAATTTGTTCACGAGACTCTTGTGTTATGTTATCATTTATTGTTCCAGGTAATTGTAGTGTCTGAAATTCCATTATAAATGAAATAAATGGCTGAAATTTTTCCAGTGTTGGTGTAGGACAGGCTAATACAGCCTATACTTCGGTCGATGAAGAATACCTTTTGTAAAAAAGAAAAAAAAATTGAGAGTGAGGCACTGGTTCCTGTCCTGGACCAGGTTGCGCGGGGCGGCAATCTTTAGGACTATCACTGGCGCAGAGGTCTTCAGGGCTATCGGTGGGGCGGAGGTGCGGGTGGCGGTGCGGGCTGGGTTTGTGATTTCGCAAGTGGAACCTGTTGGGGCGGTCATGTCATTTATGAGGACTTTGTATTTGTCATTCGTCCTTGAGAATGCAATCGTATTAATAAGTGCAATTACATGTTCGATGTCAACTGCTCTCCTGTTCGTCCTGTCCTTGCGGGAACGCCGTCGTGTGGTGGCACTGTTTTATTACCGGTCGGGCAAGTGGCGTAGCGTGGAGGGAAACCTCCGTAAAGGCCCGGTCACATGCTCAGGGGCTGGGGCAGGGTGGGTGTCAGCAGTTCCGTAAGATGTCCCATGATGGCGCTGTGGTCAGAAACAGCCCTTTCAAACTGGCCAGGGCAGGCGGCAGGTGGCGGCTGCCCCCACACCACCTCCCCTCAAACGCCGGCACACCCGACACAGCCCGGCCTCGTGGCACGTGGTGCGAGCCCACAGCCTAGGGATGGGAAAACCGACCGGTTAAAACCGATACCGGTATTTCAGTTTTGAATAACCGGTTTTTTCCGGTTTTTATTTGGTGTCGGTTGTAACCGGCTTTTTTAGTTATTGCCAAGAAATGGGTAAAAAAACCGTTACGACTGCTTCCTGTTGTAGGGGTTCGAAATGTGATTTTTTTGTAAATAATTTTAAAAAGTTAAAACTAGTAGACCCTAACATTTAGGGCTATTGCTAAAATTTCGATTGCTGTGATATATTAGGTCATTGCACTAACTAAGAAGAGCGATTAATGATAATTTAAGAGCCATCTCGGCAGTCAGAAACGCGTGGCATAAGAACTTAAGGACTGGTGCAGCTATTGAGGTATCAATGCACCTACCGCCATGTGGCGTGGCCTATTAGACGACGCGCGTGCACCGGCAGTGTACGAAACTTGCCTCCGTCTGGTCATGCGGCAGTTCCTTGCTGTCGTCGCCAGACATCGGTTGTGTCTTAAATGGCACAATCCCGAGTGTGGAAGTACTTCACGAAGTACGGGAGCAGTGAGGTACAATGCTCCATTTGCTTTAAAAAACTGAAAATAGGTGGAGCTACTACAAACATGCTGTGTTATTTAAGGAGAAAGCATCCAAAATGATCCTTGGAAGAGAAGGTAAATTCGATTCATATACCTACTATGTAAGCTTGGAATAATAACTTTTAATGTATTATCATATTATTATGCTAACAAGATTCCTTGAAAGCGAGAGGCTTTATTAATAACCAATATTGGTTTAGGTAACATTGATCATATGGTGCCTCGCGATGTAGCCGTGCGGTCTGAGGCTCCATGTCATGGACTGCGCGGCTGCTCCAGTCGGAGGTTCGAGTCCTCCCTCCGCCCTCGGACATGGGTCTATATATTGTCCTTAGCGTAAGTTAGATTGCTTGTAAGTCAAGGGACCGATGATCTAAGCATTTAGGTCTCATAAGAACTCACACCCATTTGAACATTCTTTGATCAAGTGGTACAGAGCTTTCATAGTACAATTTGCGTAAATTTACACTGACAACAATCCTACTGTTAGTCGGAACTGTGATTTTATTTTTCGAAATACTTCTGCAGCACTGATTGAAGTTTATTTAGTGACTGTAACTTATATATAGTGTATATAACGAGATATTCGTATGCGCAGGCTCACAAGTCTAACTTACGGAGTGGTTGGCTCAATATTTGCAACTGCCGGATGGAAATACTAGGCCAGTAAATCTGTATGCTTCGTGTATCGTCTTCTACGGACTGCTGACTAGGATTACACACACTCAAGAAGGCGTAGTATTGGGAGGGGATCTTGCAAAATATGGAAGACTAGTGATTTGTCGTATAACGTAAATTTACCTAAATTTTAACTAAATTTCGTAAGTTTCGAACATACCTGTTTCTGTTTCGTCCGCAAAATATGTTTCGGTCGAACTCTACTGGAAATAATAGCAATAAAAAACCGAAAACCGGTTATTTTTAAAAAAATACTGTTATCTTGAGCAATTTTTACGGTGCGGTTAAACTGGAGATGAAAAGAACCGGTATAACCGAAAACCGGTTGTTTGAGCGATAAGCGACATCCCTAGCACAGCCTCCCATCCACACACACTCAGAAGCGCTCCAGTGTGGTCTACCGGTACTAAGCCGAGGAACCGCTTGGCACCTGCAAAGGATCTTACGGAACTACTAGGGGAGTGTAAGACATTGGTGTAAGAGGGGACGATACAGCGCAGTTCATCATGGGTAGAATCTCACTGTTCCTGAACAGTCAGTCCAGGCTGCAGGTTGTAAAAAGGAAAGTATTCCGAATTAAATGAAATTTTAATATGTTGTGTGTAGGTACTCTGTGGAGTAGAATCGGAATTTTCGACGTCGAGAACCCTGTGCTAACTTTGCATGGGCCATAAAACAAAACAAAAATTTGGCCTTTTTTCACTATCTTGATTATAACTTCTAAACCATACGTTTTTTGGGAGACATGCCTCTGAACAACGTTGAATAGCATAAAATGTCCCACATATTTCACTGGTCAAAAGTGTTTTATGAGCCACTAATGACTGAGATACAGATGTTCAAAAATACAGTAATTGTCTAAAAATAGCTACAACATTCAATGTTTTGCCTTAGATTTTTTGTCTACATTTATGTGTAAATTTTAATTTGTGTCCATGAATAAACCTAAATATTCGAGAAATCTGAAATAACTGCTACAAAAGGTTTTATTGTTTTAATGGATATATATATATATATATATATATATATATATATATATATATATATATATATATATATATCTTGAGCGCGCTTGGTATCTCTTTCTGTTAGGGCCTTCAAATCTCAAAAGTTACTGTTTTATAGTAATACATTTCCAAGTTGTCGGGGGGGGGGGGGGGCTCATTTTGTTTCGCCGCCACCCCAGGCCTCAAACAGCCTTACTCTGCCACTGGTTGTGCATAATTAGTGGGGGCAAAAATGTACCCCAAAAGAAGGGCGGATTTTCGGGTTTGTGACTATATCTTTTAAACTAATCACAATATCGAAAATATAGTGGAATTAAAAGTTGTACCGGCATGAAATTTTGCATTGAATGAGACCATCAAATATTTTCTGGATCACCCGTTTCCATACTAGTGCTCTTCAAAATTAGGTCACCTCTTCCATTAGGAAGAGCAGCTTTCGCTTTACTAGAATGTTGTACATAATGTGAGTGTGCACTTATCACGCGGTGTCTTCCGGCGTCCGTCCGCTAGGCGACACAGTTTATCGCTCTGTCGATGCGCCGGCTTCAGACGCGGACAGAAGGCCAGGTCTGGCGCAGGTAGGAGCTTCTCCTGGGCGCGTCTCGCCAGCTGCCGCCTTCTGCCAGGGCGGACGCCCGCCTGACGACGCAGCTGTGTGACCGCAGCGCAGGACGCGCCACGCGGCGGCAACTGCCGGCGTCTGCGCGGCCGCGACGCGCGACGTGCAGCGCGCCCGCGACGCGCTTCAGTCGGCCGCGTTTACGCGCAGAGAGACCTCGTCGCCCTTGTGCCATCGTCACTGCTACCGTAAAAAGCGACCATGTTTTTGCATGTTAATACATACATTTCATATGATGAGTTGCGTCGTCTTTAAAGTTCTACAACCATCCAACCCATAGAGCACCAAGGATAAACAAACACTATCTAGTAGACAAAAAGGTGCTCTTTCTAATAGTGCAGTTTAAAGTAAAATCCGTGTTAACCTATATAGAGATATTTCCCTTCAAATTTGGTCAAATGTAGTATTCTTATTTTTTGAAGGCAACTTTGTGATCCATTATTTGTTTACATTTCTATGTAAATTGTGTATGATGCACAGGACCTGTACGTTCCTAATATAGAGGTTCTTTTCTTGTCAAGTCAGATTCGTTGTAGATATTTGACGAGAAAGTGGGTTGGTTACTGCATGTTTGACTGACATTACAAGGCGTTCTTCTTATATTTTTTGTCTTTTGATTTATTTTTATGGTGGTGCTGAACTAAAATGGCAACTTCAGTGGTATTATAAAAGTGTTTCATATGCGAAGAAAATCTGGCAGAGCGTGAAGTCGCTGTTGTTAAAAATGATAGAGTTACTACACTCCTTGCATCCAGTGGCAAAAGAAGCAAACCTGAACGTCAACGTTTATTAGAAGGAGTGGAAGAAATTACAGTTCACAAAGCTTGCCATAAAAATTACAATAATGAGAAACTGATTCTTGCCTCATTACGTCGTGAAAGTGACACTGTTACAACTTCCCCTAACCCAACCCACTCGAGTGAGCCATCATTGGTTTTTGACTACAACAAACAGAGCTTCTTAGGGATGAAGAGGTTACAGAAGAGTACAGAGAAAACCAGAACAAGTTATCAAAGGCAAGACACAACCATTTGGTAAAAGTAACTCCCATAGAGGTGGCAAACACGATTTTGTCATATGCCAGACAACAGGAAGGTGAATGGGGACGAAAAAAATTGAAGAACGATGAGCATGTTGCGTAACATGGACACCGATCTAATTGCAGGTAATGCAGAGTATCATGGAAAGTGCATAAACAACTTCTACAAAAAACCTACACGTGCTCACAGCCGGCCGGGACAACCAACTCACAACACAGATCAAGCCATGCCAAATATATACACTTTCCTCGACGAGATCAGTGACGAGTGCCAGTTTTCTCTTGGCAGTTGCTTGCTGAGGTGCCCGGAAATTTTCGCCCACATGCTAAAACTGTAGAAATGCGTCTGGAAAAGAAGTATAAAGATGACGTGATTTTCTCTGGTACACCCAACAAAGGGAGTACCGTATGTTTTAAGAACACTGGCCACAAAATTTTGTCAGACAGCTGGCACCTTAACGAAGAAAAAGTAGACCACCAAAAGGAAAGGACTCGAATTCTAATGTCTGCAGGCAAAATTATTTTAGAGGACATCCTTTGTAAAGTGATCAGGTGAACTGCTTACCCTCCCACTAATAATTGTTTGGTTAGTTCCCATCACATTGCCCCTCCTCCTCCTGCATACGATCATTTTGGCTGATAAACGGGGCTCCCTGAAATCGAGGAAGAAGAAACCTCTTGCTCTGGCACACGCCATTATGTTAGATTTGCGACCAGAATCGTTATTATCTCCTATTTTGATTAGGATTTCAACGTTAGGATTTTCAGCTTCTAGGCTTGAAGGAGCGTGTGTGCTACAGACAAAGTAAAAGGCAGTTGAGGAGTCAGCCAGTCATTTCACTCGTTTCATCTTCTACAATGCGTGATGCTGTGATCAGTGACAGAAATGTAGTTCGCACGAAGGTCACCTCAGCTTCAAGCATAATTGGCGGAGCAGGCACTGTTAAGATTAAACAGTTTCTACGACCACCCAGTGGAGGTTTGAAATCTATAAAACTGTTTGATATAAATATCAGCCCTGCACAGGACACTGTACAATCTGCCTCTGATATTGCCTGGTAGTATGGGAAGAATACACATTCATCAACAGTACCCGGATGGAATGGATTCATGGAACTGACGACACAATACAGAAATATGAGTGCTCCAAGATTGTGAAAGTTGGAATTTTCCTGGTGAATAAAATGTTAAAAAAGATTTCTGGTTTGCAGCTGGTAGTCGTAAACTTCATTCCACGATATTGCAACTGGGCACCTGTCAATCATTTTCGGGTGAGCCAACAATGATTGACTATGATGGTCTCAGATCCACCTTATATAGCATGCTGGTGGTATTTTCGCACAAACGTTGAAGATATGGTGACAGTGACAGAAGGGCCACACCACCCGGCGGCAGCGCCCTAGCTGGTGCAACTTCCAGGATCAGACGTCCTCGATAGTGCCACGCCGGCCGCGATGGCCGAGGGGACTAAGACGCTCCAGTCACGGTCTGCACGGTCACTACGGTCAGGGGTTCAGTCCCCCCTCGGGCATGGATATTTGTACCGTCCTAGTTCGTAAGTAGTTCATAAATAGTTTGTAAGTTTAGGGACTGATGACCCCGTAGTTAAGTCCCATAGACTATACAAACATTTGAACATTTGATAGTGCCGATGGCCGCAGGTATCGTAGTCTGCTGGCGTCTTCGTCTACAACAAATCTGGGAAATTATGGGAGTGAGTGTACTGGACAGGCTTTGGCTCAACAATTGGTCACGAATAACAGGGTGATACCTACTCCACCACTCCCTAGAGGGCGCTTTGTAGCTCAACCCCCTCTCAAAAGCGATTTCTGGCTCAGCCCCATTAGAAGGGTGGTTTCTGGCTCAACCGTGACTCGTTCATGATTTACGACCCTAATTATAAAAAATTTAAATGATTTTTTACCCTGATTATTAAATTTGACATGATTAAGAACTTCAACGATACTCCTTTTGGTCTCACTAAACCAATCTCATTTCTATCACTCCACAGACCCACGGCATCACAAAAAACTGCAGGACGCCATGCACTGCGGGCCGGGGCGGGCAGGCCGCGACACTTATACGCACATCGGTCAGTCTGTGCATGCTTCAAAGAGACTGCGTGCAGCTGCCAGCGATTATTCAAACCAGGCGGCCGCCACATTGCGCCTCCAGAGGCACGCGCCCCTTACCGAGCGGCCGCAAAGAAAGCAGCGGTTGCCGCCACGGCCGACCGCCGGCCGCCGGCCGCCAGTGGCGTGCCCAGGCTGCCCAGGCTGCCCCTCACACTCGCCGCGACTGACACAAGGCTGCCCTGCCGAATACCGAAGGGCGGCCGTAGCGCCCCCGTCCACACATCTGCCGGTCGATGCATCCAGTTTAAATTTATACTTTGTTCCAAATAGCAGCATCACCCTTCAATCTTGTGCAAATCCCTCAATAAACAGCTTTCGGGATTTCAACTTTTATTTCCTGAATAATTCAAACCTTATAGCAATTCTACTACACACTAATGCGGAATTTCTATATAGAAATTTAAGTTTGTAATTTTTTTTAAACTAGCTATCATTCCGCTATAAATATAGACACATATAGCACAGTAAATGTCAGACTCTTAGGATTTTTTAGTAGGCGTTATACTTGTGGAAAGACGATGTTTTTGTAGGTGCCACACCTAATTCGATGATAAATGTGTCTGAGGGCATTCTGAGGAATAATGTTCCAGACAGGGAGAAATTGGTTTCTTCTTCATAACACAGTCGTTCGTTCTTTATTTTGTTTGGTGTAACTTTAATAACAACCAGCTTAATTTTTAACTTTCAGTTCGAAATAGCGACTTTATTTCCTATGGTTATGACTTTTGCAAAAGAATGTTTCTTAAATGTTGTTAGCGGAACAACGACGCATGTAAGTAACAGAAAGCATTCGGCGATAACTGTTTCTGAAGGCATTGTGAGAAAAATGTTCTGGAGTAGGAGAAATGTGATTCCCATGCTTCATTAGAGCTGTTCTGTGTAATACTTATATCGTCCTTGTTGACAACAGTAGTAAGAATCTTCACATAATTCAAAGGTAGTCGATACTGAGAGCTGATAGAACATAATCTGTAAAGATTTACCTGTACACCTGTCAATTTTCTGGTATTCGTATCACCCTGTGTTGCTACACACTAGTATTAAGAGAATTGAATACAGTGAACTTCACACAAACAGCTTTATTTCGACACCTCCATCATACAGTAGAGAAAACAGTCTGAAGTAAATTACAACACGTCCTGCTGAGGGCAGCACTGTCAACACAAGTTACAAAACCGTCAGTAGATGGCGTAAATGTTCATTCTCAACCTGCAGCATCCTCCCCACCCTGGTCTATCCCCAGGGGAATGACCAGCTGAACCGGTCGACAGATCTTCGTTCCATCGGGCTGCCGGAGAATGATGCACCTGACCTTGTTGTCTCTGCCAGGCCGCACTTCTTCCACCACTGCTCTCTTCCACACGTGTCGGTGTTTCATGTCCTCCTGAAGAAGAACAACCTCTCCTACTCTGGGTTCTCTTCTTGATCGGTAGCCTTTCAAAATCTGTTTGGTTTGTTCATATGTGTCAGCTGTCACTGCAATTCTATCAACTAAATCCTTAGGTTCTCCCTCCAGATACCCACAGAGGAATATGTGTTTGTTGATAGCTGACACCATCGGATTCTAGTCTATGGAAGCTGTAAACTGCTCCCAGAATCTGGGCCAAGCTTCTATGTTGCCTGAAAATGAGTGTAGTTTAATGGTAGGCAACTTTATGTCTGCATAGGTGTGCTGGTGAGCTGGTGGGATTAACGAACGACTGTCAGCACTATGTACATCCGCCGAACGTTTTGCTTGTAACAGTTCCTTTGCTTTGCGGATCGAGTGTTTGCACTTGTCGGTGTAGTCCTCACACGCTTCTGTGTCGGCCTCGTATTCCGCGTCATCCAGCAAATCCTGTATCGCATCATTAAGTCCTTTCAGTTCCTCCACAGTTTCCTGTAAGCGGTCCTGACAGTGCTCAATGTCTTCTGCCGATGTAGAAACATCGAACGCATTCATTTGACTCACGAAGCGCGTCGCATTCGAGTGCAGTGTTGTGCGCCTTCGCCGTAGTTTCGACAAGACCGCTGTTGCGTCCGTCATAGCGAGTGATTTTGCTGGCGGTCGCTAGGGTGCGTCCAAGGTCGAGACACCCCCGTCAGTTGGACGCTGTCACTAAGAGATGGCGCTGTCCTGGACAGTTAACCGATAGCACCCCTAGGGACGTTAGCGACTGTCAACAGATGGCGCTGCCGTGCAGTTTTTACACTTCGCAACCCTCACTAATGGAAGTTTTGCTGATAGATGGCGCTGCAGTCTATTTGGTTCAAGAAGGTGAGGATATTTTTGCTACCTTATTATTGTCTATCCAATTACTCTGCTACCAATATGCATGCAACCAGTAGTACCATACATAACGATCAACCAGTTAGTAGCGTCAAAGCAATGCCGTGTCTTATCTGTACGTGTCGGACGTGGCTCGGCGTGATCGTATTTTCGAGATTGAAGTCGCTCAAAATACTCTCCGTCGACGTGGAATCCTCTTGAAAGTGTCGTAGCAACCAGTAATCTAAAGGTCCCTGGTTCGTTCCCGGGTTTCGGCACCAAAATGTTGCTACACACTAGTATTAAGAGAATTGAACACAGTGAACTTCACACAAACAGCTTTATTTCGACACCTCCATCTTACAGTAGAGAAAAAAGTCTGAAGTAAATTACAACACTTCCTGCTGAGGGCAGCACTGTCAACACAAATTACAAAACCGTCAGTAGATGGCGAAAATGTTCATTCTCAACCCGCAACACCCTGTAAAGAACGCCAATGCAAAACATTTCCATACAGAGTTTTAATTTTTGCAAGAAACAAATGGCCATTCCACTCAAAATATGTGTAGAGCCAGCGGTATGTTCTCGTTGTAAAAGAGATCCCTCGTCGAAATAATAGAACCCAGTTTCGGATATCAAAGTATTTGTATGGAGATAGTTATAAAAAGCAGTGTAGTGGTAAATATCTCTATTCCTTCCTGTGTTTACATACAGAAAACATCTGCAATCCATCTAGATTCTTCAATGGGGGAAGGCTTAAGTCTGTTCGATGGATTTAATCTTTTCTTAGGACTTTTGAAGCAACGTTTCTTGTAGGTAGTAGACCTAATTCGAGATGTCCACATCCGACTGTAATGTGGAGCATAACATACTGCAAAAGGAGAAATATGTTTCTCCTGCTTTAAAGTAGCTCTTCTGCGTAATACTTATATTATCTTGTTGGAATCAGTATTACAAATATCCACGTAGATAATTGAAACTAAATGCTGACGAAGCATAATTTACAACCTTTTCTAGGTCTTTCATGTCTCAAAGATTTACGTGTACCCCGGTCATAAAGAATAAAGATTAAATAAAATATCACAGCGTTTTACTATATTAAGCAATACCACAACTTGCTTTTCGTTTTTAGACTACATATGCAACAGCCTACAGACGAGTTTAAAAAAAAAAAAAAAAAAAAAAAAAAAAAAAAAAAAAAAAAAAAGATAGTGCGTGTTGGATAATAAGTGGGAAATAGTTTAAACTTTTCGGAGTGCTAGTTTAAATATTTTGGGATTATTAGTTTAAACTTTTTGTATCTTTTGTAACGTTCAGTATAGTTATAACTTTTACCTAAAATTTACATCTATGTCTTGCATTTACACATACAGTTATTAACCCTCGCACCGCACACTTGTTTCAAATTACCTTCCACTGCACACTGAGGTCTACTGGACCCCAGGAAAATTTTATCATATCTCACGTGTTCCAAGCTCATTAATATATACATTGGAATGTCTTATGTATCTGGATCGTTGTAAATAACTATTTAGTTACTTTTAGTGATTTTTTTATTATTACAACTATGAGTCACGAATGGTATTTACAAATTTGATACATATTACACTTCAACATAATGTATAAATTCAACTGAGTCTGAACTTCAGTGTACAAAGTAATATAATGTAATATAATATAATGGCTTACTTTATGTTTACAGGATATTTTGGCATAGGAAGTTTACAAAATAACTATTGTAGCATATTTGTGCAAAAACGTATAAGAAAGATGAAAAAAATGTATATTGGAATAAGTCAAAAACTGCAACTAATATATCAGTCACCACTTACATTGTCAGTGAGCACACTCGGTACAAATTATTGCTCTATGTTCATCACAGATCACCCTTTTACAATCCCAGCAACACATTTTGGTTTTTCTATCCCTTTTTCTCGAACATAGTGAACAATCCAGTTTGCTGGTTAGAGGTTCTGGTCTGTCTGGTGCCACAGTATCTATTTCCAATATTTCTTCTACATTTCTCTTCACACACCGTCGTAGTGTAGATACATCCAATCTAGTCCTTAGGTGAGGCGCAATTAAGTTCCATGCCAGTTCATGCAGAAATTTTCTTCGTGGCTTCTTCACTTGAGTGCTGGAAAGGGTAAACAGAACCATGGCGTTTATCCCACTTTGATTCAAAATGCCACAGAAAACCCTCAAAGGCCATCTTCTTGTTGCACTTGCATTAGTGTAAGTTTTGCACAACAAGTCAAAAGTGTCTGTAGCACCTTTTGTTTTATTTTATGATATTATCATTTCAGGCTTTCCGGTTGTTTCGTCAATGTCGTTTGAGTAGTACATGGTAGACAGCAAGAGTACAACTTTATTCTTGTGTGGGACATATGACAGTAGCGTCTTATTCTCATCAAAGGCAAATTGTGTTTTTCCGACGTTTTGAGAACGTAAAAATGATTGTGGTTTCAGATTTATTTTTTCTTATAGTTCCCAACATTGTCAAACCAAAGTTTTCAATCATTTTCTGATAAAGGGAAAGTGACGAAAACCAGTTGACAACAGTCAGCTTCCTATTAGTGCCATGAATGGGTTCTGATAACTTTCTCACATAATAACATGGGACAGCTTCATTTTTTTCTGTTACTACCTTGCCAATATATGGAACAGCGTTTAGCAGGTAATAAGTCTTGGAATAATTCAACATCAAAATCTTAATTCCATATTTGTCCGGCTTTGAAGACATGTATATTCTGAATGGGCATCTGCCGCAGAAGCCCATTTGCTGCTCTTCTATTGTACAGTATTCAAAAGGGGTGTATAGGGATTTGCAATTATCAATAAATTTAGTGCAGGTGTCTCGAATGGGTTCAAATTTGCCCTCTTGTTTTCTTTGCATGCAGGTTGCTTTGTCATCAAATTGTAGACACCTAGTCAAAAACTGAAATCGCCTTTGTGACATTGTAGAGCGAAACATGTCATCGCCAAATTTAGGTGACCAAAGTTCTTCTAAATTTGTGTGAGAAGCCTTGTTTACACCTCAGAGATACAAGAGTCCAATGGCACCTAGCTCTACAATATTTGTAGTGTTACGGTAACTTTCCTGGTTTCCGATTAAAGAACGTTTGGCAGTAATTTTGTCGTTTGTGTAAGTGACAATCATGTCCAGCATTTCATCTGTCACTAAGAACTGCCATGCTTCAATTGGACTAGATATAGACCTTGCTTGATCCTTCGGTCCTGGAAGGTGAGTAACTAAATTTCTAGATTTAGTTCTTCCTCTCGTAGATGGTGCAGTTGAAGACCATTCTCACCTAGAAGGATGTTTGAGTTGGAACTACCTGACTATCATCATCGTCTTCTCCACTCTCTTCCGTACCTGATGGTTCCTGTATTTCGACAAAATCAGGATCATCATCAGAATCGGGACCTCCAAATGAATCATCTCCCTGGTCCAACTCGTCCATAAGTGCATTATATATATCGTCATCTGTTATGAGTCGTTTACTCATTGTCGCTGAAAAATAATGTAAATAAAACAATGTAGGGCTACATTGAAAGGAAACAGTAATAACTTACACACAATATGTATTTCAGTATTGTGTACTTAGCAAGCTTTTATTCTCAGTCTGCATAAATGAGCTTCGCGGAATGCACATTGGGGTAATCAAGACCCCACGGGCGCTCAGCAATCTTTACAGCTTGACACTAGCTCAACAACAATGCGAATGTTTGAGTTAACATCACGTACGTGTAGGCAGTGTTACTAACCTAATATTCACCAAGTTTCAAAAACTTTTAGCCAACGTACTGTTTGTAATACACAACAGAAATTACGCTGGGGTCCCTAGGACCCCAGTGTGCGGTGCGAGGGTTAATTCAATAAATACATGTAAGGTAACTATTCGAAATCCAATATCTTTTGATTCACTGGCGGAAGTAAAGTTGTGAGGCGGCATCGTGAGTCGTGTCGGGTTAGCATAGTCGGTAGTGCGCTCGCCCGCGAAAGGCAAAGGTCCCAGGATCGAGTCCCGGTTCTAGCACACAATTTTAATCTTCCAGGAAGTTTAGTCTTTTGATGTGCCTAAATTTTTACCGATTTAATAGAAACTGCTTGTATATTTCCAATGCAGAGCATACATTTACACACAGAAAACAATTATATTTTTGTTTGACATGATTTTAGTAACATGAATCTTAATTTTTAACTTGTACTTTCAATCCACATTGGATTGTGCCATTTCCCTCTCCAAAAATTAATTGGATAAGTACAAAGAAGGTACGTTCTCGAACTTCATAACCTTTTTTCCGCTTCTTCCGACAAGCTACTCCTTTTAAGGCATTAACAACTAGTTCTCACCCATCTGGCAGCTCTTTGAGACGAGAACATTCGGGATGTTTAAGGAAGAATTGCCTGAAGGTGTAGAACTGGTAATTAAAGCCGCAAAAGTCATGGAATACAGGAAGAGACGAAGATACATAGTGCAGTTTGAAAACTTACCTTCTACATCTACATCTACATACATACTCCGCAATTCACCGTAAGGTGCGTGGCGGAGGGTACACTGTACCACTACTAGGCATTTCCTTTTCTATTCCACTCCCAAATTGAACGAGGAAAAAAAGAATGCCTATATGCCTCCGTACGAGCCCTAATTTCACTTATCTTGTCTTTGTGATCTTTACGCGAAATGTATGTAGGCGGCAGCAAGATCGTACTACACTCAGCTTCAAATTCCGGCCCTCTAAATTTACTTAACAGAAATTCACGAAAAGAACGTCGTCTTTCTTCCAGCGATACCCAATTGAGTTGCCGGAGCATTTCCGTGACACTCGCGTATTGGTCGAACCTACCGGTAACAAATCTAGCTGCTCGCCTCTGAACCGCCTCTATGTCTTCCTTCAAACCGATCTGCTGCGGGTCCCAAATACTTGAGCAATACTCAAGACGTGGTCGTACAAGCGTTTTATACGCGGTCTCCTTTACAGGTGAAGTACATCTTCCCAAAATTCTCCCAATAAACCGAAGTCGGCTGTCTGCCTTACTCACAACTCTCCTTACATGCTCGTTCCATTTCATATCGCTCTGCAATGTTATGCCTAGATATTTTAACGACGCGACCGCATCAAGAAGCTCACTACTGATGCTGTATTCGAACATTATATGATTGTTTTTTCTACTCATGCGCATCACCTTACATTTTTCTACATTGAGAGCTAGCTGCCATTCTTCGCACCAACTAGAAATTTTGTCTAAGTCAACCAAATTTACTATATTCGAACTGAGAATATGCTCCAAAATTCTACATGATACCGATGTCAACGATATTGGCCTGTAATTGTATGGGTCAGTTCTGTTTCCTTTCTTATACACGGGAGTCACCTGCGCTTTTTTCCAATCACTAGGAAATTTGGCTGAATTAAAGATTCGCTATAAATGCAAGCTAAGTAGGGGGCCAATGCCGCAGAATAGTCTTTGTAAAACCGAACTGGTATACCATCCGGACCAGCAGACTTTTTCGTATTTAGCTCTCTCAGCTGCTTCTCTACACCGGAAATACCTATTGCTATGTCCCCCATTTCGGAATTTGTACGTTGATCAAATGATGGTATATTTGTGCGGTCCTCCTGCGTGAAAGATTTCTTAAAGGTTAAATTTAGAACTTCAGCTTTCCGTTTGCTTTCTTCTATTACTGCCCCGGAATGATCAACTAGTGACTGGACAGTGGGCTTTGACCCGTTTATCGATTTTACATAGGACCAGAATTTTTTCGGGTTCTCGGAAAGATCTTTTGCTAAGGTATGGCTGTGATAATTATTGTATGCTTCACGCATCGATCTTTTTATAGACGCACGAATCTCTACTAACTTTTGCCTGTCATCATTTGCGAGTTCTTTTTTGAATCGAGAGTGCAACAGCCTTTGCTTTCTCGGCAGCTTTCTAACATTATTATTATACCACGGTGGATCTTTACCATCCTTAATCGTCTTTACTGGCACATATTTCTCTAACCCTTCATTAACAATGCATTTAAATTTAGTCCACAATTCCTCTACATCCATAGTCCCAGAATTAAACGATGCCCATTCATTTTCTAAGTGCGATCGTAACATTTGCTTGTCGGCTTTTCCCAACAAAAACACGCTCCTAGCCTTCTTGACTGGTTTATGAACTTTCGTCACCATCGACGCTATGACGATATCATGATCACTAATTCCTGTCTCTACACAGACATCGTTAATAAGGTCAGGCCTGATTGTGGCTATAAGGTCTAGAATATTTCCATTGCGCGTGGGTTGCCGGTTTAACTGCTCAGTTTTCGGAGAATGTGTCCAAAAGTAGCTCGCAAGACTGCTTGTCTGTACCGCCTGAAATGTAACTAGCGAGGTCCCAATCTATACTCTTAAGGTTGAAGTCACCTCCGACTAATATTGCACGGCCCGGATACCTATGCACTACCTGGTGTAGACTTTCCTTGAATGATTCTAAAACTGCTACAGCAGCACTGGGGGCCGGTAAAAACACCCAACTATTAACTTTACTTCTTTTAGACCTGTTATACGTGCCCAGATAACTTCACAGTTACTTTCAACCTCGATCTCAGTAGAAACAATATCTTTGTCCACAGCGATGAACACTCCTCCTCCAGTAGTATCCGATCTATCTTTCCGATATACATTCCAATCTTCGCTAAATATTTCTGAACTTGCCACATCATCATTTAGCCAGCTTTCGGTGCCTAAAACTATCTGAGCGCAATAACTTCCATGCAGCGCTGCAAATTCGGGAACTTTGTTTCTAATACTCTGTAAGTTCGTGGCTAATATTTTTATGTTCGAATTATTGTTCCGAACGTGGCCTGAATTCGCTGTTTGAATGCTGACAGGCGAGTGCTCATCAGAGTTAGCGCCTAGCCTAAAAAAACCCCATGTGCACTCCACAAGTACTCTGCTACCCGAGTAGCCGCTTCCTTAGTGTAGTGCACCCCTGATCTATCTAGGGGCACCCTATAATTCCCCACCCGATAACGCAGATCCAGAAATCTGCAGCCATGACTGTCACAGAGTCGGCGAAGCCTCTGGTTCAGACCCTCCACTCGGCTCCAAACCACAGGACCCGGATCAACCCTGGGAACAATGCTGCAAATCGACAGCTCTGCTTGCACCCCGCGTGCGAAGGCAGCAGCCTTCACCAATTCCGCCAGCCGCTCGTAGGACCTGAGGATGTCCTCAGAACCCAAGCGACAAGCGTCATTGGTGCCGACGTGAGCTACGACTTGCAGTCGACTGCACCCCGCACCCTCGATAGCCGCCGGCAAGGCCGCCTCCACATCTCGGATGAGGCCCCCCGGCAAACACACCGAGTGCACGTTGGAATTCCTTCCAGATCTGGACGCTGCCTAAGGGGCTCCATCATGCGCCTGACATTGGAGCTCCCAATAACTAATAATCCCCTCCCCCCGTGCACCTGCTCGGACCCTGCTGAACGAGTGGCCACACTTTCACTCACAGGACGAACGGGCGCGGACGGACGTCCAGCCTCCACATTGGCCTTCCGCCTCGAGCGACGCGAACGCCGTACAACCCGCCACTCCCCTTGCGACGTCCGGTACACCTGAAGGTGCCTCGGTAGCAGGGACAGAGAGCGTAGCGTGAGACACCTGAGGTGTCCCACTCGACGCATCAGACTCCCCACCATCGCTGCATCCCGAGACAGCAGCCTGAAGACGGCTGACCGTAGCCAACAGCACGCTCAGCTGTTCGCGAACCGCGGCCAACTCCTCCTGCGTCCGCACACAGCAGGCACACATCCTATCCATCCTATCGATACAATTAACAGCAATTAACAATTTTAAAGAAGCCTAGTACTCTAATGAAGGTGGCTGGCTGCTGACTGAACTGTGGTCAGTGGTAACTACACTGTCGAATCAACAAAACTGAGTCCGGCAGCTTTAGCGCTGTTAACGCTGCGGCACTCGTGGCAGCTGGCACTGGACTGACTGATAACGAGCTTAGTAACGGTCTATGACTTGTTTTGAAATACACCGTTCAAAGACGAAGGCTAAACACAACGGTATTTATCAAATACAATAGAATAAACTATTAAAACAGTAGTACAAACGAAATCTGCAAGTACGCGGGAATAAACCTCTTAAAACAGTACTACCGAAACTGAACTAGACTGGCAAATTAAATTTGACACAAATTAAATTCAGATACTTAGCGCTGTTAACGCCGCGACACTGGTGACAGCTGGCACTGGACTGACTGATAACGAGCTTAGTAACTGTCTCTGACTTGTTTTGAAATACACCGGTCAAAGACGAAGACTAAACACAACGGTATTTAAATATCAATTAAATACAATGAAAGAATCCCTGAGACGGATTTTCGTTGTGGAGGGAAATCGTACATAGACTATTCCGAGGCGCCTTAATCGTTAGTGGTGTGGTAGTCTAACGGTTAAAACGTCTGCCTAGTAAGCATGGAGGTCCGGGTTCGATTCCCGGCCGCACCACAAATTTTAATTCAATGCTTCAGCTCTATCAACAACGGTATTTATCAAATACTATAGAATAAACTATTAAAACAGTAGTACAAACGTAATCTGCAAGTACGCGGGAATAAACCTCTTAAAACAGTACTACCGAAACTGAACTAGACTGGCAAATTAAATTTGACACAAATTAAATTCAGATACTTAGCGCTGTTAACGCCGCGACACTGGTGACAGCTGGCACTGGACTGACTGATAACGAGCTTAGTAACTGTCTCTGACTTGTTTTGAAATACACCGGTCAAAGACGAAGACTAAACACAACGGTATTTAAATATCAATTAAATACAATGAAAGAATCCCTGAGACGGATTTTCGTTGTGGAGGGAAATCGTACATAGACTATTCCGAGGCGCCTTAATCGTTAGTGGTGTGGTAGTCTAACGGTTAAAACGTCTGCCTAGTAAGCATGGAGGTCCGGGTTCGATTCCCGGCCGCACCACAAATTTTAATTCAATGCTTCAGCTCTATCAACAACGGTATTTATCAAATACTATAGAATAAACTATTAAAACAGTAGTACAAACGTAATCTGCAAGTACGCGGGAATAAACCTCTTAAAACAGTACTACCGAAACTGAACTAGACTGGCAAATTAAATTTGACACAAATTAAATTCAGATACTTAGCGCTGTTAACGCCGCGACACTGGTGACAGCTGGCACTGGACTTCCCTGTACCTGTCGAATTACCGGGCGGAGAAGGAGATCGAAGATTCTGATGTTGATCTAAGATACAAGTTAAAAATTTATCTGGACAGTATTAAAGTTACAACAACCAAAAATAAAGTACGAACTGTTTTCTGAGTCTAAATGTACATACAAAGATTTGTTTTCTGTTTGTAAAGCTACTTCAAAGCATGAGAAACATATGTCTTCCATGCCAGGACGTTATTTCCACATTACGGTCGGATGTGCACATCTCGAATTACGTCTACTACCTATAAGCAACGTTGTTGCACCAGTCCTAAGAATACATTCAATCCACCGAACAGACTGAAGCCTTCCCCCATTAAAGAATCTAGATGGACTGCAGATGTTTTCTGTTTGTAAACACGTATTAGGAAGGAATAGAGATATTTACCATTACATTGCTATTTATAACTTTTGTGTCTCCTTTCCGGCGGATGTTCTGGGTGTCGGTGACCGAGTAGAAAGAGACAGACACAGAAATAAAGGATGCACGCGTGTGCAGGTACGGAGGTGACCAGCCAGTGGGACAGCAGACACTAGAAACTCTAGACTAAATTAGAACTATATATATATATATTTCATAGAAACGTTCTAATACTTAACTTTTACATAGTTCCTGACTGCAGAATGCTGATACATAGATTAGGTCGAGGCCTGCCTCCTGATGATTACTAGTGCCTATCCGATAGCCAAGTCTTAACTGGTGTCTATCTGATTCCCAAGTCTTAACTGGTTCCTATCTCCGTCCCAAGTGAACGATGCAGCAGTCCTGGCCACGAGCGGAGTTGTAGCAGAGGGCACTCGTGGCTGACGTCGTAAGAACGCCGCGCCGTGCGTGCATGGCGGTGCGCGGCGCAAGTACGTAGCGCGCACTTCATACTTGTGCGACACCACACCCCTCCCACCCAAAACGCCGCGCCGTCGTAACGTAGGGCTGAGGGCCACGGCGGCGGCACTGGGAGGAGGGCCTGGACGGGGAAGTTACTGGTGGATCGGGCGTCGTAGCTGAGGCTGGGATCGAGACGCCGTCTGCGCCCCGGTATCCACCTTGCAATCCTCCGGGAAACCCACCAAAACCAGGGGAATGAGAACATCTTCGCCCAGAGGGAACAGGTCACCATCTTCTGAGGTGCGTGGCCCAGGCGGCGGGGGCATGCACGGTCCCGGAGTTCTTCTCGGTGACGCTGTTGTCTGCGTCGGCGACAGCGGCGGCGGAGAAGACTGCAACGGGGTTGCATCGATATCCATGGGGACTATGTCGTAGTCCGGGGACGCTGAACCCGTCGGCGACCGATGTGCTGTGCTGCCTGGCGACGAACTTGGTCTGGAATCAAGAAACCAGAGACAGGATCGCGCGGCTTGTGCAGGCGCAACTGGTTTGTGTGGCGCCGCAGCTCCGACCCTGTGGAAGAACGTATTACATATTGCGACCGAGCACGCGCTGAATGGTGCCCGGCATCCATCGTGTCTTCATTCCAGCAGACACCCTGTACAGCACCGGCGTAGCAATCTGAAAACGCGAAGCGCCATACGAACCGACTCGGTGCGTGGGAGGATGCAGCAGGTGAAGGAGAGTGCGGTGACGGCGGCCGTGTAGCAGCTCGACAGGAGACGGGCCGTCACGTAGCATGCACCGATACGTAGACAGGAAAATTTGAAGAGCTTGCTGCCTGGAGTGCTTACCTTTCATCTTTTCCATGTCAGACTTGAATGTTCGAACGAAACGTTCTGATTCACCATTGGACTGAGGGTGAAAAGGTGCGATGGTGATATGCTGAATGCCATTCACACGACAAAACTGTTGAAATTACGCACTAACAAAGTGAGTTCCGTTGTCACTGACGACTGTCTCAGGCAAACCTTCGATGCAAAACACTGATGTTAAGGCACTGATTGTACTAGACGCTGTCGTTGAGTTCATGGCAAACACAAGAGGAAACTTTCTGAAAGCGTCTACAACGATTAACCAGCGCGTATTCCAGTAAGGTCCGGCAAAGTAAATGTGTAAACGTTGCCATGGTCCATTAGGGCGTGGCCAGTCTGAGAAACGTTGCGCAGGTGCCGCCTGATGCTCCGCACAAACAGTACACTGTGATGTTATGCTCTCTATCTGGGCGTCCATAGCAACCCAGGTACAATGACGTCTGGCCAGTTTCTTTGTCCTAACAATACGCCAATATCCTTGATGCAGGCGGCGTAACACTTCTCGTTGCAGTGAACGAGGAATAATCGTTCTTGCTTGGTCGTTGTCGGTATGCAACAACAGAACCCCCTGACTTAAAGACAATGCATGACGTTGTGCAAAATAACGTCGAACCAAAGGCCGCGAACAAAACGAGCTACCACACTTAGGTCTGCGTCCACAGATGTTTCCTGTGCAACCCGACGAGAGTTCAAAGGGAAGTCTCTGATAGCGGAAGCATCTCTGGAGTATATCTGCAAAGGGCCATTTCTGAGGAATCAAACGACACATCCTGGCTAACCGGAAGTCGGGAAAGTGTGTCCGCGTTGGCATGTTGAGTGGTAGGTCGGTACAAAATCTCATACTGATAATTTGACAATATCAAGGGCCATCTCTGAAGATTTTGTGCCGTTCGTTGCGGAATTGGCTTTGTGGGTGAGAATAACAACGTGAGAGGCTTGTGGTCTGTCAATAAATAGAATTTTCTGCCATAGAGATAATGATGAAACTTTGTGACGCCGTAAATGATTGCTAAGGCCTCCTTTCCTATCTGACTGTAATTCTGTTGCGTTGGCGTCAGTAGCTTGGATAAAAAGGCAATAGGTCGATCGTGAGATCCAATACGATGCGACAATATTCTACTCAGACCGTATGACGAGGCATCCACTTCTAACACTACAGGCCTCTGTGGGTCAAAGGGAATCAAAAATGCATCACTGAGTAGTTCAGATTTTAATTTGTCAAAGGCAACCTGGCAATTTTTGGACCATACAAAAGGAACATTCTTCCTACGTAAGCGATGCAGTGGAGTTGCAATCTGAGAGGCATTGGGTATAAATGTGAAATAATAGTTAAGCTTTCCCATTACTGCTTGCAATTTCTGCACAGTCTTAGGAGGAGGCAAGTCTTTGATCGCTTGAAGATGTGACTGTAAGTGATGGATTCCTTGGGCATTAATCACATGGCCTAGGTACGCTATTTCAGTTTGAAAAAACGAACACTTTGCTTTATTGCAACGTAGACCTGCTGCAGTCACTTCAGGTTTGATAAATGTTCTTCAACTGTGCGCCCTGAGACCATAATATCATCTAAATAGTTAGAGCAACATGGTACAGAAAGTGTCAGCTGTTCCAAAAATCGCTGAAAAATTGCGGGGGTGGAAGAGCTGCCAAGGGGTAGGCGTTGAAATTGAAAAAGGCACATGTGAGTATTAATGACGAAAAACTTTTTTGATTCGTCATCAAGCAGAATCTGCAAGTATGCCTCTGCTAAATCAATCTGAGAAAAGAAGCGAGACTCTCCTAATTTGTCCATAAGTTCCTCAGGTCTGGGCAGGGGGTAGTCTACAATTGTTTGACTCTTCACTGTTGATTAGAAGTCCGCACAGAGACGAAGTTTTCCCGATGGCTTGGTTATAATTACTAAAGGCGAGGCCCACTGACTCGCAGAAACAGGAGATATCACCCCACTATCCTACCAAAGTTTAAGTTCTTTGGCAACTTTATCACGAATTGCGATAGGCACTGGTCTAGCTTTACGAAATATTGGTACAGCAGATTCTTTTAAAGTTACATGTGCCACGAAATCTTTTGCGCAACCTAGTTCTGACGAAAACAAGTTACTATATTTTTCACACATTGCACTGATTTTGTCCTGAGGCACTATTGACGAAATTTGAAGCACATCTCTTTGAATTGATAGGCCAAACAAGTCGAATGCATCTAGTCCAAAAATGTTCTGCGTAGATTTGTCCTGAAGAACTACAAAAGCAACTGTTTTTGTTACACCTTGAAAAGAGGCAGGCAGGCTACACGTTCCTAGCACGGGTATATTTTGACCTGTATATGCCGTTAGCACTTGTTGAAACGGCGACAATTTATTAATGTAATAGCGGAACCAGAATCAAGCTAAAATTGCACAGGTTTATTGTCTATGGAAAGAGTCACAATAAGTTTGTGCTTTCGGCACACGACAGGTGCGCGAATGTGGGCAACGTCTGATACAGCTTGTTTTCTGCACTTGCGCATGCGCGGACTGTGTGCGGTAGGAAGCTGCGCAGAATCGGCACACATCAGATTAATATCACTGTCACTAGATGGCACTCCCGCCGGATCGGCTACTACAGATACACTAACTACTTCACTAAACTTTTGAGTAGCTACATCAAGTATACTGTCCCTAGCTACACATTACTGGGCACTATTACAATGAGAATTTGCAGAATTCACTAAGTTCACTACAGGATTGCACTGTACATAGTCATTTTACTTGTCCCGAACCCTTTTCGTTGTACAGATTTACGCGCTCGACGAAGCTTGCGTCGAGGCTCACTATATAGCTTTGCATGCACACTGTCTGTACCATCATCGTTCTTATTACGTTGCTTGTGCGGTATTTGTTTCGTGTTTCGCAGTTATTATTTCTTACGTTTGTGTGCTATCGTCTTCGGCTGTTTGTATACCGCCGCGACGAGCCGCTGCCGCCGTAAAGTGCCGCTGTCGCCGACTGCCGATCACGGCCCCACCGCCCAGCCGATCCGGACTGCAGAGCCGTCGTGTCGCCGCCCCGTCGGCGTCCGACGCCTCCGGTGTTTTCGCCGCCGCCGCCGCCCCGGAAGGTGCTTCTCCGGCCCACGCCGGATTCGCCGCCGCCCATCGCGCTCTGCCCGGCCGCCAGCCCGTCAGAGCGCGCCCCACCGCCGCCGCCGCCCGCCGCGCCGCGCCGCTCCCGCCCCCACCTGGGCCGCCGGGATGCACGTCCGCCGCCGCTGCTGATCCCGGAGCAGTGTTCTACAGTTAAGGTGACTGTTCGACTCTGCCATGTCGACCCTGCCCAATACTACTGTGTCCTCCACCATCATTTTTACCTCGCCCTCCCATGCCCCCACAACCATTTCCTGGAGCGAATCCTCCCCTCTTCTTCCTGCCACAATTCCCTCCCTCCTCACCCTCACCACTCCCTCCGCTGTCGTCCTCTCCTCTGCCCCCACACAAGCTGCTGCCATCGTCCCACATTCTCCTGCCCCTTCCTGCGTTCCCCCGCTCGATTCCTTCCCTCCCCTCCCCGACTCCCGCGGTGACCGTGCCGCAATTTGCTCCCGGCAGACCGCAGTCGACTCCTGTCCTCTCCCACCCGACGACGCCGCCGCAGCCACAGGGCCGGCTCCGCGCCACCTTCCAGTCTCCCCTGTCCCCACTCCTGTCTCCCAAGCACTCCTCAAACCAAAGAAGACAAAACGAGCATCCACAGACGCCACCTCCTCGGTGACGAAAAAGCCCGCCGACCCTCTCGCCACTGGCCCACCGGTCCCGATGGAAGCCGCCCCTCCCCCCTTCCCAGCCTGCACCACCTCCCCCGCCACCCCTCCTCCTCTCCCAACCCCCTGCTCTCCACACTTTCGTCCTCAATAACCCTGACCCCCAACTCCTAGACTACCGTGCCCTCACTCTCCTCTTTCGGCAGTATGCTCCTTCTGCCCCCATCTCCCAAATCATCCCACGGAGGGATTCTGTTCTCCTCAAATCACCTGACCCTGACCTCCACACACAGCTCCTCCACAAGATCCCCCACGTCCACTTTGGACCCTGTGCCACACTTGTCCCCCTCCCCCTACAGCCTCCAATTGCCAATCCCCTCCTCCCCGTCGTCCTGTCACGCTCACCGCTGTGATCACCAAATTGAACCCGGGGATCACAGAGGAATAGGCGCCTATCCATCCGCTCAGATCATCGCATTAACAATTCGACGGGCCCCACCTACCTCATGCCCATCTTCACAGAAGACGCGCCATCCATCAACCACCTCCTCCGCAATGGGGCCCTGATTTACAACCGTCTGCACCAGGTGGAACCTTCCCGAGCACCTCCCCAGTCTTACCGCTGCTCCCGATGCCTCACCTATAATAACCACCTTGCCAAAAATTGCCGTCTCCCCCCTGTCTGCCTCCACTGCAAAGGCCAACACTTCCAAACCTCCTGCCCTAACCTCGCCGCCACCCCCTCCTGTAACACCTGCGGTGGGGCACACCCCACCTACTCTTACAAATGTAAGTCCCGCCCCCATCCCACCAAAGAAGAACTCACCGTCCCTGTCCATCCCACTGATCCCCCAATCCCCGCCAAAAACTCTTTATGCCCTTCCTCCACAGCAGAGGACATCATCCGGTTCCTGACTATTGTCCTCCAAAATATCCACCCTTTCCAACGCCCTCATACCCCTCACCAAATCTCCCTGACCGCTTGCGCCCTCTTCAACCTTGATTTTAAGGCTACAACGTCCCACAATCACATCCAATTCACCTTCTCCCAAAACCGACCGCTCTCACACCCTAGTTTAGTCCCCACACCCGCTCCCTTTTCCTCTCCCTCTCCCCACCTTTCAACGTTATTATGGTGCAGCAACGATTTAACATCCTGTACTCCAATATTCGCTCCCTTCCCACCAATAAGCTCCTCCTGATGAACACCTTAAACCAACACCGCATGGATGCCTTTCTCCTCAACGAAACCTTCCACCTCCCTCACATACACGTCAGTACCACACCTTATATCCTACACCATCACGACTCTCCCCATCCCCATGCACGAGGTGGAGTAGCTTTCGGCCATCTCTGACACCACCCGGTTCGGCCACATCCCCTCCTCAACGTCCCTTATGAACATCTCATCCACACCCTCTTCCTCCCTTCCCTCACTGTCACCTGTGCTACTATTTATGTCAGTTCCCATGTTTCCATCCCTCATGACTTCCTTGCTCACATCGATAGCACCTTCACGACCTACGTGGTCGCCGCTGACCTCAATATCCACTTCCGCGCTCCTGCCGAATTCCGTCGGTGGCATCAGTTCATTCCTAACATCAATGGCGACATTGTCCCGCTCCCATGCCACACACGACCCCGTAGCAACACCACCCCTGATGTCGTCTTGTCTCTCCCAATCTCCTTGGGCCCATCACCCCCGATATTCTTGACCCCATAGGCAGTATCACGACCCTGTTCTCCTTACCCTCACACACAATGTACATCGCCCACAGAATCCTCGCCTGCCTCCACCTCATAAACTCGTCCATGACTATTCCCGAGCAGACTGGGATGCCTTTCGCCTCTCCATCACCCATCAGGTCGAAAGCCACCCTCTCTCCCTCCACTCTCCCGATGATATCGACCAAGCTGCCTCCTTCCTTCAGCAGACCTTGTCTGATGCTATCCATTCCCACATCCCTACCAAAGCTGTCCAGCTGCACCGACCCACAGTCCCTCCACAGGCTGTCCTTCTTCTGCGGGAATCCCGCCGCCTGTACCACTCCTTCCTGCGAACCCGTGACCGGGATTCACTCCTCCGCCACCGGCAACTCCAGCGACACGTGCGCAGCTTCCTGACTGCCAAAAAACGCCGGGACTGGCATCAGACAGTGACACGGCTTAATGCCCACCTCCCAATCAACTCGTCCCGGTATTGGAACGCCTTCCACCACCTCACTGGCTCGAAACCTATGCCCACGTACCATTTCCTCCACCTTGACCAGTCCCTTCCTGATAATGCCAGTAAAGCTAACCATTTTGCCTCTTTCCTCTCTGATGTCTTCTCTATCCCTGACAATCCTAACTTTGATTATTCCTTGTTCTAAGATGTCCATGAAAAAACCGAAATCTCCATCGCACCCTTGGCTCCCGGCTTCCATTACCTGGACCACATCCCACCATCAGATATTAACACCCCCATCACTGCATACGACATACAATTGATACTACGCACCAAACGCAACACGGCTCCCGGCCACGATCGCATCACATACTGCCACCTCAAAGAATGTCCCCTCCCTTTCCTCACCACTCTTGCTTCCCTCTATACCACCATCCTCTGTACTGGCTGCTACCCCCGCCTGTGGAAAATCTCCCGAGTCCTCATGTTCCTCAAAGCCAACCAACCCCCCTATGATGCCTCCTCCTACCGCCCGATTTGCCTCACCCCAGTGTTCAGCAAGGTCTTCGAATCCATTCTGTCCCGTCGCATCCATCACCACCTCCACCTCCACCACATTCTCCCAGACACCCAATGTGGCTTTCGTCCTTCCTTCTCTACTGACAACCAACTCCTTCGACTTACGCAACTCCTTTCCCTCCAGCTAAATTCCCATCATGCCGCCATCTTTGTGTCCGTAGACCTCGAACGGGCCTACGATCGGGTCTGGCACTCTGGCCTGCTCTTCAAACTCGAAACCTATGCTCTTCCCATCAACCTCGTCCGGGTCATTGCCTACTTCCTCTCCAACCGCCCCACCTATGTTACCATTCACAACACCGACTCCTGTCTTTTTTATCCCTCTGCTGGTGTGCCCCTAGGCTCTGTCCTTTCTCCCCTCCTGTACCTCCTGTATACCTCGGATATGCCTAAGCCTGCCACTCCCATATTCCTTTTCCAATATGCTGATGACACCGCTTTCCTTGCCTTAGCTCCCACCCTTGCCCGTTCCAACCACCTGCTCCAAGAACACCTTGACCTCTTTGCCGCTTGGTGCAACCAGTGGCTCCTGTCTATAAATCCTACCAAAACCCAGGCGATCATCATAGGTTGTACAACCCCTTCCCTCTGTCCCCAGATTTTTATCTGATCCTCCATAACCGTCCCATTCATCTCACCCCTACCCTACAGTACCTGGGCCTCATTATTGATCGCACCCTCTCCTGGACTCCCCATCTACGCGCTATCCAAGAAAAAGCCCGCTCCCGCCTCCGCCTCCTCAAACTCATTGATGGCTGAACATGGGGCCCCAACCCTTCTACCATCCTCTATACCTACAAACCCCTCATCCGCCCTGTCCTCTGTGTCGCCCATCCTGCCTGGATCTTCACTCCCCCATCCTTCTACAAATCTCTGGAGATACTGGAACGCCATGCCCTCCGCCTCGCCTTCCGTATCCCCCTTTATCCCCCCTCTGCTATGCGGATCCTCTATGATCTCATTCCTTTCCCCAGACTCGTTCACTTTATTGAAAATCTCTGCCTCCATTACATATCCCGCAAATCAGATCCACCTAATCCTCTAGTCCATCCCCTCCTCTCTGCACCTGGTACATTGCCGCACCTCCACCACTGTATTCCCCCTGCTCTCCACTTGTCCACACTCTGGAACCTTTCTTGTGGCAACTTCTGTACCCTACCCCTCCCGGATGATGCCCTTCGACCTGACATCTACCCTTCATACCAGCTGTGATCCTTCTCCTTGCTCCCTCTCCGCCTTCTCTCCTTGAGGGCCCTGACTATCCCACCCTTCCTGTTCCTTCTCCCCTCCTCCGTCCCCCGTCCTTCCGGATCCTCCTCTTACTGCCCTCCCCTATCTTTCTTCCCCGTGGCTTTCTGGGACATCATCCCCCCATCCCTTCCCTACCGGCTCTGTGGCTCGTCTCCACCCTCTCCCTCTCCTTTCATCCCCTTTACCCCCACACCACATTTTCAATGGTGTCAGTGCCCCACCATCTACAGAACCTCCTTTGTGCTGCGACAAGTGTGGTGTGTTTTAGTTACATTGTTTTATTTTACAATAGTGGATGGCCAACCTGCAGCCGACACCGTCAGTTTTAACTTGTGTATTTCGCCGAGTGTGTCTTGTGTTTTTTTGTTTTAACTCCAAATAGCAGACGGTCTCACCATGGCCACCGCCCTATGCTCATTTTAATTGTGTGTGTGCCACTGACATTCGAGCAACTGTTTTTATTCACCACTTTTGCCATTGCAAGTGTTTTATATCACCACTGTTTTCCTCCTTTTTATGTACTTTGTTTTATCTCGATTTTAAATCTCGGTTTAATGTCTGTGTTATCTCCAAATTTTATCTCCTTTGTGTTTTTATGTTCTCCGCTGTCAAATTTTATTTCTGTAGGCTGAAGAGCGCCAGTGAGCGCCGCCAGCCCGCCCCTTTTTTAGGGGAATTGAAACCACAATAAAGAAAAAAAACTGTCAGTACGTTCCCCTCATCCACCTCCTGTCCGTCCAGCTAAATTTCCGTCGCTCCGCCATCTTCGTATCCCTTAATATTGAAAAAGCCTATGACCGTGTCTGGCATTCCGGCCTCCTTTTCAAACTCCAACTCTATATCCTTCCTCTTAACTATGTCCGCCTCATTGCATCCTTTCTCACCAACCGCCCATCCTATGTCACTGTCTGCAATTCCGACTTCCGCTTGTTTTACCCCTCTGCCGGGGTGCCCCAAGGATCTCAAACTCCTCACTGGCCAGACGTGGGGATTAAGCCCTTCCACCATCCTCCACACCTATAAATCTATCATGCGCCGCATCCTCTGCTCCTTCCACCCCGCCTGGGTATCCGCTCCTCCCACCTTTTATCAGACCCTTCAAATCCTTGAACACCACGTGCTCTGCCTCGCCTACCATATCCGACTTCCCTCCCCCACGCGGATCTTATATGAACTCATCCCCTTTCCTCCCCTCCTTTAACACCTTGAACACCTCCGAACCTCCGAATCCTATATGTCACCCGCAAAATAGATTCCCGCAACCCACTCGTTTATCCTACCCTCACCAACCCTAGGCCTCTGCCACGCCTACACCGCTGCATTCCTCCCTCACTCCACCTGCACACATTACATGTCCTCTCCCAAGGCAACTTCCGCACCCTTCCCCTACTGGATGCTGCCCTTCGTCCCGAAATATACCCCTCCTATCAACTCTGACCCCATCCCCGTAGCATCAGCGCCCCCTCTCCCCGCTTGGTCTTCCCCCCCTTCCCACCTGGAGTCTCAATCGCACCCATCTTTCCTCTCCCCTCCCCTCCCCTCCCTTCCCCTACGCTTCCTAACCTTCCCCTCTCTTTGCCCTGCGGGGGCCGAAGTGATGCATTTTAAAACCAGTGTCGTCTAGTGCCTAGTGTCCAGTGCATCCATGTCTCAGTGTGCGTTTACAGTGTGTCGAATAACGTCTCCTCTTCACCTGTGTCGTCGTGTGTCCAGTGATGTTACTCAATGTGATGTTCTCGCCACCGTGGCACAGACTGTTTTTAACTGTTTATGTGTCTGTCTCTCTCGCCTGTTCATGTGTTTTAAGCCTGCACTATTGTCTCCAGTGTCCAGTTTTTAAGCTTCATGTTTTCTCTTCGTGCCATGTTTTTTCATTCATTGTTTTTACTCTCGTGCCATTGTTTATTTTAATCTCACATTGTAATGTACATGTACGCTCGGCTGAAGAGCAGCGCCTGATGCTGCTGCCAGCCTGCCGACTCCGTCGCCATTGAAAAACAATAAAGGAAAATAAATGTCTGTACGTGTCCCGATTTGCCACATTGATAGCAGGTTGCGTTTCGACTAGGGAAATGTGCACGTTTGTGGCAAGATACACACTGGGGGGCAAGACTTACGAACATTTTTTGGAAAAGGAGCGTCGGTGCCTGTTTGTCAAATTACTTTGCCTAACACGATGGGGCGACCTTTGTGTCACACTTTTACACTGGCTACTATTCACTGTTCGTTCAGCACGGCCGGTAGAAAAACAAGAATCACTAGGGCTAGACTGACAACTACGGCTAACAAAGCGTCTGTTGCGGCACACAGAATTTAAACTGTGGCTTTGCATTTCTACATCTGCTAAATAAAAAGGTATCATGCGCTTCTATAAGCTGCAGCACCCTGTCTAAAGAGGGGTCAGATTGTTTCAGAATTGCTGCCCTAATTCTGGGGTCCTGAATGTTCTGCGTAATCGCATCTCTCAACATAACGTCACTATACGAAAGTCCACAAGAGCAAGTAAATTTACATTTGCGGGTTAAGCCCTTCAACTCCGTGATCCACTCTGGGTGTGACTGCTGCGGTAATTTTTTAAGTCTATAAAATCGGTACCGAGCCGCTGCTACGAGAACTTTTCTCTCATAATGAGCATTCAATGCATCAGTGCATGGAATTCTAGATCACGAGGATATGCGTGGGGGAAGAGTTTCTGCAGTAATACGAATGTTTTAGTACCCACCATGGAGAGGAAGAAATGTTTCACGGTCTGACCTGTAAGTTGATGAGCAGCGACGAGTTCTTGAAACTGCACGATGTAGTCACTCCATTCTTCCTCACGCTAGTCGTACTGGCGAAAGGTAGGAAGCGGTGTGGCGGTAGATGTAGTCGGCTGGTGCACCGGGCTGGTTTTGTTGTTGGTGAGCCTGTGCCGTCAACTGCGACACCGCTTGAAGAAGATGCGTGATTTGCGCCGTCTGTAACTGAATAATTTCCATTAAGTTTGGGTTCGGGGTAGTGTCCATGCTGACCGATTGACCGATTAGGGTGCCGCGCATACAAGTAACTTAACAACAAAACACAAATGCAAGGCAAAAGAGGACGCACTGGAACAAAAATGTCCACAAAACATGTAACAGGATATGTTCCCCCAAAAATATTATAATAAGGGTGGGTGGGCAGGAGCAATTTCTGCGTGCTCCGACTGCTGCTGTCTGGCTGCTGCAAGCGGGCTGGTCCACGGTTCGTCTATCGCTCCTCATCGCCACTTTTTGTCTCGTTTCCGCCGGATGTTCTGGGTGTCGGTGGCCGAGAAGAAAGAGACCGACACAGGAATAAAGGATGCACGCGTGTGCAGGTACGGAGGTGACCAGCCAGTGGGACAGCAGAAACTAGAAACTATAGACTAAATTAGAACAATATATATATTTCATAGAAACGTTCTAATTCTTAACTTTTACATAGTTCTTGACTGCAGAATGCTGATACATAGATTAGATACAGGCCTGCCTACTGATGAGTCCTAGTGCCTCTCCTAATCCCAAGTGAACGATGTCGTTCAGTGGTGGCCACGAGCGGAGTTGCAGCAGAGGGCGCTCGTGGCTGACATCGTAAGAACGCCGCGACGTGCGTGCATGGCCGCGCACGGCGAAAGTAGGTGGCGCGCACTTTAGAATAATGCGACAACACAATAACTAGAACCGTACAAACATTTTGATATCTGAAACTGGGTTCTATTATTCCAGCGTGGGACGAGAACATACCGCTGACACTACACATATTTAGAGTGGAATGGTCATTTGTTTCTTGCAAAACTTAAAAAAAAATCTCTATATGGAACTTTTCTGCATCGGTGTTCTTTACTGGATGATCCACCGTGTTGTCATTTCACTACTATAGTCGTACCAGGAAGATCATTTGTCTACAGGCAATGTCTTTCTCGTGTGGTCCAACACCTTAGGAGAACATCTTGTGCACACATTATGCATGGCTTAATTACTTCTACGACGTGTGGTCGAGCATTGATGTATTTATAGTGAGGGAGACGAATGGAATGTTGCACAGATATATAAAGAAAATAAAAGTAATCCACTGAGTTACAGATCCATTGTATTGATATCGAGATGTAGCACGACGTTTGAACAAATACGTTTTCGAGCGTTATGAAATATCTAGAAAAATTAATATCAAACCGGCAAAGGTTTCTAAGTCTTTACTCTTGTGAGACTTTGGCGATACTATATTTTCCTGATCTACTGAGTACTCTCAAACTAATTTAATATTTATAGAGTGTCAAAACGATTTTTGGTATCTTCAACGCCGCAGTGCAGTGGCCAAGCGCATTGAGGTGCTATGCTCCGATGCGCGAGGCAGCTCCTCGTCGGGGGTTCTAATCCCCCCCTCGGGCATGGATGTTTGTGTCGTTTTAGTATAAGGTAGTTCATAAGTAGTTTGTAAGTTTAGGGACTGATGAACCCGCAATTAAGTCCCTTAAGTTAAAAAAAATCTATATTCACCCATAATCAACTTCGAACCATATCGCTTTCCTAAGTCATCTGGTGAATAGGACGTGGCGAGCGTAATTCCTCCAGCAAAGTGAAGTAGACTTCTCTTGATTCGAATATATATTCGAAATATTTAATGAGCAACCAGAATATTGCTTTTAGATTTGAGACAGTTAATGCTGCCGACTACTAAACTCAGAAAAGCAAAGTCAATCGCGAAATGAATTTGAATTTCTATCTTCACGGCGCAAATGGCGACAATTGACCTTAAACATCAATATGCATTTCGCTCTGAACATAAGAACTCAGAGTTTCGTCAGCATTCTAGATATCGACAAGAAAAACAAATTTGAAGGTTTTATATATATAGCGAAATTGCTGGGGGTGCGATTAAAAACAATGTTAATTGTGAATAACATATTTTGGCGAAGGTGAAACAAACCGTCTGTTATTGCCACTACCATTAGGAGAGTTACACATCTCCTAAGGACACTGCCGACCCTACAATTGTTTCCCCTCTTATGCAGTACTGCTGAGTAGTGTGCGTTTATTACCTGATGGAATAGAGGGAGGACGTGGACAAAATTGAAAGAATATATCAGATTATAACTCGCACATACGCTATTTGGCACTTGTATTTATTATTATTATTACTAGTAGTAGTTGTTGTAGTAGTATTTCGAGCTTAGTATAAGCGTGGAACAGTCGAGAAACTGAAGCGATTATATGAACCCATTACGAAACACTTCACTGTGAATAACAGAACAATCGCGTAAATGAAGAGCCCCAGCAGATAGTAATTTCCGTTGTTTAGCACTTATTGTTTACAGACACGTTGAAAACACTTTCTACGTACACAAAACGTGAATGATATACTACATGTATACATTTGTGTTGTTGCCATCAGAACTGTTTAATTTTACAACATGCTTACATTTCTAAGATAACTACATATTTCATTACGTCTAGATCTAATGCAGAACGCTGAAAAGAGAGAATAATTTTATGTGTTATATGATTGCTATCTATGTGAAACATTATGTGGTACTACGTTTATCATGATTCTATTCTTTCACTTCGTTAAATATTTGAATGAAGTGTCAAAAGATAACGTGGCTGCTCATTTTATGGCAAAAATAGCTCTAGGTGTGGTAGTTTATAATACACGTTAGGATAGGTTTGCAGAAACTTCAAGGGTTGAGTCTCGCTGTATTAGTCGTGGCTTGCGAGCTACGGGCAGGCCGGTCAACCACAGCTGGTGCCAAGGCGAGGCTTGGCGGAAACCATCGATGGCGAGCAACAGCCCCCAGCACGGCACGATGCGGGGCTCTGACGTAAATACAGAATGTTTACTTCCTGGCTTCATAGTGAGAGCAGAAAGCAGAAATACAAATCAGGCCGTCTCACTATGAGTAATCAATTCGAGATAGAGTCGCCGCATTTACTGTAGAGAAGCTGGTCCTCTAGCGTCATAGATTATATGCTGAGATGCATAACGGAAGAAACAAATAACGAGGTATTCTGAATAAATTATAAGTCCTTCAAATGTTTTTTTAATCTCATCTCTATTTTCATATTTCGTAAGTGAGAGACTGTGGAAGATCTCTTGGCAACATAAATAAAATATGTGTTTCTTTTTCCTTTCAGCTACCTTTAAATTGATGTTTTTTTTTAAATATACAGCTCCTTTATTATCCTTTATTCGATTCCCGCCCATGGCACAATTTTTATTTCAACAATTTTCCGTATCAATATGTCAAAGACATTGAGTGAAGGGAGAAGCATTGAATTAAAGTAAGTATGGAGATCTGGGTTCGATTCCTCCCTGTGGTACAAATTTTAATTCAATGCTTCTCCTTTCACTCAATATCCTATTTTTTATTACATTTATACCCAGCCTCCATGCAAACAGAGTAATCCGTTTAGATGGACGCTGTCAAAGTAACTTTTGTTATTTCAGATACGTGTCTCTCCTCCCCTCCATTCATTAATACACCCTCTGACCGTCACAAAACACGCAAACGGTCTTGCATTTATTAGTAGTTAATTTCTCTTCTGTTCTCTCTCTCTCACTCGCTGTCGCCACTCTTGCATAATAACCTCAGTTACCCTTCTGGTCGGTTCCCTCACAATACAGTGATAAAATCTATTGGTTTCCGTTGACAGCATGCACTCTCTTTTAATTTATGCTTTCGTTACTGTATATCAGTCCTCTCTATGAGGCCGTGTTCTTTCATACCCCTCTTACCCATAATAAATTCTTCGTTCTGTGAAATACAGGGCTCTAGTGTTTTGATTGACCTCTGCTTTCATCCCAACAGACTATATCGTTACACATGGTATATATTTCCCGTTTTAGAAACCGTTTTCTAATGTGTAAACGACGCTCCTTGCTACTTTTAAGATGCATAATATGTCATTTATTATGGTAAGAGCTATCTTACATTCTTGAGAGCCGCGCAGAATAGCTGCGCGGACTAAGGCATCATGTCTTGAATTGGGTACTGCTCGCGTCGGTGGTTCGAGTCCTTCCTCGGTCTTGGGTGTCTGTGTTGTCCTTATGTTAAGATAGTTTAAGTAGTGTGCAGACTGATGACGTTAGCAGTTAAGTCCAATAAGTTTTCACACACATTTTTCATACAAACATGAGCGAAAAGAGACTTTAGTTAAATAAGCATACAGCAACATGTCATGGTAAATCACCACAGAGCATGCTAAAAAGTAGTATATTATCATACGCAATGCTACATAATTCTACATACTGTATATAACTTTTTTCTTATAGTCCTAATGGACAAATCACCTGACGTTATTAGTACCTACCTAGCCTTACATGCTACTTTAATTAATTTACGCTAAGGAATACACGCACACACACACACACACACACACAACTACACATGCCGGAGGAAGGAGTTGAACCTCTGGCTGGAGCGACCGCAACTCCGCGACAAGACGCCTCAGACCGCGAGGCCAAGAAATTACTATTACGTAGACAGATACCGACGAACTATTTTACTTCTCGTACCATGTGTTCTGCACTCCATTTTGACGGAAAACATTATACTACCGCATCTGAAAATCATGTGACATTTGCTACTGACTAGAACAAAGTTGGATTAGTTTTCGTTGTTTCTTCAAAATGCCAAACCCCTCCAGGTCTCTACGAACGGCGCGATCCTAATTACTGGTAAACGAGATTGGGAGAGTTGTTACCTAGTCATCTGAGGTCAACGCTGACGATAGGCACGGGGTTGGAGTCCCAGGCAGCACAACGTTATTTATTGCGCTGCTTCAAAATGTTTGTGTTTGTAAATCTATCGGACTCAACTGCTAGGTTATTATCCCATAGCTTACAAACTACTTAAACTAAGGTAAACTAACCTAAGGACAACACAAACACCCATGCCCGTAGGGGGGACTCGAACCCCCGACGGCGAACAGCCGCGCGCACCGCAGCACGGCGCTCCAGTGCGCACGGCTAATCCGTCGCGGCTTGCGCTACCTCTGGCCGAACATAATGCACATCCCGCTAATGGTGAGAACAGTAACTATTTCATCTCTTTGCGTATATATAATAAATAGCGAATAAAGCCAGGGTTGGGTCCCTGCCAGAAAAGAAGTCAATTGTATCGTCAGTTCAAATATAGCGCTATCTATGAATTTATTTAATATCTGACACGTGATCGTGTTTCGTTAACGATTCATGTAGGTACTGCGTTCTATTCCCTAATTTTATGACGTTTGACACCTGTGAGTTGCACTGTATTATATACCTTTAGTGGTTACTTCTCAGAAACAATTTGAACTTCACGGCATTCCTAGTGCAATGCTAAAGTTAATCGGGTTCGGACATTAGCCTTGTAAACCGATACCAATGAAAACGTCAATGTATTACGTCTCTTCATGCCTAATCTAGTCTCGATCAGAAACGCAAGCTTTTTTGATCAACAGTGCGTTCAAATTCAGAGCACGAACAAAAACTCATTGTCATTCAAAATGTTCAAATGTTTGTTAAGCGTATGGGACTTAACTACGGGGTCATCAGTCCCTAAACTTACAAACTGCTTACGAACTACCTTATACTAAGTACGGCACAAATATCTATACCCGAGGTGGGATTCGAACCCCCGACCGTAGTGGCCGTACTGGAGCGCCTCAGTCCCCGCGGCCACCGCGGCCGGCTCTCATTGTCATTTAATGAGTTTGATAAGGTACCCGATTTGTCATTTATTGTAATTATATTGAATTTACGTTGCTCTCTCAACTCTAATAACTTGTATTCTAATGTTTTTTGTGTGGCGGTATTGAATTACATGTGGACCGACAGCCATATGGAGCCATGTTCTCTACTGCTTCTTTGGTACCCGTTGTGAATAGTCGAACGACTGTACTCTACAGGGGTTTTGAATGTGGAGTACCCGCAACACAGCTACGTTAGTTGGGTTGCAATCAGCAGTGATCCACGTTTTTTGCTGTCAAGTGTACACGTAATATTTAGGGTGACTCGGTTTTAAAACGTGTCGTGCTAAGCTTGAACACATACATAACTCGTGTAGTGGTTCATGATTCAATCACAATGTTGCGACGTACTGTCCCTTAAACTTCTTAAAAATATTGCTGGAATTTCGCACTTGCTTTCTTCGACGAATGGGCAAAGATATTGCATACAAAAGACTTTGCGTGTGTAGTGGCTTATCTCTTTGGAGCAAGGCGCTTATAGGCTTTAGAGTCAATAAGAATCACTTCCTCTGTCTCGTTTCAGACTAGTCGGAACTGTCCATTGGCTAATTTGAACTTTTGACCGCCAGACTCCATTGGAACTGTGCGAATGTGTGAACACTTCGACGGTTACGATCACAACTCGAACGAACCTAACACATTAATTTTTTCTTTCCGAAATCCTTTCGACAATTTACAGTTGGTCTATTTTTGACAGATTTAAAAATGAATTTTAGACGCTACGCTAATAGCGAGTTTGGATTTTAGGCGTTACGCCGTACGGCCCCGTTCCGGCCATACTAAAGGACTGCTGATCGAAATGGATGTTGGTCGGTGATCATCATTGTGCAGAAATTGCCAATATATATGGAGGATTTCTTCATCATTTCCTCTTCTAAGTATCAGTCACTGATTTCAGCGCTCCTACAAAGTTGTGCCGTGGTAAAGCATCAGTGACATCTCAGTCGTGAATTAAAAGAAATCCAGTGGTCCGCATTTAGATCGCTACGCGCGGTGGTTTCTAGTAGGCCCTCACTGCAGTGGTTTGTGCTGCCTCTACCAGGACTCATTTGTTGATTCTCAGGCTGAAAGTAATATTATTCACTCGTCACATACACTCCTTACTATTAAAATTTTGGCGAGTTGACGAAACTCTCTGAGTCACGCACTAGAAGGCTCCCAGTTACCTCCCAGCTACACAACATCGATGCAGTTAAAATCCCTGAAGATGGACTAAAAGAAGACCGAAACTAGTCGAATAATATAAATTATTGCACTCTAGACTGTTCTTCATGTAAATACACGTAATATTTCTTGTCCGCTTATGTCCGGACGTGCAGCAAGTTGCTTTACAGTATGAGTGTTTTATCTTGTGTTTGATAGGCACTCTAAAGTGTAATAGGTTACCAGTCCTTCACATTGTTAATTTCTAAATATACCGGGTCAGTATAAATTTGAAAACTTAATAAATCACGGAATAATGTTGATGGACAGGTAAAACTTGACACACATCCTTGGAATGACATGTGGTTTTATTAGACAATAAATAAATAAATAAGTCCATCAGATGGCGCTTCATCTGATCAGAAAAGCAGTAATTAGCATAACAAATTTAGTCAAAGCAAAGATGATGTTATTTACAGGAAATGATCAATCTGTTCACCATCATTCCTCAACAATACCTGCAGGCGAGGAATAATGTTGTGAACATCACTGTAAAGCAGTCTGGAGTTATGGTGAGGCATTGGCGTCGAATGTTGTATTCGAGCATCCCTAGAGATGTCGGTCGATCATGATACACTTGCGACTTGAGGTAACCCCAAAGCCTATAATCGTACGGACTGAGGTCTGGGGACCTGGGAGGCCAAGCATGACGAAAGTGGCGGCTGAGCACACGATCATCACCAACGACGCGCGCAAGACAGCTTTCACGTACTGGTTTTTTTTTTTTTTTTTTTTTTTTTTTTTTTTTTTTTTTTTTTTTTCCCTTATAAAACCCAATGTCATTCCAAGGAAGTGTGTCAATTTTTGCCTCTCTATCTACATTATTCCGTGATTTATTAATTTTTCAAATTTATACTTACTTTTTGATCAGCCGGTACTTATCATTTTTTTAAAACTTGTCTGTAGCCGTCCCCTGTTACCTCCGTTTTATTACATGATAAAGAAAACAGAAACCCCTCTGAGAACAGAAGTTGTTTCATGTAGCAGAAGATTCGAGGTGATCCTACATTTTATCTGGGAAGTAGAGCTTTTCATTTCTCCAAGTAATAGTTTCATTCCTTCTCTGACGAGTAACGAAAGTCACAAGAGCTACAGACGGTTATCAAGTAAAATTAAATGCAGAGGTAGTATTGCATGATAGTAGTAATGTGGTACTTTCATAACTGAACTTTAATGTAATATTCAATATGTTTAAGAGTTTCTTCTTAAACTTTCCGTTCTAATTTGCAAAATGTTCTCGTACGTTCTTCAACATATATTTTGAAAACAAATTTGTCAGTTCTTTTCGTATCTAGATTGGGGAATTGAAGAAAATATTTAAAATAATAGAAAAAGCGCCAAACACATACCTCATGCAAGATGTCTAAGACAGTCACCATTCACAGTTTCACAGTAGACAATCGCGATCCACATACACCACCCATCACCTATCTAAAAATTTATAACTGGAATCTATTTCCAGTAAAAAGGTAGTATAGGTTTAATAAAATGCGTTTCGTCGAATCTCTATTTTTATTAGTGCGACACACAGTCACCTGTTTCTCCGACCACCTCGGCTTACTTTTTTGTGGAGAGGCGTGTTTCTCCCCGACTTCCTACTTTCTTCGTTACTTCTTCGTGTTCTGTGCGATCAGTTCGCAAATGTCACTAACCTTTTCCTGGGTTTCCCTGTTCATTAAAAGTGACAAGAACCTTTGCTGCGTTCCTTGTTCCTGATCTCGCACTTTTCGGATAGTTTTCGGCATGAAGCGATTCCTTTCTTGCGCAAAGCCCTTCATTTCACGATGTTCTGACATAGAGTTTTGCGTCACTGTCATGTTTCTGGCTTCTGCTGAAATTTAGTTTGAGACTTCTTCCTTTCTCATGCCTTCCCCTAGCTACCTTTTCCATGGTTTAAAAAAAAACGCGTTTGCAAATGTATCGTTTTAAATAATCCAAAATCTGTGGTCAACTATTGAGTTAGTATATATCGTTATAATTGTTTCATAAACTTCTACCAAATCCTCTCCTATGCTATCGAATCAAAGACCCTATTCTTGTGTGCGTACGTGTCAGCTATTGGCAGCACTATATATATATATATATATTATGAAACTCATTTAGACATAATATGATACATCACTGCTGGCTTTAGCGGAGGACGATATTTTGAGGGAAATTATTTTGTGTAGAAATGTTTTGTTTCAGTGGAGTAACACACTGTGATAAATTACAGGCCACTGATAAATAGGAAATGTTTTACAGGTCGTGGTAACCAAAATATATTTAAGAAGTAAATATTAAAAATACTCTTATTAGAAAATCTAATCGTGCTGTATAATCAGGAGCGGAGAGGTATTGGGAGCTTCCATCCCATTTGTTTTCTTCATTTTCCAACGGCGGATCGTGTGACTGGTATGCACGTATCAATAAAGAAAGACGACCGTCTCTCGTCTTCCATATATATTTTTATAAAGTTGTAATTTATTTGATGTCACTAGATTAGCATTTTGTTAAATCTAGAACACCACTATTTTCAAGGCATGAGGAATAGCATTTTATTTAATGTTATAAAGCATTAGTTTCTGAAATGATAGTTAATATTGCTAGGATTTTCTTACTTTAATAATTTATTTTTGTCCCTGGAAGAATGTTTATCAGAGTTTATCAATCCAGTGATTTCCAACAGATAAACGCGGTGTATGTGTTATTAATTGCAGTTTGATAACGGCCTGGAATATTTAAACCTTTTGTGATTACGTGGCGGTGTAAGAAATCTGTGTGAATTTTTCTAGCGTTGTGGGGTCATGTTCCTAACAGACGATATGTTCATTTTTGTACAGTGCATGTAAAATTTTTCTTATCGTTTCCTTCCGTGAGTGATATGTGTTCCACGTGGTTGGTTCTTAGCCTTTAGCTTCCACTATTGTTTGTTCCATGCCCATCAGGAAAGTAACTATGTGTGTACCCTTCTGATTTCCACTGACATTTCGCGATATTCTTTCCCTGCCTATTTTTAATTTTATTGTTTCTCCTCCAAACTTGTAGTATACACTCAGTCTTTGTCAGTAATTCTCACAGAGCCTTGTACAACCTCCTTCAATACCTTGCTTATGAAATTCCAAGCATTTCTAAGGGTTACATGCCGTAGTTTTTACTTTTACTTTTCCGACTTTGTAATTATTCCACTTTACCGGGTTCTAAGACTTTTTCCGTTCTGTAATCGCTTTCTATCGCGTAGCTTCATTTCATTCGCTTCCTTTCGTAATTCTAAACAGTTCAAGGGGCTGTATGCCGTAGTTAATTTTCTTAATTTTTCTGAAATTCAATTTATACATTTTTATCGGTTTTCGAAACCACGTGGGTCCGAACTTCGACTTCAGGGGTTTGCAGCTAGTCACCTGAATTCACGCCACTTCTCATTAAACCAGTGCCTAGATAGTTTACTCTCAGGTTGCAACTTAAGACTCCGCCGTGATTTTGTGTAGTGAATCCGATTTTTAACCACTTGACCTTCAGTGTAGTGTGATCATGTAACGTACCCGTGTGTCGCCATTAACGTGTGTGTCCGCGGTCTAATCTAAATGCATGTTAACTTTGGTACACTCACGCACCATCTCAAATCAGGCATTACAGGCCCGAGCCATCTTCGCAGTTTCATTGTATATTGTATTGTGTGGTACCTCCAGCTTTGCTGAATTTCGCCTACGGTAACGGCGCCTGCTTCTGCCTTGTTTCAGCATTCTAATTTTGGTGAGTTGCGTGTTGCATTGCTTGTGTGTGAGCGATTGAGTGTCGTTTGTAAATCCTCCCCCCAGTAACGTTACGTTCTGTGTAATTCATGTTAAATTCTATTCTGGGCATCGTCAGTATTAGACTAGGTAATGAGATGCATTTTTATTGTATTAACAAAGTTGGTTCCCCATTTTACTTGCATTAGACCTGAATAAACAGGTTAAGTTTAGTATAACTTTGACTTGCCTGTAAATTGTAGTTTTCGAGCACCTTCCCCCTTTTATTTAATACCTTATATGCCCGTGCTTCGCAATGGTTGGTGAAGGAGGGCCTGTGAGTATCATGGCTTTTTATGGTTTAGGAACTCAGTCAGTAAAAATAGAATCCTTGTTGGACTGCTCTGTCAACAAACTCCGTTGTCCTAGCCAAGATGTCAAATGTAAGTAAAAGTCATTGTCCGAAACTATGTATCTTCATAAATTTTCTGATACATAATGTGAAACGTGCCAAAATAAGCAAATAAATGTCGTTAAGCATTTAATACACAAAGCGAAATCAGTAACACTATGATCAATGTTTTTTTGCTATTCCTAGACATAATATTGCTTAATTATGTCACAGACTAATGATAAAAATAACAGTCCAGTTCGCAAATTATTTTTACAATTTATTAATATAGGTGACCGGTTTCGATCTAGGTTTAGATCATCTTCAGACCTATGAAAATGGAATAAAAGAGATATGCTATAGAGGGAAACAGGTACACTATTAATCACTAAAATAAATTTACAAACAAGTTTAAAAAATTACTTAAAACAGTATACCTGGCTATAGAGGTTCAGGCGGTGAGCGTGCGGCGACTGCTAACCAGCGAGAGACTGCTGTGTGTTATAAAGGCAAAGCCCCGCCCACCGCCTGAAGCAACACATCTTAAACCAATGAGGAACGTCATACAGTAAAATGTTCAAATGTTTGTTAAGCTTATGGGACTTAACTACGGGGCCATCAGTCCCTAAACTTACAAACTACTTATGAACTACCTTATATTAATGACGGCACAAATACCCATGCCCGACGGGGGATTCGAACCCCCGACCGTAGTGGCCGCGCAGACCGTGACTGGAGCGCCTCATACAGTAAGAAATAAGATAAGAGTATATATATATATATATATATATATATATATATATATATATATATATATATATAACCCATAATGGGTACAAAATGCATTTTGTTAACAATAAAAGATAGTTGGCATGTCTATAATAAAGAATAATTAAGGCATTAGACAATAAAAAGAAGTTGTCTGTCTAGCAAATATCTGCCATCTATTGGCAGTTGATAATAATAACTTTCAAATTGAATACAGTGTGGGTCAAAGATAAATTACAGCGACGCCGGTGGTTGCCGTGGATACGGCGTCATGGAGACATCGATAAGTAGTCGTGCCAGTGGTGCAGCAGACGACGAGCCATAGATGTAGCTGCCAGGGACGCGGTCGGTCACCATGGAAACAGGCCGCGGTAGCAGGGGCGACCGGTCTTAGAACGTACAAAAGCAAAGCAGACGGTGCGTCAGAGATGTAACGGGCAGGGGACGCCGTCCGTCACCGTGGAGACAGGCCATGGTAGCGGCGAGCATCGGTGTCAGCACGTATAGCGGGGAAATACCCCAAAGGTAGTCGATGCCATATGTAGCAGGTGTTAATAGTATTCAATTTAATTGCATGGATACCAATCAAAACAGTAAATTAACAAGGTGTTATAATATAAGTGCTGTACTACAAATTTTAATATATTGAACTGTCACGAAGGATATGTCAAACATAAAGTAACTATTAACAAGTGTAAGACAGAGTGTAGCAAAAGAGCAGCTATACGTAGAATGAGTCAAGATTTGTTACAATAGCAACAAGTCAACCATAAAATAACAAATAAAAACTGTAAAAGGAAAGGTAGCACAAGAGCCAATGTGCGTTTTAGCAGGTTGTCAAAAAGCTCATAAAATGTTTCTCCCTAAAATCCAACTGCTCATTCAATAAAGTCGATGGTTGTTTTTTATGATGCGAAAAAATTTCAATTTGTTCAAGGGCATTTAATAAGAGACCTTTAGGTGCATTGTGTAAGACTAAGATTCGTTTCGATGGAACCTTCAGAGTGTTTATTTTGCAGCAGGTGTTGGCCAAACACAGATTTAGTAGCTGATACTCCAGTTGTGTGTTCTTTAAATCGAATGAGAAAATTGCGACTTGTCTGACCGATGTATTGTTTATTACAGTCATAACATTTGGCCTTATAGGCACCAGAATTAAGAAGTTTTTCGTCATTACTAGCAATAGTATGCCTAAGCTTATTCTGAAGAAGGTTGGTAGTGGTGAATGCCAGGGTTACAACAGTATTTTTGAATAATTTGTTGATTTTGTCAGATAAGTTACCCACGTATGTCGTTTTGATAAATTTCTTGTCAGCTTTAGTTGAAGATTGTGAAGATTTCTGTTTAAGTTTATTAAACAAAACATCAATGTCCCTTGGATGATAATCGTTGGCTTTAGCTATTTGTTTTAGCAGACCAGTTTCTTTTAGAATTTCATCATCAGTTAAAGGGAGTTTTAATAATCTATGGATCATAGAACAAAAAAGGCTCTTTTATATTTCCATGGGTGACAGGAAGTGGCATTGATTATAGTGTCTGCTGCCGCTGGCTTCCTATATATGGCGAAGTAATGTTTGCCATTATTATTAGAAATGGTAAGGTCAAGGAAATTTATTGTTCTTTCAGTTTCATGTTCTACTGTGAAGCGTAATTTTGGATGCATGTGGCCTAAATTGGTAGCTAGAGTATCAATTTCTTCTTTTGAACCTCTGTAAAGCAATAGGGTGTCGTCTACATATCTCCTACAATAGATAATTTTATTGGCGATTTCAGGATTCTCTTTAAAAATATACCTCAATGTAGTTAACAACTGCTAAGGTTCCTGCTAAGGAATTGCCCATTGCCAATCCATCCTTCTGGTGATAAAATTTGTTGTTAAAAGAAAAATAGAATCAAGAGAACACTCTAGTAGTTCTATGAGTACTACCATCTCTCCTACACTCAATGTTTTGTGTTTCAATAGATTATTTTTGGTTATGTCAATGGTTTCTTTTATTGGGATGTTGGTATATAAATTTGTAATATCCAACAAGGCAAATCTAGCATCATTTGGTATGTCAATAGTATAGATCGCTTGGGCAAGCTCAAAGCTATTCTTAATATTAAAATTGTCCTCATAAGTATACACAGACTTTGGCAGATTTCTCTTTATCAAAAACGCCTATCATCCCATTGGCCTTCTGCATTTTATGTCCTCTGTACTGCGACCATCGCATGTTATTTTACTACCGCGGTGGAGTAGCCGAGCCGTTTAAGGCACCTCGCTGCGGAGCGCGCGGTCGCTCGCCATCAGAGGTTCGAGTCCTCCCAGGGGCATGAGTGTGTGTGTGTGTGTGTGTGTGTGTGTGTGTGTGTGTGTGTGTGTGTGTGCTGTCCTTAGGTTAATTTACCTTAGTTTAAGTAGTTTGTAAGCTACGGGCTGATGACCACTCAGTTTTATCCGATAGATTTACAAACATTTGAGCATTTTGTTATTTTACTGCCCAAGTAACAAATCTCATCTACCTCCTTTATTGTTTCTGTACCTAATCTAATTCCATCAGCATCGTCCCATTTTCTTCGACTGCACTCCATTACCCTCGTTTGGCTCTTGTTAATGTTCATCTTACAAGCACCTTTCAACACCCTGTCCATTCCGTTCAACTGCTCTTCCAAGCCTTTTGCTGTCTATGACAGAATTACAATGTCATCGGCAAAACGCGACGTTTTTATTTCTTCACCCTGAACTTTAATTCCTTCTCCAAATTTTTCCTTGCTTTCCTTTACAGCTTGCTCAATGTACAAATTCAATAGCATTGGAGAAAGGCTACAAACCTGTCTTACTCCCTTCCGAACCTCTGCATCCCTTTCATGCCTTTCAACTCTGATAAGAGCTGTATGGTTTTTGTACAAGTTCTAAATAACCTTCCGTTCCCTATATTTTACTCCTGCTGATTTCAACAACATTGTCAAAATGTTTCTCCAAATCTACAAGAGCTAGAAATGAAGTTTTCCTTACATTATTCTATCTTCTAAGATAAGCAGTAAACTGAGTATTGCCTCCCGTGTTCGTACATTTCTTCTGAATCCAAACTGATCTTCCCCGAGGTCAGCTTCTACCAGCTTTTCCATCCTTCTGTAAATAATTCGTGTTAAAATTTTGCAGCCATGACTTATTAAATTAATGGCTCTGTAATTTACACATCTGTCAGCGCCTGCTTTCTTTGAAATGGGGATTATGAAATTTTTGTTAGAGTCCGAGGATACTTCGTCTGTCTCATACATCTTCCGCACCAGGTGAAATAGTATTGTCTTTGCTGGTTCTCCCAGAGACTTTAGTAGTTCTGACGGAATGTCATCTACTCCAGGGTCCTTGTTTCGACTTAGGTCTTTCATTGCTCTGTCAACTTCTTCTCTCAGTATAGTATCTCCTATTTCATCTTCATCTATTTCCTTATCCCTTATACAATAATATCTGCAACTTCATTTCCTTTGTAGAGTCCCTGTATATACTCTTTCCACCTTTGAGCTTTCCCTTCTTTGCTGAGAACAGGTTTTCCATCTGAGTTCTTTCTATTCATACAGCTAGGGACTTATGACCCCGTAGTAAAGTTCCATAAGCTCAACAAACATTTGAACATTTATTCATACAGCTGTTTTCCTTGTCTCCAAATGTCCGTTTTATTTTCCTGTAGGCGGTATCTATTTTTGTCCTATTTATACATTCTTTTAATGACTTGCAATTGCCTTCTAGCCACTCCCGCTTGCCTATTTTGCACTTCCTGTCAATCTCATTTCTTAGTCGTCTGTACTCCATTTTGCCTGTTTCATTTACTGCACTTTTATATCTTCTCCTTTCCTCAATTAAATTTAGTATTTCCTGTGATATCCAAGGATTTTTGTAGGTCTTACCTTTCTACCTAACTTCAGGTTCCCTCAATTTATCCAAGTCCCATCTCCTTATTTCCCTACCTTTCTGCAGTTTTTTTCAGTTTCAACCGACAGTTTATGAGCAATAAGTTACGGTCAGAGTCTAAATCCGCCCTGTGTGTGTCTTACAGCATTTGCTGGTACTCATTCATATTAGTTGTACTGTGATGAATTTTACTATGCAAACTGAAGTCAGTATAAGGTAGGCAACAATGTGTTGTGCGCGTGGTTAACCGTGAGCCCGGATTAAACTGCTGCTGTACTCCTAAGAAGCACAGTGAAAAGAGACTGCTGTTTAGTACAAGTAACTTTTGTTACCTAAAGTAATTAAGAGCTGAGTTGAACAAGATAATTAGTTATTGTATTACATGATATTTTCTTTTCTTGTTATACTGTGGCTAAAGTGTTTCGACTATTTATCACTACAGAGAGTATCTTTCAAAGATTTTAAAGGTTCGGTAACAAGGAGTGTAACAGTTCGGTCATCTTGTGTTAACCAATTGATGCAGCTGCAATTATTGTCCATATGGAAATCTCCCAGCACGTCCACACCTACTACACCCAGCTTCGTTGCCATACAGAAAACATTGGCAAAAGGGAGTAACCAGTATGAAACAAGGCAAGACATCAGGTAATAGCTCCCATTGTACTTTAAGGATCTGTAAAGGATAAAGTGCAGTGAGGGAAATAATCCGGTAAGGTATCCAACAAAACAGTGAGAGATGATGAGTATCGTGGCCCACTGCGAACCAGAAGACTGTGGACTCTGTAGATAAATAAAGCTTTGAAAAACTTTGTACAGCTACGATGCTTTGTTCACTCTGCTTCAAATCCGAGGCGTTACGATGTAAAAGTGAAAATGTTAATGTTATTTGTTCTCAAGCTGTAAGGTATTAATTGAGTTGTCATATTACTGTATCAATGGATAACTGTTCGCAAATACTCGCTGATTATTAAATTACAAGGAAAAGGGAAAGTATTTTCTCTTTCAGCTTGGAATAATTCGTCAGGTGATTAATTTTTTACAGATACCTATCCACTGCATTCAGGCGAATTTCATTACTTGAATTTGGGCTGTTAAGTATTTGTGTCGTCAAAGTACATTCATGTATTCTCCTCGAGTAACTCAGATTACTTTACAATTTGTGTACTAGATGATAAAATGATTTACACGTTCTAGATGCCAAATAAAGTAAAACAAAGTAAAACAACGACGATTCCAAATTTAATTTTGGCTTCTATTTAATGAATGTTACCTCTTAACTTCAGATAATTGCAATAGTTATGAAGCATATGATCCGGAGTTTCAATGTGAAAAGAACAGTTTCTTCTGGTTTACTTTATCTGCCGATTACGTCGACATCTTTTTGGAACTACTGGAATGAGTTGATGTACTTATAACGGGTCGAAATGTAATAAAACTTGTTACATGTTGGTATGAATTTTACCAGGCATCCTATTCATGTAAGCATTATGCTTCGTTTTGTTAACATGCGAAACATTTGGACAACAAACTGTTTTAATTTCACGCTCAGTTTCGGTCGCTAATGTCCGCAACGATAATAAAGAGGAGTGTACGTCGTGCGAACTTTAATGTTCATTTGCCCCTCAGAAAATAAAGGCAGGAGCGACAGCATGTTGTTCTAGTGGACCAGAGTCCCTTCACGTGTGTCTCGAGCTGATTTTTTTGATTATCAGGAATTCTTGTCATGGTCCGTTGCTTTAGGATCCGTCGGTAACATTGGGACATTTGCCCCTGTTCTTTGGCTGCGACACAGGATTTGAGTGCTTACGAAATGCATTTCGGTTTTCTTTTTGCTGTGGATTCTTGAGTTAGGAGAAGAATAAAGGACCATAAATAAACGAGAAAAAAGCTACAGTTCAGTTCCACTGCACAGTATCAGATTGCCTCTCCAGGAGAAGTGGGCCACAAAAATAGGAAACTGTATGTATTATCAGGAAAGACTGAATTGCCAACGATTTTTCTCACACACTGATTTCAGTATTTGCAGTTATTCCACGACTGCCACCTCAAAACTTAGCGAGTGCGGTGGCGCAGTGATTAACACACTAAATTCGCATTCGAAAGGATAGCGTTTGAAATCTCTCCGAGCTATTTCCGGGATGATTAATTTTTATGGGTACGGTCAGTTTTCTTCCCCACATTTAGCAAAATATTCCCAGCATGTTCTCCGCCCGTAATGTCGATGGGACGTGAAACTATGATCTTCATACATTCCATCCTCTTCCAGATACATAAGAATTAAAAATAAAGAAACTTGAAGGTGGTGTATCTGCAAATACCACAAAGGGACATATAGGTTTATGTTTGCGTAATGGTGAAGCAGTCTGATGTTTTTTTTTAATATAATTCTGTTCGTCCCAAAAACGATATGTAGTTACATTCTTCTAACACGTGGAAGCCTGACTTTTGATGATTGTATAACATAGCACAGGTAATCTTTTTCCTCTTATGGCACAAAACGTCTGAGGTCTTCGATCCCTAATCTTCAATACACATAAAAATGCCTGTTTGTCTGTATGTCCTCTATGCGTTCATAAACGATTCATTCGATTGCTATGAAACTTTGCTGAACTGTTCACCGTTCGCCCACGAAGGTTCCTGACCCAAAAACAAAAGAACACGAGACATAGCTCAGGAGGTATGACGTCATAAACAATGAGAGGCCGTGCGAATACCCAGATTTATGCGTCAATTATTGGAAAATGGGAGTAGTTACGGACGTGCAACAAAGTTTGCATGTAATTTCGAACTTTTATGAAGCGTATTGTAACTTAACACTCCCTCTACAAACAAAATGGTGAAAAGAAGTCTACCGTTCACAATAGTTTCGCTGTAGAGCGTAAAACTATCGCATCAGGCGTGACCTTCTAACAAATACAGTTAGCATTACAAATATGCAAGTTACTATTTTCGTCTGCATGTCTCCCTTAATTCTCTCGCATCAAAAATTAAGACATCTGATTTCTTAATCTCTATTTGTATAAAAGTGAAAGGAACTCACTCACTTACTGATTAAATACGAAATCTCGAAAACTACTTCACCTATGAAGCTGAAAATTGACATGAAAGTAGTTTAAAGGTAGAAAACGTCAGATAAGAAAGTATTTTGTGATATGTGCATGGCGAAGCATACTTCTCCTACAGACTCAAGAAATCCACAGTTTCATTCCGATCTTCACGAAGTTTCGCACGCTTGACCTTTGAAACAAGAGAAGGTCACCGTCTACCGTAAGTTTCATACTGTGCATGGGGGAGGATACTTTGCAACATGAAAACGAATCCCTAAATACCTTGGTCGCGCTGTAACTTGAGAAAGCCTCCACGGATTTCACAGATCTTTTGTCTTTTCGTTATGCATAGAACAAGGGTGGTATGAAATGAAAATTGGAATATTTGAGAGCAACAAAGTGCGTTTTTAATGTGACCGTCTATTTTTATGGCATAGAAATCTATGGTTTTAGTCCGATATGAAATTTTGCACGTTCTACATTAAAAACAAGAGGAATATCACTCTATGTATAAAATTTCGTTCGGTGGATGGTGGAGGGTACTTAACTTACGGATTTTTTCAAAATGCACAGTTTTGCTCCAATCTTTATGAATTTTTGCACACATGACCTTTAAACCAAGAGGAAGATCGCTGGCTACAGAAAAGTTTGTATGCTACCTGACAGAGGGAACATTGCAGAAAACTTTGCCGAAAGAGGCAAAGGTGGAAACGAACAGAGATACGAGAGAAAGAGGTGGATGCAGAGAGAGGGGGGAAGGGGATGTGGACTACGAGAGTGTAGGATAAGTAAATACCCAGGTAACGCCGGGTTTACAGCTATTTCCTATATAAAAATAGGGACCAACAAGCAATGAAGGAAACCATCCACAGTGGCAGTGCGCAACACTTCTGCAGATTGCTTCGGATTTCAGTCATGCGCCATCAGCAACTGTTACCATTCATCAAAAGAGCATCGTGAGGAGCTTTCACTGCACAACAGGAAGGTTTACGCCTCGGTTGGGCCCGTCAACAAGGACAATGGATGGTTGCTGACTGGAAAAACGTTGCCTGGTCTAACGGGACTCCTTTCCAAATGTATCGATAGAATGGACGTGTGTGGGTAAGGCGACAACCTCTTTAACGCATGGACCCTGTATGCCTTCAGGTGACTGTTAAGGATTGAGCTCGCTCTTAATGGTGTGGTCTTGTACAATTGCAGTTATATGGGACCCCTAATACGTCTAGTCAAGACACTGAGAGATGGCACGTGTCGTGCCCGGTCACCTGCTCGTACTCATGTCAATTGCTCACTCCGACAGACTTCCAGCAGGAAAATTAGAAACCCCACACGCCAAGTATTGTAGCAGACTGACTCCAGAAAGATTACACAGAGTTTGAACATCTCCTCTGGGAACCACACTCCCCAACCACGAACATTATTGAGCATACCTGAGCTGCCATGCCATGTGACGTTCATACCATATCGCACCCCCTTAAATTAACTGATTAATGGTCAGCCATTCAGGTGACTATTAATGTCGGAGGAGGCTCTCTAATGGTGTGGGCTTGTACAGTAGCAGTTATCTGGAAGCCCTGATACTTCTAGTCACGACTCTGAGAGGTGACAGGAATCCTACCCGGTCACGTTCATGTATTTATGCCAATTGCTCACTTCTACATACTCCCAGCAGGACAATTAGAAAATCCACATGCCAAGTATCGTTGCAGAGGTACTCCATAAAGTCTCCATGGATTTTGAATGGCTATCAGTGAGCATCCGGGTTGAAAAGGCAGTCAGTGGGACCCGGGTAGTGGCGGTTTATTCATTCCGCCGACGCATCTGAAAGTGGAGTGCTTCCTATGTTGTGGTTGTTAAGGGCCTATATATTACTTGGTGAAGATTTTGCTGATTAGCAGCTTGAAGGTCATATGACGGATCCTGACAACAGTGAAATTATTCTCCGGTTAGCGCCTGCTAATCTGGTTGTAGCTGTCAATCTCATATGAAATGCACGCATTGTAGGCCAGTCAAATCGTACAAAAAAAGGGGCTAAGAACGCAAATCGTGATGTAGTTCTAATTTTTTGATATGTTGTTAGGACCAGTTAGAGTAGTATGAAACGAAGTTTGCAACTACGAAAACCCTGTGCTTCCAAAGTTATAAGTGAAAAACTCCGAAATTTTCGGACTTTTTTTAGATTTTGCCTTCTAACGCATAAACTATGAGATTTACGATGTTAGTAGTTCTTACCATTTCCAAAGTACATAGAATGTGTAACAATTTAAGCCTAACCGCAGCGTTATACGTCAAATAGTTTTCTAGATATGAAGCGTCAAAAATGGGCTTATTTTTACCCAAAATGAAAATTTTAAGTTTTGCTCTGATTTCGAGCTGAATATTGGCATAATCGCTCATCCTGCGAGAATAGACATGAGAATTGAAGTTGTACTAAATTTTATTAGCTTTAAAATAAGCACAAGATGAACTCTTTAGAGTGAGTAGTTCTCTTCAAATTGTAAAAAAACCGAAAGTCAGGAAAATGGAAGTTTTGAAGAAATGAGCCTACACACTAATGACAAATTGTGGGCATTCAGCGAAAGGTTCGATTGTATGTTTACATGAAACTCGAGTATTATAAAAATTGTAACGACCTGTGGTGCGGTATTATCGAATCACTGTACTTATGAAGAGATTCATTCATGGAGAGAGGATGGGGGACTGGGAGCTACACTTGGATGTTGTTGTGGTCTTCAGTCCGGAGACTGGTTTGATGCAGCTCTCCACAATACCCTATCCTGAGCAAGCCTCTTCATCTCCATATAAGAACGGCAACCTACATCTGTCTGAATCTGCTTACTGTATCCATCTCTTGGTCTTCCTCTGCGGTTCTTACCCCACACACTTCCCTCCAACGCTAAATTCACAATCTCTTGATGTCTAAGAATGTGCCCTACCAATCTATCCCTTCTTTTAGTCAAGGTATGCCAGAAATTTCTTTTCTCCCCAATTCTGTTCAGTACCTCCTCATTAGTTACGCGATCCACCCACCTAATCTTCAGCATTCTTCTGTGGCACCATATTTCAAAAGCCTCAATCCTCTTCCTGTCCGCACTGTTTATCGTCCATGTTTCACTCCCATACAAGGCCACACTCCATACAAATACCTTCAGAAAGGACTTCCTTAGGCTTAAATAAATATTCGATGTTAACAAATTTCTCTTTTTCAAGAACGCTTTTCTATCTGTTGCCATTCTGCATTTTATATCCTCTGTACTGCGACCATCATTTGATATTTTACTGCCCAAGTAACAGAACTCATCTACCTCCTTTATTGCTTCGTTTCCTAATCTAATTCCACTTGGATACAATAAGCAAAATGCTTCCTTTCTTTCACTCAGCGGGCCATTTTTTTTACGCCAAAAGTGCTCGTCTATATTTACAGGACATGAGTAACCTACAACACCGAATGGTCCCAGAGGAATTTACTGTTTTCACTAGAGGAGACTTCACGATCTCATACATTTTGGTCAGGGATGTGCACAGATTTAACTATCGAACAGGTTCTAATGAGATCAGTGAAGAGACAGGGAGGATTAACTCATGACCGTGGTATATCCAGCAGTGTGCTTTCGCGGTGGACAGGAGGAACTTGTTAAACCTGTGCGAAGAGCTGGAACTTTTTGGGACATTTCTTCTGTAACATCAAAACAACACGTTGACATGAGGTCAGCACAGATGATACGAGACACTGCTGACTTGGAAAAACTTAATAAGTGGTTCAGTATCCATCATCCGTTTCCATCTACAGACAAAATACTATCCATCAGCAATGGAATCGTGGGAGGTGCTGAAATAAATTGCCACCTAGCTCAGGAAAAAGGCATTGAAGAGGTCAAGAAAATAACTGGCAGCTCGTTTGGCAAAGTAACTTTCAAAAGAAAAGACAAAGTTATAACTTTGTCGACAATCACGAAGTCCATTAAAGTATACAAGAAGCGTGTCGACGTTAATCCAAGGATGTGTATCACAAAAAAGTCGGACAGTGACCTGAAAGAGCATTTTAAGTTCGAACTGGCCCCTTATCCACTGGCATTGTTCAACGAAGAGGGGATGCGTAAGGGAGCGAAGTCAACTTTTTATGACGCTTTCGCACCACTTTCACAAAACATTTCTCTTGGAACCAGGACATTCGTAGTGGTCGATGGGGGATACCTTATCCATAAGGCTATCTGGCACAGAAACGACTCGATGAAGGCTATAGTTACTACCTACATTACCTACACTTTAAACAACTTTGGTAAGAATGTCGCAGTGGTCTTTGATGGATGTCCTGAAGATGGAGCCCTCAGGAGTACTAAAACTGCAGAACGATTGCTCCGTGCGCTGCCCTTTCTTGCAATGAGATCGTATTTGACTCTTCAACCATCATCAAAATGCCCCAGGAGAAAGTGTTAGCCAACAACTCAAACAAAAGACGTCTCATTGACCAACTGTGCTCTGCGTTTGAACTCGAGGGCATTGAAACTAAGAGAGCAACAGAAGACGCAGACCGCGACATTATCTGCACTGCCATCGATAAAAGCGTGTCCTACGAGAACGTGATCGTGGTTGGGGAGGATGTGGACTTACTCGTTCTCCTTTGCGGCTTGGGCTCTACCGTCCGAAATGTTTATTCCCAGAAAAACAATAGAGACGAGTCAAGTAGTACTAAGTTTTCCACTACTTCTTTCTGTCGAGGAGAAATAGAATTGCCCTCCGAATTTGAACTCTTCCTACAAACATTTAGCGGATGTGACACAACTTCCGCTCTTTTCTGGCAAGGAAAAACAAAATTGTGGAGTGTTCTTCACAGGTACAAGTACCTGATTGACCTGGCCGCTGTGTTTCTGTTGCCAGATACTAGTCATGAAACTATAGCTGATGTTGGAGTAAAGTGCCTTATCTCTCTGTATGGAGGGGACACATCCTTCGACAACCTACATGGCCTTCGATTCCGCTTGTTCGTCAAGTCAGCAGCCAATGCGAAGGTGGACCTAGGACGTTTGCCCCCGACCAAAGAAGCTGCTTTCTTCCATTCCTTCCGCTCATATCACCAAGTGCAAACATGGTTGGGAGTGGCGAAGGATGCTACACAGTGAGGTTGGTCGAAGAACTCCGTTGGTCTACTACCAGTAACAACATTATGTGAACCAGCCCCACCTAAACGTCTCAGATTGCTCTCATCTAAGTGCAAGAAGGGATGCATGGGAGTCGGGCTTCAATGCTCAGCTTTGTGCACTCACTGCTCTGGTACCACTTGCTACAACGTCACTACGAGTCTGATCTACGAGGATGAAGACGATTACGATGATCTCCCGCCTTCGGACGAACAGCCAGGAAAGACAGTGGTATACATTTTTATTTCTTTGCATGCCCAAAATTTGTCATTAGTGTTTAGGCTCATTTCTTCAAAAATTTCAGTTTCCTGACTTTCCGTTTCTTTACAATTTGAAGAGAACTACTCGCTCTAGAGAGTTCATCCTGTGCTTATTTTAAAGCTAATAAAATTTAGTACAACTTCAATTCACATGTCTATTCTCGCAGGATGAGCGATTATGCCAATATTCAGCTCGAAATCAGAGCAAAACTTAAAATTTTCATTTTGGGTAAAAATAAGCCCATTTTTGACGCTTCATATCTAGAAAACTATTTGACGTATAACGCTGCGGTTAGGCGTAAATTGTTACATATTCTATGTACTTTGGAAATGGTAAGAACTACTAACATCGTAAAACTCATAGTTTATGCGTTAGAAGGCAAAATCTAAAAAAAGTCCGAAAATTTTGGAGTTTTTCACTTATAACTTGGGAAGCACAGGGTTTTCGAAGCTGCAAACTTGGTTTCATACTACTCTAACTGGTACTAACAATATATCAAAAAATTAGAACTACATCACGATTTGCGTTTTCAATGTCTAATTTGACTGGCCTATTGCCCCGTGCGTTAACGCTAATTTTGGAGTGTGCACGTGTTTCAAAGGAGCGCCTGACCAAGAAGACAGAACTGTGCGGGGTGGCTGCATAGCCATTAAAGAATATGATATTAATTTTACCATGTTGTACTGTGTGTAGATTACTTAATCAGTTTTCCTGTGGCTGTGAAATAGCGTGGAAGCGGGGGTTCCGGTTGAGTTTATTTAGATGGGTAACTGGTTAAATTTAAACTTGTGCAGGAGTTTGTTTAATTATTGCTTGTTAAAGGTAGTGTGGTCTTCGGTTGATTTTGATTACAGTTTAAAATAATGTATTCTGTTTTGCCGAATCCGATTCTGGTCCTGTGCTTGTGTGTTCGCAGCTATCTTCTGGTGAGAGGAGTGCGTGGCCCTGCGGATTGGAGTTCCGTACGTTGGCGGCGATGTCGACGGCATTCCAAGTAGCGCTCGGGTCCTGGGGCGTCTCAACAGGGCACGTCATGGCGTGTTCGCTCTCAAAATCTTAGTTATCTGTTTCTTGCTGTAGTTCTGCGCAGCAGACTCCCGAGATTTCAAAGGTCCCTCTTCCTATTAACGTACATTTTATTTTAAGTCTGTCTTGCTTGTAGTTTATTTATTCGTGTAGTTGCCTGGGGCGTGTTTTTTAAATCTTGCTTCTAGCAAATTGTGATTAGGTAATCTTGAGTAGGTGTGTTTAACCTTGTGAATGTTTTCCTATAAACAGTGCACTTGTAACTATAATTTTTTGTCGCCTTAGGCTTGTGTTTTAAATGCCGCTTTTCCTTAAATTTCCATTTAGGAATTATTATTGTTAATAAATATCTGATATATTTATAAAACACCCAACTAACGACGTCTATTGATGGGACACCCTTCCATGTGTTTTTCCTAAATAAATCCCGATCTTTAAGTGAGAGTTCCAATTGGTTGCCTCAGAGCGTGGTTACGTTCTGTTTTTTTTTTTTTTTTTTTTTTTTTTTTTTAGGGGTGGGTTATGGGGGGGGGGAGGTTGCAGTAGCACTCCTCGGATATCGTAAGTTGTAGTTCGTGTATTTTTAGTTTATATTGTTTACTTGTTATAGTGTACTGACATTGTCTTGTTTTCAGGAAGACATTACGATCCATGTGCTACAGAGACTTTCCCGACATTGCTCACTTAATGGAGGAGCGCCTTGTCTATGAGTTACGCATCCACGGGCTTTCGGTAGACGTTACCGTGCCAGAGTTGGCGGCCAGGCTTCGTGCCGCCGTTGACAGTCCACTTTCGCTTGCGGAAGACATCTTTTGGCGAGGTACGTGCCTTTCTGTCCAACATTTCGGCCGCCTTGGACGAAGTGCATCGTAATGTTACATTTCTTGAAGGGAGTCTGCCCACGTATAAGCAAACGTTTAGGATTCAGGTCCATTTAGCTCACTTGGCAAATCGTCTGAGGGATTTAAGTTTCGTTACGTTTAGCGATAGTAATAAGGTGATCAAGCAGCAGTTGATTGACAGAGTGGGTGATATACAAGTTGATTAGTGTCTCGTAGTTGAGTAATGAGAACGTGCCGCCTGAACGGGAAGTTTCGGGGCAAATGCAGTCGGTTGATAATGGGGTTTCGGTTGTTCAGGATAGTGGAGGTATCCCTTTTCAACATTTTGGGAAGCTTCCTAACCCTATTATGTGCCTTTTAAACGGGGTGTCTGAATTGTATGTTGAGGATTTACGTCAGGTACAACACGTGTTGTGGCTGTTGTGCGTTTTCAATTTCATCATGATGCTCTGCGTTTATCATACTCGGTAATCTAGTCCTTGCTTTATCCTTTAATTAGAGGTGTCTTGAGTACCTTAGTTTCGGAGGTTCTGAAACGACGGTGATCTATCGCTCAGCTCAGGGGACTTACAATAAATCGAAGGAATTAGAACAGCAATCTTATTGGATGGTTCAGGAAAACTCAGAGGCCTTAGCTTCGTATGTTGAACGTGTACGCATGGCCGTTTCGGCACCTGAGATGCGGGTAACAGAAGCTGAGAGCGTTTCGAATATTCTAGATGGAATGAGACCCTATGATCGGTCTCGCTTGGTTTTCGCTCGCCGTCCTTGTAAGTTTGAGGAGCTTCAGGAGCTACTTAGTTCGATAGAAGCACTGTCCTTTGCTGATGAACGGCGTGAAAGGCAGACAAGTTCGCCTATGAAGTCAGTAGACAGTGTCACTGAAACTAATCGTGAGGCACATCCTGTGTCTACGGATAAGCGTTGTTTTCGTTGTGGGTCACGTGAACATTTGGTGAGGGGTGCCCTGTCGCGAGGCCTAGCAGCAGACGCCAGGGGAGGGGGCGGAACCGCTGGCCTCGGAATAAACTGCCACACCAGTGTAGATCTATTAGTGCTCCGAGGCGCCCTACCCTTCCGTATGTAAGTGATAGACTTGGACGGGAACGTGTGTGTACACTCCTAGATTCTGGAAGCTCGGTCTCGTTGCTCGACTATCAGTGGCACTTGGAGTTTCAGCGTTTTTGTAAATTTTCTCCTCTGCGCGTCGCTACTTAGAGATGTCGTGTCGCCGATGTGCGTGAATTGCCTCTGGTTGGTAGAGTGCGGGGTAGTCTTTCTATTTGTAAATTTTCTTGGCCCATTGATCCCGTTTTAGTCAAAGATTTACATGTCACCTTGTTGCTGGGGTGTGATTTCATTGAAGCCTCTGGGTTGGTTCTGGACTTTTCGGCTGGCACCTTTTCCTTTACGTTTTCTCCAGGGGAAGTGATCTCATTGTGATCTTGTCGTCGTCCAGTGTCTATTAATTTAGTCAGCACCCGGGGTAATGAGTTTCATGTGGCCATCTTCGGCCTGAACAGGCGAGACAAATGGTTAATATCTCAGGTCACTTTTCGGAAGTTCTCTCTAACAAAATCCGACTAGTTGAGGACATTCCCGTCCGACAAGCGCCATATCACTTGTCTCCGCCAAAGATGTGGATTCTTAGGAAGAAGATCGATGGAATGATGCAGAACGAGTCGTTAGTCCAACCAGCTAGCCCTATGCCGCCCCTACATTCCTGGTTCCGAAGGATCAAGGGCAGGTTTACCGCCGAGTTATTGACTACCTTCTCGTGAACAAGAAAGTTATCGTTGAGTCTGTACCTTTACCGGACCTTCACAATTGCTTCACTTGGTTTTCTGGTGCCACTTGGTTTACGGTTCTTGACCTCAACCAATCCTACTACCAAATTCCGTTGGTTGAAGAGTCTAAGGCGGTGACTGCCTTCAGCACTGACTGGAACCTTTACGAGTTCAACCGGGTTCCGTTTGGGTCAGCTACTGGTGCGGCTCTGTTGTCTCGTCTATTAGACCATGTTCTGGGAGACCTCAAATTCGTATCCATGTACAATTATTTGGATCACGTCGTAGTTTTCAATCGCTCATTTGAGGAACACCTTGTCCACCTGGAACGACTGTTGCCTAGGTTCCGGTCGGCTGGGTTGACTGTTAAGCCTTCAAAAAATGTACAAACGTTTGTAGAGGTTATGGGACTTAACTACAGGGTTATCAATCCCTAAACTTACAAACTACTTATGAACTAACTGCAACTAAGGACGACACAAATATCCATGCCCGAGGGGGGATTCGAACCCCCGATCGTAGTGGCCGTGCAGACTGTGACTGAAGCGCCGTAGGCCCCTCGGCCACCGCGGCCGGCGTTAAGCCTTCGAAAATTACCTTGTGTAATCAGCAGATATCATTTTTGGGACATCTAGTTGGTAGAGACGAGATTAGAATTGATCAGGTCGGTCTACGGAAATTTTCACCTTCCCGGAACAAGAAGGAAATAGCCCGTTTCGTAAGAATGGCGTACTATTTCCGTAAGTTCGTGCCCAATTTCGCACAACTTGCAGCTCCTCTTAATAACTTACGGAAGAGAGACGCCCAATGTGTGTGTGTGTGTGTGTGTGTGGAGAGCGGGGGGGGGGGGGGAGAATCAGCATGGAGCCTTTGATTAGAAAGAAACTGCGGGCAGGCCAACTGCTTTCCGGATATTTCTTAAGGGATGGGATTTTATGTGAAATCGGTAAATCTGCAGAGCTCAGGATATGCCTACCCAATGAGCTGGTGCCATTGATATTTCGTTATTTTCATAACTGTGAGGTCTGAGGGCATTTGGGTTTGTATAAGACTCTGGATAAGATACGTGCTCATCTCACATGGCCTTTATTGTATCGCAATGTGCGCGTGTTAGTTAATCAATGCCAGCTGTGTAAGAAGGGTAATTCTAACTTTGGTACTCCCAAAGGCCTGTTACAATCTGAACGGCAACAGCATCCGATGGATAATATCTTTATTGATTTTATCGGACCACTTGCGCGCATGCAAAGCGGGGGCGCCTCCTGCTGCCCCCATGTACACCTTTGGACTCAATTGTCCACTTTCAAACTTGTGGAACATTAATGACCTTTTACCTGTTTCTATCACTCCAGCTTAAAGTGTACTGGGAGTGTGCCAAAAGACACATTGAATTGGCCCACCGCCAACAGCCAAGGCGCTATAATCAGGGGAGAGCGCCATTTCATGGTCGGTTTGGAAATTAGGTCTTTGTTAAGGACGTTGTGGGACGACAGAAAGGGGGCGATGCTGGTGCTGGGAAGTTGGCTCTGCGTTTCTTTGGACCCTGTTGCATTGTATGGGTGCTGAGCCTGATCAATATCATGGTGAAGGAGTTGGCCACCGGGAAAACCTTCCGGGTTCATGTTATCCATGATCCATTGATCCCCTTTGTATTTAGTCATGTTGGGGGCGGGGGTCATCGAGTCTGAGAGGGGGAGTTTAAACCGTGTGGTTCTGGATGGCGTGTTCAGGGCCACTAGCACCAGTTTCTTTGGCCTATCGATGGAGTTTTCTGTATTATCTTTAGCGTGTGGCTTCGCTGGTCCATGTGGACATCGCGGGAGTGAGCTGCTAAGCAGACTCATGGTGGAGAGGACGTTCTGTGCACAGCGACGGGCAGTTGACAGTTCGCTGTCGTTCGCGCTGCCCTGGTGAAATCATTCTGCTTTCCGGCCGAGGAATAGTTATGACGTTGGAATGGCCAGAAGTGAACATCCGGGTTGGCAGAACAGTTATTGGAGCCCTGGATACTGATGGTTTATTCGTTCCGCTGACCCATCTGAAAGTCGAGTGTTTCCTCTGTTGTGGTTGTTACGGGCCTATAAATTACTTGGTGCAGATTTTGCTGTTTAGCAGCTTGAAGTTCATATGTCGGAGCCTGACAACAGTGAAATTATTCTCCAATTAGCGCCTGCTGATCTGGTTGTAGCTGTCAATCTCTTATAAAGTGCACGTATTACCGCGTGTGTTAACGCTCGTTTGGCAGTGTGCACCTGTTTCAAAGTAGCGCGTGGCCAAGAAGGCAGATTTGTGCGGGAGTGGCAGCATAACCATTGAAGAATATATTATTAAGTTTACCATTTTGTACTGTGTGTAGATAAGTTAACCTGTTTTCCTTTGGCTGCGTGGAAGCGGGACTTCCAGTTGTTCTTATTTAGATGGATAACTGGTTAAATGTAAACCTGTGCAGGATTGTGTTTAATTATTGCTTTTTAAAGGCACTGTGGTCTTCGGTTGATTTTGATTTTAGTTTAAAATATTGAATTCTATGTATTCTGTCTTGCTGAAGCCGATTATGGTCCTGTGATGTGTGTTCGCAGGTGTGTTCTGATGAGGGCAAAGTATACTTGTTCAGGAAAGCAGATAGAAATAAAATACATTGCTTCTTGAAAGGCAGCTTCCACTCGTTTCTAACACTAAACGTAGGTGTAAACCAGGTGTGGCACAAATTCAAAGAGGTGGTATCAACAACAATTGACAGTTTTATACCTAATAAATTAATAAAAGAAGGAGGCGATCCCCCTTGGTACACAAAACAGGTCAGGACACTGTTGCAAAGGCAAAGGAAAAGGCATACTAAATTTAAACGAACACAAAACCCCCAGGATTGGCAATCGTACTCAGAAGCTCGAAATTTAGCGAGGATTTCAATGCGAGATGCCTACAATATTTATCACAACGAAACTCTTTTTCGAAATTTGACTAAAAACCCAAAGAGATTTTGGTCATATGTTAAATATACTCGGGGCAAATCACAAACAATACCTTCACTACGTGATAGTAATGACGATCCTGCCGATGACAGCGCTACTAAAGCAGAGTTACTAAACATAGCTTTTAGAAACTCATTCACCAAAGAAGACGAAACCAATATTCCAGATTTCGAATTACGAACAGATGCCGTAATGAGCAACGTAGATGTAGATATCATCTGAGTAGTGCAGCAACTAAAATCACTTAACAAAAACAAGTCTTCTGGTCCGGATTATATACCCATTAGATTTCTATCTGATTATGCTGAAGCGATAGCTCCTTACTTAACAATCATATACAACCGCTCTCTCATATATACATGTGGAGTCTGTTCCGAGAGAACAGACGTCACTTCTGATCCTGCAGTTGTTATTATTCAACATTCGTAGAATATATGACATCAACTGCGATTGGGAAAAGCTGAAAATGTGTACCCAGCCGGGATTCGAACCCGGGTCTCCTGCTTTCTAGGCAGTTGCGCTGACCCCTACACCACCGGGGACACAGTGATCACCGCACCTGCAAGGACTACCTGTGGGCAGGGCGAAGCTGGGAATTTGTATCTGACGGGAGGCGTGCTTAGGTAGTCCTTGCAGGTGCGGTGATCACTGTGCCCCCGGTGGTGTAGGGGTCAGCGCAATTGCCTAGAAAGCAGGAGACTCGGGTTCGAATCCCGGCTGGGTACACATTTTCAGCTTTGCCCAATCGCAGTTGATGTCATATATTCTACGAACGCTCTCTCATTGATGGATCTGTACCAAAAGATTGGAAAGTTGCCCAGGTCACACCTATATTAAAAAAAAGCAGAGGGTGTAACCCACTAAACTACAGGCCTATTTCACTGACGTCCATTTGCAGCAGGGTTTTGGAACATATCCTGTATTCAAATATCATGAATTATCTCGAACAGAACGATCTATTGACCCAAGGTCAACACGGATTTAGAAAATATAGTTCATGCGAAACACAACTAGCTCTTTATTCACACGAAGTGATGGGTGCTATCGACAAAGGTTCGCAAATGGATTTCGTATTTCTTGATTTCCAGAAAGCTTTTGACACCGTACCTCACAAACGGCTTTTAATCAAATTGCGTGGTTATGGTATATCGCCCCATATTTGCGATTAGATAGGGGATTTCTTGTCAGAGAGGACACAGTTCGTAGTAATCGATGGTAAGGCATCGACTAAAACAGAGGTGATATCGGGCGTTCCACAGGGTAGTGTTATTGGTCTTCTGATGTTCCTTAATTACATAAATGATTTAGGGGAATATCTAAGTAGCTCTCTTAGGTTGTTTGCAGATGACGCCGTCATTTACCGTCTAGTAAAATCATCTGAAGATCAAAATCAACTGCAGAACGATCTGAATAAGATATCAGTATGGTGTAAAAATTGGCAATTGACTCTAAATAATGAGAAGTGTGAAGTCATCCACATGAGTACGAAAAGAAATCCGTTAAACTTTGTTTACAAGACAAATCAATCAAATGTGAATGCCGTAAACTCCACAAAATATCTAGGAATAACTATTACTTCAGACTTAAATTGGAAAGAACACGTAGATAATATCGTGGGAAAGGCGAACCAGAGACTGCGTTTTATTGGCAGAACCCTTAAAACATGCAACAGAACTACAAAAGAAACTGCATACACTACGCTTGTCCGTCCATTTTTGAAGTATTACAGCCCAGTGTGGGATCCTTATCAGGTGCGTTTGACGGAGGACATCGAAAGAGTCCAAAGAAAGGCAGCTCGTTTCGTATTGGCACGATACAGGGGAGACAGCGTTACGGAAATGATACAGGATCAGGGATGGGAAACATTACAACAACGGCCCTTATCACTGAGGCGTGGGCTACTTGCGAAACTCCAATCGCCAACATTCTCCTCCGAATGTGAAAATATATTGTTGACTCCCACTAACATAAGTAGAAATGACCATCAGAATAAAATACGAGAAATCAGAGCTCGAACAGAGAGATTCATGTGTTCATTCTTCCCACGCGCTATTCGAGAATGGAATGGGAGATAAATAGTATAATTGTGTCATTCTTCAGTATCTCCCGGCGTATTTCATAATCAAAATATCCACGGGTGTACTGCCGGTCTATAGTGTCCAACGGGCACAATATTTCGGCGATCATACATGTCACCATCATCAGGTGAACTGACGGACTGAGCTCCTGGAAACGCGCCGGCACGGAGATCCGCACGCTACGGCTGCTCGAAGGTAACTGGGGTCTAGCCCGGTAGCGGGCGATTTAAATACCCTCGGCCCGCGGAGCGACCCCGCCCCGCCCTGGTACAGACGTCGAGATACTGGGACTGCGTCGTTAGAGAGGCCATTGAAATTCGCTCAAGTGACGACCTCATAAACCGTGACTATGGCTATAATCTTAGCATAGCTTGGGAACCAGCGATTGGGTTAACGAAGAGTAAATCTAGCAAACGTAACGAAGTGACTACCACGGCGGACAGAGCCCTCACACCGACGCCATCTCAGACGCCTTCGCAATAGGTTCCACTGTGCGGCAGCGGCACGGGGCGCGGACCGCGGAGGGGTCGCTCCGCGGGCCGAGGGTATTTTCATCGCCCGCTACCGGGCTAGAACCCAGTTACCTTCGAGCCGCCGTAGCGTGCGGATCTCCGTGCCGGCGCGTTTCCAGGAGCTCAGTCCGTCAGTTCACCTGATGATGGCGACATGTATGATCGCCGAAATATTGTGCCCGTTGGACACTATAGACCGGCAGTACACCCGTGGATATTTTGAGTATAATTGTGGTTCGATGAATCCTCTGCCAGACACTTAAATGTGTTTGCAGAGTATCCCATGTAGATGTAGATGTAGATGTTGGGCAGTGCATGGCGCCGTGGAATGGAGTTACGTACGTTGGCTGGCGATGTCGACGGCATTCCAAGTAACGCTCTGGTGCTAGGTCGTTCTCAACAGGGCATGTCATGGCATGCTCGCTTTATCAATTTAGTTAAGTATTTCTTGCTGTAAATCTGAGCAGCAAATGCCGTGATTTCAAAGGTCCCTCTCCCTCTAACTTGTATTATATCTTTAATCGGTCTTGCTTGTTGTTCATTTTAATCGTGTAGTTGCAAATTAATGTTCTCCTTATTGGTAAAAGTGTGCCTTGCAATTCGAAATTTGCTCTTAACGGCCACTTTAAAATTGTTAATGTTTTTCTTAAAAGCAGTGAACCTGAATTTTTTTCCCTCTCGCCTGGGGCGTGTTGTTCTAATCTTGCTACTTGCAAATTGTACATTGTGCTCAAACTTGTTAAAGTTTTTTTTCTTAAAAACAGTGTACATGTAGTTATATTGTTCTCTCTCCCAGGTGGTTTTGTTCAAGTCTTGCATCTAGCAAATTGTAATTAGGTAATCTTGAGTAGGTGGGCTTAAATTTGATGTTTTACCTAAAAACAATGCACTTGTAACTATAATTTACTGTCACCTGACGCTTGTGCTTCAAAATGCCGTTTTTCAGTAAATTTATTTAATATTAGCCATTTAAAAATTATTATTGTTAATTAACATTGTTAATATTGTTAATTGATATTCTTAATTATTTAATTTCTTCATAGTGTGGGTTCCTGAAGTGTCCTAGTTCACGAACCACGGGCAACGTATGAGTGGCCAAGTAAGTGGTCCTGAAAGTTGGGATACCAGTTACTATGGAATAAGGTTGGGCATCTCGGACATATTCTGAGCCGTGGCCACCTTTGTGCTCAGACGGCAAAGACTACCAAATCCACCGGTTAGTCCCTCAACCGTTAGGGGTAAAACCCAGTGGGGCCCTGGGCTAGTAAGGCTAGCAACCTGGTTCCCAGGTACTTCAATATCATGCTGGTAACAATCAGAGCAAAATGTCTCGGACCTTTGGAGGTGATGGAGTCCCACCTCTTAAATGACAGACCAGGGACTCTTCAGATACGGCTTGGCGAACGATCTGGAATGAGATGGGGAGCTATTAATATCAATGGGGATTACAATGGGAAGAAGGTAGAGCTGGCGGGGGCTTTAAGTAAGATTGGGTTAGATGTTTTAGCTGTTAGTGACATTAGAGTAAGGGGAGAGAAAGAGGACGAAGTCGGAGAATACAAGGTCTACCTGTTAGGAGTCAAAGTAGGAAGAGCACAGTGGGGTGTAGAATTTTACATCAGGAAAGCCATCGAATGCAGCGTAATTGCAATAAGGTACGTAAATGAACGACTAATGTGGACAGATTTGGCCAACAACAGCAAGAAAATTAGGATTGTGGCAGTGTATTCACCCTGTGAAGGGACAGATCAAGATGAGATGGAGAGATTTTACAACGCACTTAGTGATGTAGTAGTTAGAGTGAAGGATAAGGATAGTATTTTACTCATGGGTGATTTCAACGCCAGGATAGGATATCGAACAGAAGGTTATGAAAAGGTTATGGGTAACTTTGGAGAGGATATGGAGGCCAACAGGAACGGAAAACTGCTCTTGGATTTCTGTTCCAGTATGGGCTTAGTTATCACAAACTCCTTCTTTAAGCATAAGGACATTCACCGCTATACGTGGAAAGGAAGGGGAACCAGATCTATCATTGACTATATAATAACAGATCAGGAATTCAGGAAGACAGTCAAGGACACACCTTCAGTGGGTTCTTTGATGATACTGATCATTATTTAATCTGCAGTGAAATTGGTTTTGTGATGCCAAAAGAGCAGAAAGTCAGGTTCATGTGTAGAAGGATAAGAGTAGAGAAGCTTCAAGACAAGGAAATTAGGCACAAAAACATAACAATGATCTCGGAAAGGTACCAGTTAGTTGAATGTAATGATTTACAGTCACTGGAAAAGGAATAGTCAAGGTACAGGGATACACTGCTGGAAGCAGCTAGAGAATGTCTTGGAACAGTAGTGTGCAAAGGCAGGAAGAAGCAGACAGCTTGTTGGAATGACACAGTCAAGGCAGCGTGTAAAAAGAAAAAGAAGGCATTTCAAAAATGGCTACATACTAGAAATCAGGCAGACAGAGAAAGTTATGTTGAAGAAAGAAACAAAGCCAAACGGATAATTGCAGATTCCACACAGAAATCATGGAAAGGCTTTGGAAACAAGCTATAAACCCTGGGTCAAGCCACGGGAAAACCATTTTGGAGCGTAATTAGCAATCTTCGAAAGGGGAGAAAGAAGGAATTAACAAATGTTTAAGACAGGTCAGGAAAGCTGCTAGTCAATGATGTGGATTCCTTGAGCAGATGGAGGGAATATTTTGAAGAATTGCTCAATGTAGGAGATTTTCAAGTAGAATGGGATAGGAACGACGATGGAAACAGGATCTCATTTGAGGAAGTGGAGAAAATGGTCAGTAAATTACAGTGCAATAAAGCGGCTGGGTTGTATGAAATTAAGCCGGACCTCGTCAAATATAGTGGAGTATCAGGTCTCAAATGGTTACACAGGATAACTGAAAAGGCGTGGGAATCGGGACAGGTTCCGTCTGAATGGACGAAAGCGGTAATCACCCCGATTTTCAAACATGGAAACAGAAAAGATTGCAACAACTCGCTCCGCAGCGAGGCGCCTTAGACCGCTCGGCTACTCGATAGGTATCCCTGCCTGATCACCTACATGTGTTCATGTCTATATCTCACTCCGACTGACTACCGACATGTCAATTATACACCCCACACGCTAAATGTAGTAGTAGAGTGACTCCAGAAACAGTCTACGGAGTCCTCTGAGCACCACACTCCCAAGGCACGAACATTACTTAGCATAAACTGCGCTGCCTTGCAACGTGCTGTTCATACCAGATGCCACCACCTTATTGATTAAAGGACAGCCATTCAGGAGACTGTTAAAGTTGGAGAAAGCTCTGTAATGGTGTGGGATTGTACAGTAGGTGTTAACTGGAATACCTGATACATCTAGTCACGACTATGAGAAGTGATAGGTATCTTGCATGATCACCTACACGTATTCATGTCTGTTGCACACTCCGACAGTATTCCAGCAGGACAATTTTGGCACCCCACACTTCACGTTTTGCTGCAGAGTGACTCCAGGAACACTGTACGGAGTTTGAAAATCTCCTCTGCGCACTACACTCGTAAGGCACGAACATTATTGAGCATACCTGAGATGCCTTGCAATGTGATTGTCATACCAGATCACACCCTCTCGTAAACGTATTGATTAATGACGAGCTCTTCAGGCGATTGTTTAAGTTGGAGAAGGCTCTGTAATGGTGTGGGTTTGTACGGTGGGAGTTATATGGAAACTCTAATACGTCTAGACACGACTCAAGACGTGATACGTATACTGCCTGATCACCTGCGTGTATTCGTGGCTATTGCTCACTACGACTGATTCCAGCATGCCAATTAGACACCCACACGCCAAGTGTTGTTGCAGAGAAATTCCAGAAGCCCTCTACGGATTTTGAACATTTCCTCTGGGCCTAGGTCACCCCAAGCACATGGGGTGCCTTGCAGTGACATGTTCATACCAGATGCAACACCTCATACACTTACTGATTAATGGAGAGCCCTTCAGGTAACTGTTAAAAATTAGAAGAGGTTCTTTAATCGTGTGGGCTTATGCAGTAGGAGTTATATGGAACACCTGCTACGTCTAGTCACGACTCTGAGAGGTGTTAGGTATCCTGCCCGATCACCTGCAAGTATTCACGTCTATTGCTTACTCCGACAGACTTCCGGAAGGACAATTAGAAACCCCACATGCCAAGTAATTTTGCAGAGTGACTCAAGAAAGAGTCTATGGAGTTTGAACATCTCCTCTGGGCACCACACTCCCCAGCCTCGAACGTTATTGAGCATACCATAGCTGCTTTACAACGCGATGGGGCTCTCTAATGGTGTGGGATTATACAGTAGGAGTTACATGGAACACCTGATACGTCTAGTCACGACTCTGACAGGTGATAAGTATCCAGCCGATCACCTGCATGTATTCATGTGTATTGCTCACTCCGACAGACGTCCGGAAGGGCAATTAGAAGCCCCACACGCCAATAATTTACCAGAGTGACTGAAGAAAGGCTCTACAGAGTTTGAATATCCCCACTAGTCACCACACTCCCCAGATAAGAAAGCTATTTGAGCAAACCGTAGCGGCTTTGCAACGTGATGTTAATACTAGAACCAAACCCATAATGGACAGCCCCTCAGGTGAGAAAGTTAGAAGAGGGGCGTTAGTGGTGTGGGCGTGTACGGTAGGAGTTATATGTAACTCCTGATACGTCTAGTCAAGACTCTGGGAGAAGATAGGTATCCTGCACCATTAACTGCACGTATTCATGTCTATTGATCATTCCGACGGAGTTCCAGCAGGGCAACTAGAAACCACGCACACCAAGTATTTTTGCAGAATGACTCCAGAAAGAGGCTAATTTGTATGAACATCTCCTCTGGGTACCACTCACCCTTGGCACGAATATTACTGAGCATACCTGGACTGCCTTGTAACGTGATGAAAATACCACATGCTACCCCTTTGTATACTTAATAATTAACGGACAGTATTTCAGGTAAGTGTTAAAGTCAGAGGAGGCTCCGTAATGGTGTGGGCTTGTACAGTACTAGTTGTGTGGAACACCAGACACATGTAGCCACGACTCACAAGTCATAGGTTTCCTACCTGATCGCCTGCATGTATACATGCAAATTGCTCACACTGACAGACTTCCAGCAGGACTGCTAGACACCTCACAAACCATGTATTGTTGCAGAGTGATTCGAGAAACACTCTACATAGTTTGAACATCTTGTGTGGACTAAAGACTCCCCAGGCACAAACAGTATTGAGCATACCTGGGCCGCCATGCTTACGATTATCATAATTAAACTTTTTAATGGACAGCCCTCCAGGTGACCTTTAAAGTTGGAAGTGTCTCTGCAATGTTGTTGGGTTGTACAATAGGAATTATGGATACGTCTAGTAACGACACTGAGAGGTGATAGGTATCCTCCCCGATCACCTGCACGTATTCATGTCTATTGCTCACCTTGACGGACTTCCAGCAGGACAAGTTTAGACACCCCACACGCTATGTATTGTTGCACAGTGACTCCAAAAACACTGTACGGAGTTTGAACATCTCCTCTGGGCAACACACTCCCCAGACACAAACATTATTGAGCACACTTGGGCTGCCTTGCAATGCGATGTTCGTACTAGAATAAACGCCATTATAAAACTACGGATGAATAGACAGCCCTTCAGGTTAATGTTAAAGTTAGAGGAGGATCTGTAATGGTGTGGGCTTTTACAGTAGCAGCTTTATAGAAGCCCGATTCTTTTAGTAGCGACCGTGAGAGGTGATAGGTATCCTGCCTGATTACCTCCACGTATTCATGTCTATTGCTCACTCCGAAAGAAATCCAGCAGGACAATTAGACACCCCACAAGCTACGTTTTCTTGTAGAATGACCCCAGAAAGGCTCTTCGGCGTATGAACATCTCTTCTGGGCACCACACGCCCCAGGCACGAACATTACTGAGCATACCTGGGCTGCCTTGCAACGTGATGGTCATACCACATCCTACCCATTCCTACACTTACTGACTAATGGAGAGTATTTCAAGTGACTGTTAAAGTTCGGGGAGGATCTGTAATGGTGTGGGCTTTCCATAAGAACTAGTTGAACGCTCAATTATTGCCTATTGCACCATAAAATTTATTTATGTATGTACTGCTTCTCTCGTATTAAGTGCTATGGGATAAGGTGGTCTGAAAATTGGAATGTGTTCCTTAATCTTCAACTTACACACATAATCCTAAATGGTGAGAGGTTTATTATCAAAGACCTTTTCATATTTTACTAAAACCGACCCTAATATCTCCTTCTCAATATTGGTTAAGCTACTGGCTTCCTGAAACCTTTTCATTACTTTTTCTAAGCAGTAACTTCTACTAAGCTGAATGTCAACAATACTTCCTCTTCTACCTTTCTTCTTTTTGAACAGTCAAACCCGTTACTCGTACATTGGTACAGGTAATTTGGGGTATTGCCACACATGTTTGCTTTGCTCCCACACTACCTTAGCCAATAATCTCACTTGACTACCGGTAGTTCAACCACACACAACTCCCATACTTACTAAAGTTGATAAGCTACTTTCTTTTCCTCCTTTTGTAAACGTAAATCCTCCTCAAATGGCGATTCCCATTGGTATCTCAGGTATGCTGTCTTAAATCTTTGTTCATTACTTGAGTTACAAGCTGGCCGCTGTGGCCGAGCGGTCTGCGGTGCGTCAGTCACAGTCTGCACTGCCGCTACGGTCGGGGGTTCGAAATCCCCCTCGGGCATGGATGTTTGTGTCGCTTTACTCTAAGGTAGACCATAATAGTATGTAAGTTTAGACACGGAACACCCAGCGGTTAAGTCCCTTAAGCAAAACAAACACTTAAAAGTCGACCACTGTACGTAACAAAAACTTTGTTTTATCACTAAAATTAAGAAATAAGGTCCGTGTGAATTACTGGTTACTCCCTGCTACAAAGCCTTTTTTCCTAGCACAAAAGGAGAACTGACTCATTTCAAATTGCTTCAATAACAGGAAGTTAATACTACAGTGGTCAATATACATCGCAGCTCACACGTTATTACACACAAACATTAATAAGAAAGTCACCACAATTAAAGTTATCTTAGAAAGGTTGCTAAGAAAATATTTATGGCACAACGTAATTTAGACATCCGAAAAATTGCAGCTGAGCTTTGTGAGGAACAATATTAAATAAAAGAGGGAAGGTGCTCTAAAGCTACAATTTATGGGCAACTTACGGATTATGCTGAACTCAGAATTGTTTATTCAGATAGAAAGCAAGCAAAATGGGGAACCAATTTTGTTAATACAATAAAATGCATCTCATACATGGATTAATGCGAACGGTGTTCGGCCTAAATTATACATGATTTAATGCTACTGGGGGGAAGGATTCACAAAGAACACTCATTCGCTCACACACACGCAATGCCACAGCGAAACTCACCAAAATCAGCGTGCTGAGACGAGGCGGATGCAGGCGCCGCTATCGTAGGCGAAATTCAGCAAATCGGAGGTAGCACTAAACACAATATACAAAACCACTTTGAAGCTGGCTCTGGTGTGTCGTGCATGTTTTGAGATGGTGCGCTTGTATACCCAAGTTAATTACAACGCAACTCAACCACGAGCAAACACACTAACGGCGACACACGGCTACGTTACATAAACGCACTCCACTGAAGGTGAAGTGGTTGAAAATCGGGTTCATTATAAAAATCATGTTGGATTCTAAAGTTTCAGTCTGTTAGAAATCGATCTAGGTACTGGTTTTATGTGAGAAGTGGCGTGAATTCAGGCCAGTAGCTGCAAACCCCGGAAGTCGGAACTCGGACACATGTGGTTCCGAAAACTGATAAAATTGAGCAAATTCAGTGTCCGAAAAATAAAGAAAATTAACTGCAGCATGCAACCCATAGAAATGCTTAGAGTTATATAAGGAAGCGAATGAAATACAGCTACACGCGGTAGGGGGCGATTACAGAGACGGATGAGGTCCTGTCACAGAAATATCAAAAAATGAAATAATTACAAAGTCGGATAGATAAAAATAAGAATTACGGCAAGCAACCCATAGAAATGTTTAGAATTACATGAAGAAGCGAAGGAGATGCAGCTACACGCGATAGGGAGCGCTTAGAGAGTTCGATGAAGTCGAGTCTCAAGAAATACGTAAAAGTGAAATAATTACAAAGTCGGAAAAATAAAATTAAGAATTACAGCATGCAACCCATAGAAATGTTTAGAATTACATAAGGAAGCAATTGAAGGAGTTTGTACAAGGCTCAGAGAGAAATAAGACAAAGATAGAGTGAGTACTACAAGTCGGAGAAGAAACGACAAAATTAAAATAGGCGGGGAGAGAAGATCGAGAAATATTAATGGAAATCAGAAGGTTGCCCGCATAGCTACTTGCCTGATAGACATGGAACAAACAAGAGTTGAAGCTGAAGGCTGTGTTCTATGAACCAACCATGTGGAACATACATCACTCACGGAGGGAAACGATGAGAACATTTTTACATGCACTGTACAAAAATGAACATATCACCTATTAGTAATCGGGCCCCACAAAGCTAGAAAGTATTTACACAGAGTTCATACGCCGCCACATGATCACAAAAGGTTTGTATATACCAGGCCGTTGTCAAACTGCAGCTAGAATCACACACACTGCGTTCATCTGTTGGAAATCACGGAATTGAAAAACGAGAACACATTTCTGCACACGATCGGAGAAAATATTCCAAGAAATGATTGTAAGTTCACGAGTCTAAGTGAAGAGAAGAACCAAACATACCTAGCCAGACGCCCAGTATAGAATGACCAGACCCAACGGCTACAAGACGTGGGAAGCCACCGGAAGCCGGAAAATCCAAGACCAGCTGTGGTGAGGATGGAGAGCTAGGAGACTTGAGCTGGAGAGAAGGCTCACCAACTAGCTCGCAACCAAAGAGTGTGAAAACCTCTTTGGTAGTATCAGCAGCTATTGACACTGAGTCAGAGAGAACGATGCAAAGCGAGCTATCAATCCCCACATTCAGACAGCCATAGATTCTCGCACACACTTAAAAGCACAACAACTGCACATTCACACAGGGGCAGTGGGGTAGCGGAGAAGCAATACTTATGCCACATTAATTAATATAATAATAAATTATTAGCATAACAAAATAAGTAAAACCTAGCAATATCAACTATTATTTTAACAGGTGAAATAAAAATGCCTTGGAAAGAGTGGGGTTCAAGTTTTAACAAATTGATAATCTAGCGACATTAAATAAATTATAACTTTACAGAAATATACAAAATATATGTGGAAGACGACTGACGGTCTTCTTTCACATCTCAACATTTTGAGTTACTAGTCGACAGTCTCGAATTTTTTGGATCCGTTTCTTTTGATCCTACCTTATCATCCTGTACCTTAAATTTCACGTTTGAAGTACTATCTTTATCATTACTTTTGCTAGAATCTCATGCAGACCCCTGACGACCTCTACCCATTTTAACCTGTCCATTTCCTCTACCTATTATACCTTTATAATATCCTCTATTATTACAATTGGAACATCCTCTATTAACACCTCTATTACTATTCCATCTCTCTTGTCTCCCTTTCAGCTGTATAAAAATGTCGTTATTGACACATTTATCACTATCACAATTATCATTTACTTCCATGCAACAGGCAGTTTTCGCTTTTGTGTTTCTTACCTTATTCACATTGTCAAGTTGTCCTACATATTCCAAATTCCCCTGCACCTTCGACCAGTCTCTCTCTGTTAACAACTCCTTCATTCTATTCGGTAACTTTCAAATTAGAACTTCCATCAAATGTTCTTTCACAACAAACTTACCTAAAAAAAAAAAAGCATGATTTAAATGAACTCCATAAAATTCCTACATCCACCCCACCATTCACTATAAGCTACTGGACTAAACAAATCAAGCCTTAACTTTCTGTGTTCTGCTTCTGACCAAAACTTTGCTATAAAAGCTGTAAAAATACCTCCACTGTTTTAAAGATAAGACGATTCAGCATAGCCCGCTGTCTAGCATCTTCTTCAAGATGTCCGATCATTAATCTCACTTTTCTTTCTTCATCCCAACTACTTGGAAGTGAATCCTCAAAAGCCTTAAGAAAAATTACGGGATGTACTTCCCCCTTTCATTTAAATTTCTGGAACTGCTGACCACTTATTTTCATTCCAACCTTTATTTTTTCTGCCAAATCCAACTTGTTTATCTCCCCACAACAACTAACATCTTTATTCTTACCTGGTGTTGCCAAAGTAAAACCTTTCTCACTATGTAAATCACCTCGAACTCCCATATCTACCTTGTTTTTAACCAGTATACATTGGTCAGAACGAACCTGATCTCCTAATCAGACAACTTCCTCTGGAACTGTGTTCACAGAAGAATCTGTCAACTCTTTACCTTCTTTCAATTCTATCTCCCTTAATTCCTCTGCTAACCACCTATATGCCGGAAAAACTTTTTTCTATACTTCTGTAACTAATGTTTCATAGACTGCTTCAGTCTTCTCCCGTATTTCTTGTCCACATATTTTAACAACCTATCATAACCAGCTTGCTTCATTTTTTGTACCTTTCTCCAACTTCAGACGACACTCGCAATTCATTTAGTATATTTTCTACCTGATCTAATATCGAATATAGTTTATCACAACTATCAGTAACATCTTCTTTCACCTTCTTAATATCTCCTATATTTCTGTCAGCGATTCCTAACAGGGTTCTCAATTCATCCATACTCATCTTCAATTCCACCTTTAGCCTTTCATATCCTTTTATACGCTCTTCCTTAGTATCTTGAATCTGTTCAGAAATACCCTCTCTCAGCTTCTCATTTCACTAAGTTCCTTTAAACTTTCCTCTGATTAAACTTTTCCAAAAACACCCTCACACTTTCCTCATTCGTGGTTGCAATAATCAGTATACAGTTTAAAAAAAAATATTAAAAATAAAAAGTGAAAGTGAGAGACAAATATTCTAACACACTCTTCCTCTATCCCTAAACACAAACACTTTTTAGTTATTACCTTGCAATACACTCCTAAATATACTAACACATCATACCATCACAACAATGCATAGGAATTCTTAAAACTCAAATATAAAAATCGTAAGCCTACGAAACCTCATACCTTTCAGTACCCCAATCTACTCGTAAAACTAGTTGTCCGCTTAAAATCTCTCGTTAACTGAAAGTTGAAGTGTTAACCCATAAATCAGGTTGGCAACACTCCCACTCCCTATTTCATTTCTCCCTCTCTTGGTCTCAGACGTAGCAATTGGTAGCACACTAGGTCACCTCTCGTCAATAGACTCAAACTCACTGTACACACCTTACAAAATCTCTATTAGTACAGAATATATAGTTGTACTATACTTAACCAATCAAATATATATATATATATATATATATATATATATATATATATATATATATATATATATATATATCGTCTAATTTAATGATCACCAACACTTGGCTTACTCATCATAACGGAAGGCTGTATACGTGGAAGAGACCAGGAGACACTGCAAGGTACCAGTTTGACTTTATAATGGTAAGGAATAGATTTAGAAACCAAGTTCTAAACTTTAAGACATATATCCAGGGGCAGATATAGACTCTGATCATAATTTATTGGTTATGAACTGCAGATTAAAGCTTAAGAGACTGAAGAAAGGTTACGAGACGGAACTTGAACAAATTGAAGGAACCAGAGGTGGTTGAGAGTTTCAAAGGGAGCATAAGGCAATGACTGACTGAAACGTGGGAATGTAATAGTGTAGAGGAAGAATGGGTAACTCTGAGAGAGGGTAGTGAAGCCTGCAGAGGACCATATAGCCAGAAGGACAAGGCCTACTAGAAATCCCTGGATAACACAAGATATATTGAACTTAATTAATGAGAGGAGAAAATATAAAAATTCAGCAAGTGAAACAGGAAAAAGTGAGTACAAACGTCTGAAAAATGAGATTGACAGGAAGTACAGATTGGCTACGCAGGAGTGGCTAGAGGACAAACTCAGAACCGTAGAAGAATGCACAACTAGGGGAAAGATAGATTCCGCCTACAGGAATATAAAAGAGATATTTGGAGACAAGAAAAGCGGCTTATGAATATCAAGAACTCAGACGGAAAACCAGTACTAAGCAAAGAGGGGAAAGCTGAACTGTGAAAGGAGTATATGCACAGCCTATACAAAGGAAATAAAGTTGAAGGTAGTATTCTAGAAATGGAAGATGAAATGCAGGAAGATGAGATAGGAGATATGATACTGCGAGAAGAATTTGATTGAGCGCTGAAGAACTTGAGTCGAAACAAGGCCCCTGGAGTAGATGATATTCCGTCTGAATTGCTGATGTCGTTAGGAGAGCCAGTCGTGAAAAAATTGTATCACCTGGTATGCAAGGTGTATGAGAGAGGGGAAATACCCTCCGACTTCAAGAAGAATATTGCAATTCCAATTCCAAAGAAATCAAGTACAGACAAGTGTGAGAATTACAGAACTATCAGTTAATAAGTCATGGGTGCAAAATACTGACACGAATTATTTATAGATGAATGGAAGAAGTTGTGGTATCCGACCTCGCAGAAGATCAGTTTGGATTTAGGAGAAATGTAGGAACACGGGAGGCAATACTCAACAGATAGGCTGAGGAAAGGGAAACCTACTTCTTTAGCGTTTGTCGATTTGGAGAAAGCTTTTGTCAATGTCGACTGGAATACACTCTTCCAAATTCTGAAGGTAGCAGCGGTAAAATATATGGAGCGAAGAGTTATATTCAACCTTTACAAAAACCAGACAGCGGTTATTAGAGTCGAAGGGCAAGAAAGGGACGCAGAGGTTAGGAAGGGAGTAAGACAGGTTTGTAGCCTTTCCCCAATGTTGTTCAATCTGTACATTGAGCAGGCAGTGAAGGAATGGAAGAAAAAAATTGGAGAGGGCTTTAAAGTGCAGGGAGAAGAAATAAAAACATTGCGGTTTTCTGATGACATAGTAATTCTGTCAGAGACCGCAAAAGATCTGGAAGAGCAATTGAATGTGATTTACAGTGTTTTGAAAGGAAGATATAAGATGAACATTAACAAGAGTAAAACGAAGGTAATGGAATGCAATGTCAGAAAATCAGGTGATGCTGAAGAAATTAGATTAGGTTATGACACAATAAAAGTAGTCGATGAATTTTGTTATTTGGGTAGCAAAGTAACTTCTGATGGCCGTAGTAAAGAAGATATAAGATGCAGAATGACTACGGGAAGAAAAGCGTTTCTAAAGAAGCGAAACTTGTTAACATACTATATTAATTTAAATGTTAGGTAGTCCTTTCTTAAAACATTTGTCTGGAGTGTAGCATTGTGTGGGACTGAAACGTGGACGATAAGGAGTTCAGATAAAAAAAATGATAGTAGCTTTTGAAATGGGATGATAGAGACGAATGATGAAAGTTATAAGGGGAGATCACATAACTAATGAGGAGGTGCTTAACCGAATCTGGGTGAAAAGGAGTTTCTGGCATATCCTGACTAAGAGAAGGGATACATAGGTTGGGTAGATTCTGAGACACCAAGGAATTGTCAACTTAGCATTAGCAGGAAGCGTGAGTGGTAAAAGTCGTAGAGGGAGACCGAGGGACGAATATAGTAAGCAGATTCAAAATGATGTAGGGTACCGAAAATATTCTCAGATCAAGAGACTTGCACAGGACAGGGTAGCGTGGAGAGCTGCATCAAACCAGTCTGCGGACTGAAGACCACAACACACAACAACACATGTTCGTCTAATTCTCACGATCCTGGACACACAAGGTCGGCAAATATGTAGAAGCTCTGATGGGAGACTGATACTGGGTGTCAGGTGGATAAAGTTTACTATCAGTGGCCGTCAGTCCCCATTATCAAATGTAGAAGTAGACAACAGGGCCAAGGACACGTTGGGATTTCTCTACCGTCACAAACAAATATTTAGCGTGTCGTCGTGAGGCCCTGCTGGTCTTTGAATAGTCTGTGGTACTAATCTCTGAACTAGTACAAATATCTCTGTTCCACTGTAACAATCGAGAAAAAATTTTACTACTCAAAAATGCCGGATGACCCATGTTATCCGTACCTCTTCTTAGAATGGGTAAAATTTTACTGAAGGTATCACCAGGTGTAATCGAAGAAGTTGTCAGCCCTGTTTCGCCACTCCCGATAGTGTGTCTCGTCTGTGATCGCAGAGATATGAATTACTACGACACCCCAAATAAAGAACTCCGCATTTGACCTTAATGAAAATCAGTGTTTCAGAAGAACTCATTTCGAAGGATTTTAATCGCAGTGTGTGTCACACACACCCAAAAAAAAGAAAAAAAAAAAAAAAAAAAAAAAAAGGAACTACAGTGCCACCACAACTTTTCTAACACCTCTCATGATTAAAATTACAAAATAAAAGCGAGGGCCGTTTCTCAGGTGTGGGCGAAATGAGTCATTCAAAAGGACTGATTTTCCACAGACCATATGAGTCTGCCTGTTGATCTTTAGGAACAGCCTAGAGAAGAAAAGTGAATGTAGTCGTCATCAGGCAAGGTCTTTGATTTAGCCACTACTCAAATGGAGTCCCGTAATCACTTCAAATAAGAATGGTTATTAATTTGTTATACGGCACTTATAAACAAAAAAACAAAAAAAACAAAAAAAAAAAAAAAAAAAACTTCATCTTAAAAAAAATCTTTGTATCTGCCATGAAAGTTAAAAGTCGACCACTTTACGAAATAAAAACTTTGTTTTATCACTAAAATTAGCAAATGAGGTCCGTACTACAAAGCCTTCTTCCATGGCCGAAACTGAGAACTGACTCGTTTCAAATTACTTCAATAACAAGAAGTAAATACTACAGTAGTCAATATACATAGTAGCTCACACGTTATTACACACAGACATTAATAAGCAAGCCACCGCAGTTAATGTTATTTTAGAAAGGTGGCTAAGGAAACAGTTATGGCGCACCAGAATTTAGACATAAGAAAAACTGCATCTGAACTTGTTCTCAGCACTTGTGAAGAACAATATTAAATAAAACAGGGAAGGTGCACTAAAACAACAATTTATAGGCAACTTACGGATTATTCGGAATTTAGACTTGTTTATTAAGATAGAAAACAAGCAAAATGGGGAACCAATTTTGTTAATACAATAAAAATGCATCTCTTACATGGATTAATGCGCTCGAATTATATTCGTGTCTACACGGTTGGAGAGGCCAGATATAGCTTCCGCATTTCCTGCAATTTTTGTCGCGTTTTCTGCGATACCATTCATTGCTACCTCATGCCGTTCCTGAACTAGCAGCAATATATGAGTGCGCAGCCAATGCAGATTATTGATAATAATGTGAACGGTGTTACTTTGCGCCTCCCTGCACTGCGCAGACACCTCGCTAAGTTGCCCACCCATTCCTGCTTTTAATTCCCGAACAGAAGCATTCTGCGCTTCCATCCCGGCTTTTATTTCTCTCATGAAAGCCATGAGGTCGCTTACTGCACACTGGTTGAAATAGTTTGCACAGTAGCAGAAAGTGGCATATTCGTATGCGGTTCGCTTTGTTCGCCCCTGCCCTCACTTCCGGTCACGTCCACGTTTAAACAAGTCGCGTTTTCAACGGAAACGCAGTCGTCTGCACTCGCAACATTTTCCCTTTCGGTGGAAAGATCTGACCTAGACGACTGTTCACGGTCCTCACTTTGGTTTAATCACCTAGAGCGAGAGGAAACGGACAAGGCAGAACTATTCTCCATCATCACAAGTAATTTAGAACAACAAAAGTAACAAACACGAATTAGCCTAACAAGAAAAACGCGTAACTAAACACGAACTAATACCTTCACATGCAAAGCACTGTGGCTGTTCTCCTTTTTATAAAAGCAATTAAATAAAATAACCCTTCCAAAATGACAAAAAAATTCACTGAAACACAGGAGTGCTGAAAACATAAAATGAAATAGATTAATGCGCGCTGCTAATATAACACACTCAGCCTCTGGGAGGGAAATTTTTTTAAGAATATTCCCGCATGCATTAAAAACAAAATAAACTATTTCATTTAACAGATGATCCGCTAGAAGAGCGAATCCTGACAGTCATAAGCCAGATAAAAGTCGACCACTGTACGAAATAACAGCTTTGTTATATCACTATAATTAGCAGATGAGGTCCGTGTGAACTACTGGTTACTCCCTGCTACAAAGCCTTGTTGCGTGGCCCAAACAGAGAAATGACTCGTTTCAAATTACTTCAATAACAGGAAGTTAATACTACAGTAGCTCAAACGTTATTACACACAGACTTTAATAAACAAGCCACCACAAGTAAAGTTATCTTAGAAAGGTGTCTAAGAAAACATTTGTCACGCAACGGAATTTAGATTTAAAAAATTGCATCTGAGCTTGTTCTCAGCACTAGTGAAGAACAATAATAAATAAAAGACGGATGGTGCTCTAAAACTACAATTTATAGGCAACTTACGGATTATGCGGAAATTAGACGTGTTTATTCAGATAGAAAACAAGCAAAATGGGGAACCAATTTTGTTAATACAATAAAAATGCAACTCTTACATGGATTAAAGAGGACGGTGCCCCGTCTAAATTATACTGATTTAACGCTACTGGGGGGAAGGATCCACAATCAACACTCATTCGTTCACACACACGCAATGTCACAGTGAAACTTAGCAAAATCAGCAGGAGCCGCTATCGTAGGCGAAATTCAGCAAGTCGGAGATAGCACAAAACACAATATACAAAAACACTTTGAAGCTGGCTCTGGTCTGTCGTGCCTGTTTTGAGGTGGTGCGCGTGCATAGCCAAGTTAACTTCCATCTGAATTGGACGGAGCGAATACGTTCACGGTGACGCACGGCTAAGTTACATGAACGCTCTCCACTGAAGGTGAAGTCGTTGAGCCGGCCGCGGTGGCCGAGGGGACTGCGGCGCTTCAGTCACGGTCTGCACGACCACTACAGTCGGGGGTTCGAATCCCGCCTCGGGCATAGATATTTCTGCCGACCTTAGTGTTAGCTAGTTCATAAGTAGTTTGTAAGTTTAGGGGCTGATAACCCAGTAGTTATGTCCCATAAGCTATACCAACATTTGAATTTGAAGATCGGATTCATTATACAAAACCACGGTGGATTCTTAAGTTACAGACTGTTAAAAATCGATCTAGGTACTGGTTTTATATGAGAAATGGCGTGAATTCAGGCGACTAGTTGCAAACTCCGGAAGTCGGGACTTAATCAATTACTCTGTGGACCATCAAACAGATAACAAAAAAAATATTCAAGCGTATGCATGTAATATAACTTTCATGACCTGATAATTCCTTGATTTACGAGTAAATTCTCGTAAAATAAGACCAAGAATTATGATCTATTACTGATTAATTAATTACTCATGGAATAAAACCACATAAGATACCGCATAGATCTATAAACTACTAACTGGCGCACACCAGTATGCAACAAGAATTCCATAAACATTAAATTACGGCACTTTACCCTTGATACATCATCTCAAGGTGGACGCCTTTTCCGTTAATTTTCCGTTGGGCTCTCCAGAATACATAAATTCAGCATGTAGAACATATTAGATGGCTATTTTACTTTTTCAATATTCGACAATACTTTGTTTGCAGACCTTTTTACCTACGGACACATTCATTTCTTTCCTCTTAACATGAATTTTCTGTTTAGTAGTCCGTGGAAGACCCGTTTCATTCTCTGCTTCCGCGCTGTTAATATGTCCAGGGATGCGGACGCCATCTGACTTTGGTCAACTCGCGCTGCTCCAGTGCATTCACGTGAAAACATGCAACAGTAAACAAATTACTAGGTATAAATACTCATATGAACAAAAAAGTTTCGTCAACCTAAGTTGTATGCGATATACTCTCGTTTTCCTATCGTCCAGTAGTCATGAGGTACTCCAAAAAAATGCTGTACCGCTACAATAGGTTGGTGAGGTACATTCTGAGACATCATGGAATCGTCAACTTGGCATTAGAAGGAGGTGTGTGGGGTAAAAATCGCAGAGGGAGACCGTGGAACGAATACAGTGAGCAGATTCAAAACGATGTAGGTTGCCGAACGTATTCTCAAATGAAGAGACTTGCACAGCACACGGTAGCGTGGAGAACAGCATCAAAGTAGTATGCGGAATCAAGCCCACAACAGCAATATTTTATCAACAAATAATACAATTCCTTGAGACAACATCGTCTCATTATACCGAAAGTATAAAACATAAGGAGAGGCATTAAATTAATTTGATACGCATTTCACGGGGAACATGAAGTACGTGGTGGGAGGGAGACGTGCTTTAAGACAGTCCGTGTATTCGCTTTGTCTGAAACGCTGTGTTAGCTGAGTGGTGTAATACGCCTACCTTGTAAGAAGGAGGTTACGGGTTCGAATCCCGGCCACAGCACAAATTTTAATTTAATGCCTCTCATCGCAAAGTTTTACTTACGAAGTATCCTCCCTGTTTTTGAATACGGAATTCAATTCGGGTAACCGTGTTTCAAAACACAAGCTTTAACATCTCTTGTGTAATACAAGCAGTGAAAGTGTATAATTCAGGTTTCAATTCCTCGATGTACTTTCGACGATGTTTATAGACAGTTGATTTCGCTGCATCCCAGTACAAAAAGTAAGGTGGTGTTAGTTCAGGGGTTGGTCGGGGCCAGAGTCCCTGCGAAGTTTTGCGATTGCAGAAAACATCAGCAAGCAGTGACACTGAAACGCGAGTTGTACGCGCGGTTGCACCATCTTGTTGAAAATAACCGTTCAGTGTATCACTTAACTAAAGGTCTTTTATCAATGTCTATAGAATATCACTGCAATATCGTTTAGCTTTTATTGTCTCTTTGAAAAATATTGGACCCACAATTCGACGTCTAGCTATTGCAACCCAAACTCCTTTTTCACAGAATGAAGTGGTGCCTCATGAACACACGATGGAATGGCAGTGCTCCACATACGACAATTTTGCGAGTTCATGTACCAGGAAGAATGAAACCATGCCTCATCAGTGAAAAACGTTTCATTAAGACTATCCATTCCATTTTATTGAAGGAAATTTATGAAACATTGGCAATAATGAAGTCTCTTGCCACGTTCAGTATTTCTCAGATCCTGAACGACTGTCACTTTCTACGGGAAAAGTTCTAATTGTTATCTTAAAGCCGTGTGGGTCGTTCCGATACTAACACTGTTTCCTTGGGCGAGTTTTCTTACTGACTTGTCCGGTCTCATGAACATTTTCTTGAAAATATCGAGTAGTTTATCGTCAGACGAAACGCTAGGATGACCACTTCTCGGTAAATTTGCCTCCGAACCCGTACTTCGAAATTTGTTAATGAAACCCCTCACTTTATCGCTATGTGGCATTGTGGAATTGTTGTCTCCTGGAGTTGTTTATCTTTAAGAATCACCAAATTTTCGATATTCCCATCGTTGTTGTTGTTGTGGTCTTCAGTCCGCAGGCTGGTTTGATGCAACTCTCCACGCTTGCACCTCATGTGCCATACTCTTCATCTGAGAATAAGTTTGGCAACCTATATCCTTTTGAATATGTTTACTGTATTCGGCCCTCGGCCTCCCTCTACCCTTCTCTTAGGAAGGATATGACAGAAACTCCTCTTCTCCCCAATTCGGTTAAGCACCTCCTCATTAGTTACCTGATCTACCCATCAAATTTTCATCATGCGTCTTTAGCACCACATTTCAAATGCTTCTATCATCTTTTAGTCTGAACTCCTTATCGTCCACGTTTCACTCCCACACAACTCTACACCCCAGACAAATGATTTCAGAAAGGACTTCAGAATATTCGAATTAATATTGGATTTCAATAAGTTTTGCTTCTTTAGACACGCTTTTCTTCCCATAGTCAATCTGCATTTTATATCAGAATTTATCTTGCTACCCAAATAACGAAAATCATATTTTACTTTCATTGTCTCATTATATAATCTAATTCCTTCAGCATCGCCTGACTTTCTCACGCTACATTCCATTATTCTTGTTTTACTCTTACTGATGTTCATCTTATACTATCTTTTCAAGACACTGTTCATTTCATTCAATTGCTCTTCCAGGTCCTTTGCGATCTCTGACAGAATTACTATGTCGTCCGCAAACCGCAAAGTTTTTATGTCATCTCCCTGAACGTTAATTCCCTCTACAAATTTCTCCTTGCACTCCTGCACTGCTCGCTCAATGTACAGATTGAACAACATCGGGGAAAGTCCACTACACTGTCTTACTGCCTTCTCAACCTCTGCGGGCCTTTCATGCCCTTCGACTCTGATAACCGATGTCGGATTATTATATAAGTTTAATATAACTCCGGGAGAACTGAATTAAATGTTTGACAGACCGAAATATGTATTTACTGCCAAATTTGAACACTTGTTCGACTAAGAATTGCTTAAAACAATCTGCCTGACTTCCGCTTCCCAATTAACAGGTGACTTACCAGTTAATCTTCTGTTGCTGTGACCGTTGCCAGCATCGGACCTCCTCTCTTCTAGTAGGGGTTTCTATTGTTTTGTAAATGAATAAAAATGATAGTGATAGGGGAATTCTACAGACAAGAAGTCGAACGGGTTATTGAATTACTCTTTGTACTCTGAAAGTAGCATATAGAATTACGAGGTAGCCTGTTTCATCTTATTAAATGGTTACTGATTGTTGCTGCAGGACAAGACATAAAATAGAGAGTAAACATCGAAAATAAAGCACATTCAAATAGTTCGACCAGCCTTTGACGACAGAGAAAGAGAGGTATGAGTTTCATGAAAATTTCCGTTCGTCTTGAGAACAGTAAATTGAGTCCGAAACCGGGTTCGACATAAGAACTGAAGGGAAAACATCTTAGTAATCATCGTGCCAATCGCCCGACATGGAGACCATTGCATATTTCTTAAAATGGCGACCGAATGCAATCGCGAATACCTGGTCGATGTAAATGTGAAGTTCCTGTCGGTCAACAACGAAATATCACCAAGATTGAGGATGACGGCATCTGCACAATATGCGATCGCGGACCTGTCCTCCTAAGAACTGCGAGTTTCTGAAGCAACTGCCGAATTGAGAGCGGCCACGTCGCTCACGTCTGTTTTGTTAACGCGAGTTTCGCACCGCTGATTCTTCCGCCGGCAAAACTGGTGACGCAAGGGCCGGTTTCACACCTCCTAGCGTGGCGGCCTGTCTTGGCGGCAACTCGTCAAAGACGGCGGGAACAGAAGTGTCCTTTCGCGAAGACGTCGGCTCTCTGGGTTTGAAGTTAACGGCTCCGGTAGGCTTTGTGGCTGATCGCCATCTTGCCAGTTTAATATATTAATTAATACAGGACAAGGAAAATTATTTCGTCCCAACGATACGATAGTCCTCTGGTCAGGCAAGCAAATGTTAATATTAGACTGTCCGCGAAAATTAGTTTTATATGATTTTATAGGCGATTAATTTTACCATCTTCTTGAATAGTACTCGGACCTAACTTTGCAATTCCTCAAACGAATCGTCAATTTTTAAAATTATTTCATTGATGCCCACTCTCTTTGTGGTTCATGACACCAGTGTGCTGGTCTTCGCTCTACAAACTGAACTTGGGCTTTCGCGTCAACTCGTGACGACAGACACCAACGATACTACTGTCGCCGACTGAGATAAACCAAACAGTGGAATGTCGGGAGAGTCCACTGGCAGGCACTCGAACAATGAGGCGGCAGGCCGCAGAGGCGACTGCGGGCAGTGGGAGGCCAGGCCGCCTCGGTGGCTCGGTGGCCTCGGTGGCTGCTGCTGAGGTGTTACCGCCGGCCGGCAGATCAGACGCGCCGCTGTTGGGCCGCTGTTAGCGCCGCGCTGCTGCGCCGCGTGGGGCGCCACAGTTACAGCAGCCGGCGGTTCGCTGCTTCCCGGTAAAAGCGTGACCGACGCCGATGTAGGCGGCTACCTGCGGACTAGTCTCGTGTACGCAGCGAACGAACTAATTCTAAAGAGCGCTCCCACAGGCGAACTAGTACCCGGATCCTTCGTCTCTTAGTTCGTTCGCTCCTTTTCCAAAGACTGATGGAAACAGCGAGAGGACGCGGGAGCACGCAGAATCACGTGTTTCCCCTCTGCCAGTTACCGTTATTTATTGAAAAAAAAAAGTATTTTTATTCACAAAAATAAATTCACTTACCATATTTTGTAGGTAGTTATTCTTCAATGACCTAACAAAGACGTCCATTTAAAAATGAAATAATACGAGTACTCTGTATATCAAGTAATTGAATACATTAATACCATCCATTAGTATAAATAAGGGCTTTAATTGCCTATTCGATGTCTAAATACGGGTTATAGCACACTCTTGGGCAACACACACACACATACACACACACACACACACACACACACACACACACACATACGCACACACACACACACACACACACACATATATATATATATATATATATATATATATATATGTGTGTGTGTGTGTGTGTGTGTGTGTGTGTGTGTGTGTGTGTGTGTGTGTGTGTGTGTGTGTCTGTGTGTGTTCCATTTTGATTTATTCTTTTACTTAAAATGTGCACCATTAATATTAACTATCTCTGTGTTAATTATTTTATTACTTTTATTAATGATCAATATCCAATGTTTATGTATGTTTGCCCATATTTATATTTGTTTCCACCCGTGTAATTGAACTTGTGTGTTCATGTGAATGTGGAAGGTGGCACTTAACATTGACTGACTTCCGCGCAATGGCTTACAGTTGCCGCCTCGTGCTCTAGGCCTCGTTCGGCTGTACTTAAGAACGAAATAGCTTCGTTTGTCCTCTGCGCTAGTATCTGCTGGGTGGCCAGAGACAAGCTTACTTCGCAAGATGACGAGGTGGCCATGTCGTACCAACATAATCATGGATGAAAGAGGTGACAGGAGACCTGAGCTGTTGAAGAGGGAATTGTCTTCGCCAGGTAGCGAGGGTTGGGAAACAGTAGGTTATGAACACGCTCTGAGTCGCTTTTATTACGCTCTATTTCCGGTGTGTGTCGAGGGGAGTTTTTTCCGTGGCCTTAGATCTTCGCTCTAGACTGTGCATTCTGGCTCCAATGACTGTCGAAGTAAGTACTCCGTCGAATCATGCTGAGGGGGAGGTATTCTGTTAGAACTTTGCTTTCTTTTTGATCAGGCACTCTTGGTTTTTCAGTGTCAGTTATCGTGAGTAATTCTTTCCTATGTGGGGCGAAGTTTTTCCTAATTTACGGACCTTGTGTAATGCAGAGTAAATTTTTATCTCCATGTTCACTCCTGTGATGATTACGTGTCTGATTTTGCTCAAATTAGAATACACGTGTGTGGTCTTCAGCCTTCCTGTAAATTTAATGTCTTAAAATTTCCTTGCTGATTTTAACTAATGTTTTCACATTGAGTCTGTATCTAGGAGTATGCTAAATATTTCTTAGATTTTCTTGTTTGATCCGTCTTTCCTGTTCTGTGTTACCAATTGCACCAAGTGCTTTTGTAATGATCATTACTTTGACCTTCAGTCATGATTCTATTAATACTAACTTTCTGCCATACGAATTCTCGCATGTGCTCTGTTCACTTATGCTGAATTAACTTCCTTTGTAAATTCTATGTAATTCACCATGGTCGCACACCATGTGGTAGCTAAGAATAGTCAGCCACTGCCTGGTCGTTTAGTGCACAGTATACTTAAATTTGTGATCAAGACACCTGCCATCTCATCAAGATGCCCCTGACACTTCGTTTCATCACTGCTTTCAAGTGTTCCAGTTTTGTAATGTACCGCCAAGCATTATGTGTGTGTCTGTGAATGAATGAATGTGCTTTCAGCTACTCTTATGTGTTTGCAAATTTCCTTCCTCCTTACCTCCATATTCATAAAGGGCATAAACAATTTGAATACAGGCAGTAATTATATAACTTTATTCACTTTTGTACAATTTGTGTGCTTAATTTGGCCTCCCCATATTTATTTGCTTGTTTATTTTAGTGAATACATTATGATTCTAAAGTATGAAACCTCTGCTTTATAATTGCATGCTCCTTATCCCATGTTGAATTATCTATTCATTTATTTTTTAACATTGATTTTGTGTTTGTTAAAACGATGGTAGCTCCTTTAAGGTCTGAGCAGTTCGATAAATTTCCATTGCACATCTATTCATAGAGCAACAGTGAGCGTTTTAACTTACTTTTGCAGATCTCAACTGCCTGATATCTTGCGTATTCTAATAGCAGGCTACTTTCACTGTTTGCGAACTAAAATATGCGGTACCAGTCATGAAATAAAATATGCACCAGCGGTCGCGAACAAAAATATGCGCTACCATTCGCAACTAAAATATGCGCTACCGGTTACGATATATTCTGACAAATGTATCTCACTCCTTAGTTCATTGCATCATCGACGGGCAATAACGAGAGGCCGCGCACCAGACTTAAATATCACGAGCTTGCCTTCTGCCGATGAGAACCCTTTCGAGGTGAGCGTTAATATTTCTGTTTTAAAGTATGTCCTCTCTGCAGTATCTGAGTAATAAATTCAATAATGCCAAGATATAAAGAAACTCAAAAGTTAAATGCGAGAAATTATCTACAAACTGTTTCTTTTGGTGAGCCAGATATTGTTAGTGTCTCACGTAGCAAGTGCATGAAGCAGCTAGGTGGGGGATGTCCTCCATCCACCTGCATGCGCAGACCACACTGCTCAGTCGTCAGTGGGAGAGGATGAACTAAAAGAGCGAACTAGTTCACGACAGAGCAGCGATCTGAAGTGAGTGTTTCCAGTCGCCAACTATTATGCACAAGACTACTTCCGGAGTATGAGAGAAGAATCTGCCCAGTACGTCTTTTGTAATGGTGGACGTACTTATAATGTTTGTAGGGTACAGGAAGGACAGATGTCTGTTGCCTTCAACCCATGGCCTCGAATGACACAGCTGCACTTAAGGCAAAGGACCAGCTTACATGAAGTACCATGATCTTTATCTTAATATATACGGAACTTGAGGTGTTAGTAACTATATTTCACTATGCACCCAACTCTACACGTCGCAAACGAATAGCGGTTGTATGTGGTAGTAGGTACTATCTCCCATTCTGCACCATGGAGGTACACGGTTGATAAGAATAATGAGGTGGAAGATATGAGAGTTGAAGGTTACCGACTTATATAAAATTCTACGTGTGGATATCAATATTTTGCTCTTCAGCAAAAACTACGCAATGGAGACGAACGGTCTCTCAATGTTGTTGTTGTACAAAGTACCCCATTGTACACCATAGCAGTTCCGTGTCGATAGCTGTAAGAGGGTGGAAGATACAGTGGTTGAGAGACGTCAGCTTATATAAAATTCGGACTGAAGACCAGCGATGACTTTTGGCACTATTATAGCAAAGATGTTATATAAAGTGAGCGAAACATGAAGAAAATTCTTTAGTTAATTTTCTGCAACAAGAGTACGAATAAAGAAAAATAAGTGCATATTTCAGTTTTAAAAGTAAAACTACCAAGAAAGATGCCAAAGCGTAACAATGAAATATCTCGTTCACAATAGTCAGAATACAGCGCTGAAAAGTGAATCTACAGACGACAGAAGCTCGAAATTTATAGACGTTGTTTACCTTACACTGTAAGCATCGGCGTTTTTTCTATATTCCCATCATTGTTGTTGTTGTAGTCTTCAATCCGCAAGCCGGTTTGATACAGCTCTCCACGCTACCCTGTCCTGTGACAGTCTCTTCATCTGAGAATAAGTTCGGGAATCTACATCGTTTTGAATCTGCTTACTGCATTCGTCCCTCGGTCTCCCTCTACCGGTTGTGCCCAACACACTTCCTTCTCATGCTAAGTTGGCGATTTCATGATGTCTCAGAATGTGTCCCACCAATCTATCCGTTCTCTTAGTCAGGATATGCCAGAAACTCCTTTTGTCCCCATTTCGGTTTAGAACCTCCTCATTAGTTACGTGATCTACATATCTAATTCTCGTCACACTGCTGTAGCACCACTTTTCAAAAGCTTCTATCATCTTTTAGTCTGAACTTCTTATCGTCCGCGTTTCATTCCCATACGATGCTACACTCCAGAAAACAATGACGCATAGCTATTCTGCATTTTATATCTTCTCTACTTCGGCCATCACAAGTTATTTTGCTACCCAAATAATAAAATTCATCTACTACTTCTAATGTCTCATTACCCAATCTAATTCCTTCAACATAGCCAGATTTTCTGACATTCCATTCCATTACCCTCGTTTTACTCTTGTTAATGTTCATCTTATATCTTTCTTTCAAGACACTGTTCAATCCATTCAATTGCTCTTCCGGATCCTCTGCAGTCTGTCACAAAATTACTATGTCATCTGCAGACAGCAAAGTGTTTTATTTCTTCTCCCTGAAATCTAATCCCCTCTCTAACATTCGCCTTGTATTCTTTCACTGCTCCCCTCGCCTATATGTAGCAGCTAAGGACACTCTTACATACGAGTACTGTTTGCGTGATTCAAAATCTATATCGGTGCCGATGTTTTAAATCATTTTACATTCTAGTACAGGCTTAATAGAGGCTGTCAAACATGTGGGACTTTCATTATTTTAACTGGTATACTTTTTAACGGTCATTACATCTTTGAGACGGGACTTAACACTTATTGACATCGTTAGCAAGGGACGCATCATCGATGCCGAAAAACAGTAACACCCATCGGCCTCTAGGTATGAGTTTAAGTATTAATTACAACATCCTGGTCATTTTTTTCCATTTCATATGTATCAAACGACTTTGTACAATCATTGATTGACAAACAAGCCAGAAATTTTTTTTACCTTACGTAAACGGCTTATCATGGCTTTGAAACTATTTTCTATAAACAAGTGACAATGTATAGAACGATTACTTTTAACTGTTTTATTTTATGGCAACCTTTCATTTTAATTTTATTACGATGTTTTTTGTAAACCTGTCATAATTTAAAGCCATGTTGTTTTATTACTTTGACTTCCCTATTTCATTTATTTTGTTGATAAAAAACTGTTATATTCGTTACACTGTAGAGAACAGCAAATGCCCAAATAATGTTTTATGACGTCACCCACTTTCGTTTTTGAAATATCGTGTATGTAGATTTGAAACGTCAAAATGTCTAGTTGTCATACCTGGCGTGGTGTGAGTTTTTCCACATTAACAACATCTACAGTTAGACACATGGTATGTATAATTAATTAGAACATTGTTATGTCTGTTATAATGTCACAAGTGGTACTTATGTAACATTCTCATGTAGTAACAATGTGTTTCTCTTGTACTTTTAGCATTGATAATGGCCAGTTACTGGCCGAAATTATGATTTGCCAATAAAGAATTTTAAAGAAAAGATGGCCGATAGCTGAAAATTCACAGAGTATTGGAATTATTTTATTGCTTTACTAATGATCAATGCCGAAGATTTTGCTTAGCTGGGCATGTGCAGCATTTTTTTAATTCAATAATCTGAAGGTCAGAAAAAGATGGCCGATAGCTGAAAATTCACAGAGTATTGGAATTATTTTATTGCTTTACTAATGATCAATGCCGAATATTTTGCTTAGCTGGGCATGTGCAGCATTTTTTTAATTCATTAATCTGAAGGTTAGACTGGCGGTTACAAGTCAACACATCCACTTCAATCGCCAACAAAATCACGTCTAGCACACGCATCGATGATGTTCCATGTTGTGAATTTTGATAAAATAAACATCCCACATCGCCTACAAAGCTGTAACCTTTTATTTCATTATAATTCTGTGGTGGGCTGGCACAATAATATATATATTTGTGTGCGTGTGTTTCCTCTCGTGTGATTGAACTGGTGTGTTCGTATGAATAAGGAAGGTTGTTTAAATACAATCTGACTGCCGCCTCATTGCCTTACAGTCGCCGCTTCGCGCTCTACGCCTCGCTTACTTTAGTTAAGAACGCATGGCTTCGTATGTCGTCTGCACTACCGTCTGCTGGGTAGCCAGAGAGACTCTTACTGGCAAGATGGCGAGTTGGCCTATTCCTACCAACATAATCATGGAGAAAAGAGACCTCTTTGAAGCTCTAGTAAAGGGTATTATCTCCTTCATGTAGCGAGCGTTGGTAGACTGTGGGCTCTGAACGCACTCTGCATCGCTTTGGACGCAACCTACGTCCGGTCCAGACAGGGGAAGGCTTTGCACGTGGCCTGAGGCATGACTCTTGCCGCGACCACCGTAGTGAGTATTTCGCAGAATCACGCTGAGGGGATGGCATGCTGTTATAACTTTACTTTCTTTTTGCTGAGGCAGTCTTTGTTTATCAGTGATAGTTTTCTTGAGTAATTCTTTCGCTATGCAACATGAAGTTTTCTTAATATGCAGAACTCGAGTAATTCAGTGTAAAATTTTCATTTTGGTGATGATTTTGTGTCCGGTTTTCTCAAGTTAGAATACACATTTGTGGCCTTCAGCCTTTGCATAAACTTAGTATGTTTGAATTTCCTTGTTGTTTTTAACAAACGTTTTCACATCGTGTCTGTATCTGTGAGTATGTTAATTTTTCTTTCATTTTCTTTTCTTCACATTTCTTGATTGTTTCTGTGTTTCTTACCTTTGTATGATCGGTTGCACAGCTTTCGTATTGGTCATGACTTTGGCCTTCAGCCATGCTTTTACTGATACTAGATCTCTTCTATATGAATTCTCGCGTGTGCTTTACTCAGTTATTAAAATAATAATAATCTTTCCCTAATTTCTATGTAATGTCATACACCACGTGGTAGTTAAGGATAGTATGCCTCCACACACATGAGTTCTTTTGTGCATAGTAGATACTAAACAGTGCTAGAAGGCACCCGCCATCTTGTAAATATGCTGCCGACACTTCGTTTTGCCGCTGATATGAAGTTTTCTCGCTTGAGTAATGTGTCGCAACATTGTGGCTGTGTCTGCGAATGAATGAGTGTGCTTTCCTTTATTCACTGTGTAGTTGCAAATTTGCTCCCACCTTACCTCCAAATTCATAAAAGGCAGAAATAATTTTATTACAAGCAGTTACTATATGATTGAATTCACCTTTGTACAAGGTGTGTACTGTATTGTGTTTATTTGGTCTCCTCACATTTTTGCTTGTTCATTTTATTGAATAAATAATAATAATAAGTATCAAATCCTTCATGCTTCTCATCCAATGATTAATTATCTACTTTCTTTTTAAAACATCAATTTTGTGTTTGTTAAAACGTTGTCTGCTCCCTTAAGGAGTGAGCATTTAGATAAATTTACGTTGGTCAAGTACTGTGGCCACTCGCGTAGTAATTCAGTGCAGCAGTGAGCGTTTTAATTTGCATTTGCAGATCTCTACTCACTGAGATATTTCACAGAAAATGTAACAAGCTACTTTCAAGTCTGCACTTCCTGAAAACGTCATTTTTCAGACTTTGTACTCTCTGTTGCCTGCTTCACTTGCTGATTTTTTATATTTTCTCCTGATATTAATTAATTTCAGTATATATTCTGTGTTATCCAGGAATTTTTATTAAGCCTTGTCCTTCTGCCTATATCAACCTCTGTGGCCTTCACCACCTTATCTCACAGAGCTAACCAGTCTTTTTCTACTGTATTAATTTCTCCCGTTTCAGCTAATACTTGTCTTATGCTCCCCTGAAACACTCAAACACCTCTCGTTCTTTCAATTTGTCCAGGTTCCATCTTCTAAATTTACTACCTTTTGGCAGTCTTTTATTCTTCAGTTCAAAACCAATTAGTTATGGCCAGAATATATTTGCCTCTAGATATGTCTCACAGTTTAAAACCTGGTTTCGAAAGCTATTCCTTAACATTATAAAGTCAATCTGGTACCTTCCAATGTCTTCTGGTCTCTTCCACGTATTAAGTCTTCTTTCATGATGATTAAACAAAGTTTGGGTGATCATTAAATTTTGTTCTGCACAAAATTCTACCAAGCGATCTCCTCTTCTTTCCTTTTTCTCAGTCCACATTCCCCTTCTACATTTCCTTCTAATACCTTACCTACTACCGAGTTCCAGACCCCCATCGCAATCAACTTTTGATCTCCATTAACTTTCTGAATGATTTCGTTTATCTACTCATAGATTCCTGCGATGTCCTCATCATCGGCCAATCTAGTTGGCATATAAACTTGCACTACTGTTGTCGTTGTTGGTTTTTTGTCTATCATTTTGACTGATTGTTCCGTCGCTTCTTGGTAGTACATAACCAAATAAATTAAAAACACAATTTTGTGTGTGTTCTACAAGTTTATTTTTGCTTACTTAACCGGTTTTCGGCTTATTAAGCCATCTTCAGAGTATTTACTGCTGTGGCAAAGAGGTTACATAGTTTAGATACAGTACGGGAAGAGATGACAAATGTCTACACTTAGATCGACATACATAGTATAACACTTCTTTGACATTGTGTTATTACCGTTATGAACTTAAAAACTAAACTGTAGTACAAGAATATACAATGTGTAGAGGATAAAAAAAGGAATAAATTTGAATATAACTAGGGAACTGAAACTACCTGCTATTACAAACAAACTGATAATGCTAATAAATAAATATATATAAGTGCCTTGTTAATAATTCTGCACTATAATTCTAGATGGTGTTGCATATGACAGTTGTAAGGCCAGGTTTGGAGTGGAATCCAGAACTTAAAATGAATAGTTACTTCATTAGATTAAACTAAACAAGTCTGTCTAATGAAATTAATATTCTAAAAATTCAGGTAGATGAAAATGAGTGTTATGTTGTAAGCTACCCTGGGACCAAATTTTCAAAACTTAAAAATAAAACATAATAAATAAATACACAGTAGTTTGAAACTGTGGGGGTAAACAAGGAATCCAGTTTTTTGAATAAAATAAATAAAATGCTAGGTCTACATTTAAGGTTTTTATTTATTTATTTTTTTTAATGGAGGAATGGGACAGCCAGTGTGGGAGTTGATGGAGAAACTTAGGTAATTGACTGTACTATGAGGAAATGTATGAAGAGAATGGAACTGACAGGGTAGGAAGTAATGTGACTCAGGGATGAATTAAGTGAAATCTAATAGGGGTGAACTGTTTAGTTGTGCTTGATCATTTAATACTAGATCAGGGCTATGGGCTAGGTGTTTATTTATTTCAAGAGCTTCCAATAAGTTAAGTTTTTGGCCCTTGTTTGCTAAGTGAAGGACTTGACACAGTGGCTGGTAGCTATGGCCCTCACTCAGTACATGCTCAGCAAATGTGGACTCCTGATTCTGTAGTCTCCAGCTGCGTTGATGTTCAGCTAGTCTAGTTGCTAAGCTTCTGCCTGACTGACCAATATAAAACTTATTGAATCTTTACAAGTAATTTTATATACACCACTGTTGTTTAGTAAAGGAGTCTTGTCTTTGCTATTAAAGATGCACTGAGCTATGGTGTTTGTCATGTAGTAGGAAACCCCTGTAGTTGCAGGATTTCAGGGGTTTAGATACTTGTTGTGTCATTGGTCCTATATATGGTATTGTACACCATTTCCTGTATTCATTGTAGTGGAAGTCAGAGGGAGCATAGATGAGGGGTATAATTTTCTTCTTTTGTTTTTTGTGCAAAATTCCATCAATCAGGGCTGGATTGTATCCATTGGTTGTGGCAATAAATTTTATGGTATCTAATTCTGATCTGAAATTCTCTTTTGACATAGGAACAGATATGAGGCGATGCACCATGGAGTGGAAAGCTGAGTGTTTGTAAGTAATTGGGTGTTGTGAGGAGTCAGGTATTACTGTGTCTGTAGCTGTAGTTTTCCTGTAGATTTTGAAAGAGTGTGTATGTTTAGTAATATCTATGGTCAAATCTAAGTAATTTATGGATTTGTTACCCATCTCCATTGTGAACTGAATGTTTTTGTGTTGGCTGTTTAAGTTTTGAAAAAAAATGTGTTGAGTTGTCTTGTGGTACCTGTCCACAAACACAGTACATCATCCACATATCTGTACCAGTATTTAATATTTGAACTTAATGGTTCTTTACTCAGAAAATGTTGTTCGAACTTGTCCATAAATATATCTGCTAAAAGTGGACTGAGTGGAGATCCCATAGCTAATCCATCTAGTTGTTTGTACAGAGCACCTTCAAATTGAAATAATTTTGTGACAGGCATCTCTGAGTGGCTACTCTTAACTCATTCACTTCTACTGGATTGATGTTAGACATATACATTAGCTGATGTTATAAGCCCAGCTCAGTCAATCATCTAGACTGTTGCCCCTGTAACAACTGAAAAGGCTGCTGCCCCTCTTCATGAACCACACGTTTGTATGGCCTCTCCACAGATACTCCTCCGATGTGGTTGCACCTACGGTACAGCTGTCTGCATCGTTGAGGCACGCAAGCCAGGCCACCTCGTTCATGGGGGTAAGGGGATGAAACAGGGGATGAACGGTTGTTTGAAAATCCCTCGCTCTTCAGGCAATTTTCAAGCAAAAAATACAAAACTTTATATTTAGATTTTTTACTGTAATTTATAAGAACACGTGTTTCAATATTTTTGGAAACTTATCCATTAAGCAGTTAAACTGGAAAATCTTCTAAGTGTGCTACTAAGACTATTGTCATCCTAGGAATGCGAAAATTTGTATTTGGAACCACGGTTTGCATTAAAAAAAAAAAAACAAATGTGTTACGGGATGTTTTTAGTTCTGCCATCAATGTTGCAATATGCGGTGGCAAGTTGTATCAAAACAATTGAGTAGGAAAGCATTTTTATAGCTAAATCTATGAAAATTTATATTTAGAAGTAGAAACAACCAATGGAGACCATCTAGATTACTCGTGCCAAACAGTGGGAATTAAGCTAGTACATCATATAAAATTGGCTGTTTGTGTGTATGTTTGTTGCACATAACTCCTAAACTTGACCGATCTTCAAAATGTTGGTATAGCTTATGGGACTTAACTACGGGGTCATCAGGCCCTAAACTTACAAACTATTTATAAACAACTTATACTAAGGATGGCACAAATATCCATGCCCCAGGGGGGATTCGAACCCCCGACCGCAGTGGTCGTGCAGACCGTGACTGGAGCGCTTCAGTCGTCTCGGCCACCGCAGCCGACATACCGATTTTAACCAAACTTGGTACACGTGTTCCTTACTATTAGACAACAATCTGTCTCTGGGTAAGAACCACCTATAACTCATACGTCAGGGAATATGACGTCATAAATAATGACATTCTTGATAAACGCTCGCATCGTGCGACAATATTCTACATCTAGTCCTAAGCTAATGGACCGATTTCGACCAAACTTGGTACAAATATTCTTCAACGTCAAGAGATCACTTTTTGGTGACAAAAACCACGTATGATAGCGTTATTTCATTCGTCAAGTATTTGAGAATGAGAGAACTTAGAGACATGAAATAAAATTGAACAAAATTTCAAACGTTTACGAAACTGACAATCTCAACATAATGATGAGAGGAAAAAAGTTATATTTCAGATGTTCTTCATTTATTAATTAAGTTACGAAAAATTTCCAGCTTAGTGGGCAATATGAGATACTTAAGAAAATTTACATATTCATCCCATGATGAAACATCGTCAGTGGACTGCAAGTAGTGACGACTCATGTACTCCACATAAAACATTTGACAGTCAGGTCCATAAAATACCTAAAAAGGTCTCCCAAGTACATGCCACAAGTCGTCATGAAAAGTTTAAAACTTTCAAGCTGGAAATTTCTTGTTTTCTGCAACGCTGAGGTGGGCAGATATAATGTCCATTATGCAGTGAAATTAAAAGACAATTGAAATTATATTAAAAAAGATTTAAAGCATGGATTCCATGTGTCCACACCATAAAAATGTCATTGACATATCTCAGAAATTGGGTAGACTTAAGTAATACTGTGAAATTGATGATGATATGGCTGCAGACCCGAGGAGAATGTAATGACACTGCTCCTTCTCTCCAAGCAGAAGTAGAAAAGCAGACATAAGCAAGTTTTTGTCACTACACTGTACTGATTGGCCATTCAGGGTGACGTTGCTTTCGTTAGGTGGATGGATCGGTGTGGTAAGCGTGTGGAGAGGGTGACAAACGCAGACAGATGACATACCTACCACTCAATGTTCCTTCCACATTATACCACAGTTCGACACACAGCTCTTGAAATATGAAGCCACAGACAATTTGTTCAGAACAACAGTATCATCACGCACGAGGTTTCGGTTAATGCGTCCTTACCACCAACGCCATTCACATGTTTTGCGACATTCGCGACAGTAGGCACATCTGCCATGGAGTGTGCCTTCAAATTATCATAGAACAGCACATATTTCAGGAGATGACGTCATAAACAACGACATTTCCAAACAACTGCTACACCATGGGCAATTTCTCCACAAATACTCCTACAGTACTTGACCAATTTCAATTAAACGTGTCACACATATTGGTTACTATCAGACAGCAATCGCTGTGGGGTTAAAATCTACCTACGACACACAATTCTGGACTCTCATGTCGTAAACAATGAGTCACAGCAACTCTCACAGCACGCGGCGCGGGATTCACGAGACTCCACTCATCTACTATTTCAATGTTCAAATGTTTTTAGAGCTTATGGGACTTAACTACAGGGTCATCAGTCCCTAAACTTACAAACTACTTATGAACTAGCTAACACTAAGGACGGCACAAATATCCATGCCCGAGGGGGGATTCGAACCCCCGACCGTAGTGGCCGTGCGGACTGTGACTGGCGCGCCGCAGAGCGCTCGGCCACCGCGGCCGGCATCTACTAGTTATTCACATCAGATAGTTCCCTAATATTACTCTCTACATATCTGACAAATTATATTATTGTAGGAAAAATAGTGAAGGATATATGTTGTCATAAGCATTAATCTGCATCAAAACGAAACTTAAATGGCGAGACAGTATGGCAGAAGCCGATGGACGGAAAGCGAAGAACGAGATGGACTCAATATGGATTATTATAAAGCTTAGAATTAAACTAATGTCATAAACCACTTGTTTTTTATTACTACTTTTACTTCTTTGTATACTGCACTTATAATTTTGTATATTATGCATATTTCTTTGATTTACATTTTCATAATTTCTAATATGTTGACGTGAATACATGAAGATAAAATCATTACCGAATTTTTCTTTCTGTTTCTAATATAAGATTGGAAAAATGCATATGTACTCAGGCAATCTCGACTTTAGCAGCTAGGCGTTATATAAGAGCTTCCAATGTACACTACATGCCGCAAACTAAATAAAATAAAATAAATAGACACAAAATTTAAAATACAATACATGTTGACAATTCCTTGATGTCTCAGAATGTGTCTAACCAACCTATCCCTTCTCTTAGTCAGGATATGCCAGAGACTCCTTTTCTCCCCGATTCGGCTAAGCACCTCCTCATTAGTTACGTCATCGACCCATCTAATTTTCATCATTCGTCTGCAGCACCACATTTCAAAAGCTTCTATCATCTTTTTATCTGAATTCCTTATCGTACACGTTGCACTCCCATACAGTGCTACACTCAAGACAAATGCTTTCAGAAAAGAACTTCCTAACATTTAAATTAATATTGGATGTTAACAAGTTTCGCTTCTTTAGAAACGCTTATCTTCCCATAGCCATTCTGCATTTTATATCTTCTTTACTTCAGCCATCAGAAGTTATCTTGCTACCCAAATAACAAAATTCATCCACTACTTTTATTGTCTAATTACCTAATCTAATTACTTCAACATCACCTTATTTTCTAAAATTCTATTCCATTAGACTCATTTCACTCTTGTTAATGTTTATCTTATATCTACCTTTCAAGACAATGTCCATCCCATTCAATTGCTTTTCCAGATCTTTTGTGGTCTGACAGAATTACTATGTCATCGGCAAACGGCAATGTTTTTATTCCTTCTCCCTGCACTTTAATGCCCTCTACAAATTTTTCCTTCCATTACTTCACTTCCTGCTCAATGTACAAATTGAACAACATTGGGGAAAGGCTACAATTCTGTCTTACTCCCTTCCCAACCTCTGCGTCCCTTTCTTGCCCTTCGACTATAATCACCGATGTCTAGTTTTTTTATAGGTTGAATATAACTCTTCGCTCCATATATTTTACCCCTGATAACTTCAGAATTTGGAAGAGTGTATTCCAGACGACAATGGCAAAAGCTTTTTCCAAATCGACAAACGCTGAACGTAGGTTTCCCTTTCCTTAGCCTGTATATTGAGTATTGCCTCCCGTGTTCCTACATTTCTCTTAAATCCAAACTGATTTTTGTGTCCCAGCCTCGTCGCCGCTTCTGTGTCTCGTTTCCGTCGTAGGTGTCGGTGGCCGAGTAGAAAAGTACCGACACAGGAATAAAGGAAGCATGCTTGTGCAGGTACGAAGGTGAGCAGCCAGTGGGTCAGCAGAAACTAGAAACACTAGAGTAAATTAGAACGAGATATATATTGCACAGAATTTATACAATACTTAACTTTTACATATCTCAGTACTGCAGAATGCTGATACGTAGTTGAGTTAGAGGTCTGCCTAGTGCCTATCCGATAGCCAAGTCCTCACTGGTGCCTATCTGATTCCGAAGTGTTAACTGGTTCCTATCTCAGTTCCAAGTGAACGATGTCGTTCAGTGGTGGCCACGAGCGGAGTTGTACCAGAGGGCGCTCGTGGCTGACGTCGTAAGAACGCCGCGCCGTGCGTGCATGGCGGCGCGCGGCGAAAGTAGGTGGCGCGCACTTTGGACTTGTGCGACACCACACTGATCTTCCGCGAGGTTGGATTCCACAAGTTCTTCCATTCGGCTATAAATAATTCGTGTTAGTATTTTGCACCCATGACTTATTAAACTGATAGTTCTGTAATTTTCACACTTGTCTGTACTTGATTCTTTTGGAATTGGAATTACAATAATCTTTTTGAGGTCGGAGGGTATTTCCCCTGTCTCACACACCTTGCATACCAGGTGATACAATTTTTTCACGACTGGCTCTCCTAACGACATCAGCAATTCAGACGGAATATCATCTACTTCAGGGGCCTTGTTTCGACTCATGTCCTTCAGCGCTCTGTCAAATTCTTATCGCAGTATCATATCTCCTATCTCATCTTCCTGCATTTCATCTTCCATTTCTAGAATACTGCCTTCAACTTTATTTCCTTTGTATAGCCCGTCTATATGTTCCTTATACAGTTCAGCTTTCCCCTCTTTGCTTAGTACCTGTTTTCCGTCGGAGTTCTTGATCTTCATACAGCTGCTTTTCTTGTCTCCAAATATCTGTTTTATTTTCCTGTAGGTGGTATCTATCTTTCCCCTAGTTATGCATTCTTCTACGCTTCTGAGTTTTTCCTCTAGCCACTCCTGCTCAGCCAATCTGCACTTCCTGTCAATCTCATTTTTCGGACGTTTGTAATCTCTTTTTCCTGTTTCACTTGCTGAATATTTATATTTTCTCCTCTTATCAATTAAGTTCAGTATATCTGTTGTTATCCAGGGATTTCTAGTAGGCCTTGTCCTTCTGCCTATATGGTCCTCTGCAGCCTTCACTACCCTATCTCTCTGAGCTACCCAATTTTCTTCTACTGTATTAGTGTCCCTCTTTCAGCCAATCCTTGGCTAATGCTCCCTCAGAAACTCCCAACCACCGCTGGTTCCTTCATTTTGCCCAGGTTCCATCACCGAACCTTTCTACCTGTCTGCAGTCTCGTAAGTTTTAATCTGCAGTTCATAACCAATAAGTTATGGTCAGAATCTATATCTGCCCCTGGGTATATGAAAGTCCAATTTAAAAGATTGCAATATCCAATAAAGTTAGTTCATGGTCCCACTGTTACTCAAGCGTAAGATCTAACTCTTTATATATATATATATATATATATATATATATATATATATATATATATATATATATATATATATATATATTCTAGGTGCGTCCAGAAAGTAAGTTCCGTTTGGTAATAAAATGAAATTGTACACAGATAGAGAAGAAATTTGTATTGCACAAAATTCTACAACTCGTAAACTACTTTTCCAAGTAACTGCCGAAATTTTTCAGGCATTTGTCATAGCGTGGCACCAGGTTTTGTATACCTTCTTCATAGAAATCTGCCGCCTGCAACGATTTCATGCATCAGTGATCGTGAAATTTGGGGGAAATTCATAGCGAGAGCACTAATTGTAAACCTACGGTTTTTCTGGATCTTGCCATCAATCGCGTGAACCAGTTCTTCTGTAACCAAAGGTGGACGCCCACTTCGTTCTTCATCGTGCACATCACTACGCCCGCCATTGAATTGTCGGACCCACCGAAAAAGGATCAAGGATATGATACCCAAAACTAAAAGCGTGGCGATGAAGCGGAACGGAAGCTTTATCAAGACACTCTTGTTACAGAAGCTTTCCACATATGTTGGGAAACAAGTACTACACCAAGAGTGAAGGAAGCATCCTGGTGGAATGACAGAGTAAACACAGCGATTAAAGAAAGAAATGAGGTAAGGAAGAAGTTAGACCGGAAAAAACAAAATATCGTAGGTGCAAGAAATGACACTGACATTGAACGTCTGTATCAGGAATATCGGAACGACATGAAACGGACATAGTTGTTGGGAAGGGAGTAAGACAAGGTTGCAGCCTTTTTCCAATATTATTCAATTTGTACATTGAGCAATTTGTAAGAGATAACAAGGAATCAGAGTACAAGATGAACATTTTAAGAGCAAAATAAGAGTAATGGAATCCAGTCTCAGAAAATTAGGAGCTGCTGCAAGAATCAGACTGACTAACGAAAAAATGAAGGTGGTAGATGACTTTTGTTACTTGGGCAGTAAAATTACATATTATGGTCTCAGTACAAAGGATATAAAATACAGAAGGGAATTGAAAGGGACAAATTTACTAACATCGAATATTAATTTAGGTAGGCAAGTCTTCTCTGAAGGTATTTTGTATGGATTGTTGCTTCGTACTGGAGTGAAACTTGGACGATAAATACTTTAGACAGGAACAGGATAGAGTCATTTGAAATGTGGTGCTACAGAAGAATGCTGAAGATTTGGTGGGTAGATCACATAAGTAATGAAGAACTACTGAAGAGAATTGGTGAGAGAAGTTATTTTTGGCATAATCTTGGCTAAAAGGGGGGATTGATTGGTAGGACGTATTCCTAGATATAAGGGAATCGTAAATTTAGAATTGGTGGGAAGAGTGTTGGGTAAAAGCATTAGAGACCAAGAGAGGAATTCAGATGAATGTACGTTGCTGTCCATAGGAGGAAATAAACAGGCTTGATCAGAACAGAGTAGAGTGGAGAGCTGCATCAAACCACTTTGCAGACTGTCGATCTCTATAACAACAACAGATGACGTAATTCATGAGGAGATTTGAACATAATTGAGGGGGAATAATTCCTGCATACCTTCATTAAAAGATGGTACATATTAATGGCATACATTCTCAGACATCTACGAATTCTCATTTTAGAATTGGAGGGAAGTGTGCGGGAAAAGCAGCTGAGGGAGTCCGAGAGACGAAAAAAGTACGTTGGCCGAAAAGGTTGGAGGTTGCCATTCGTACTCAGGGAGGCTTGGACCGGGTATCGTGGAGAGCTGCGTCAAACCATTTCATTCCATTCCATGACGGTGTTGCGGCTGGTGCAGCAACAGTGGTGAATATTTAAATAATTCGCAGTCTCTGTTGCAATATTCATTATTACATACAATAACGCGTTTCGCTCTGTGAGTGTTATCATATATAAAGCATTCTATTAATTTCCATACTGTATCCCTTTATTCCTTAGTTATTCTACTTCAAATAGCCGTTACGTACTTTAAACGTTTACCTCTTTGCAGGGGCCCAATGGCAGAACACAAATTGTTAAGCTACTTCCACCACAACTTTAAATTGTTCTGTGGCTCCATCTCCGCCCAAGTAAGTTCCGACTTTTCAAAATTTACTCAACTTAGCCATATTAGATTCGCTGCCCTCCAGGTACACGGACTGTAATAAAACATTCGTCTGTTTCCAGTCTGATGATGCGCTAACAGCGCGAAACGCGTTATTGAATGTAATAAAGAATACTGCAACAGAGACTGCGAATTATTTAATTAATTGCATCAAACCAGTCTCAGGACTGAACATAACAGCAATGTTAATGTCACCTGTAGTAGTATGCAACGTTTTGCATCTATTGTTTTATTGCTTACTGTCGTCCTGAGTTTGGTTTCGTGTGATACCGAACGTTGTAGGCCAAATGTTTTTCTGTTTATAAGTTGTAGCAGCGCGTGGCGGGAGCAGCTTGTGGTCTCACTGTGCGAAAATGGCCGCGCACGGTCCGTGCGGTATCAGCAGCTGTTAGCCTCTCTCCAGTCCGTTATGAACTCGCGAAAACAGGCTTCCCCGCTTCGAGTGTGCGAATAACGGCGGTTCCGCTGCAAAAGTGGGAGAGCGCTCTGGGATGGTATTTGCATACGAAGAGCTGGCGTGGGTCGGCGAGGAAGAAAGCCCGTTAGGGGGATTAGTTGCGGGGGTGGGCGGGGGCGGCGGCGGGGGCGGAACAAAGGGCCGACACATGGCCCTGACAGCGGCACGCGAAAAACTCCCCACTTGTGATTTAATTACTCAAACATTAATTTCCATACGTTAATTTGAAGTATAACTCATTTTAATTGCAATCCGATAACGGCCTCACACGTTGATACTGCAGTTCTGCGCTTCCGCTCGAACTATTTATTCGGTTATTTATTTTGAATAATCGCAGCTGTCTTTCTGTGCCCGTTCATTTAGTTCACAGCCGGCGGGAGCGAAATAGGCTCCGGACGAAAACCGGTAAAAACACGGCAATTTTCCGAAAAGTTTCATCCGCTATCTCTGTATCTCCGAGATCAGGAAGGGGACGCCATAATGAAAAGGCTTGGAGTGCTTCGTCTCTCTGACGCCTAAATGTGCAGAAGATACCTTGTAGGAGAGGTACGGGCAAAACTGATTGAAAATCTTGTTGCAAGCAGATCAATGTCATCAATATGATGAAGAGCATTTTAACTGGAATAAAAATTAGACCAACACTTAACGGCAAGGTGAGCATTCAAAAATGGACGCACGAATGTTTGAGACACAAAGCCCTGTTAGTTTATTCAGAGCCATCCTAAACAATATGTCAAAATTACACTACTGGCCATTAAAACAGCTTCACCAAGAAGAAATGCAGATGATAAACGGGTATTCATTTCATAAATATATTATACTGGAACTGACATGTGATTATATTTTCACACAGTTTGGGTCCATAGATCCTGAGAAATCAGTACCCAGAGCAACCACTCTGGCCGTAATAACGGCCTTGATACGCCTGGGCATTCAGTCAAACAGAGCTTGGATGCCGTATAAAGGTAGAGATGCCCATGCAGCTTCAACACAATACTACAGTTCATCAAGAGTAGTTACTAGCGTATTGTGACGAGCTAGTTTCTCGGCCACCATTCACCAGACGTTTTCAGTTGGTAAGAGATCTAAATAATGTGCTGGCTAGGGCAGCAATCGAACATTTTCCGTATCCAGATAGACCCGTACAGGACTTGCAACATGCGGTCGTAGATTATCCTGCTGAAATGTAGAGTTTCGCATGGATCGAATAAAGAGTACGGTCACTGGTCGTAACAAATCTGAAATGTAAGGCCACTGTTCAAAGTGCCGTAACCTATGGCACCCTATGCCCTCACGCCGGGTGATACGCCAGTATGGCGATGACGAATACACGCGTCCAGTGTGCGTCAACCGCGACGTCTCCAAACACTGATGCGACCATCATGATACTGTAAACAGAACCTGGATTCATCCGAAAAAGTGACGTTTGTCCATTCGTGCACCCAGGTTCGTCATTGCGTACACCATCGCAGGAGCTCCTGTCTGTGATGCAGCGTCGACTGTAAACACAGTCATGGTCTCCGAGCTAATAGTCCATGTAGCTGCAAATGTCGTCGAATTGTTCGTGAAGATGGTTGTTGTCTTGCAAACGTTCCCATCTGTTGACTCAGGGATCGAGATGTTGCTTGCACGATCCGTTACAGGCATGTAGAAAAGATGCCTGTCATCTCGACTGCTAGTGATACGAGGCCGTTGGGATGCAGCATGGCGTTACGTATTGCGCTCCTGAACCCACCGATTCCATATTCTGATAACAGTCATTAGATCGCGAGCAACCGGAGCAGCAATGTCGCGATACGGTAAACCGCAATCGCGATAGGCTACAATCCGACCTTTATCAAAGTGGGAAACATGGTGGTACGCATTTTTTCCACTTTACGCGAGGCATTACAAAAACATTTCACCAGGCAACGGCGGTCAACTGGTGTTTGTGTCTGAGAAATCGGTTGGAATCTTTCCTCGTGTCAGTACTTCGTAGGTGTCGCCACCGGCGCCAGCCTTATGTGGATGATCTGAAAAGCTAATCATTTGCATATCACAGCATCTTCTTCCTGTCGGTTAAATGTCGAGTGTGTAGGACATCATTTTCGTAGTGTAGTAATTTTAATGGCCACGAGTGTATAGGGAACGTAATGTAGAACATTTCGTGTAGGAGTATATATCTGGTGATGACTCGTTACATTGGTATCTTATACAACAGTATGATTCGCAAAAAACTGAAAAGGCATGTAAACGTAAATGATGTCGGATATTTAGTCATAGTTTACGCTAGGTCCTCGAAGGAGCTGCCACTAACAACAATACAAGATTTTTATGTGCTGCTGAATATGTATCATTCTATGTTGTGATACTCTTTCTTGTGATACTCTTTCTCTACTTTTCTAAATACCTTTTCTAAATACCTAAACAATAAATAAAGAAACTACGTTGAATGCCTTAATTTTTTGTTCGTTCTTTCCCTAGTTGTTCTGCAACACTTTGATCCAGTTATGTTTCAGCGACATATGTAAGTGGCAGTCTAATGTGAGCCGAACAGGCGCCGTGTAATGGCTGTATTCAAAAGTAATCACCGACACACGCGTCAAGACAAATCCCTCTAGTGAGCAAATACGTCGTGAGCTGTTTCACAGAACGCGGACGACCGCAGCCACTCTTCCAGCCTCACATGCAACCAGAGCCGACACCCACGCACGTCGTCAGGTCGCCAAACGCCTTTGAACCCGCCCGGTGGAGAGCTGCGGGCTGCACGGACTGTCTCGCAACCAAGCCGCGGGATCGTGGCCTCCGTACGATTGGCAGTGTGCGCGCAGGCGTTGTGGCCGCTTCTGTGACGTAATGCGGTGGAAAGACAACACCGACATTGGACATATTCCACATCTCCTCCTCAAATAAATATCAGAAGCTGTTTGCACAAGTTCCAGTAACGTATCCACATGCACACAGCCACGTATCATTTAACTTTTAAGAGCCTGGCTGAGGTTTTGTGCAACCTTTTGTATCTCACCCTCGTCGCCACTTCTGTGCCTCGTTGCCGCCGGTTGTCCTGGGTGTCGGTGGCCGAGTAGGGAGAGACCGACACAGGAAAATAGGATGCACGCGTGCGCAGGTACGGAGGTGACCAGCCAGTGGGACAGCGGACACTACAAACACTAAACTAGATTAGTATAAGAGATATATTTCATAGAAATAATACATTACTTAACTTGGAGAGCAGCAGACTAGTAGAATGCTGATACATAGTTTAGATAGAGGCCTGCCTACTGATGATTCCTAGTGCCTATCCGATAGCCAAGTCTTAACTGGTGCCTATCTTATTCCCAAGTGACGATGCAGTTCAGTGGTGGCCACGAGCGGAGTTGCAGCAGAGGGCGCTCGCGGCTGACGTAAGAACGCCGCGCCGTACTTGCATGGTGGCGCGCGGCAAAAGTACGTGGCGCGCACTTCATACTTATGCGACAGCACACAACCACTCTCTTTACCTTTCCATTCCCGAACACAGGGGAGTAACAAGTATCTGCTATATCATTCAGATTTACATCTGATATCTCATATTTTACTCCGATAATTATGCCTCCCTATCTCGTTGGGTGGCAACCAAATACGTTCGTATTTAGAGGAGTAAAATGCCGTAACAAATTTCACAATTACATCTCGCCGCAACGGTAACTTCTTTATTTTCATAATTTCCATTCCAAAAATGTGAAAATTGTCTGTCATACTCTTTCCTCTGTATTGCAATAAATCAAAATCACCCGCCCTTCTTTGAAATTTTTCAATGTATTCCGTTAGTTCCACGTGGTGAGGATCCCACATCGCGCAAAAATACTTCAAAAGATGACGGAAAAGTGTAGGGGAGGCAGTCTGTTCTAACCAATCGCGTTAGTGGAATTGTTCTGCCAATGAAACGAAACCTTTGATTTAGCTTCCTTACTCTCGCGGCGGAGCAGTCGAGAGCATCGAGGTGCTATGCTACAATGCGCGAGGCTGTTCCCCATCGGGGGTTCGAATCCCCCCTCGTGCATGGATGCTTTTGCTGCCTTCAGTATAAGCTAGTTCATAAGTAGTTTGTAAGTTTAGGGACTGGCAATCCCGCAGTTAAGTCCCGTAATCTGTACAAACATTTGAACATTTACGTCCCTCACTATATTTTCTATACATTTTCTCCCATTTGAATTGTCGTGCGGTAATGGCACCCGAGCAGAGGAGCCAAGTCGTGGATTGTGAGGCCTCTGCCACCGGAGCATGGGTGTGTGTGCTGTCCTTAGCATAAGTTAAATGAATAGTTCGTAAGTATAGGTAAGGAACCGATGACCTCAGCAGTTTGCCCCTGTACTTAGACAAACTTTGAACGGCGATATTTTTCCAAATTAGAAAGTTAGTAATTTAAATGCGTAGGTCTTTATCTGAATTTGAGACCTTTAGATTTGACTGGTTTATTGTGCAAAATACTTCAATTTATTTATTTCTTTTTATTACTATTATTACTCCTGATATGTAAGATCTTACACTTTCCATTATTTGATCTCCAATGCGGTTTCTCGACATTCTGACGTCTTATTTAATATTTTGGGGTTGGTTACTTTAGTAACCGATTAGTGATCTTCAGATATGTCTTCTGTTTCTGTCGATGAATTTCCGTCACTTCCTACGAAATTTGTGGTTTTGATAGGAAAATTGCACGACTTCAACGATATTCCATAACGCACGCAATTTGATGAGAAACTGCATGTGAGGTACAGTGTCGGAAAGCTTCTGGAAAAATGAAAATATGGAGCCGAACTGAGAGCACACGTCGATAGCATTTATCACCAGTGATGCGGCCAAGAAAGGGGGGAGGGGGGAAGGGGATACTCCCTCCCCCCAGCACCTCCCAAAGATATTTTAATTTTATAATTTTTTCTGTTTGATTATTATTACTTTTTTTAACAGGTAGGCACCAGAAATATGGAATAGTATACATGTAATAAGTCACAACGTAACATTAGTTCGCCTGTCACAAGTGAACGTGACAATGGGTCGCCAATGTGATGCCTCCATTGAGAACGTGTGCTGATGTTTCTGTGAGCGGTTTTAATTTCGCAGCGACCAGATTTGCTGCTGCCGTAATTGTTACCGCTATGCTGAAGCTAGAAGCCAATTGTTCATATGCAGCAACCCTCTGGGTGTTTGTAAATCTTATGGGACTTAACTACGGGGTCATCAGTCCCTAAACTTAAAAACTACTTATGAACTACTTACGAACTAGGACGGCACAAATATCCATGCCCGAGGGGGGATTCGAACCCCCTACCGTAGTGGCCGTGCAGACCGTGACTGACGCGCCTCAGTCCCCTTGGCCACCGCGGCCGGCAGCAACCCTCTGCTTAGTAGGTCAGCGGCGCCGAGTGGAATCTTATGAACAACAACATTTCTATTCTAGTTCCATTTTTACACACAGAGTCTCATGTCAATTTAACTGTAAAGTCCTTTGACTAGTAACAAAGAAGCTGCTTAATTATTTTCTGACCTGATTATATACACTCCTTTTCCAACTTGTTGCTCCTCTTCCACTTTCATTTTAAATGTAGGCGACTGTAGGTAATAAAACCTTAATTCTGGTAGGAAGTACCCAGATAAGAGTTTACTGTTATAAACAAGATTAATATTAGCAGTAAAATTAGCAAAAAAAGGCCGTGTGATCTACCGCCTACTCCCTGCTGCAACAACCTTGCCCCAGATTGAGAACTGACTTGAAATTACTCTAGTAACAGGAAGTTAACGATACAGTGGCCAATATGCGTAGCAGCTCATACAAAATTACACACAGGCATTAGTAAACAAGTAACCACAATTAAAGTTATTTCATAGAGATGGCTAAAGGAATACATTTATGGCGCAACGGAACTTAAACATAAAATATTCCACCTGAGCTTGTTCTCTGCACCGGTAAAAACAATATTAAATAAAAGGGTGAAGTTGCTCAAAACTACCACTTACAGGCAATTCAAAATTATACTGAACTTAACTTGTTTATTCTGAGATTACCGCCTAATAGAAATACCGGTAATCAATAGCATTTGATAATTAAACAGTATGAAGTTCACTGCAAACATTGACCATGCCAATGCACTAAATGTTACACAATTTTAATCTTAGTAATTATGGTAGCAATGTATGTAAACAGTTGGGTGATAACATTTATAGTTAGGCCATAGGTAGAAATTCCCCACGTTGAGATTTGCTGTGTGCTTGTAGCTGACGGGAGGCCAGCGAGCAGGCCGACGTTGGTGGCTTGTTCCAACTTAGGATTTTACAGTTCGTTTCCGGTGAGGGGAGAGAGGGACAATGTCGAGTGCTAGGCACAGTGCAGTGCACAAATATTGTAATACTACTGGCATTTGAAGTAATACGATGCAGTTAGGAACCTTTAAGGCCCTCATTACAAAATAGCCTGTTGATAAATAAACAATACATTAGCCAATATAGTCACATCTAACGTAATATGTTTAATTGACAATGAAAAGTAATAAATTACCAACGAAGACAAGACAGTTACACAAATAACATGGCAATGTTTGTTTATAAAAATAGTATATTAACTATTTCCCATTTTACTTTCAATTAATCTTTTGTATTTTATCTTGAAGTATTCAGTTAAATCACTTATCTGTGGTATAAGAAGTTGCACGATTATGATAAACAGTACAAAGGATGTTTATACTAATATAAAAACGTAAGAAAATATTTGTTTAATGTGTAGTGTAATTATTTTGAATTTAAGTAAAGTTTTAGAAATGTATTGGCTGAGCTCTGTACGTTGGCAAATCGGTTAGAACAGTTCACATGCGGAAGTTGATGACGTAGGGGAAAAAACCCCGGCAGTTGAGCTTTTGGTGCGCGCGCGCATGCGAGGCCAGGAAGTGAGGACTCCAGAGCACGTGGTGTGGCTGGCTGGGCGGCGTCGCTCTGCATCAGTTGGCATGTGGATCTCGAGGTGGTGACTTGAGATTTGTGTGTGGCAATTTCCACATGTGGTTGCTCGTCGTAGACTGTACCAAGTTAAATCGAGTGCTACTGTGTGTTTGTGAATATTTAGCCGGTGGAACAAGGTGTGCATCGCATTGAATTAAAGTGACTGTGATTTGTTAATGTAACACGTGTCGTCGCATAGGCATGAACATAAACGGTGTTTGAAACAGCCACGTGGCGTGAAAACAATTCGCGACAAATATTCATTTTGTCTGGGGGCTCACGCGCTAGAACTTTACTTGGTAAATGTGTCGACGTACAGACGTATCAGCCAAAGGGTTCAAATATTGTGAAATAAACAACATCAAGTGAACTTTCACGTGTGTTCAAAAATAGTAGTTAGTACACCCTTTTCTCTCATGAACTTGATTTTATTATGAATTTGTTTTGTTGATCATATGCAGGGCAGGAAAGCTGCGAACGTGTGGTATCATCCCCTAGAAAACGAGTCAAACAGTCGCAATAACAGTTCCAGTGTTTTTGCATGTTTCGGAATTTGGTTCGCAGCTGGTGGTTGTGAGTTTTAGAAATTAATCTTTCCCTATTTTAAACTCTAACCCCGACCTTCACCCTCGCATTATTCAGGTCGAACGCAAGCAAAATGGGGAACCAATTTTGTTAATACAATGAAAATGCATCTCATTTATATGTCCTAATACTGACGATGCCCAGCACTGAATTTAACCTAAATTACACTGAACTTAACGCTACTGGGAGGAAGGATTTGCAAACAACACTCACTGGCTCATACACACGCAGTGCAACACGAAACTCACAAAATCAGCGTGTTGAAACGAGGCAGAAGCAGGCGCCACTATCTTGGCGAAATTCAGCAAACCTAGAGGTACAACACAACACAATATACAACAAAACTGCTAAGATGGGTATGGTCTGCCATGCCTGATTTGAGATGGTGCATGAGTATAGCAAAGTTATGTTGCATCTAGATTAGACCGCGAGCAAACACGCTAACGGCGACACACGGCTCCCTTACATGATCGCTCTCCACTGAAGGTGAAGTGGTTAAAAATCGGATTCAGTACACAAAATCACGGCGGACTCTTAAGTTGCAATCGGCAAGTAAACTATCTAGGCACTGGTTTTATGAGAAGTGGCGTGAATTCAGGTGACTAGCTGGAAACCCCTGAAGTCGGAGTTCGGACCCACGTGGTTCCGAAAACCGATATAAATGTATAAATTCAATTTCAGAAAAGTAAAGAAAATTAACTACGGCATGCAACCTGTACAAATACATAGAATTTCATAATAGCTATCGAAGGAGGTTGTACAATAGGGCGGGCCGAAAAAAATGAGTTTTTGCTTACCAAGTTGTAATAGGGCTTAAAAGTTGTGTATTTATGTGTTGATTAACGAAAAAATAATTTTAAAAAATCTAACATAATATCTTCAGTTCGCGCAAAGGGCTTAAAGTTAATCGTTCATTATCACGTCCTAATAGGGCTCAAATACTGCGTATCCATGTATAGTTTAACATAAAAATATTTTGATAGTCCTAGCTTATGTACTCAGTTCGCACTAAAGGCCTTAACTATCGAAATATGAAAAAAATTCTAAATGCTCAAAATGTTACGGAAATTTACTAATATCCCGTATTTATATCTATGTTTTAAATATGTTAGGTTTTATTTATTGTGATTTGATTATTTAAGATATAACATCATAACTTTGCAGCTCTTCGCCCATTTCACCAGCAAATTTGGTTAAATGACCCAGAACTCACCACGAGGAGGTGGCTGCAATTGAAGTTCCACCCACACCCTACCCAACCAAACAACCGCCCAAGGAGGTTATATTATTTATATATTCATATTTACAATATATACATTTATTTACATTTTTATACCTTTATTTACATACTAGTGAAAGATGTAGTTGGCTTGAATTCTGATTTGTGTCAAATTTTGGCATTATTGATCTTTACAGCAGAGTCGTCCTAATGAATTCATCTCTGCTATCTTGCCCACGTACTTTTTCTGCAGCCTCTGTTACTAATTTTACACATCTTTCTACAGCCTGAGTGTGGCACGGTAAGTTCAGAAATTCAAATTCAGGCAAAGTCTTATTTATCAAATATGTAGAAATGGATTCTGTCGCCAATTTCTGCATCACTGGGGGAGGCGATAGCTTACTGTAGTCAGTAGCCTCAAAATCTAGTGTTGGTGTAGTAAACGTTCTTACTGCAGCATTGAGGAACTCTCTAATATGTGATCTCTCGTCTACTATCATAGCCAGTAACACGTTTTCTGGATGACAGAAAATCGAGTTTCGTTGAATCACCGGATCAATTTGCTTTTTTATGTTCTCTGTAAGATGATTGGAAGTTTTAATAACCTTAAAAACATGCTTTGGACCATACTTTACTGAGGCGTATCTCTTAATATCGATCCAGACTGGTGCATATGTCTTTAGAATGTAGTCAACTAAAATCGTCAGTTCATTTGTGGGATTTACTTCAGAAATATACAAGCGCAACACTCTATTCGCACATGTCAACCAACGAGAGTGACTAAGAGGTCCAGGATCACGATTAGCCAGATCTGGAGAACATTTTCCACTTTGAATAGTTTTGACAATATCCAGGAGGTATTGCTGATCTTTGCCTAAATCTGGTATGTTTAGATCCAATTTCTTTGACAACCCTGACTCCACAACCTCAAAATCAATAACAGGTAACTTTTCACAGTCAGTCAGTCTTTTTCCAATTATTCCACAAAAGGAAGATGGTCCAGTTAACTCTCCATCCAAAAATTGAAATAGGTGTCTGAAAGGTAATTCGTTGAAGTGAAGTAAACAAAAGAACCACTGTAATGTTCATTGAATTTTTAGTTCTATATTGCGAATAATACCATTTTTCCACCGAGTGTTTATTGGAGTACCATCACAACCAATAGCTTCTACCTCATTAATGTTAAAGTTATTATCTTCAAGGTACTTCAGAATGCAGTCAGCTATACCCCTTCCACTTGCACTTTCTGGAGACATAGGCCCGATATACTGCCCTCCAGGTTCATGAACTATACTGACATGCTCTTCTTTCTTGATTCTTCTGTACATTTTGTTTCCTATTTTCTCCTGGAATGAAGTGTTGTCTCTTTTTCCATCAAAGTATATTCTCTTTATTATATTAATGCTGCGGTTTTGTTGCTGAATAGACAGTCTTGTCTTGTGCTTCTCTCTTCGTACCTTATTATTGTCTATAACAAGTGAAGTATCTGTTTCAGATATCATTCCTAGATCATACAAAACAATGGAAGCTATAGCAGCTGTAGCTCTATCTGAAACACGAAATCGATCACCAATTAAAAAAAAAAAAAAAAAAAAAAAAAAAAAAAAAAAAAAAAAAAACAGTAGACGTTAGATTTTTTCTAATCTGAGACGAAGTAGAAGGAAGTGATGACAAATCAACCTCAGCTGTTTTCTTTTCAAGAGATTTTCGTTCTAATTCACGAGTGTCTCTTGTAAAAGCAACATTTTGTCGCTCTCTTTCTATCTGTTTCCTTTCTTCTTTCCTTTGAAGGTTTCTTGTTATTATATTATGTACGTTGGCGATGCATGCAATCCTAGATGTTAGCTGATCATGTATGAATTTTCTCTCTACAACAGGTATCTTTCTGCCTTTCTCACAATTGCAGTCTATAATTACAGGGCAGTCACATGTACTCGGCTTTTTCCCACATTAACAGGTGTAAGTCATAGGGCATGTGCAGGCGGAAATATCAAATACTTTTGATTTGGCTTCAGCTACAAACACTTGCAATTTGTTCTTATAATTATCTTTTTCATGATCTCTGTTATACGATTTTCTTAATTTGTAATAATCATCGTGAAATATTTTTATCATTTCTTTGAATCTAATTGTGTAAAAATATTAAAGCTCTCTTCAAAACAACTTAATAGAACATCCCAATAAGTTGGAAGGGTTGCCCCAAAAATAGGGCGTTGATACGACTGTCTCGTCAATAACAACTTAGTCTTGTTTGGAGTTGCAATTTCACACTTAGTGCCAACAAAACAGGTAACTTAAAGACACTTAATGCACTTTATTAAACAGCGCACAGTTCACTAACGTTTAAACTAAACGAACACTTCAACTCGATGTTTTCACCAGCAATAGCAAGTAGCAACTGGCGAAGTCAATAGCGGTGGTGGAGCAAGCGGTGGCAGTGGGAGGGTCAGGGGGCGTTTGGTTTCCTGGCCTGTCTGGCACGACCACTGCAGTGTGCAGTCTGACACCCACCTCTGTCTGGCCGTCACTCAGCAGGCAAGAAAGTACATGCAAAGCTGAAAGTTCTTTCTCTGTTTTATGAAATCATGAAAATTGCCGATTTAATAAAGTTTTCTTGTACATTAACGCCCTCTGCGCGGACTGAAGATATTAAGTTAGATTTTTTAAATTATTTTTTTCGTTAATCAGCACATAAATACGCAACTTTCGAGCCCTATTACAACTCGATACTCTTTTCGGCCCCCCTTATTGTAGGAGGCTCGGAAAGAATTACTGATAAAGACTGAGTGCATACTACAAGTTCAGAGAAGAGAGAAGGGGAGAGAAGATTGCGAAATGTTAGTGGAAATCAGAAGGATACATGCGTAGTTACTTGCTTGATGTGCATGGAATAAACAATAGTGGAAGCTGAAGGCTTTTGTTCTAAGAACCAACCACGTGGAACACTTCTCACTCATGGAAGGAAACGATAAGAAAGATTTTTACAAGCACTGTACAAAAATAAACATATGCATACATATATTTAAAAAGTAACATTAAAACTTATGATTTTTTTTGAAAACTCGCTTTCTGCATGACATGTAACAGTAACACTTTCTTTCTCATCCTCCATTAACAAAGGAAACAAGCAGCTTACACTTTTTAATTGCATCACTGAAGCAGAATATCTTGTTTCTAAAGACCTTGTTGTTTTTAGTATCCTTGATTTTTAGCAAATGTTCTTTGCAAGTGGAGCATGTATCAGAGAGAGTATTCCTAAATCCCATATTTATTTTACTGTAGAAAACCTGCTTGTATCTCGAAAGTGAGCACACGCACGTCCCTTTCAAGGTTCCCACTTGGCAGAACTGATTGTGCATTTTACTTAAGTTCTGATATGGAGGTAGATACGCCAGTGTACATTTCTTGCGACTATAAAGACTTAGCCTATATTTACATTTCTGTATAACAATACACAGGCTAAGAATAATTACAGCACTTTTGTTGTCTCAGTCAGGCACTGGTGTAACCAACAATAAACTGACAATAATGCAAATGGACAGAAATCAGTGGCCACGAGCTGGTATTGTTAATTCCACAGATGTTGCCAACACAAACAATTAAACTGACGCTAATAAAATTCAAAGACCACAGAGCCTACACAAGATAGCTGCAGGAAGTAAGTTTTGTTATAACAGTCTCATTGCAGAAAGCGATTTTTGGAATAACAAAGTAAATCTGAAACCTTCTAACAATGGAAATAACTGAATTTTGAAAGAACTTGTTTCAGAATAAGAATGGCGGCTATCTCAAATGATATAAGCTGTAAAAACCTCATATTGGCCATTTTCTGCAGAAAGCGAGTTTTGAAAAAACGGTCCTCAATTGTCATCGTAGTATAATTGGTTAAATTATAATGAGTGTAAAAGTAAGTCATAGATTAATAAATTCAATAGGCTTTATTTTTTAAAAATTATTCACCCCCAGGAATCAAATCCTGACTGCGCCAGTGTTTATCTCTTCAAGTAACAAGATAGCTATCTGTGTGTGTCTCAAGAGCGATACTTTCTGAAAAGTGTTGACTATGCGACAATAAGTCGTTCCCTGCGGCGTAGTTCGCAACGTTCGTATAAAGTATATGTTCCATAATCATGCTGCAATCCGATTGATTTGAAATTTAGCGCTGATCGCGCGGCCTCCCGCGACGGAGGTTCGAATCCTCCCTCGGGCATGTATGTATGTGTTGTCTTTAGTATAAGTTAGTTCATAAGTAGTTTGTAAGTTTAGGGACTGATGACCCTGCAGCTAAGTCCCATAAGCTTAACAAACATTTTATATACAACTAATTTAGCGTATCAGTCCTCATGCCTTTCATAAATATTGGACTGTCCTGTGAAACTTTCCTGTCTTTAGGTACGCAACTATCACTGAGCTCGCTGTTGTACGTGATAGATAGGTGCGAACGACGTCTGACGGCAGTAGGCCATATACTCATTGATATCATTCGGCGTTTGGTTTGGGAATCGCTGCAACGTCCAGGGCAGATTTTCCACTGTGTGATATTAACGTATTTTGTGACCTAAAAAAAGACATACATGGACGTCAGTTTCAGTCTAACAAGGAGGCGCAAGAGGGTCCATCAGAGCACCAAGTTGCATCCAAAATTAAGGAACATGTTATCTTAATCTCAGTCTATATAAAAGCAAAAGGACACTCACTGACTAACCACAATATCTACTTCACCAATAAAGCTGAAATTTGGCAGGAATGTAGTTTATAGGTAGAAAACTTCACCGAAGAAAGCATTTCGTGATAGGTGCATGACGGAGCATACTTCTACTACAGACTCACGTAATCCACAGTTTCATTCCGATCTTTACGAAATTTAAAATGTTTGACCTTCAAGACAAGAGTAAGATCACTATCAGTAGTTATATTTTGAATGGCGTGCCCCAAATCCATGATGGCGGCCAGAGTAAACCAACCCCCACCCCAACCCCTTCCGAAGGCCTGCCCCAAATCGAAGATGGTTGCCGCCCCTGGTATATCGAGACCTGTCCTACCCCAAAGAAAGGCCCACTTGAAAAGCCCACTTGCCTGGCTTCCGGCCCTGGACAATGGGATGATTGACAATGAATGTGCTATTACTCTTAACAGAACGAGTCCAGACTCGTCTGGATGGTCACTGCCAGACCGGCGCTTCGTCCGCCCGCACCCCTCTCCCCTGCACAGTGAAATAACAAGCCCAGACTGGCGTCACATCATGCAGGTACAGACTTGCCCTCCGCCCCCGGACAATGGCGTACATACGCGAAAAAGCTAGCGCAGTGCGCACGCAATTCACCGGCTGTCCCCAGCACGCTGGCCGGGCCATACAACACCATGCCCCGCCCTGACCGCTCCGTAGCGGAGAAGTATGTAAGCGCACAGTGCGATTCCGACTCCGCGATCCGACCGCCTCGATTACTTTATTTGCATTACAATTTTTTCTATGAACGACATAGCTTTTTGTACTTCCCCCACACCATCCTCCACGAGGTTCCAGGGTAATTTTATTTGCAGTGGAACCGTCCGAACTATACAAAATCGCGCTCAAGAAAAGGATTTGGAGTGTCTCTCCTGGTGAGGAAAGCAGAACCCAAACAGTTCAGACCTCTGACAATAAAGGCCCTCTTCTTCATTCGACGCTTTGCCTCCAGTCTCAGCCTTTCGAAACAACATCCATGGCTGCATCGCTAGCCGGCTAGCGGCCGACCGTTAACTGTAAAGGCTAAGCAAATAGTTCCACTCCACACACACGAAGAAGAAGCGCTCGTCGCTGCACTCTGCGGACAAACCTTAAAAATTATCAAACGTATATTGCCTCTAAAAAACATTGACAGCAATGAAAGAATCATGCTTATCTATAACCATTATTATTATGTTTACCAACCTCTCTTCTTTCCTTTCCTGGAATGCGAGAAATATGTTTATAGTTGTTTTAATGCAGCTTATGCCGTCCTTTCTTGGACCAGTATTACGTAAGAAAACGGATACAACATATTCCAAAACATTTTTCCGACTATGCTCCTCTAAACAATTACGCAAAACAAAGATAGATTGGTTGGTTGGTTGGGTGTTTAAAGGGGACTAAACTACTGGGTCATCAGTCCCCTGTTCCCAGCTAATAGATCACAGGGTTTCATGTATCTTTAAAAATAAGCACCCTGCAGCCAGTACACAAGACATACGGAAGACACTGTTGGCCATAATTACAACATAAAAAGAAAAAGGAACCACAATAGAGGTGGAACAAATAGTCAACTATACTTACAATCACAGCAGACTTTGTTGGCTGGCTGATCACTAGGATAATAATGGATGATCCAGCCATTCTGCACATACTACAACTGCCAGTCGGAAATAGGACTGACAAGACAAAAGTGACAACAGATTAAAACAATAAGCGGTGTATGCCTGAAGATCAGGCATATTAACCCACCATTAAAGCTTATGATAAAAACCAGCTGCTCGAATAAAACCTAAAACACAGGAGCTTCGTCAGCTAAAATCGAAGAAAGCGTAATAGGCAGGTTAAAAGACTGCTGCAATGCAGCTAAAAGCGAACAGTGCACCAAGATGTGGACCACAGTCAGCAGAGCACCAGAACAGCAGTTTGTTGGGTCCTCTCGACATAAGAGATGGCCATGTGTGAGCCATGTATGGCCTATACGCAGGCGACAGAGGATGACTGAGACCCTTCGAGATGGCCTAAGAGAAGTTTTACAAGCTGCTGTCGAAGACTTGATCGCATGGAGCTTGTTGGGCGTGCTCAGTGTCAACCATTCTGAGTTCTAGGCCATGGATATCTTGTGGCACATACCCAAACAGATGTCCCTTTCTGGGGTACCAATATCCAGACGCTGGGAGGCGATGGCCTGCTGGACCAGCTGATCAGCTCGTTCATTCCCTGGAATGCCTATGTGGCCCGGGATCCAGATGAAAGCCACCAAATGGCCAGACACGCCGAGACTGAACACAGACTCTTGGATGTATTGCACCACATGGTGTATGGGAAAACATTGGTCGAGAGCGTGCAAGCCACTCAGGGAGTCACTGCAAATGACATATGACTTTCTGGGGCATGTGTGGAGGTGGTCTAGAGCATGAAGTACAGTGATCAGTTCAGCAGTAAAGACGGTACAGCCAGGAAGCAGGGAGCATTGTTCAATGTGGTCGCCATGAACATAGGCGTAACCCACTCTGTCTTCGACCTGGGAGCCATCAGTATATATGACTTCTGCATCACGGAACGTACCGAGGATCTCCAGAAACTGTTGATGAAGTGTATGTGGTGAAACCGTCACCTTTGGATCGCAGGAGAATTGCAGGTGAAGCTGTAGGCGAGGGATGGACCAAGGAGGGATATGAGATTGGCAGGAGAATGCGGGAGGTAGGGATAGGGACTCTAGTGAGGAAAGGAGAGTAAGCCTGAACCATGATTGGCATTCCTGATTTGGGTTGACGTTCTGGAGAGGGAAGGGTGGTGTTTGGAAACAAAAGCCTGCGATTAGTATGACGAGGAGAAGCGTGAATGTGGACGGCGTATGAAGCCAATAACTGTTGCCGGCGAAACCTCAATGAAGGGATGCCAGCTTCAGCGAGGAGACTCGGCACAGGGCTGGTGCGGAAAGCCCCTCTTGCAAGACGAACATCACTGTGATGAATGGGATCCAAGGTCAGCAATGCTGAAGGTGCTCCAGAGTCATACACCTGGCTCTCATAATCCAAGCGTGATAATATTAGGGCCTTAAAGAGATGCAGCAGAGTTTGACGGCCAGCTCCTCAGGCAGTGTGGCCAGGACAACACAGTATATTTAGATGCCGCCAGCATTTTCGTTTCAACTGACGGAGCTGCGGTCCCCAAGTCAGTCGGTTTTCGAACAGCATGCCGAGAAACTGATGCGTTTCTGCGACACGAAGCTGTTTGTCAGCAAGGTAGAGTTCTGGGTCAGGATGAACGACCCGACAATGACAAAAGTGCATCACTTGGGTTTTGGATGCTGAGAATGTGAAGCCCTGCACTGAGGCCCATGATTGTGACTTTTGAATGGCTCTTTGCAGGCGCCTTTCAATGACACCAATGTTAGCAGACCGAGGATCCCACAGCTGCCATAAGGCTGTTTATGGCAACTAAATATGAAGGTACATTGAGAACGGAGTCCTGGGGGACACCGTTCTCTTGGATATGACGATTACTGAGGGAGGTACCGACTCTAACTCGGAAAGTATGGGGTGAGAGAAAATTCTTTATGAACGTCGGTAGGGGACCACGTAAGCCCCAGTCATACAGCATAGCCAGTATATGGTGGCGCTAAGTGGTGTCGTACGCCTTGCGAAGATCGAAGAAGGCCACTACCATGTGCTCACGCCTGGTGAAATCAGTCCCCGGCCTTCAAGAAACCACATGAGCCGCCAGCTCACCATACGTTTGAAGATATTGCACAGAACGTTGGTGAGGTTTATTGGGCGGTAGCTCTCAGCCACCTGCGGATCCAGTACCAGGTTTCATCACCGGAATAATGATGCTATCCCGCCATTGGGATGGAAGAGCACCCTTCACCCAGAGATTGTTGTACAGGGTGAGAAGTCGTCATTGAAAAGCCGCAGGCAGGTGATGAACGAACTAGCTGAGGACACTGTCTGGTCTGGGGGACATATCAGGACATGCAGCTAGGGCACCCTCAAACTCCCACTCACTGAATGGCACATTGTATTTTTCCTGGCGGCACATGTGAAAAGAAAACTGCCACTGTTCAACACGCTCTTTGAGGGCGCAGAAGTCCGCACTGTAAGATGCAAATGCTGAGTTGCCAGTATAATGTTCTGTCATGTACTGCGCAATAGCAGCTGGGTCTCTGGACAGGGTACCTCAAATGTAGAGACTGGGGATTCCGGCCAGTGGACGATGCCCAAAAAGGCACCTAACCTGCTCCCAAACCTCAGTTGGGGAGGCCCGGGAGCCAATAGTGGCTACATACCTCTCCCAGCTATCTCGCTTGCTTTGCTATATAAGTCGACGAGCTTGGGCACGGAGCCGTTTTAAAGCAATCAAGTGGTCCAATGAAGGATGGCGACGATGGCGCTGGAGCGCTCGTCGATGCTCCCTGATAGTTCCAGCAAATTCCAGTGTCCACCAGGGCATCGATTTACGACAGGGCAAACCAGAGGATTTCGGGACTGTGGCTTCAGCAGCGAAAACAATGGCCCTAGTAACATCATTAAGAGCCAAATCAACGTCGTCCTGGCTTGGAGATGTTACTGTAACAGCCGAGTTGCAAGCCAGCCAATTTGCCCGACAGAGTAACCATCAGGGCAGGCAGCTTGCAGGTGATGACTGTGGGAGCGACAGGATGATAGGGAAGTGGTCGCTTCCACAAAGGTCATCATGGACCCTCCATGTAAAATATGGAAGTAGGCTGGGACTGCAAAGCGACAGATCTATGGCTGAGTAGGTGCCATGGGCGAAGCTGTAGTGGGTGGCAGCTCCATTGTTAAGCAGGCCAATATTTAGCTGCGCCAGCAGGTACTCCACGTCTCTACCACGGCACATAATGTCAGTTCCACCCCACAAGGGTTTGTGGGCATTAAAGTCCCCCAGCAGGAGGTACGGCGAGGGAAGTTGAGCAACTAAGGCAGCGAGTTCCGACTTGCCTGGAGGAAGGTACAGAAATCTCTTGTCCTGCCCGCATCCTCAAAGCCACTGCCTCGAGTGCAGTGTGTAGTGGCACCGGCGCACTGGGAAGATTAGCAAGAACAAAGATGCAAACACCTCCGGAAACTCTGTCAGAGGCTGCACGAGTTTTATAATAGCCCCAGCAACCACGAAGGGCGGGGGTCCACTGAACAGGGAACCAAGGAAACTTGGTATTGGCTGAATAAATGGTGAAATTCAGCGAGTCGGTGAAAATAACCGCCGCAATTCTACTGGAGGATATTGCTGTTGGCGTACTGGGATGCCATGAATGTCGCGGACATTGCGTTTACACCTCAGTATGACCTGTTGCCGCCGCATTATTACTTGTGGCATCTATCGATTCTGGTAAGTCGGTGAATGCTAGGTCCTCAGCGACTGCTGGAATCTCCAACCCATCCTCAGAATCGGAAGTTTGAGAATCCGAAGGCGGGAGTGCCGTCGGAAGAGATTTTATCGTGGATCTCTTTTTCTTTTGTTTCTCCACCTGTTGTTCTTTCGGTTTAGACCGCTGGGAGGGCTACTATGAAGTTTCAGGAGCCGATAAGGATCGGGAAGCCCTTTGACCAGTGGTGTCTACATCTCCCAATGAACGGCTTGGATCCTCCGCTCTACTTTTCGAAACCGAAGAAGGGAGTGTCTCAACGGACTTCTCCCTAGCGAGAGGGGACGGGGAAGGCTGCTGCTTCTCCAGCAGGGGAACGGGGACTTGTGTCCCCGATGGTGGGGGTGAGGTTGCCCTCACCAATGGTACTGGTGGGACAATGGAAGAAGTCCCCCCAACCTTTGAGGAGGCAGACTGAGTTTGATGGCCTTTAGGGCCCACAGAAAATGGTTGCACTGTTGGTGCCATCGTCGCCATGGTAGCTGGCGACGACGTAACTGTCGCATATGAAGTAGTCTGTGGTATGGGGTGGAGTCTTTCATATTTTTTCCTCACCTCAGTGTATGTCAGTCTTTCCAGGGTCTTAATTTCCATTATTTTACGTTCTTTCTGGAGAATGGTACAATCTGATGAACAGGGTGGATGATGCTGCCCGCAGTTGACACATATTGGCGGGGGAGTACATGGAGCGTCCGGATGGGATTGACGCCCGCAGAGGTGCTAGAGGTGCAGCGGGATGACATTTGCCCAAATTTCCAACATTTAAAGCATCGCATTGGGGGAGGAATGTAATCACACCGTTAAATCATAACCTTGACCTTTTCGGGCAACGTATCGCCCTCAAAGGCCAAGATGAAAGCACAGGTGGCAACCTTACAATCCTTCAGACCCCTATACACGCGCCGACCAAAGTGGACGCCCGTCGTTCTAAGTTGGCACGTAACTCATCAGACTGTAGAAGGAGGTCTCTGTGGTAAATCAGACCCTGGACCATGTTCAGTGATTTGTGGGGACATCACCCAGCTTGTCGCAAGCAAGCAATGCTTACGACTGAGCGGATGATGCAGCTTCTATCAGTACTGAACCACTCCTCATCTTCGACATTCCCGCGACTTCGCCATACTTATCCTCTAAATTTTCGGCAAAGAAAAGAGGTTTTGTCGTAATGAAGTTTTCCCCGTCTGTTGTTCTACATACTAGATACTTTGGAGAGTATAACTCATCCCTATCTTTAGCCCGATGTTCTTCCCGTGATGTACCAAGGGAAGGAAAGGATCGGGGGTCATATTTCGTAGCATTGAAATTTGATCTTCCTCGCTTAGAGACGCCATTGGCATAATTTATTGCTCGCTTCATCTTGGTCCCACGAGCAGCTAGGGAACTAAAGATCCACCCAGGCAGAGCCCCGCTTGCCTGAGCAAGCCTTGTACACCTGAGGTGCGGCAGGTTCCACAGAGGTTGCTCGCTAGCGACTGTTCAACCTCAACAGCCATGCATCTCCTCGGCTCGTAGCACACCTTGAGATTGAGGTTTTTTTATAGAGGTTTGTACCGTCCTCGCGAATCGGGCGATTAAGCCAATATCCCCGGGCTCTGAAACGTACAACGTTCCACCATCGCGCCGAACGATGGTCGTTGAAGCACGCTCAGAGCTTACGGTGTAGCGGACGGTTGGCGCGACACGGCCCACAGCTCAGGACCCCGGGTTCGCCAAGCCCGTACCCAGAAAACTAATGCTGAGCCTCTGAGGGGACGCAAAACAAAGATAGCCGCGGTCACACAACGCATGATAATCGTAAACTTAAAATAGATCCAATCTTTTTTTCGTCAACGCTCGTAAAATCCCAAAACGAGCTACTACAACAGCGAAATCTACTGGCTACGTAGTTCTAGAGCAAAGAGGCAATGCTTCGGCAAAAGATCAAATAATATACACAGTGCAAAGTTTTTCCTTTTTTTATTTTTTTTTTCAACTGCCATAGTCGACTTCTTTAGAGCTTTAATGCAACAGAACATCATCCACAACAGAAAATTCACTGCATCGCATATTTCAAACACTTTTTCTTAGAATCTATGCCAACTAGCTTGTGACACTCAAAGTGCCGGCCGTGGTGGCCGAGCGGTCTTCGGCATGCTAGTCATGGTCTGCACGGCCGCTGCGGTCGGGGGTTCGAATCCCCCTTGGGCATGGATGTTTGTGCCATGTTTAGTATAAGCTACTTCATAAATAGTTTATAAGTTTAGGGACTGATGACCCCGTAGTTAAGTCCCGTAAGCTATACAAACATCTGAACACTAAGTAATAACAATCATCTCTAACCCAACGACCGAACTATAGCAAATGATTTACCCAACTCTGCTCTTTCTACTAAAGTTCTAAACTAACTAGCATGTGATAATCTCTGTATACGACCGTAAGAAAAACCCAACTCAACCCAGGCAGAACTATCCTTACAGTCATCACTAACCCAGAACAGTCGAACAGAACCATCTCCAAGTTCCCCACATACACTCTGCATAATCAAGTTACCATTTCCTCAAGCATCTCAAAACGACTTCACGTTCCGAAAACCAGGAAGAAGACCTGATCACTGATTTCGTCAACAAACATAGCGACTCCAGAATAGCAAAATATACTGTGTTAGCAATGTAAAACCATGTACGCTCGGCTCAAAGTCTATCAAATTAAATGATAGCACAATTCAGATTGATGACAGAGAGTTTCAAAGAACACCAGGCGTATTGGATCTTACTTTCCTAAAACCTACTAAAGATGAAAACAAGAAATACACACCTGCAGAACTGAAGTACTATGGGGAAATATTGCAATTGACTGACGTAATAAGGAGATGCGAAACCAGAGCAGTTTGAAATACAAGAAGATTATAAAACCTCTGCTAGAGGGAAATTAAACTAATGGTGATGGTATAGACATTCAACATAAAAAATTAGCAAGTCCCTGAGTATATACATTACAGTCACCCGGATGAAAGTAATAGACAGCTTACGTTTGCTAATGGCATCGACAGCTGCTGGTAATACAGCTCACTCGAATGAGATTGTCTCTATAATATCACAACTTAGACAACAAGGCATCATCGAAGAAGAATGGAGACAGTGGTCCGTGAAATCCATCGACCAGTACGTAGAACGTATCCCCGAAGACATGTTATGATTAAAGGCTTGCATGACTTCTGGCAAGCTGACCTGGTGGATATGAAAGAGTATTCTAGAATGAATAGAGGTTGCAACCATATTTTAATGATCATCGACACATACTCGAAATTCGCATAGGCATTACCGCTGAAAACCAAAACAGGGAAGAACGTTGCACGAGTATTTGAACAGCTACTGAAGACGGGTACGAATCCATGTCCTGTCAACTTTCAAACAGATCACTGGACTGGGTTTTATAACGTATATTTCAAGTGAGTTATGGATCGGTATGGTATTAATTACTACTCAACCTACACTCACCTGAAAGCAAGCATCGCGCAACGACTGAACAGGACGATAAAAGCACAAATGTGGATGCGCTTCAATCTCCGCGGTTTACATAAGTGGATTGATATTCTCCCAGAGATAATTTCATAATACAACAGGACACTACACAGCACTATAAAAATGAGACCTATTGATGTTCGAGATAACGAACTCCTAAAAACGGTCTACTTCAGAATTAAGATGCTAAACCCACGAAAGCAAAACTTTAACGTTGGGGATTTGGTGCGCATATCAAAGTACAAGACCACTTTTGAGATATCATACCTCCCAAACTGGTCAACAGAGATATATACAGTCGCCGAATTCAAAGAACGAATCCCAGGACATATTTCTTAAAGGACAGCAAATGGGAAGAAATTGCCGGAAGTTTTTATAGGGAGAAACTGCAGAAGTGCTCAGAACCTGATGTGTTTCTCGTGGAGAACGTTATAAGACGCCGCGGGAATAGAGTTCTACTTAAACGGCTGGGATTCCCTTCTTCTGACATTAGTTGGATTGCCGTCGACGGTTTGCTATATAATGGGATGCATGGACCGCACGCTACCATGCGCGGTAGGAAACGTGTCAAAGGAGCGGGGCACGGTATCGTCGAGCTTCACATTCCGAGATAAAACTACTGTGGACCTGGAACAAAGCTTCAGAAACGTTTAGCGCGAGGTGATATGGGGATTAACCTGCTCGACAAAGCCTGCATATAACACAACCTCGCATACGCGTCGAATAGCGATCGTCACACTGCCGATCGAATTTTAGCCGATAAAGCTAAAGCAGTACGACGGAGGAACGATCCCGGCATTGGTCAACGTCTTGCAGCGCTTGCAGTCGATAAAACCATGCGTGCTAAAATTAAGCTTGCTTTGTGGTTCCGTCAAGTTATGAATTCAGCACGTCGCGCGCTAAAGTAGAAGAATGAGAAGAACAAAAAAACAAAAAAAAGTTCAAATGTTTGTTAAGCTTATGGGACTTAACTACGGGGTCATCAGTCCCTAAACTTACAAACTACTTATGAACTACTTACGAACTAGGACGGCACAAATATCCATGCCCGAGGGGGGATTCGAACCCCCGACCGTAGTGGCCTTGCCGACCGTGACTGGAGCGCCTCAGTCACCTCGGCCACCGCGGCCGGCATGAGAAGAACAGTGGCCGTGTGACGAGATGTATATTGACTGCACTGCATGCGGCTAAAGCTGCTATGAAGAATTGTAATCACAAAGAAAAAAGTTTAAAAAACCTTGAGTTCTACCAATGCCGAAGACGACAGGAGGAATTATTCCATTTCTCATTCCACCTCTGGCGGGACTCTTGGCGATTTGTGGGCTGCGACGGCGCATCAGCTATTGCCAAAACTGTAAATAATGCTAAAAATGCACAGCAGCAGCTAGAGGAGGCTAGAAGACATACCCGGCTGCTATAGGAAAAGGACTCTAACTGTAACCATACGAGGAAGGACTTGGTCTCTCTATAAATAAGAAAAATCCCGTTAACCATTTTACCAGATAGACCGCTTACTAATACCGAGCCGGCCGCGGTGGCCGAGGGGACTGAGGCGCTCCAGTCACGGTCTGCACGGCCATTACGGTCGGAGGTTTGAATCCTCCCTCAGGCATGAATATTTGTGCCGTCCTTAGTGTTAGGTAGTTCATAAGTAGTTTGTAAATTTAGGGAGTGATGACCCCGTAGTTAAGACCCATGAGCTATACAACCATTTGAACATTTAAACTAATACCGATCATCTCAAGTTCGCTAAACAAAAATACAAAATTCCGTGATTTTGAGGAGTTTTCATTACCGAAGATTATGTGGAGGTCAGATGAATGCGGTATTCTCAACTTGGATGTTGGTGGTTAAAAGTCGACCACTGTGCGTAACAAGAGCTTTGTTTTAGCCCTAAAATTAGTAAATGATGTCCGTGTGAACCACTGGTTACTCCCTGCTATAAAGCTGTGTTCCGTGGCCCAAACGGAGAACTGACTCGCTTCAAATTACCACAATCACAAAAAGTTAATACTACGATGGTCAATATACATAGCAGTTCAAACGTTATTAGACAGACATTAATAAGCAAGCCACCAAAATTGAAGTTATCCTAGAAAGGTGGCTAAGAAAACATTTATGGCGCAACAGAATTTAGATATAAGAAAAAATTGCATCTGAACTAGTTCTCAGAACTTGTGAAGAACAACATCAAATAAAAGAGGGAAGGTGCTTTAAAACTACAATTTATAGGAAACTTACGGATTATGCTGAACTCAAACTTGTTTATTCAGATAGAAAACAGGCAAAATGGGAAACCATTTTTGTTAATACAGTAAAATGCATCTCTTACGTAGATTAATGCAGACGGTGCGCAGCCTAAATTATACATGATTTAACGCTACTGGGATTCACAAACAACACTCATTCTCTCACACACACGCAATGCCACAGCGAATCTCACCAAAAACAGCATGCTGAGACGAGGCGGAACCAGGCGCCGCTATCGTAGGCGAAATTCAGTATGTCCGAGGTAGCATAAAAAACATTATACAAACACTTTGAAGGTGGCTCTGGTCTGTCGTGCCTTTTTTGAGATGCTGCGTGTGTACAGCAATTTTAATTTCATCTGAATAGAAAACGCGAGCAATCATGTTAACGGTGACACACGGCTACGTTACATGAACGCACTGCACTAAAGGTAAAGTGGTCGAAATTCGGATTCATTATAGTAAATCACGGTGGATTCTTAAGTTGCAGTCTGTTAGAAATCGAGCTAGGTACTGGTTTTATAAGAGAAGTGGCGTGAACTCAGGCGAGTAGCCGCATACCGCCGGCAGCAGTGGCTGAGTGGTCTGCAGCGCTCCACTCACGTTCTGCACGGCCACTATGGTCGGGGGTTCGAATTCCCCCTCGGACATAACTAGTTTGTAACTTTAGGCACTGATGACCCCGTAGTTAAGTCCTATAAACTCTACAAATGTTTCAACATTTTTTTAGCTGCATACCCCGGAAGTTGGAACCGATAAAAATAAATAAATTCAGTTTCCGAAAAATAAAGAAAAGTAACTACTGCATGTAACCCTGAAATGTTGCTGCTCTTTTCAAATTTATTATTTATTGTGTCAACTGAATGTTGTCCGTCATTTGAGTTCTATTACCTTTTCTGCCAGCTTTGCAGATAGCTCATTAATATGCAAAACAATCAAGTTATTTAAGGATCGCCTCTATTTTTATTATTATTTTAAAAAATTGAAAAGAATATTAAAAATATGGAACTGAGAATTTACTGTGCCTAACGGAAAGTAGTGGTGACCAGTAGTCTAATCTCACTTATTCATTCATTTTGCAAAAGTGCGTGTTTCCATACACTGTTGTTGGAAGCACACAAATCCCCTGACCTACCTAACATAGACAATAGATAACCCCTAAAAAATATATGAAAGGTGGTTGAAATCAGGTACACGATGTTCATAAATAGTTACTGTATTTAACAAAAAAATTATGTGCCAATTTATCAAAACACAACATGCGAGAAAAAAGTGTCAATTCCTTTAAAAAAGTCATACAAAATAATGACTTGAAATATCAGAAACAAAATTATCTAATGATCGAAATACCTTTTACAGAATAAAGGACAAAATCTTAACACCAAAAGAAAAGGTACAAGTTCGACTGACTATAGTCATAAATTTGGTGTGTCAGACTATCAAAAATGTATTTAAAAAGTCAGTAGAAAGTTAAGTTCTCAAACAGACACGCTCGATTAAAAATCGACTATGATGACCTCGCAAACTCACACCTAAATCCCACCTATCAACCACCACTCCCTAATCCTTTTCACTATTTATCCATTGGCGCTACTTTACCATATACAGTTGAACAGCGTCACCGATCTCGATGAGCCGCTAATGGAAGAGCAGGCTGATGAATGCGATCGCGGATGGGAAATTATCTACGTGATCGGTGTGGCAATTACTAAAGTACTCGAGCTCCGATAAAATACAGCAATTTTCGAACCCAGTGTTGTATGCTGTTATTCAAGAACAGTAAATTATCCTGATTTCGAGTGAGCTTGTTCTAAAACAACACCCACTTCAGAATATTTACAAGTTTCTCAGTATAACTGTGAATGCGAACAGCAATCACACAGACCCCATCTAACACTGTCCAATGGGCACAAAAATTCTAAGTCCACTGACTTGCAAGGTCCAAAAACTTTGGAGTCCCTGCCGTCTTTCCTCGCTGCTACCAATATGTCCAAACTATCCGGTGTCCTCCACGCTTCTTCCTTTTCTCTCACTCACACCACGCTCTCCTCAAGAAGAAACTTTCTTTGGCTGTGAGACTCCACCCACATGTGACGTCAAGCCAGTAACAGAGAGGTCCTAATTTCCCATCAAATCAATTTGCTATTGTTAGCGCTACTAAGCTCCTCCCCCTCGAAAACTTTCCCAGGCCTGAGACTCACATATGCAACAGTTCCCAGAAACAGCATGAAATTTTGTGTTTCACTATAGGCATCTGCAGACGACTAAATTATTTTATTACTGTATGGGCGCCATCTCCCATCGTGAGAGCCCTCAGCAACCTACGTGTCACCAACGTGGCGCTGGCAAAAGTCATCACGTTTGTCCCCAGAGCGACCAAGCAAGCCCGGGGCGCCTCTCTCTCCCCAACCCCCACGGCTGGGGCGACGTCCTGTCCCGTATCATTATACACCGCTGGCCATGAATCAAGGGCAGCACTCTCTCCCACGTTTTTGCTGGTGGTGGCAAGCGCCTAAAAACAATTACCCAGTTTGCTTCTTCCTAATGGAGAAATTAGAATACAAAGAACCCAACATCCAATTAAATCGACAGACTAAATGAAATTGGAAAATATGAATATAAATAGTATTATTACCTCTCAATGCATAGAAATGCTTAGAATTACATAAGGAATCGAATGAAATACAGCTACACGCGATAGGGGGTGATTACAGAGACGGATGAAGACCAGTCTAAAAAAACTCAGAAAAGTGAAATAATTACAAAGTCAAAAAAATTAAAATTAGAGCATGCAAGCCATAGAAATGTTTAGGATTACATGAAGAAGCGAAAGAAAGGCAGCTACATGTGATAGTAACTGCTTACAAAGACAAATGAAGACTAGTCTCAAGAAACACGTAAATGTGAAAGAATTACAAAGTCGGAAATATTAAATTAAGAATTACCGCATGCAACCCATACAAATGTTTAGAATTACATAAGGAAGTTACTGAAGGAGATTGTACAAGGTTCAGTGAGAATTATTGACAAGTCATAGTGCATTCTACAAGTCAAAGAGGAAATAAGTGTGTAAGCTGAAGGCTCTGTTCTATGGACCAACCACATGGAACACATATCACTCATGGAAGGAAACGATGAGAATATTTTTACCTGCACTGTATAGAATGAACATATCACCTATTAGAAATCGGGCCCCACAAAGCAAGAAAGTATTTACACAGAGCTCATACACCGCCACATGATCTCAAAAGGTTTTAACGTACCCAGATGATATCAAACTGCAACTAGAATCACACACACCACATTTATCTATTGGAAATCACTGTATTGAAAAACGAGATCACATTTCTGCACACAATGGGAGAAAATATTCCAAAAAAATGATTCTATGTTCATGAATCTAGGTTAAACATGACAATCAATGAAACGCTAGCACCTCCTGAAACAAGAGCAGAACCACCCTTACCTCACCATGCGCCCAGAACAGAATGATCCACCGATAGGCCACCAGGGACAGCGCAGGAAGCTACTGGAAGCCGGAAAATCCCAGAAAAAGCACTGGTGGGGACGGAGAGTGAGTACACTCGCGCTGTAGTAGGTCCAGTAACTAGCTCGCAACCAAAGGGTATGGAAACCTCTTTGGTCACCTCAGCAGCTATCGACTCTGAGTCAGAGAGAACGATGCAAAGCGAGCTACCACTCCTCAAATTCAAACAGCAATAGATTCTCGCACACACTTAAAAGGACAGCAACTGCAAATTCACACAGGGACAGTGGCGTAGCAGAGAAGCTGTACTGATGCCACATTAATCAATATAATAGTAGATTATTAACATAACTAAATATGGAAAACCTAGCAATATTAACTAATATTTTAACACAAAATAAAAAATGCTATTCCTCCAGCCTTGAAAAGAGTGGGGTTCGAGTTTTAACAAAATGAAAATCTAGCGACATTAAATAAATTATAACTTTACAGAAATATAGAAAAAAATATAGAAGACGACAGATGGTCGTCTTTCATGGTGGACCACGAACTCAGTAGATGGCATATTTTGGCAAGAAGAATTCAATTAGTGTACTGTATTTCGACTCATTCGGAAACCTTAAGTCTCCTGAAGAAGTACAACAATACTTTACAAACAACGAAGACATGTTTTCTTCAATTTCCATCGATACCAGGATTACGATACTTACCTCTGTGGACATTTGTGTCTGATGTTCCTTCTACCGAATACGAAGAAGGCTATATAAGAATGAACATTCAAGGCCTCTCGCCAGTTGGGTTTTGTCGGTCATGTTGTACACTCTGACTTTAAAAGGTCGTTCATCTGTGTTAAGTGCAAATTACTTCCTTCCAATTGATTGAAGCAGTGGAGAGTGGAGCATCGCCATGATTGGCTTGGAAACCTATAACTGTATTCCGAATATCACGGATGCTTATAATAAATTGCATGTTCAAGTTAATGGTGCAAAAGAAACTGTGGTAATAGAACCATGTGCATATGATATAGATGAACTAAGTGAAGTTTTAAAGCAACTCAGTAAAGGTATTCAGCTACGTGCAAACACCAGCACTCTTAAACCCGAAATAAGGACTGTGAATGCGACGATAGACTTCAGTCAGAAAGGTTCAATAGGACAGCTACTAGGTTTCATCACGGGAGAAGTCTTGAAGGACTCCATTAAATTCTACAGTTCCAATCAGACTGTAGATATACTCCCAGTCAGCACTATTCGCGTTGAGTTTAACATCACAACGAACTCATACTCAAAGAACAGACTGGTTCTTACAATTTACAGTTTCTTCCTATCAGTCTGTTCCGGATACAAGATTATTGAGTCTCCTACAAATGAAATATACCTTCCCGTGACGGAGCTGCGCATCGTAGACCAAAAAAACCGTCTTGTCGACTTCAGAGGAGAGAAAATCATTGTACGGCTACATCTAAGGCAGTATGGGCATAAGGTTTAAAGCCTCTACACATATAGCACCTAGCATCAGTTCACCGTTGAACATCAAATCTATAACACGTGTGAACTACGAGTTCCTTAAATCAGTTGGGTTGAAACCTTGCAAAGATGTCATTGCTAACTAGAACTGAAGCGCCAACTCATGATGAGCCGATTATTCGTCAGGAACACTTATAGCATAAACCATTTACTTCAACTACATTTAACAAAATCAATGAAATTAGAACGGTCATTCAACACCAGGACGATCTAACCCAGTTGTGTCGGAGTTTCCTATACTTGGATGGATTGTTGAGGAAGAAAAATGTAAATCAACATGTTGCAGCAGATGTGAAGCTTATACGTAATGCTCTAGCATTCCTGTTTCAAGAGATACGTTATGGACGTAATGGAGTTGAAATCGACTGCACAAGAAACTTAGGAATAACATCGACTCTTAAAACCTACATTTCTGCAGCTGCTATGAGGGTAACTAGCTGGAAGTCGCAAGATGGTACATCGATGTGCCTACAGATCGATCAACGGCTGATTACCTGCGGTTTACGGCGTGCATACCTCTAAAAATGTTAATGGGAAACTTTCAGGACATGCATGGAATTATCGTGATCGCCAAACTGGAACTTATTCTGATACGAAATACGACGGACAACAACTCACATTCAATCAAGTGAACGGGAGATTGAGTTCATCATAAACTCTCTAACATGGAAAATGCCTCACATCAGTGTATCAGACGAGGAGCGTTTGAAGCTTTTAAAAATAATGAACACAGGTGCTTTACTGCCGCTACATTTCCGCTCATGGGAACTGTTTGAGTATCCTATGCTACCTACTGCCAGTCGACAGACCTGGGCTATTAAAACCTCTGTTCAAATGGAGACACATCGATTCATCATACTGGCATTTCAGACAAATAGACGAGGGAATCTGTCAATTGATTCATCTGTATTTGACAACTGTAACTTAACTAATTGAAGAGTCTACCTGAATTCAGAATTCTACTCTTATGACAACTTACATCTGCAATGGGATAAAAATATGTACAGTCTAGCATATGACATGTACGCATGGTTCCGATCTAGTTACTATGACGATGTCGACGAAATAGATGGGTGTCAACTCAGTCCACGAAAATTCAAGGATCTGGTTTCTATAATAGTAATTGACAGTTGTAAGCAGAACTAGGTAATTTAATCTGGACCTATAGATCTGAGGATTAAATTTGAAGCTGCAGCAAATTTTCCACATCTGACTGCTGCATATGCCCTAGTCCTACATGATCAGATAATTAATTATAGCCCGCTCACTAACATTGTGCAGCGCTCAGTATAAAAATGATCAGTTCATCATGAGCTGTCGAAGTATACACATCGTTGCTGACGTACAAGACTTCCAAGACCATGAGCGCAATCGTTTCGTACTTAAAGATATTGCACTCATAGCATTCACCGAAGAATATGAAGTGCTAAAAATGTTCACTGCAAGAATTGAATCATTAAGACTATTCAAGGATGTGAAGTGTGTTAAAACCAGGAAGTGAGCTACGTCGTTAAATCGTAACTATCATGGAATTCACTGGGACGAGCGTAGCATTCCCTATAAAGACTTGCTGATGTCTCTCCAAGCCTCCGACAACAGTGACAAGATTACCTGGATGCGATGACTCTTCAAGCATGCTGTTTTAAAGACTTGGATTCCATTGGCTGCCCTGCCATCCACAGACTCAAGCAGAAGAAGAAAAGTGTTGTGTATGCAAATGGTAATGTAAATATTCTGTTATGTTGCCTGAATAACAATAAATAAATTTTTACATAAGAAACCTTGTTTTTATTTAAATCATTTCTTCCCTCCCCTTTAGTCATAAGTTGTTATTTAGTATGATAATGATGATTGAAACTTTATTCAATTGCGTACATGGAAACAGTCCACGTTGTCTCAGAGAGATCTTGCTTTTTACCGATCGCTGTGGTAACTTTCTTATGCGGAGTGTATGTGGAGGAACTTAGAGTTGGTGCTGGGTTAGTGACGACTGTAAGGATAGCCCTGCCTGGGTTGCATTTGGAGGTTGTTATGGACGTATTCTAAGCTTGCAGCATGCTAGTTGGGTCAAAAAGTTTGTAAAAACGAGTTGGAATGGCTAGATCAGTTTTTTGTAGGTTGATGTTGACTGCAGGTGTTGGAAATGTTTGGCGCATACAGAGAGTGCCGCAGGATAGATGGGATGGAATTAAGTAAATACTCTAAATAAACGCCGCAGTAGAGCTCTAAAGAAGCCGTGTTTGGTGATTGTAAAAAACTTTGCAGTGTGTACGTTATCTGATCTTTCGTCAAAGCATCGCCTGTTTAATCGTATACTAGTGTTGTCTACTTTACGGCTGGTGTCCATTATGTTACGTATCGGATATGCCTCCTGTGGTAAATCATAATTCTTTCGTTGAAAATCAACGTGTTTTAAAAAACTCCTATAGTTTGGTAATAGATGTTCGGATCTACCAGCATAGTAAATTCAGCAAGTTCGATACTGCAAACGCTGGAGATAAGAAATTACAATTTGTGGCTACTTTGGGAATACAGGGGGAGATATGTTCGTCCTGTAGGTATATATCTTATAAAGTGCAACTAATCGATGTTTTTATGGAGGAGCTCCCATCTATACTACAGCAGCTTCGCGCAGATAACTTCTGTCTCCTGGATTTGGACAACGCACAAGATTTCAGAGGGATTATTTTAACCGAGTGGCGTTCATATCCGAGCATGACTTACGGATGGAAGGAGCAACAGCAATGTGGTTGCGGGCGACGTCAAGACAATTGGAAACGATTGCTTAACGTGGTTGGCGTTGAATTGTAGACTCAAAATAAATAATAAATTTGTTAGCAAAGTTATTGGTAGCTACAATATCGATTTTATAAAGCGTCCAGACAGGCGATTGTGGTGACTTTTATTTCTTCGCTGGGTCGAGAAGATGGCATTACCAGGATGGAGGATTTTGTTCATGTATCTGTGGAAGATGATTGTTTAAGTGTTCTAAAAGAGAAGATACGGTATTTACAAAGTGCGCCGTTGTACTGTGCATCGCTCCCATCCACATGGTTTCGGCTAACATACGCCTTTAAAGGTCAGTTACTCTGCAATTTGATTACTCGGGTGTTAAGAGTCCCCGAAAATTGACTGCTACCGAGAAAAACTTGTACATTATGTTTTAGTTTCAACTGTCTACCTGTAAATTACTTTGAGAGTAAAGCAAGGAGCTACATTAAAGTATATTTTAGCATTTCAGGACTTTATTCTCCACAGACGTAGGTATCGCCTACGTTATTCCATAAGTCCTAAGAAGAAGGGTAAAAGAGAACTGGGTTATGTGGCGAAGACAAAGGCTTTAAAGGAGGCTATTGCATATGTGCAATCCCGGTTTAAACAAATAGTGTGGAGAAATCTGGCTACGATTACGTCTTTTTTTTTCTATTACACTAAACAGCACGGGGCATTGGCCTCGCGTCGTTGTATTGACTGAAATTAGCGGAACACGCGACAAACGTGTTGCATTCTCGTTTGGAGAAGGGCTACATTGTATCCAAATGTTGGGGACTGGGTGTTGGAGCAGCCATTTGCCGAGTTAAAAACCGATGGAATAGCCACAGTTAAGAAGCGGTCGTTTTGTGGATAACCTAGTGTTCCATACGTACTGGCCGGTATCATAAGATTCGGCGGCTGTAGTGGGAAGGGCTTATTGTCTCCGCTACATATCTCTGTCAGCTCAGTTTGTGCAGGATAACTTACTTATATTTCTGTTCTTAAATGAGATTTATGTAAATGTTTAATGTTATATGATTGTTAAAGAAGTTTTTTTTTTTTTTTTTTTTTTTTTTTTTTTTTTTTTTTTTTTTTTATGTTTCATGTACTGTGAGGCGAGTCAACCTACGAGGGCAACATCTTCGACGCCGATTACAAGGAGTAAATATCCGGCCACATCAAGTCGCGGGTCGACGGCCACGAGCCAAGAAGATGTTGATCTCTGCGGTTGTCGTCGCAAGAGTTGACATTATTATCGAAATTTCATGTTAAAACAACAAATTTTTAAAGTCAGTTTCCTTTTGTCTATCAATGAGTACATATGTAATGTCATAGAAAGCAATAAATGTTATCGTGTTTAAACTTGACGAAAGTGTCAGAGTACATCATTTATGAAGAATTATTTTACGATAAATAATATATTAACGAAACGAGGAGAATATGTAATTTAAATATTCTTAAATCTGAAGGAAGATTTTTATGAATTTTTATTGGTGGAAAAGTTACGTCAAGAAGACTTCGATAAAATGTTTCTTTTAGAACTTTGATTAATCGATCATACACATCGATCGACAATCATTGAAGAATACTTTTTTTATATGTGGCTATAGCAACGACCACAAACTGAAGAATTTCTTTTGACGGTCTTATCTATGAGAGAATTCAGAAATATTTTAACAAGAGTGACTGTTAAAGACTTCTTCCCTCTGCGCAAGAATCTGATTTTGAAATATTGCAACGTATAAAGATTTTACATGAACATATATTTTTATTATTATTTTATATAAATTTTTATGGGCGAGTGGACACCTCAAGGATTACGAAGTCTGACACGGCCACATTCAACCCTAATCATACAAGACGAGTGCTTTTGAAGATAAGGTTTTAGCACACGTCCCGCCGTACGAAGAGGTCGTACCGATGATAAAGGACTTGTGTGCCATTCGAAGAAGAAATTTAGCACACAGACGCGGAGGAAGAAGCAGCCTGTGTCACTCCATCAACGAGAGGTCTGCTTGACGACGGGGGCAGCCTTGGACAACGGTCACCCAGATATTCTACGAGACTTCGCTGCAGTCGTGAACAGCACTTTGCTGTTCCCGACACCCTTTCTCTTTTAAACTTAACAGGCCCAGTTCAGCAGCTGTGAGCAGTCATCTCTGCGGAATCGCTACGACGCTCTCGTGGGTGATTAAGTTGCGCAGTGCAGTCGAGAAGGGCCGCTGGTGAGAAAGCAGTTGGGGTCGTCGGCAGCGTCTGCGAGAGAGAGCAGACACATCGGCATCGGCATCATCCGGTGCAACGCAGACGGCAGTTGGTGTGGATGCGAGTAACATCTCACCTATCACGGAGCTGCATAAATTTAAATTAAAACATCCGGTGAGTCAATTTCACGTAGGCAATATTGGTGTGTGACAGTGAACAGTCTTCAAAAGGTTATTTGACATGTGTAGACAGTGCATATCTAGCCAATATGTCAGAAGGTGAAATATCAATAATAATGAAATTAAGGACATGTTTAGACAGATAGCAGCTACGCTAACCAAAACAAAGGAACAAATGGCTATAATGGAATCGGCTCAAACTAAAATAGAATTTTCTCAAAACAAAACCCAGGAACAAATGGCTAGAATGGAATCGGCTCAAGCTAAAATAGAATCTTCTCAAAACAAAACCCAGGAACAAATAGCTAAAATAGAATCTTCTCAAAACAAAACCCAGGAACAAATGGCTAGGGTAGAATCGGCTCAAACAGAAACTCAGGGACAAATATTAGGTCTCAATAATAGGCTCGAGGAAGTCACGTGAAGAAAAAATCCAAATGCGCCAAGATATCGCTGAGCTAACACATAGATTAGATAATACTCATGTTTTAATATCTACTGAAATAGAAGAGAGTAATGTTATGTTACGTGAGGAGATAGAAATAAATAATATTAAGATACGTGACGAGATAGACGTTAATAATATTAATATCCATGAAGAGCTTATATTACAAACCGAAAATATTCGGAAAGAGTTACAAGAATCTATCGAAGAAATTTCTTCCAGGAACGTAGAAAATTCTTCGATAGAAAATCCTGCTTTAAACTAGCTATTCCAGCAAGTGGAAAAAGATCATGCTGAGATAGTAAATATTAAAACTTTAATCTCTGATATCTATAATAATATTGAGACAGTCAGAGATAGTGACAACCATCAGTCGGCAGAATGTTCAAACTGTGGTGACAGTCGAAACGCGGAACTCTTAAACCGTGTGTCCAATACTGAGCTCCAGTTGCGCGAAATTAATAAACAGTTAGCAGAGTTCTGTGCCAAAGATAATATGACTAACAGTAAAAGCAGTTCTACCAACATTGCTAGGAACGATAGTCGTACCGCTAGTGAAATTTTAAGTACTGACAATATAATTGTAGCACGCATGTCAGCAGATAATAAAAACGATGCGACTACTTCCTCGCAATGTGAAGTGAACAAAACAAGACCAGTTAATGATTGTGGAGGAAATTGTCATTCAATAGAAGCAGTAAATAAATTTCCGACCTTCAACCCAGAGGGTGGCTTGCATCCTATTATATTTGTAAAAGCCATAGAGAGTTCATTTCCAGTTAACTGGGATGATAGACGAAAAATACAATTTATAATCGGACAATTAGAAGCTAGTGCTACTGAATGGGCTATTCTAAACCGTAGTGAATTTAAGACATGGGATGGTTTTATCACCTAATTTAAAGAAAAATATTGGTCAAAAGGGGAGCATCAACGTCTTATTCTTGAATTATTAGACCCACCCTATTATTCAAAACGTTGGGGAGGATTCAGAAAGTATTTTGAATGGCATTTAAATCGGGTAAAACTGATAGAGCATCCCATAATGGAAGAACATCTAATCAGGGTATTGATTAGTAGACTACCTTATTATGTTAAGGAAAATATGATAGAAAGGGAATGGTCACGTCCGAGAGATTTATTAAATTACCTAGAACAGCTCGACAATTTAAACAAAGAAAAAGAGGACGAGCGACTTAGGAATAACCGAGAAAATAATGTTCGGAACAACGGCAATAATCGATTTGAGACTCGTAAAGGCAACAACGCAAATCAAAGTCGTTTTTGTCAAGTTAAGAGAACCTATAAAGATTCTGGTAGTATAGGGAATAAAGAAGGTAAGTCTAAGGTACGTAAAATTCGTGGTCAAGGTAATCAATCGAACATAGGTGACATCATCATAGAAAATTCGGGAAACTAAAACCGTCCCTTAGTGCGGGTCTACTAAAGCGGGCCGTAGATTTATGTTCTATACGACCCACTTGTAAATTTTCTTTAAATCGATCGGTTAAAGATAGTATACAAGATGATCTCCTGTTTCAAGAGAACAACATAAAGAAAGTAAGGAATTTTAAACCAGTCATCAAGGGTTTCATCAAAGATACAGAAGTAAATATCATTATTGATTCTGGTAGTGAGGTTAGTATACTATCTAAAGAATAAATAAAATCAAGAGGAAATATTGGAAATTTCCAACGTTTCCAGTAAGTAATGTAAGAATTGTAGGGGTTACTGGCAAGAAAAGCCAAAACATCAATGAAGAAGTTTTTCTATTTTTTACAATTAACCAGCAAGCTTTCTCGCATTCATTTCTTGTAGTGGATAAATTAAATGTAGCCTTAATCTTAGGTGTTGATTGGTTATATAAGCATGAGGCTCTCTTAGATTTTAAGAATTCCACTCTTACAGTTTATGTGGAAAACCGTATAGTAAGATTTAAGTTTGACCACCTCAAAGATGTGGATAATAATTATGAGTCTCTGCATCTTAAATACGTGGATGCCATGAACTTATCATTAGATTGTGAGGAGGCAGCAGAGGAAGGTTATCATTCTGATTTCAATGATAGTATATATAATGAAATAAAAGATAAGTGTTATTCAAATACATTTCTCTCTCAGCAGGAGAAAGAAGAGCTTGAATTAGTATTATTAAAATTTAAGTCAGTTTTTTCAGACAAACCTGGATGTATTAAAGACTATGTATGTAAGCTTAAGATTAAGAACCCAAAACCGTTCTTTAAGAAACCTTATCCAATTTCTGTGGAGCTAAAGGAAGCTGCCACAAGAGAGATGAATAAAATGTTGGAACAAGGTGTCATTGAGAGGTCATGTAGTCCCTTCAACAGTCCATTGTGGGCGGTGAAGAAGATTGGAGGTGGAGTTCGCCTAGTATTAGATGCTAGGGAATTAAATAAAGTCATTGAGATGGAAAGGGATAGACCTTTACCTATGGAGGAAGTACTTTTAAGAATTGCAGGATCTCGTTATATGAGTACTATGGACTTAACAGCTGGATATCAGCAAGTTACTTTACATCCTGACTCAAGAGAATACGCAGCTTTTCTCTTTGAAGGTAAGTCTTACCAATTTAAGGTGTTACCATTTGGACTTAACATATCTGTGGCAACATTTATAAGAGCGTTAGACTCTGCATTAGGTCCACAACTGTCCCGTAAGACAATTGTGTACGTTGATGACATCCTTGTTGTTACAAGAACATGGGAAGAACATATCTCTGTTTTACAGGAGTTGTTCGAAAGGTTGATTGCTAATGGTATCACTTTAAAATTGTCTAAATCATATTTCGGGAGAGAAGAAGTGAGGTTTTTAGGACATATAGTGAATAGTAAGGGAGTAAGACCAGATCCTCAACGTATTGAAGCTACTGCTAAATGCCCTAGTCCTAGGAATAAGAAGCAGTTAAAATCTTTCTTAGGAATAGTAAGTTTCCTGAGAAGATTTATTCCAGGAACTGATATTACAAATCCTAAGCTTTTAGATTTGCTTAAACAAAAGTCTGTGTGGACTTGGGGACAGGAAGAAGAATTAGTTTTCAATAGAATAAAGAATGCTTTAATAAACGCGAAAATGCTATACCATCCGAAGTTTGAAGAATAATTTTGTATGTATACAGATGCCTCCGATTACGGAATTTCGTGTGAGAACTTTCAGGGCGAATTAACTGACGAAAATGGATTACATCGTCCTATAGCTTTTGCTAGCAGAACTTTGAATAAACACGAAAGAAATTACTTCGTAACGGAAAAAGAAGCTCTTGCAGTTGTTTGGAGCTTCCAAAGGTTTCGTGGATTACTTAGCGGAAGGAAAACTATTGTGTATACCGGCCACCAGGCTTTGGTTTTTCTGTCCAATTCTAGATTATTACACCGTAGGTTAATGAGATGGGTCTTGTGTTTACAGGAGTTTCATTATGAAATACGTTATATAAAAGGTTCACAGAATGAAGTGTCAGATGAATTAAGCAGGCATCCTCTAGGGATGGAAACTATTTCGTTCACTGAGGAATCAGGGTCTAACTATCATGTGTATTTCCTGACCAATAAGGAAAGTGAACAGAAAATGAAGCAAATATTAACAGCTATTAAAGTTAACCAACGACTTGACCCTATCTTTGGTAAAATATTGCAAACCTTTGACAACAATGAGGACACTTATGTAGTTAAAGATAATTGGTTGTACTTTAATAATTTATTGTATTGGAAAGCGAAACCTGAACATAACTATTGGAAGATTTGTGTACCTGAAGCCGTCGTACATGACTTGGTAGTATACATACATGAAGGATATGGTCACTTTGGTATCCACAAATGTGTCAAACATCTCATGAAGTTTTACTATTTTAGGAATATGACACGTATAGTAAGAATTATTATTCGCACATGCGAATTGTGTCAGAAGGTAAAAATAGGAAATAGTCCCCATAATCATGAATTATATTCTATAATTCCTCTTGGATTATGGGATATTCTCTCAATAGACTTTTCGGCCCTTTACCACGCAGCTCAGGTGGATTTAGTTATATCTTTGTAATACTGGAATGCTGGTCGAAATATGTGAAGTTGTACATGTTAAAAAGAGCAACAACTTCAAGTGTAATACGTTGTCTCAATAGAGATTATTTTGTTAATTGGGGCATACCTAAGAGAATATTATCTGATAATGGTAGTGCTTTTATCAGCAACAAATTTAAAGAGTTGTTAAGGTCATATAATATAAAACATATTCTCATTTCCAAATATCATCCACAAGGAAATCCGGTGGACCGAGTAATGAAAGAGCTAGGTAGACTTTGTAGGACATATTGTGCTACCAGACATACACGATGGGCTAAGTTAATTACAGAATTTGAAAAGATATTAAATGAATTGCCTCACTTAAGTACTGGTTTACCACCACTTGAGATCTTAGGTAAACGTATCATAGGAGTACCTTTATTAACTGCTATTCCTTGGCCTCCATTAAAGAAAATTAATCCTATACAGGAAAATGATATTAAAGAACAACTGATTAAAAACGCTGAACAACGAATCAGGAAGTATAACGAGCAAGCTAAGGTACCCTGTTACCAGATTGGAGATTTGGTACTTGCTTTGTCTCATCCTAAGAGTCGTAAAGAAAACAAAGAATGCAAGAAGTTTTTCTTTTTATATGAAGGCCCTTATGTAGTATGCAAAGTTCCTCATACGAAGGCTGTAATGTTGCAAGAGCCTTCAACAGGAATAATAAACGCACTTTATAATGTAAGTCAAATTAAGCCTTTCTTGCCGAAAGAGGGGTGAGAATGCGTAACATAGTAACACGATCATCCAACCGACTGACGAGAATTAGATTTTGACACAAGACGATGACTAAATTTTAAAAGAAGTCTGTTAAGTATAAGTATGTTTTTATACAGCTCACCGAGGAGAGATCTTGCATTGTGTGTACAAAGGCAACATATATAGTACACTGTACTCCTCAGCGAATACACATAATGAATATGATGTGACTTATGTCGTAGGGTAGAGAGTCTATCCATATTAGGAGATATTCTCTATAAAATGAATTTATTAAATTTTTCTTTTAGTCTTAAACTATAATAAGACTACAAAGGTACATATGAGATTTTAGCAGTAAATGGCAAAGGAAACTCAGATTGTAGTCGTAATAGGAATGGATGTTAGTTTATATTAAATGAAATGTGGACCATGAGGTCTCCGAAGCTACGGCTTGCGAGAACTTAGTGATGTGTCTTATATATAAGTTTGCATGGGCCAAACTTGACACTATCACAGTTCTCATAGTTAGGTAATACTGCATCTATTATCCTAAAATACGTAAGAAGGCCGAAAGGAAAGCGCCGTGTCGATGTTTCAACGACAATGCAATTTAATCTTCTTATGACCTCATGTAATTAAGAAATATAGAGAATAATTATATTCAGAAGACAATATTTATTTATTTATATATTTCTTTTTTTCCATATACGTATGGTGTGGTAAGTACAAAGAGTGTACAAAGGTACATTGGTATAGCGTAGTGAGGGTCTCAACGGGTGACTGGAAAAATTTTACTTGAGGCGACGTAATGTCGAAAGTTTTTATGGTAGTGTTTTAGTCATAACTACCAATTATATAAGGAAGCAAATTAAGAATGGTTAAGGTATATGATATCTTATTGAGACTAGTTCACTATAATTGTGAATTTAAAGTACGAAAATAATAGAAGTAGGTGTAACTTGGAGCAGTTGGCAATACGTCAGAGACGTTACGTTGACACAGCAACTGGTCGTATTATTTCGATAACGTCCATGATGAAGCGATTATTTATCATTTTATCGGTAGGTATATACTACGAGAATTATTAAACTGATTAGACTTATAATTTTATAGGTCAAATAATTTATTTCCGAGATAGTTACAGAAGACATAGTTTATGTACGGTGTGTTCACTATAATAATACGTGGTTGATCCTTTTCTGACCTAACCATATTTCAACAATAAGAAAGATTTTCCTAAATTTGTTTAGGGAATAAATTGTATTTTTCGCATTTGAATAGAAATTAATTTAAACAAGCGCATTCTGATATGAAGGGGGGGGGGGGGGAATTTATTCCATAAAATATCTAGGTAATAACCTCATGAGAAAATATTTGACACTGATTTATTACTGTTTGGATATTCTGTCAGACAATTATCATATGCACATAGTTCATAAAAGTCATACAAGATTTTAATGTATTACGAAGCCAAGTAAGAAATATGATGACAGTACATTAGTGGTGTAAATACAATACACAGCCATTCAGAGTCTATACATAAACTTTCTTTAAGAGAACAATAAACTATTTTCTTTTTTTAAGATAAAAGTTATGTGACATTCAGAATATTACATGGACAATAAAACCCATGACTAACTAAACTTGTTTGAAGTGACTCTCGTCGTGTTTGTGTGGAAACTGTTTAATGAATTAAAGTATGGCTCTAATAATTATCACGCATAGCTTATGAAGCAGGACTTCTTATCTATTCCAAAAGATTAGCTAAAAGAATTTTATTTCATTCTGATTACCTGCTAAACTGAGCTTGCGGGTGGGGTATGTAGTGGGACGGATTATTGTCTCCGCTATATAACTCTGTCAGCTCAGTTTGTGTAGGATAACTTACTTATATTTCTGTTCTTAAATGATTTTTATGTAAATGTTTAATGTTATATGATTCTTAAAGAAGTTTTTTTTTTGTATGTCTTTTCATGTTCCATGTACTGTGAGGCGAGTCAACCTACGAGGGCAACATCTTCGACGCCGATTACAAGGAGTAAATATCCGGCCACATCAAGTCGCGGGTCGACGGCCACGAGGCAAGAAGATGTTGATCTCTGCGGTTGTCGTCGCAAGAGTTGACATTATTATCGAAATTTCATGTTAAAACAACAAATTTTTAAAGTCAGTTTCCTTTTGTCTGTCAATGAGTACATATGTAATGTCATAGAAAGCAATAAATGTTATCGTGTTTAAACTTGACGAAAGTGTCAGAGTACATCATTTATGAAGAATTATTTTACGATAAATAATATATTAACGAAACGAGGAGAATATGTAATTTAAATATTCTTAAATCTGAAGGAAGATTTTTTATGAATTTTTATTGGTGGAAAAGTTACGTCAAGAAGACTTCGATAAAATGTTTCTTTTAGAACTTTGATTAATCGATCATACACATCGATCGACAATCATTGAAGAATACTTTTTTTTATATGTGGCTATAGCAACGACCACAAACTGAAGAATTTCTTTTGACGGTCTTATCTATGAGAGAATTCAGAAATATTTTAACAAGAGTGACTGTTAAAGACTTCTTCCCTCTGCGCAAGAATCTGATTTTGAAATATTGCAACGTATAAAGATTTTACATGAACATATATTTTTATTATTATTTTATATAAATTTTTATGGGCGAGTGGACACCTCAAGGATTACGAAGTCTGACACGGCCACATTCAACCCTAATCATACAAGACGAGTGCTTTTGAAGATAAGGTTTTAGCACACGTCCCGCCGTACGAAGAGGTCGTTCCGCCGCATGGCGTACACGTAATGTTATAACCATGAAATAATGGGTGAAGTTGAAATACCATAGTGTTTAGGAGAATATTGTCGGAAGATGAAGAACTAGTTTGGAGATACCGATACATCGATCTAAGGTAATATTTACATTTAACCCTCCGCCGGGCGCAGTCGGCCTCACAGGCCAGCAAAACACTTTTTTGATTCCCGTGCTTAACACTGGTGGCCCAGCGGCCCGCCTCTCCGTTTACTCGCGTAACTTTGGGAACCTCACACAGTGCCGATCCGCAGGCTGCCGTCGATTTCCACGCGGATCACGGGGAACTCCTTGGGCCTCACAGGCCGTCTGCGCCCGATTACGTTATAGTTTTTAAGCTGAGATTTTTCAAGATATTTTCATTTTATTACTTCGTTTCAATCAAAATAAATCTGTCCTCTGTGATTTTCACCGTTACCTTCGGGAAAAAAGGAGACTTTGACGACCCTGGCCCTTCAGACTGAGTGCGCCTGATCGAGTTCTAATTTCAGTTTTCCTTTCTTTTCCTACGTTATCACATCCATATTTTCTGCTGAAATGTCCAGAAAAGTATATTATGCCTTTAAGCCAATGATCTTGTGGAAATAATGCGCCTCCTCGAGGACGAAACTGCTGAAGATCCATCCGCGCTCGAAGATTTAGTCGATGAGAGAGACACCCACTCTCAGGATGAGGTAGAAGGAGGCAAGGAGGACTCAGAAACTGAACAGGAAGTTTAGGGAACAGCTCGGGGATATGACGAAGAGAAGAAAATATGAGAGCAGTTTTTATTTTGGAAACGATAAGACGCCGAAGTAGTCTAAGTAGATACCTTTTACTATTCATAGTGTGAAGAGTCACATCATTATTACAGAACATCCAGTGTAAAAGATATTGCTACAAATGACGCCACCAATTGCAAAACCTTGTGTCATCAACTTCTAACGGGACAATTTAACCTGTGTATGCTATGAATATATGTGGAATGTCGATTTGGCTACAAACTCGACTGAAAAATTTTTTACCCCACAAGGAACAGGAAAGTTCTCCCACATTACCTCCCAAATGGCTAAAACGTCGATAATGCGTGGCTGAAACAAGAGTTAGGAGGATGAATAATCACTAATGTTCAGCTTGTCAGCAACCAATCTGCTTGAGCGACGTATACGTTCTGTGCCATACCTGTGTTTCAGCTGTTGATTTGGGAGCTATAGCATCGGTTTTTGGCTGCAAATGTGGCGAGAAAAGATGATTCCATGACAGAATAGACTGCCCAATGTCCTTTAAAAATAACTTCATTACTTTTATGGATGTCTGTTCGACCAACTTTTAATGTTCTTTGTTGGGACTTGGTAATTTTGGTCACTTTAGTTTGCGGTGTATTGTGTTCAATAAGTCCGTTATTATGCTTTAAGTTTGCTCTAATTCCTTCCTTTAGATCCTCTTCAAGACTAGCCAACACGCATTTTGAATTTGATTTAACATGGCGGAGCTAGTCCACAAATTATGTGGGTGGCCTCTCAGACCGGGTGCCCCTGATTTTGTTTCATCTGGAGGTGCGCCCGACGGAGGGTTAAGGATGGACGGGTCAACTGCAGAGGGAAAAAAATCCAATTTCGGTAAGATATTGCAGTCCTCGAAATCCAGACGTTGTCACAAAGTATGGGTAATTTGAGCTCTAATGGAGGAGTTCTTTCAGAATTCTGTGTATGCAGTAGGCGAAAGGATTCTTTCACTATAGATTCCAACCATGTAACACCTGCTATGGTCGGCTGCAGCAATCGGGCGCGTCTCCGCCAGGGAGAGGTTTTGCGCTCATCTGTCCCTAACTGCAGAAGAAAAAAATGTAATATTTCCAAACGCGTTTAGCATAACTGCAGTGTGCCAATAAGAGAACTTGTAACCTAGATTCAGTGCATAATAATAAATAAATGTGGTGACGTGTGTGTCTCCGAGGATCTGATCCCTGTCTGTTTCGTAGTGGAGGAGGAGGGTTTGAAGGATCACGTGGACAGGTATGTGGTGGAGAGATGACTACCTGTTGATTTACTTGTTGTTGGTTAGCAGATAGAAGGCGCTTATACATCGAAAGTTATGATGTGTACTTCGTTGATCTATGTGTCTATTTACCTTAAAATGGTCGCTAAAGGGAGAGAGTATTACAATGTTTAAAATTGTTTTTCAGCATTACACCGTAATTCTTGTTAAAAATACATACGAAGAACAATATGGGAGCATTATTTTCCGAGAACAATAAACGGCGAAAATTGTTCCATAGGTTGTCGAAATTAAAAATGTTATATGCAAATTAAAACAAATCAAATTTTGGAGTAAGGATTGCTGCGGTGTCTCGTGGCGCGCTTAATAAATATGCAGTTTAATCGGCTGCTGACCTGGCGGGGCGCAGTCGCCGTAAGAGTGCCGTACGCTCCTGTCCTGGGTGTAGGGGGCGGCTGGTGGGGGCGGTGTTGTTTGGAGATGTCGATGCGGTCATGACAAACATCACTAACTGTGGTATTGTTTGCTCTGTCCTTCCGGGTAGGGTGGGTGGCGGTGCGAGATCTTATCGCAAGGCTAGATCGTTAAGTGCGTCGGTCGGCAGCTCCAGGGTAGCGGCGCGGCGCGGCGCACGGCGCGGGTGGTGCGGGGCGCGGTTTGATATGCCCAATCAACGCGCCGGGGCCGACGGTGGCGGACACCGTAAGTGCACTGCACCCTCACCGTAAGTGCACAACGCTAGCTTTTTGGCGTATGTACGCCATTGTCCGGAGGCGGCTAGCAAGTCTGTACCCGCATGATGTGATGACAGTCTGGAGTTGTTATTTCACTGTGCAGGGCAGAGGGGTGGGGGCGAACGAGCGCCGGTCTGGCGGTAGCCATCCAGACGAGTTCTGTTAAGAGTAACAGCACGTCGTTGTCAATCATCCCATTGTCCAGAGGCAGGAGCCAGCCAAGTGGGCTTTTCGTTGGGGGTGGACAGGTCTGGACATGCCGGGGGCAGCAGCCATCTTTAATTTGGGACAGGCGTCGAGAAGGGGTTGAGGTGGGTTTTCCGCAGTTGCTGTCTCTTGGATGACGTCGTAGGAGGTGGGGGAACAGGTGGGAATAGTCCTGGGTTTTCCCCAGCCGCCATCTTGCACTTGGGGCCGGCCCCTGGATGGGGTGGGGTGAGGATCGGTTTTCCTCGGCCGCCCTCCTGGATTTGGGGCACTCCTCTCAAAATATAACTTCTACCATTTGCCTTAACTTTCATACGGTGCATGGGGGAAGCTACTTTGTAACATAAAAATGGATCCCAAAGTACCTTGGTCACGCCATAACTTGAGAAAAGCTCGGCCGATTTCACAGATCCTTTTCCGTTTTTTTTATTATTCTCAAAACAAGGGTTGTATGAAGTAAAACTGGAATATTTGAGAACAAAGTACGTTTTTTAATGTGACCCTTCTTTTTTGTTGCATATAAATCCATAGTTTTGTTCCGATATTGATGAAATTTTGCACACTCTACCTTAAAAAAAGAGAAATGTCACAGTCTATGAAATTTCCTTCAGTGCATGGTGGAGGGTACTTACGAAATTTTACAAAATGAATTTTTGCACACATCACCTTTAAACCAAGAGGAAGATCATAGGGTACATGAATGTTTGAATGGTATACGACAGAGAGTATCCTGCAGAAAACTTTGCGGAGAAATGGAAAGGTTGAACAGAGAGATGGCAGGAAAAGAGGTGGATGCAGAGAGAGGGGGAAGGGGATGTGGACTACAAGACTGTAGGATAAATAAACACCTGGGCAAAGCCGGGTTTACAGGTAGTATGATATAAAATCTTCATAACCTCAGAATGGTTTTCGTCAGGTCATTCAAACTGCACTGTTGGCCACGAGTCGTGGTGGAAATTAGTATCGGCAAGCTCAAACAGCCTGTTAGTGTCCGCCATTTGCACGTAAAATTGTGATGGCACAATGTCCCTGAAAGTATAGCTCCTGTGAAGGCCTAATATACGACCAATAACAGCGAAACTGCTCTTCCAAATTAGTTTGCATTAGAGTTGAAGCTGAAGATATGTGTGGTGTGCTGGCAATCGATAATTTGATTGAACGGTTGTCGATAGTGCGAAGCAGGCAGCCATTCGTTCTTACGTGCCGATCAACGACTTCGGGAAACAGGCAGCTTGGTAATGCGCCACAGTAACAGACGAAGACCTGCAAGAAGTGAAGAGACGGATTCTCATGTCAGTCGCTGCAGTCGCTGGTGTCAGTCTCATCTCTGTGTGGCGTATAGTACACGGCCACAGGTTTCACTTGTACCTAAATGATCGTGTTTATGTCACTGAGCCCACATACCCAGATGATCCAAAACGGCGCATCATCAAGGACGCATGTCGCTCCGTCACACCTGCGATGTTACATCTCGTCCGCAGATCCTTTCGACGGCGCATTGCATTGTGCGTTGAGGAATATGGAAACACATTTGAACATCTCATGTAAATCAAATTCCCACCGCCATAACGTCCATCACCCACCACACAGCCATGTATTATGTACAACGTGTGGTATCTGCCCCTGAGACTTTGAAGGGTTGTAGCTCCCAAACTAACTGTTTAAATTGACTTGGACGCAGCTGGTTTCAACAATTCCAATGCCCGATAGAAGAAACTATTGTTCCATTTTAAAAAATATATGTTTGCACTGTAACGCTGTGGAAAATGATACAATAAACTATGTTCATAGCTCCCCAGAAAGTGTAACATTTCTTGTGTTGACCTACCGCATTAAAATTTCCCGTCACCTATTATTTTATAAGTGACAGAGGCAAACACACTTAGTGAAACACCCTGTATATATATAAAGTTCTAATGTTGAACCGAGTCCGTGCTGCAGGAGTAAGGAACTTCGCTTTAATTTGGTGACTGTGTGTAAGCTGTATTCCCCTCCTTCGGCTACTGATTCAGTCTGCAAAGCTAATTGGGTGAATTGCATACAGCAGACTTGCCTGGATAATTCAGCCGCCTAATCTCGAAGTATGGCTCCCTACAGTATTACAATGATTTCACACATTGATATGATTTCGAGTCCTGAATCGTTATCTTTAGTCAACAGATTCAAAAACGGATAACGCGTTAATATTCGTAAGGAGCAGCATCAAGACAAGGGACGGGAATCGGATGATCCGGTAGACAACAGCAGTAAATTAAGCCTAGGGAGCAATGCGTTCTTAGAAATTTAACATACTTCACATGGAAACAAGTAGGTCGCCTTTTAACCATATTTTCAGAGGATCACGGAACAGTGCAACAATTGAACAACATCTGAGTAAAAAAATATTACAATTTGCCTTGGTTTTCAGATCCTGACATTTGTCCCTGTAGTTAAATTCAATTACAAACAGCAAAATTATAGATTCGAAAACCTTAAGCCTACAAAATCTCTTACGCATAAAGTAGGACTTTCATCCCTACTATAAAGGGAAAAGATGGATATTTCAATAATTTGTAGCCTAGAAATCAATCGCATGCAAAGTTTACCGTACGCGCTACAACAGAACTGGTATAGAGATATGTGACCTTGAGAACAGGGAGATATCTAGTGAACAGGACTACATACACTAGGATTTGCTAAATTAGCATCCCTTCCCAAGATACTTTGCAAAATTGTCTTGTAATGACAGATAATCTGAACTACTCACAACGTCAGTGAAAATTCTGTGTTAAACCGCGAACAGAAATATTAGCAAATTCAACAGGCTTTCTGGCCACAAAGTAATTATTTATTGTTTAATTACCATCCCTTCCAAAATAGTTTGCCAAAATAGTCTTGTACTGACATAATCGTAATTACTTAGAACGTCAGTGAAAATTCTAAATGTTAAACTTCGAACAGAAATATTAACAAAATCAACAAGCTTTCTGACCACAAAGTAGAAATAGCGAATGCTATTGCAATGAAAAGACTCATTCGAGGTCAAACGAATACAATCTTCATGAAAACCCTTACACCTTTGTTCGGTAGCAAACATATTAAACTAATGAATTTCGTCAACCAAAATACTGATAAATTTGCAGGAACTTGAATTTCTGAAACCGTAACAACAGAGTTTGAACTGACGGGGCTAATTACGATTAAACCCTCCGTACTTGACCATAGTGGAAGCAGCATCTGCAGCACTCTCCCGTCACGTCCGTGTTCTCGTCTCTCCGCCGGAACCTTCGTCCGCACGCGAAACCGAATCTGGTTTTCGCGCCCAGTGTTCCTCCTGGTTTAAGGCCTCCCTGCCAAAGCTCAGCACCCAAGGCGCACCCACCGAACTAGGTATCGTCTGCAAGAGGCATTAGCTGTTCGGGTTCTCAAACTAACCTATCTCTCAGCTCTCCAAGACCAGTTCTGACATTTGCCACCACCAGCACAGTAAATACAGTATGCCCTCCTCTCGTTCTAGGAAAGGTCGGGAAGGATAAGCAAAGCATGATGCAAGTCAGAAAATATGATGGAGAAATAAACAAAGCCAATTCCATTCTCATATCCTTGGGTGAATGAAACAAGTTAAAGTAAAGGCCCCACGGCCGACTGATCACCTAAATAAGCGCCACTTGCGATGGCAAGTGAATAAAGTTGATTTTAAAACTATTTAAAATCGTGAAGCTGAGTGACAGTACCGTTTCAGTGTTTGTAAATATATGGGACTTACCTATACTGGTTATGAGTCGCTAGGCATACCAATTACTTAAACTTATGCTGAGTAAAACAAAGACACTCCCGCCTGAGGGAGGACTCGCATCTCCGCATCGGCGCGCTCCGCAGCTAAGCGCATTAGAACGCTCGGCCACTCCATTGCGGAGCACAGGAAATCCATCAGAGGAGCCGTAGAGCATATGGCAATCAACCTGAAGGAAGTAAGACAAATTGTTGTTGAAGACCAGCCTCTCTTCCCGTACAAAACTGAAACTAGTCAGCTTTTAAGCAGATTTGGTCGTCAGAGAATCGGCATTTCGCGATCGAATAGTCTCTTCACCCTCAACGCTGATTTAGTGTGGCGAGAAGTGTCCAGTAACCGAATAATCGGTACTTCATATCTTGATAGCACAGTGGCTAAAGCCGTCGGCATGCGGAGCGTGTATCTGAACGAGTGCGGCCAACGTGGCGAGCTCTGACGTCACAACGTGCGGACCGTACGTTGGCGAGGCTTTCCCAGCGTGTCGGGAAGTATAAAGAATGCCAGATATTCTCAACGTGCGTCTGAACAACCACCAGTAAGGCGGAAAAACGCCACCGACGTCACACCACGTGGGTATCCGAGAGGGTGCAGCTCTTTTCCATAGAGAGATGAAGACGCCATATTGGTCCTCGTATTTCATGGTTTCATGTATTTAACTTAGGTCTTCTGAATGTATGACATTTCAAAGCAAGTAAAAGTAACTGAGTAAATTGAGAATCTTTCGAAAAGCTGACACTAGAGGTACTATTTGTTGGAGTAAATAACTGGCAACATCTTATACGTGGTTAAAAAATTTCCGTAGTACAATAACATGCCGTTTCAAGGCAAGGCGGTCTGAAAGTCTATCAACACGAATTGTTCTTCACATCATTTGTTATAATTACATGTCAGCAAACGACATATCTCGAAGTATTGTATACAATGCGTCTAATACCTTCGTCGATGATACCTAGACGCGTCAATGGCTGTAGCGTGGGGAGCGAAGTCGTGGACTTTGAAAGAAGACATCCAACGGCGGTAGTTCAAGGCTCGTTAAATCATTTTTTTTTTCTTCTTTTATTCGCGTTTCCTTATAGGCGCAAATACTTTCCTATAAATTTCATGGAAGTATACTGCATAATATTCGATGCTATGTAAACTTAAGTGCGTAACGTATGAGGAATGAAGTTGTTGGATTCGTTTTATGTTCAAATGTTTGTAAAGCTTATGGGACTTAACTACGGGGTCATCAGTCCCTAAACTTACAAACTACTTACGAACTAGGACGGCACAAATATCCATGCCCGATGAGGTATTCGAACCCCCGACCGTAGTGGCCGTGCGTACCGTGAATGAAGCGACTCAGGGTAAAATACGCACTTTATTGTTTCACGTCTTGAAAATTACATGTTCTTAACGTTCTGCTACTGAATAGTGACATGACAGTTGAAGAATGATCTTTACGTTTTACTAAAAAGCGAGACTGTTGCAATAATGTTTGCCTCATGTGAAAGCGTTTTCTAATTTTATATCGCACAGTTTGTCATGAAAGTCTTATAATTCGCTGCACTTATTGACATAAAATGCAACTTTTATAAGAGGCTTATGTTCATCGATATTTGTTGTTACTTATGCAGGCCTATATCAACAGAACATGACGAACATACGCACAAGCACTGATATAGTGGTAAAGGAGGGATTCCAGTCCCTTCATTTGGTAAACAGCGTGAAGCTGCCGGCCGCTGTCGCTGGAGCGCGCCGCAGTCGCAGGCAGCTCGCCAGGGCGCAAGTGGCGCCGTCTGCCGGCGTTCAGCCGCACGGGGCACTCGGCTCGCCAGATAGTTTCATGCCCGTTAAGCAGAGTGACCGTGATTTCGACAAGACGTGGATGATGCCAGGCGGAGCTCGACCGTACGGAAGCAGGAGAACGGCTGTCTGCTGGAGGAGCAGCTTGGCGATCGCATCGCGGCCGAATCTTGACACATGCGACTCCTTTCTGTGGGGCAACATTAAAGGCGTCGTGTACAGAAATAAACCCAAAACCACTGCTGAAATGGGAATCTCATTTGGGAGGTGATCAAAAGCATCGATATTCAACCCGTTGAAGCATTTAGTTATTCGTCTGTGCCACATCATGCCATGGAAATGTGCATATCAACATCATCTACATGTTTATGGATACTGTGGAAATCACACTGAAGTGCATGGCAGAGGGTTCATCGGACCACTTTCATAGCATTTCTCATTAGTCCTACTGTCTAATAGCTTGCAGGGGAAAACGAACACTAAATCTTTTTGTTTTTGGTGTGATTTACTCTTATTTTATTTGATGGTCATGTCTTCCTGTGTAGGTTGGTGCTAGCAATATATGTTCGCATTCTGAAGAGAAAGTTGATGAATGAAATTTCGCAAATAGATGTCCCCGCTACAAATTACGCCTTTCTGTTAATAATTTCCGCCCCAAGTCGTGCATCATTTTCGTGACACTCTCTCCTAGGGGGGATGATAGAAAACGTGATGCCCTTTTTTGTATGTTCTCCAAATCGTCCATCAGTCCCACCTTGTGTGGAACCGACAGTGCGCAGCAGTACTCCCAAATAGTTAGCACAGGTGTAGTGCAGGCAGTTTATTTCACAGAAAAGTTGTATCATCTATTTGATTGAATTTATGGCCAGTAAGTTTGTTTGATTAATCGTGTAACTGAAGCTTAACGGATTTCTTGTAGTGGTAATATCGATGACCTCACACCTATCAATATTAAGGGCCAATTGCCAATTTTTGCACCTTGTAGATATGTTATTTAAATCATTTTGCAGTTGTTTTTGATCTTCTCATGACTTAAGTAATCGACAAATTACAGCATCATACGCCAACAGTGTTTATAAGTAACAGTAGGGACCTTATAACACTAGGAAACGCCCAGAAATCACTATACTTTAACTGGGGAGGTGAATATTCACAATAAAACTAATGACGTGGAGTGTTCACAGCGCCCTACGTATATACCATACTGAGGTTAGTAATTTTTTCTTAAATTGTTTATTATGCAGTAAACATAGCATTTAGTCTTTATTAATTCATGTAAGTACAATTTTAATCACTGATGAACTCGAATAATTATCCGTAACTGATAAATCAATAATATGTGTGAAATGGTTTCAAATGTTCATATACATACATTTTTTTCCAAATTAATTAAATAAGAAAAGCTGTAATCATTTTCAAATTACAGAGAGATGTTAACATACAAAGAAACAGACATTTCTATATAATTCAAAATAATAATTCGTGTCAAAAGTCTAGAGAAAACTCACATTTCACCACTGGACATTTTCGTCATCATTGGAACAAGATTTTGGGTTAATACATCTACTGCAGGTGATTTTCATTTGATTTAAACACGTGAATTGGTTACACTTGCAACAAAAGATTTTTTCTTTTGTCAGCATTTCTTGCGCAATCCATGCATCTACCAGATGTGCATTTATTTCTTTGAGCTGCTGGAATATACTCTCCCAGCTGCCTTCAGCCGGGCAGATATTGGTACAGCCGAATTTGAATCTCTTTTTAAAACCTAAGCATGCATATAAATGTTGGTGCACTCTACTACTGAGCGAATTTTTTGCGCATTTGTGAACACAGCAAAGCATTCTACGGCAGTCGTAGTATTTAGCAATTACTGTGGTACTAGGAAGTTGAGTTACTATATTTTGCTTCCATGATCAGATATTATTCGGCTTAAGTGTAGTCATCCATTTAGTTACTTCTTCCTCACTAAGCATAAACCTCTGCAGGGCCATATCTTCACCAACAGTCATCAGATTGACCACTTGCAGTTGTATGATCGTTTTATATTCACGGTTCTTCCTCTTTACTGTCATCGGAATCTTCAAACTGTGGAATCTCACAGTCTTCATGATCATTGAAACCTCTCTCCGACAACCTTCATAGACGTTTTTTCTCTTCCCCATATGACATCATGATGTGCTCAGCTCGACACAGAAATTCATACTATTAGACAGTTGGGGTGTTATCAGCAACCAGCGTTTAAAACTCGTTGTTTATAGTGTTGCGTACTTTCAAAAACATAAATAATGGTTTCGCAACAATGTGCATCCGTTTTAATGAAGGTAACAAGCCGCTCATCAGTGTTCTCAACACGCTTCACTAAATACTAGGAAACGTTTAGAAATAGGTTGCTGTGAATTCTCCACATCCCCAGTTAAAGGCTAGATATCGAACATGTCGTTAACTAAATCAGTATATCAGAAGCGACTTTTACATCTTGAGTAAAATATGTGCACGTCCTTGACTTTAACTAATTAACGTTTTGTTTCATATAGTTCAATACTTGTCGTCCTGTGTAAGACTGCAGACGTTTATCATGCGAGATGGTGCAACGCTGTAACTCTCAACAATTTACGAAATCTTTTCCCCTCGCAGTATTTGATTTGTGTATCGGTATCCTACACAGTGAGTTACGAAATATGCGTGTTACGAGGAACAGACGCAAATGTCTAGAAAATTTACGGTGGACGTAATTTAAAAGAGACGCGAGAGTTTTCGCTCCAGAGGTCGGTGTACATTTTAGGGACTAAAGTCGCCGCGAGAAATGAATGGCGTTTTTAGTGGCGCTCCCATTCCAAAACACGCCTGAAATACGTCGCGCTGGCAGAGGCCCCTGGCGGGCGCAGTTTTCGGCAGGCAGGTCACGGCGCGGTTCGGGCGCCAAGTAAAACGGGAATTTCTTGCTGGCGCGCAGGCCGCTGGCACCGCGAACCGCATGGCGGAGGCGGAGGCGGCGTTCTCCGCCGTTGAAGGCGCCATCTATAATTGGCGCGTCGCGCGGTGGGGGCGCCAGGAACGCCAGGAGCAGGACGAGCGGCCGCGGCGTGCCTGCTGCCTGCATGTCGGGAGCGTGGCCGGGGAGGCGGCGATGTTGAGAAAGTAGCCTGTTGTTAAAATAAGCAAAATATCGGGTACCTGAGATCCGGAAATGAAAGTTAAAACGCTCACTGCTGCTCTAAATTACTTTATGAGTGGCCACAGTAGATGCGCAGCGGAAATTTATATAACTGCTCACTCCTTAATGGAGCAGCCAACGTTTTAACAAACACAAAATCAATGATAAAAAATAAATGAATAGATAATTAAACATGCGACGGGCAGCATGAAAGCATAAAGCAGAGGTTTGACACTTTAGAATTATAATCTGTTCAAATAAATGTGCGGAACCAAATTATGTACAAACGTTATACGAAAGTGAATTAAATCATATAATTATTGCCCATATTAAAATAGTTTTTGCCCTTCATGAATATGGAGGCAAAGTGGGACGATATTTTGAAATACACAATGGGTAGCTGAAAGCAGATTCATTCATTCACACACACGCGCATAATGCCTGGCAGTACATTACAATCCTGGAACACGTGAAAGCAGCGGCGAAACGAAGCGTCGGCTGCACTTCACGAGACGGCGGGTGTCTTGATCACAAATTTTAAATTATACTGTGCACTAAGCTAACTAATGTGGAGGGAGGCAGCGGCTCACTATTCTTACGTACCATGTGGTGTGCGACCACGGTGAATTTCATAATATTTACAAACAGAGATTAATCTTGAATAAGCAAGTAAAGCAAACGCGACAATTCCTATAGAATAAAGCTAGTATTAATAAAACCATGGCTGAAGGCCAAAGTAATGACCGTTACAAAAGCACATCGTGCAATCCGTCCTACAAGACAGGAAAGACGGAATCAAACAAGAAAATGTAAGAAATATGTAGTAATATAGTAAGGACAGTTTACAACTCACCGCAAAGACGTGGTGACGAGCTGCGACAAGCACATACAAAAGACACACACATACAACACATTCAGCTATCGGCCATGGCCTTCTTCAGAAAATAGAACACTCACACAATCACAGAGGCACACAACACTGCCGCACTTCGAATCACGCACTACAGCGGATTGGGGATGGGAGGAGGGGGGAGGAGAGAGGGGATAGGAAGGTTACGTGACGGTGGTGGGGATGGGTTTAACGAGATGCAGTTTAGGAATGGAGTGGGGAGGCGGATGTGAGGGAGAAAATAAAATAAAATAAATTAAAATAAATATATATACAACATGCGTGCACACTGGAAGTACACAAGACCGCATACACACACACTTGCAGTGTGCACACATTTTGTATATATATTTATTTTACTTTATTTTATTTTATTTTCTCCCCTCACCCGCCTCCTCACTCCATTCCTAAGCTGCATCTCGTTATTCCCATCAACCCATCCCCACCACCGTGACGTAACCTTCCTATCCCCTCTCCCCTCTCCTCACCTCCCCGCCCCACCCGTCCCCGATTCGCTGCAGAGCGTGATTCGAAGTGCAGCAGTCAGCAGTGGCGGCTGTATGACTGTGTTGTGTGCCTGTGTGATTGCGTGAGTGTTCTATTTTCTGAAGAAGGCCATGGCCGATATCTGAATGTGTTGTATGTGTGTGCCTTTTGTATGTGGCTGTCGCAGCACGTCACCACGTCTTTGTGTGAATTGTAAACTGTCCTTACTATATTATTAATTCCAACCTGGACTTTCCATTATTATAAGAAATACTTAGCATACTCTCGGATACAGAAACGACACGAAAAGTCAGAAACAGCAAGTAAATTGAAACACACCAAGTTTACACATAGGCTGAAGGCCTCAAACGTGTATTCTAACTGGAGCAAAACCGGGCACAAAATCATCACTGGAATAAAACTGCAGATAATACTCGAGTTCTGTAAATTAGGAAACACTTTGCCTCGCAGTTACTCAAAAAAACTATCAATGAATATTGCCTGATCACAAGGAAGCAAAATCCTAACAGCGTACCTTCCCCTCAGCATGATTCGGCTGAGTACTTACTTCCGCAGTCGTCGGAGCCTGAATGAAGAGTCTAGACTAAAGCTCTAAGGCCCCGAACCCCCCCCCCCCCCCCATACATTGGATGCAGAGTGCGTCCAGAGACTAGTGTTTACAACCCTTGCTACCTGGCCAAGACAATTCCCTATTACACCGCTGCCAGAGATGTCTCTTCTTCCAAGACTTGGTTGGTACGTCACTAAGAACACGGCTACCTCGCCGTATTGCCAAGTAAGCTTGTCTGTGGCCATCCAACAGGCGCTAGCGCAGACGACAATCGAAGCCATGCGCTCTTAACTACAGCAAAACGAGGCTTGGAGCGGGAGTCGCCGACTGTAAGCCATGAGCGGCAGTCAGTCAGTATTAAGAGCAACCTCCCACATACACATGAACACTCAAATTCAATCGCACAGATGGAAGCATATATAAATGTGCACGAGCACTGACTTCCCCGAGCTTAGACGAACCCACTACAGTCTCAATTTCTTCCTTAACTGTCTCAGCAGCATTGCGCCTTGTACTCGGTAGGCCACTACGGTGTCTATCGTCTAAACAACCCGTCTATCGTCTAAACAACTTCTAAATCATTCTCGCCACAGCTGCATTCGTCAACGGACCTTTACCCGTTTGAATCCCCTTCCTATGGATCGTAACGCTGAACTAGCACATCCCCATTCTGATAATATAGCTTCACTAAAAGTGCTTTTTCAGGTAACGTCAACATGCTGCGACTGCTGGTGTATCTGACTCCCTCTTTCTTTACAGCTCGTTTTATATACGATCTTCATGCGCAGTCATTGACGTTTTGCCGTTCAGCGTCAACTGTCAATTTTATACTGATTTTCTGATCACCCGGTATATGTAAAGGGTCGTGGTGGGGGGGGGGGGGGGGGGGTAAGCGCCGAAACATCGACGCACAGACGAGGACGGGAGGGGGAGGGTGACTACGAAGATCCAGCACTGGAAGAAGTGGAGCCTCCTCCACCTGAATCACCAGCAGCCACTGATGCTCGCCTAGTCAAATCGCCACCCAGCACAGAAGAACTTCGTCATCCGCTCACTAGAAATCCTCGCGCAACACAAAAGCTGAACTCAAACAACTACGAACAAGAACTCTGGCCAATGGCTACAACCACAACGTAATCCACACTGCCATGGAAACAAATAAAAGAGACTGCGAAAGGCAAGAAATCGAAAGAAAAAAAAGCATCTAGCAGGTCGTTTACCATATCTAAAATAAAAACCGTCACAGAAGAGATTGTTAAACATCTTCGCCGGTTCATTTCCAGCCTGTCCTCTCTAGTAGCCCCAAGATACAGGATGTGCTAGACTCCGCAGTGGAGTAGGTGCACTACACGCTGCTGAAAACAACTCTGTCATCTGCTCTCTGGAAAGTGATGAAGACAACAAAAAAAGCTGAACTCAGCCGGCCGCGGTGGCCGAGGTGACTGAGGCGCTCCAGTCACGGTCAGCACGGCCACTACGGTCGGGGGTTCGAATCCCCCCTCGGGCATGGAGATTTGTGCCGTCCTAGTTTGTAAGTAGTTCATAAGTAGTTTGTAAGTTTAGGGACTGATGACCCCGTAGTTAAGTCCCATAAGCTTAACAAACATTTGAACATTTTTGAACTCAAAAATATACCAACAACATTTATGGCTAATGGCTACACCCACAACGTTATCCACACTCCCATGAAAATAAAAGAGACAAACAGCGAAAGGCGGAAAACGATAAAAACTAACTAGCAGCTGGTTTAACATATGTAAGGAAAAATATCGGGTTCATTTGCAGGCTGTTTTTCTATAATAGCCGCAAGGTCCAGAATATGCTAATCTCAACAGTGGACAAATCAGATGTCCTACACATTTATGGAGTGTACAAGGTGAAATGCGAGTATGTGGAAGTATACATAGGTGAGACAGGGAGGGCAGTGGCAACGCGCATACGCGAACATTAACGCTACATTCGATTAGGCCAACGCAGTAAATCTGTAGCAGCCGGACACCGGCAAGGTTCCAGCCAAAAGATAAAATTTAACGATAACAGAATACTCGCTAAGCAACCAGGGATGGCTAAACGCAAGATACGGCCAGCCACCGAAATTTAAAACATTCTAGCCGCGGCGGAGCGCATTGAGGCGCTATGCTACGATGCGAGTGGCCGTTCCCCGTTGGAGATTCGAACCCCCCCCCTCCCCGGGTGTGGTCTTTAGTATAAGCTAGTTCATAAGTAGTTAGTAAGTGTAGGGACTGATGACCCCGCAGTTAAGTCCCATAGGCCTTACAAAGATTTGAACACTTTTTTAAAACATTCTAACACATGAATACAGGCTTTGCCCCCTCCTGGTTACAGCGAAACAGTGAAAGATTTCGCCAGAAGAATGAAAGACGCACCAGGTATTCCTATTCTCCGAACAACCAATACCAGTACATTAATGACAAATTCTGAATTACATAGTTGCATTTTCGAACAGTTTATTATATGTCCGTCCCGTGCAATGAAACTTCATACTCAAAGTTGTGAGTCACAATTATTATTTTTGGAACAAACTGACGCTACAAATTGCCCTCGGGATATATTAACTTCTTCACCACATTTTTTGGAGCAAATAGGAAGTCACTGGTTGTACGCAGTCAGTCAGCCGGCTAATATTTTTGCGCAGTGTTATGACAATGGTGTCGCTGCGTTATTACGACATTTTGTACTACATAGTGGGTTAATAATTAACGGCTCGTTCTGTTCCATCTCTGGCATAAATTTTCATTTACCGTCAACAATCACCGGTACAACATGTGTCAATTCATCCTTCCCTGTAATTTATTGGCCAGAAACTCCCATGCAATTATTTCCTAGTCAGAACTTATCATACGTCAATGAATCCCTCGAAAGTTTCCTTTTGAAATCACTGAATGTTTTTGTAAACTCACAACAGGGTAAAATTGATGCTAATGTAATGATGCAACATATTTTAAAATTGAAAGGAGAACATAAAACTAAAACAACAATTCTTGGAAGAGGTATATCTGGAAGCTTTGTATTGGTGTTTCTGATTTGTGCAATTTTCTGTTATTTACGACGACTTTCGAGCAGTAACATGTCAATCCATGAAATTCCGGTAAACTGGAATTCAAATTCTTACGTTAAGCATAAGCGTAATTATTTGTTAGGGTAGTGTATTCCTTGTTAAAATACTAGAATGATATCAGCTACAACGATTGTACAGTACAATAGCGGATAAAACACTTGTATATCGTAGGTTTGAAAGAATGTATATGGATACGTAATGTTTTGACTAAGAATTTCTGTATTTTACTGTAATAATGGTTCGGCCTCATGAGATGTTATCATAAGTTCAGTGAGTTATGTGATATATAAGGTTACAAAATGAAGACTAAGTAAGAAGTGATGCATTCAATTTGAAACATATGTTCAAATGTCTGTAAATCTATCGGACCAAATTGCGTGGTCATTGGTCCGTAGCTTACAAACTACTTAAACCTAGGTAAAGTAACTTAAGGACAATACACACACCCATGCCCCAGGGAGGACTCGAACGTCCACGGCGAGCAACCGCGCGCTCCGAAGCGAGACGCTTTAGACCGCTCGGCTACTCCACCGCGGCGTCCAATTTGAAGTGACGTCTGGTAATGATTCAATTATTTGTTGTTTCCGTTGTAGTGTGATAGTGACAACAGTGTGTAGAAGGGAAACGTGATTGTATGTGTATTTCATTACTAAATTCTGGGACGAATTTCGCCGAAGGGAGGAGGAATGTAAGGGTAATTAGTGATTATAAGTCTTTCAGTAATGAAAACGGAATAACCTATTAAAGTGGAAATGTAAAGTGTAACGCAAAGTTTAAAGCAGGGAAGCGGCCAGCAGCCAGCAGCAGGCACGTGGAGTCTCGAACCGCTGGAACAGCAGGTCACTGCGCAGCACATTCCGACGGCGTCACGCGGCCACGGCTCACGTGTTCGAGAAATCGCCAAGTTGACGAATCAGCTCAAGCGGCCATCGGGCAGCCATCTCACGAGCAGTAAGAATATTCATGCCCGAGGGGGGTCTCGAACCCCCGACCATAGTGGCCGTGCAGACCGTGATTGGAGCGTTTCAGTCCCCTCAGCCACCACGACCGGCGAACCAATAAATACCTGGACAATTCGGGCAGAAGGGAGTCATTCATTCGTTGCTTCGTGGATTCAGTCGTTGCTTCACGGATTCATTCATTCGTAGCTGGACTATGAGTTGTAGATGACTGTGAGGTTGTCAGCAAGACTGAAGTTCGGCACCATTCCGGCCGATCACGCAACCGACATTGGAGAAGAATGGACTAGGCGAGCAGTCGCGAGAAGGGAAGAAGAATTAAAGAAGACTTTCCGGGAACCCAGGCAGCTGAGTGGTCGATGTGACTGCGGCCTCTCGATAGCTGACCTGTGAGATTTAGTCAGTAAGCGACAGCTGCGGGAGAGGAGCCCAACTCTGCCCCTTTGATGGACGACGCACTCAGCCACACGGGTCACGGACGCCTACATGAGGTACTGGCAGTAATCGCAACGGGGAACGCGAACTGTTGAATAAAGCCACGCTACGGACTGTAGCGCAGACTCCGCGCCCGGCCTCGCCGCTGCTGCTGCCTTCCAATAAGAGAATAACTGAATGTAAGGATATTACCACAAGTATTATGTATATTTGTATATAAAAAGCTATCTGCTTCAACGCTGTTTCATTTCAATATCCTTCCACCACTGAGCCAAGAAAATTCACGTCCCACAAATGTGATTAGTAACAAATAAATAATAATATGAATATTTCGTGTGTTAAACTAAAAGTAACTGCCCATCCTGACAAATATCACTTATACAAGTTTATAGAAAAAGAGTAATAGCTGTAAAGTCAACCATTAATCATACAGATAACCCACATTTAGTAACCAGTATGATCAGAAGTAACCGAGACCACGTTACAACTTAATGGTGTAGTTGTATGAACTAAGAAATAGAGCCCAATGCTGGAGTCTTTGGGTTGTACGCTCTAGGAGCCAAGAGTGTGGCCCAAATAGAGCCACCAACGGTTTGCGGTCTGTAATGAGGGTAAACTTGGCCCCAAAAAGATACACATGGTATTTCTTAACTGTATAGACGATCGCCAACGCCTCGTTTTCTATCTGAGAATAGTTCTTTTGAGCAGACGTTAGGGTCTTGGACGTATAGGCTATCGGTTGTTCAGTACCATCATCACTGCGTTGCGCCAACACTGCACCAATGCCGTAGGGAGATGCGCCCACTGCCAAAACAAGGGGACGTGATGGAAAAAAGGGCGTAAGGCAGGGTGCCGAATGCAACAGGCGCTTTAGCTGTTGAAAGGAAGGCTCACAGGCATCTGACCACCGGAACTGCACACCTTTCTTCCGGAGCCAGTTGAGTGGGTGCATCATGTGGGCTGCTTGTGGGAGGAACTTTGCGTAATAGTTCACCTTTCCTAAAAACCACATGATACCTGAAGGAAAATATAACACTTTGATGCTGCTAAAAACATCGTGACATTCCAACCCCTTAACAATTACATCACTTAGAAACTAACAAATATTTAATATAGTCATGGAATAATTGACAGAAAACATAAATAGAAGCCTCAGTAGAAAAGGAACTACATGAGGGAAACTTTGTCCTACCAAATTAATATACAACAATTGAAAACGCTAAATGGTATGACTAAGATTTGCGAAAAACTCATAGATTTTCAATTCTAAATATCCTTACTATTGAAAACATGCGAGTTGTTTGACATACTCTACCTCTTCAATATCGTAATAAACACTACTTTCAAAGCTGGAATAGGACATTTTCTACAATTTCATACAGCAATCTTATTGAAATTTTACGAACAATTTAGAAACGTGGTCTCATCACGCCTCAAAATTTACACTGAATCACGTTTTTTAACTTATTATTACAAAACACTGTAAAACACTCCCAAGGCAAACATAAAAGCTCTTAACTTATTATTACAAAAACTTTGCAAAACACAATCCTAAAGTAAACATGAGAAATTTCAACATATTATTACAAAAATATAGCAAAACAGACTCACAAGACAAACACAAGTAATTTCAACACGTTGTTACAAAAACATTGAAAAAACCATTCCGAAAACAAACATGAAAAAAATCTTAATATATTACTACAAAAACATAAAGAAACATGGAAAGATACCTTCATGACATAGGCACAAAAACACTATAAGTGAGAAAATACAGCACTAAGCTCGTCGTGCTGTGCAACTGACAATTTTAAACACCATTAAGAAACAATATCCAGGTCAGCTACATGTTTCACTATAAAACGAACACTCTTTGCCGGCCGCGGTGGCCGAGGGGACTAAGACGCTCCAGTCACGGCCTGCACGGCCACTACGGTCGCGGATTCGAATCCCCCCTCGGGCATGGATATTTGTGCCGTCCTAGTTCGTAAGTAGTTCATAAGTAGTTTGTAAGTTTAGGGACTGATGACCCCGTAGTTAAGTCCCATAGACCATACAAACATTTGAACATTTTTTGAACACTCTTTGATGACACTTAACACACATCTAACTCTAGCCAAGGAGATGAAGAGGGCAGTTTCTTCTAGGGCGACTTGGAGGGTGCAAAGTTTCACTCGATAAACACTCCACGTCGTCACCAGACTCCTATCTTACGCAGAGCACTGCTTTGAGATGTTGGTCCCTTCTCATGTGGTCTCAGACTCAGAGAGCACATCGGTGTCAAAGCACTGTCCATCACCCTCCACTCATTTATCGATAAACCGACCGCCGCCTACGAACACCGTAGGGTAAATCGAGTGAGGTAGGATACTGTGGTGTCGCACAAGTACAAAGTGCGCGCCACCTACTTTCGCCGCGCGCCGCCATGCACGCACGGCGCGGCGTTCTCTCGACGACAGCCACGAGCGCCCTCTGCGACAACCCCGCTCGTGGCCACCACGGAAAGACACCAGGCACTTCGGACTGAGATAGCAACGAGTTAGGACCTTCGTAATCAGATAGGCACCAGTGAAGACTTTGCTATTGTAAAGGCACTAGGCAGGCCTCTAACAACTATGTATCAACATTCTGCAGTACTATGTAAAAGTTAAGTATTGTTACATTCTGTGCAATATATATATCTTTTCTAATTTACTCTAGTGTTTATAGTTTCTGGCTGCTCCCCTCCGTACCTGCACCAGCGTGCTATTTTTGTTCCTGTGTCGGGCTCATTCCACTCGGCCACCGACACCTACGACGAGGCTGGGACACAAAAGTGGCGACGAGGATGGGATACAAAAGATACTCTCTTGAATTCTATTTGTTCCTTTGGCCTAGAACGAAAATCCTCTCGTGGACAAAGTTTGTTCTTGTTTCTAATAAATAACGTCTAATACCGAACATTAAATTCTATTAAATTAATAAATAAGTTACATAGACCGTAATTAAACCAAATCATTATTTACATCTCTTTTTCATGGACATCTCGTGATGCTAACCAACGCGCTAATACGTCGTCTTAAAAAGAAATGACGGCGAATATAATTACATTATATTTAAATTAGCAAGAAAGAGCCATAAACGTGAAGGAAACAAAGAAGGAGAGAACAGAAATACTTTGGAGGTGCGCAGACGCGAACCTGTTCCGCTTGTATTGACTACATTGAGGCTTGCGGCACTACCGGCTACACTAATCCTGCGATTGAGTATGAGATTGTAATGTAAGTATGCTACGCATCTAAAACATGTTGTAATATGTTAAGTATGTATGACATAGCATCACAAAGACGCTTCTTTGATAGAATGCGTTACATCGTAGCAAAGGAACGATATTCTTTCATATTATAGAAATAATTACACTGACACTCGTTAAATACGAAAATCTTTAAAGCTATGAAAATTACGTTTCCGGCAATTTAGTGTAACAAGTGTAATCTAAAATAACGCGTTTTCAAAAGTTATTCAGTATTCTGACGCTTTAAAAAAGACTATATTCGTACATCGTACGCTACAACGAAAGAAGACAGGAAATACGGAGATTCATTTACAATATGTACTGCTTGTCACGTGAAAACAATGTCGCTTCACATTGGCCACGTTCCACTCCACGAAGCAAAAATGCAACATGCTAGACACTTAGTCCCATGCTTCGCAGAGGAGTGGAACGTGGTATTCCCCACTGCGACGTCATCACGTCCTCCTCCACGTGCATCTCCACGTCCCGTGAGAGGACGGCTTTAGGGTGTCTGCCAAACCGCACGTGCAGTCAATATCGGCTGGTGGACCTCCCCTCTACGGCCAAAACCAACTTTTCTCTCTGCGGCCCGATAAGACACGACTACTCCGTCTGTTATATAAAACAAATCGTACATACAGTACACTTCTATTACAAAAAATCATGGTGGAGCCTAGCAACATCGTTATTGTCAAATAAATCTACCACGCTTTAAACTTGTAAAAGCCATGCTTCACCTCAGAAAGGTACAAAACTCAGTAACTTCGTTACCAGCAAACAAATCTGCGTTATCACACTTCAAGAATAACTATTCAAAACAAACACTCTAAGTTACAAATGTGAATGATATGCGTCACCTCAAAAAGATACTAATTATGTCACTGAATTGACTTACAAGCATATCCTACCATAAAACATAAATAAGTTAGTTACACAGTATGGTTTCGGTATACTAGATTACTTTTACAAATGATTATTTACGATACAAAACAGATTCAATACCATTAAATATTCAAACGATATTTGTTTCATACTTATCATAAAGTGTACATTCAAAAGATTATTAAACCAGTGCCACAGACAATTCCCGTTGAATCTGAAAGGAAAGATTGTTGTGTGATTCATGTTAATGTCCTATATTACTACCTTCCTCACCCAGTCGTCACAGTCAATCCATTCAAGAACAGGCGCTCCGGATTAGTAAAACATTGACTTGAAGTTGCTAGCACTCAAGGTTCTCAGCATTGTCGCAGTTAATCATACCTCACACCAGTTTCACATTCAAAGCAAAAGAAATAACATAATGACTCGTCGGAAAGACAAACAAATAAGCGCTTGTCAACGGCTATCGTATCCACTCTCACACTCGCAATTCGCATGATCATACGTAGACTCGGAGGTCAGCTCCAACATTAACTACGGGGTTATCAGTCCCTAAACTTAAAAACTACTTATGAACTAACTAAGACTATGGACGGCACAAATATCCATGCCCGAGGGGGGATTTGAACCCCCGACCACAGGGGCCGTGCAGACCGTGACTGAAGCGTCTCAGTCCCCTCGGCCACCGCGGCCGGCTCTTAGCAACAAATTTCACAGTAACTAACTACACTACTAATACTCCATGATTCCGCGCTCGTCTTTCAGTTGGCTTTATTGAGTATCAACTCATTGCTTTTCTTCCATTAATATGATTAAAAGTCGACCACTGTACGAAACAAGAGCCTTATTTTATCACTAAACTTAGTAAATGGGGTCCGTGTGAACTACTGGTTACTCCCAGCTACAAAGCCTTGTTCCCTGGCCCAAACTGAAAACTGACTTGTTTCAAATTACTTCAATAATAGAAAGTTAATACTACAGTGGTCACTATACATAGCAGCTCACACGTTAAACACACAGACATTAATAAGCAAACCACCACAATTAAAGTTATCTTAGAAAGTTGTTCAAATGTTTAAATGTTTGTTAAAGCTTATGGGACTTAACTACGGGATCATCAGTGCCTAAACTTACAAACTACTTATCAACTAGCTTGTACTAAAGACGGCACAAATATCCATGCCCGAGGGGGGATTCGAACCCCCGACCGTAGTGGCCGTGCAGACCGTGACTGAAGCGCCTCAGTCCCCTCGGCCACCGCGGCCGGCTTAGAAAGGTGGCTAAGAAAACATTTATGGCGCAACGGAATTTAGACATAAGAAAAAATTGCATCTGAGCTTCTTCTCAGCACTTGTGAAGAGCAATAATAAATAAAAGAGGGAAGGTGCTCTAAAACTACAATTTATAAGCAACTTACGGCATGCTGAACTTAAACTTGTCTATTCAATTAGAAAACAAGAAAATTGGGTACAAATTTTGTTAATACAATAAAATGCATCTCTTACGTGGATTAAAGCAGACTGTGCCCAGCCTAAATTATACATGATTTAACGTACTGGGGGGAAGTTATGTCTGTTGTTACAATCAATGTAATTCTATCTTCGTGAAAATAGGTCTCTTGTATTCGGAATCTGGTGCGGCCAGGAAAAATTAAACCGAAAACTTCTCCAGGTCAGGTGCGAGCGTGCACAGGTATGTTTACGTGTATAGGACGTTCACACGCTCCAAACCGGAGTCTACGATGAGTCAACAGGTCCGCACTCGGCTAGAGCCAGAAATAGCATGGAATGTGAGTATGCATGCTAGCTTGCGCGAAATACCTATTTCGAACTGTTTAGTCGTGCGATACGATGCAATGCAGATGCGATCCACAATTGTGGAAATACATATAGATACTTAGTAGTGGGGGCGTTTATATCTTCTTTTAGCTGTGTTTACGAATGGACGTCTGTCGGTAGCGTATCGGAGATGATTGCAGTGGTAAATTAATGTTCTTTGTCTGTAAGCATCGAGTTAGATAACTTAAAGAGGATTAGTTACCAACGTTGGAGGTGCATTTAATCGTATGTTTAGTCTCTAAAGGATTGCTCTTGGAGATCGATAAAAAATCTGTTGTTGCATTAGTTCGAAATGGTGTAGACTATTTTGCGTTGCTGCTTGTAAGGATTATGAGAACTTGGCTTTGATCTAGATCTTTTCTTGTTGGCTGTTCTGTGCGTGTACGTCGATCATTTTTTTACACTGTATTACAGATGTTTATCGAGAGTAATAATTTGTTAGAAGGAGTGGAATACGATGGTGGTTTGTGCACGAACACTCGTGGTATGTAGCATATTGATTGATAGAAAGCGTTCCAGAAATATTGTCTGCCGCGCTATGCGTTGGAAACAAAGCTGTGGTTGGATGTTTTGGGCGGGTCAAGCAACCAATACACTTATTGGGTGGAGAGAGAGATATCGATACTTTATTAAACAATGTGCTGTGTCTGGGATACCTTGTCTGTTGCTGATCGCGGTTATAACAGCGTCTGTGGGGGAACTTAGAGTTGGTACTGGGTTAGTGACGGCTGTAAGGATAGCGCTGTCTGGGTTTGCGTTTGGACGTATACATAGCTTGCAGCATGCTAGTTGGGACAAAAAACGAGTTGGAATGGCTAGATTCTTCTGTTGTTGTAGGTTCGTGTTGACTGCAAAGTGTAATTCTGTTACTGTGTTGGAAATGTATGGCGCTTACAGAGAGTGCTTTAGGCTAGATGGGACGGAATGTAAGTAAAAAGTGTCGATATACCCTAAATATATACGTCACGGTAAAGCTGTAAAGAAAACTGACTTTGGTGGTGCAATGATCATTCGTCGAAGCATCGCCTGTTTAATCGCATGTTGGTGTTGTCTACTTTACGTCTGGTGTGCATTATGTTACGTAGCGGATATGCCTGCTACGGTAAATCATAATTCTTTCGTCGAAAATCAACGTGTTTTATAAAACTCCTATAGTTTCGTAACTTAAAGTGCGCTAGTTGTCGCCAATGGAGTGCTCGCGTGTGCGTGCGTGTGTGTAGTAAATTCCGCAAGTTCGATACTACAAACGTTGGAGATAAGACGAAGTTACTATTTCTGGAATAGACGGGGGAAATACGTACGTCCTGTGGGTATATACCTTATAAACTGCAGCTAATCGATGTTTTTAATGGAGGCGCTCCCATCTATACTACAGCAGCAGCTTCGTGTAGATGGCTTCTATCTCCTCGATTTTTGGACAACACTTTAACCGAGTGGCGTTCGTATCCGAGCATGACTTTCGGATGGAAGGAGCAACAGCAACGTGGTTTCGGGCGAGGATAAGACATTTGGAAACGACTGCTTAACTTGGGTGGCGTCGAATTGTAGAAACAAAATAACTTTATCGAAAAATCACGACCCCTGGTGTAAGGAATGATATCGATTTTATAAAGCGTCCAGGCAGTTGATTGTTAGGACTTTTATTTTTTCGCTGGGTCGAGAAGATGGAATTGCCAGGATGGAGGATTGTGCAAGAAGATTGTTTAAGTGTTCTAAAAGAGAAGATACGGTATTTACAAAGTGCGCCGTTGTACTGTGCAAACGCTTTTAGATTTGATTACTTGGGTATTAAGAGTACCCGAAAGTTGACCGCTCTCTCGGACATTATGTTTTTTTTAGTTTAGACTGTAAATTACTTGTAGAGTCGAGCAAGGCGCTATATTTTTTTAGCATTCCAGGACTTTATTCTCCACAGACGTAGATATCGTCTACGTTATTCCAGAAGTCCTAAGAAGAAGGGTAAACGAATACTGGCTTATATGGCGAAGACGTAGGCTTCTAGAAGGAGGCTATTGCATATCTGCAAGCCCGGTTTAAACAGATAGTATGGGGAAACGTATTTGCTTTTACACTAAACGGGCAAGGGGATTGGTCTCGAATCGTTGTATTGACCGAAATTAGCGGAACACACGACAAACATGTTTGTACTGTGTGTGACTCACATCCATTCCTTAAAGAGCAGGTTATGATCGATGCGTGCGGGCGTTGGGTGCGATATAAGTGCTTGTGAACATTACGTTGCATGTACTCTGTTGTACTGTAACAAAAAAGTGTAAACACTCCATGTCCTATATAGGATCATGTGTTGCGGTGTGTAGGTTAGCATCTTCGTTTGCGGTAGACACCTACTTGTAATTGAAATAATAAATCTTAGTTTGGAGTAGGAATTTTATGGGTAAAGGGCGGGTCGAGCTGGAAATCTGTGTTGCATTGGGCAGGTAACTTCGGTTCTGTGATTGCTGTATTGCCGAATAAGTGTGTTTTGAGGCCAATACTTCCGAAAAGTCTTAGTGTAGACGGTCGGAAATAGGTAAAGAATTTCACGTATTTTCTTTTATTTCGACTCTCCGTTGCACAATAGGGTTTAAATGTCTTCTGGGGCGCTGGAATATCGGTGTCAGATAAATGTAGTTTGCATCGTAACAGGACATAGAGATTTCTTAGATGTGATGTGTACTGCTGTAGCAAGGAAAGAAGAGGTAAAATTAAAGTACCCGAACTCTCGGAAGGCGCATCTATACCTCGATCTAAGAAGGAAACGTAACAGAGCAAGATCGGAAATTTCGGCATGGCTCAGCTCCATTAAATAAACGCAATGCAAGCTATCCTTGTCAGAGTGGTGCGTCTGCTTAGAAGGTTTTGATCACTTGGAGATGTAACTTAGGTGTTTTTGTTTAAACACTTAGCATATGTTTCTTTTTGTAGCCTGCCGAGAGAGCGCTCTGCGTTCTGGACGATTGTTAACGGTTCTTGCAGATGTATGTTTAGAGACTTTGTGTTAGATGTCATTGCCGATTTTCGTTATTTGGAATTTTTGTATAAACAATATGCCGTCTTCTGCTGCTGCTGTTGTTGCTGTTTTATCGAAAGAGTGGTTGGCATACAAGTTACATTACGTTCGACGGCTGTTGCTTGCATCGTCTAAACAGAGAGATACATTTATAGATCTAAGGTTGTGGTCGAGTTCCGAAAGGGACTATTTCTTTTCTTTTGGTTAGTTGGCTCTGATTAGAATTTTGTATATCGAAAGAGTATATGTTAAGATGGATACGTTAGTTTGTGGCGTTTATTATCTAACCTGCGCTATTATTATTAAACAAGCCTGTCTGTTGTATTTGTAGTCTAAGCGAAGAGCATGGAGAGAGATGGGAGAGTTTACGCATCGATAAATTCTTACTTGCAAATTTTGCATACGGGTTTAACGATGCTTGCAGATTTTTATTTAGAGACGTTGTACTAGATGTCATTGCCGCTTTTTGTTATTTGGAATTTTTGTATAAACAATATGCCGTCTTCTGCTGCTGCTGTTGTTGCTGTTTTATCGAAATAGTGGTTGGCATACAAGTTACATTCCGTTCTATGGCTGTTGCTTGCATCGTCTAAACAGAGAGATACATTTATATATCTAAGGTTGTAGTCGAATTCCGAAATGGACCATTTCGTTTCTTTTGGTTAGTTGGATCTGGTTAGAATTGTTTTTGTTCAAATGTTCAAATGTTTGTAGTCTATGGGACTTAACTATGGGGCCATCAGTCCCTAAACTTACAAACTACTTATGAACTGTATAATATTCTTCTCGGGTTTGCTGCCGGATCAAAACGTCATCTTGACACGATATTTCGGCGGTCCACCTGGCCGCCATCCTCAGGTGACAGTGCTGGTACACCGACTCGCCGAGACTGTCTGTCTCGGCGAGTCGGTATACCAGCACTGTCACCTGAGGATGGCGGCCAGGTGGACCGCCGAAATATCGTGTCAAGATGACGTTTTGATCCGGCAGCAAACCCGTGAAGAATATTATGAAGCATTAGGCCAGGAAAGCCTACGCAGTTACTTATGAACTACTTACAACTAAGGACGGCACAAATATCCATGCCCGAGGGGTATTCGAACCCCCGACCGTAGTGGCCGTGCAGACCGTGACTGGATCGCCTCAGTCCCCTCGGCCACCGCGGCCGGCAATTGTTTTTGTATATCGAAAGAGTATATGTTAAAATGGATACGTAAGTTTGTGGCGTTCGTTACCGTAACCTGTGCTATTATTATAATTAAACACGTCTGTCGGCTACTGTGGCCTATGCGAAGAGCATGGAGAGAGATGGGAGTGTAAATTCTTACTTGCAAATTTTGCATACGAGTTTTAATATTTTACTACTACAAGCTGTAGTGTACGAGACCAACTAAGCATTTCTGTTCTAAATTGTTTTTTAGCATTACACCGAAATTCTTGTTAAAAATACATACGACGAACACTATGGTAGCTTTATTTTTTTTCCAAGAATAATAATAATAAGCAGCGGAAATAGTTGTTACATAAATCGAGATCTGGCGTACGGATCGCTGCGGCGCGCTTAATAATAAATATGCAATTTAATTGGCTGCTGACCTGGCGGGGAGCGGTCGCCGTAAAAAGAGAGCAGTACGCCCCTGTCCTGGGCGCAGGGGTCGGTGGGCGGGGGCGGTGTCGATGCGGTCAAGACAATCGTCGCGGTATTGTTTGTTCTCGCGGGTAGGGCGGGTGGCGGCGTCCTTTCAGAAGCGGTCGCGAGCGTGGAGGAGGAGGGGGTAGCATCTGTCTGTAGGCGGCGGCGACGGTGGCGGCGGCGGCGGCGTCTTTTGAGAAGCGTTCCAGCAATCGGCCGAGCGAGTAGGGGTCGCGGGTGCGAGTACAGACATGTCGAGGGGTCTACAGGTCTGGACCTGTCGGAGGTGCTGCCTGTCTGGCGGCGGCGCCGAGGGGTGGAGGGGGGCGTCGTGTGTGGCCAAGGGAGGTGTTGCAACTGTCAATCCTTAAGTGCGTTATAGCGGCGTCCTTTGATTAGCGGTCGGACAAGTACCATTGATGACAATCAAAAGGACCTAAATGTCAATCATCTTTCGTTCTTCCGAGAAAACCTATCAATCATCTTGTGGCGGTATCATTTGATGTGCGGTCCGGCAATTGGCCGAGGGAGGAGGGGTGGGGGGTAATTCAAATTTCCCGCCTAAAAACAAGACGCGCGAATCTCAGTGGGGCGAAACCGGCACCACCCCACTACTCCCATAGTTAAGTCCCATAAGCTATACAAACATTTGAACATTTGAGCAGCTATAGACACTGAGCCAGAGAGAACGATGCAAAGCGAGCTATCACTCCCCACATTCAGACAGCCATAGAGTCTCACATCCACTGCACATTCTCACAGGGACAGTGGCGTAGCAGAGAAGCAGTTCTTATGCCAAATTAAGTAATATAATAATAAATTATTAACATAACAAAACAAGAAAATCCTAGCAATATTAACTAATATTTTAATACATGAAATAAAATTGCTATTCCTCAAGCCTTGAAAAGAGTGGGGTTCAAGTTTTAACAAAATGATAATCTAGCGACATTAGATAAATTATAACTTTACAGAAATATACAAAAACCTATATGGAATGCGACAGACGGTCGTCTTTCACGTTGCAGACAACCAATTGCGCTGTCACTCTTCAAGGTCCTCCGTCGGGTTCAGTTTCGGTTCGAGCTATACTGCCGTCGACCAACCTCCAATAGTCAAGACACCTCGGCTCTTGCAGCCTACTTAAGTGATGCTGCGGCGCTCACATGGCGCTTAAACTTTCGGCCCTTACGGCCTTCCGCTGCAGTGCTCTTACGGCACACAATCCAACAGCGGCACCCTTACGGCGCTAAAAGAATATCTATGTTGAATACCCACGTTTTCCCTGCGGACTTCCATTACAGAATAATTGAAACAACACACTATGATTGAACGAAAGAATTTGTGTGTCTTGTTCTTGCTATTCGATGACAGCCTCTGGGATTCAACAAAATTTTCTCTCCGACCTGAAATTGTAAATGCTTTGCCGTTCGCTTCTCTTTATTCATTCTTTAGTGCGTCTCCTTCTGAATCCTATCCAATGTCATTTGATTAATCATCGATGACTGACTCTCTGTCCTGGCGGTAATTCTACAGCTTCTTAATCTTGTCATCAGGGCATTTGTTTTTCAACACGACTCATCGATAATGCCCAGTAGACTCATGAGGAACACCATTCAGAATGTTTTGAAATTATTTCACATGTTGTGCCCACAACCGTTGTTCTTTATAGCAGTAAACACTACAGAAATGCTGGCCGCGGTGGCCGAGGTGACTGAGGCGCTCCAGTCACGGTCAGCACGGCCACTACGGTCGGGGGTTCGAATCCCCCGTCGGGCATGGATATTTGTGCCGTCCTAGTTCGTAAGTAGTTCATAAGTAGTTTGTAAGTTTAGGGACTGATGACCCCGTAGTTAAGTCCCATAAGCTTTACAAACATTTGAACATTTGAACTACAGAAATCCACGAGTTCTTTTATCACACGTTCCGCTGGGTTTGATGCAGGCCTGTACTTCGATATGTAAACCTCCTCACCAGCATCCTCTGCCAGATGACTGACAGACACTGCAGCCCATTGTCCGAGATCAGATTCTCAACACGTCCTACTTCAGCATAAAATATAGCGCGGGTTACAGATCTCGCAAAGTACCGCCTTACGTTCAGGCAAAAGGTTCTGAAGCAACACCACACTCACTGTGAGCCAGGCATTACGACAAAATTCGCCGCGAACAGGTGCGCGTTACATTTGAGACTGCCTCGCTTTCACTTCAAACGGAGCCTCCACTTTTGTCTTTTGCAGCGGTAGATCTGACTACTCGTTCCTGCCGTTGCAGTCTACGAAAATCTCTTCTCTAATTAACTATGCCTCACTACCCGAATCTAGCAAACACTTAAATCTATTACAGTGAATATCTATGTACACATAAGGGCATTTGATAGAGCTAATAACAACATGTTCCTGAAGTAAACTGTCTCGAATGTGTTTGCGTGCGCATGGCCTCCACATGCACGCAAAGTTCGGGTGATGAACCCTGAATCACTGTCGTAACGAACGTTGCCTGCTCCTGGCACGCCGTTCGCCATCCTTGTACCTCTCCGTTGGGTTGAACGACCTCTACTTCTGCCACGCCTCTCGCGTTCATTACCGGACCGACGCTCGTCCCTTCGTAGACGGTTCGAACCGTTCACAAAGTATTTCCGACTCCTATACTTCTTCGATTTACTGCGCCATTTATTATTATTCCAATTGGCATGATTATTAGAATTCTGATTACTCTTCCAATTCCCATTATAATTAGTATTCTGGTATTTGTTCCATGATTGTGGGGTGAACCGAACCATATCATTCGGTGTGTTAACACCCTTATCTGCCCGTAACTCCTGTAACAGTTGCTGGAACCACTACCGTCTCTACCATAGGGGCACAGGCCTGATGGGGTCCCCGAGAAACTCGTTCCTTTCTACTTGGCGATGACTCCTTTTAAGTGAATTTTTGTCGCACTTAATTATAAAAACCCAGAAATTGTCTCGAAATATGTGATATATGATGTGGCAAGTGACGTGGTTTGCTGTCTGCATGCAAAATCGTATTTATTATTGCGGGCCTTAACTACAGAATACACGGCGACACTGTTATAGTATTCCTTGTGGCAGTCTGGTTCGAAATTGCAAGCAAGCAGTATTGGCTCTGTATTCACTCCATTTTACACATCTTGTTGTTGTTATGGTCTTCAGTCCGGAGACTGGTTTGATGCAGCTCTCCACCCTACTCTATCCTGAGCAAGCCTTTTCATTTCCTCATAAGAACGGCAACCCACATCCACTTGAATCTGCTTACTATACGCTTCTCTTGGTCTCCCTCTGCGATTTTTACCCCACACACTTCCCTCCAATGCTAAATTTACGATTCCCCGATGTCTAAGAATGTGTCCTACCAAGCGATCCCTTCTTTTAGTCAGGGTATGCCAAAAATTCCTTTTCTCACCAATTCTGTTCAGTACCCCTTCATTAGTTATGCGATCTACCCACCTAATCTTCAGCATTCTTCTGTAGCACCACATTTCAAAAGCCTCTATTCTCTTCCTGTCCGCACTGCTTATCGTCCATGTTTCACTCCCGTACAAGGCAACACTCCACACAAATGCCTTCAGAAAAGACTTCCTTACCCTTAAATTAATATTCGATGTTAGCAAATTTCTCTTTTTCAAAAATGCTTTTCTTCCCATTGCCATTCTGCATTTTATATCCTCTGTACTGCGACCATCGCATGTTATTTTATTACCCAAGTAACAAAACTCATCTACCACCTTCATTGTTTCGTTACCTAATCTAATTCCTTCAGCATCGCCTGTTTTTCTAAGACCGCATTCCATTATTTTTGTTTTGTTCTTGTTAATGTTCATTTAAACGCTCTCTTCAACACGCTGTCCATTCCGTTCAACTGCTCTTCCAGGTCCTTTGCTGTCTCTGACAGAATTACAATGTCATCAGCAAAACGCAATGTTTTTATTTCTTCCCCCTGAACTTTAATCCCTATTCCAAATTTTTCCTTGCTTTCCTTCACCGCCTGCTCGATGTACAAATTGAATAACATTGGAGAAAGGTTACAACCCTGTCTTACTCCCTTCCCAACTGATGCTTCCCTTTCATGTCCTTCGAGTCTAATAACTGCGGTCTGGCTTTTGTACAAGTTGTAAATAACTCTCCTTTCCCTGTATTTTATCCCTGCTGACTTCAGAATTTGAAAGAGTGTATTCCAGTCAACATTGTCAAAAGCTTTCTCCAAATCTACAAAAGCTAAAAATGTAGGTTTGCCTTTCCTTAATCTATCTTCTAAGATAAGACGTAAAGTGAGTATTGCCTCCCGAGTTCCTACATTTCTCCTGAACCCAAACTGATCTTCCCCGAGGTCGGCTTCTACCAGTTTTTCCATCCTTCTGTATATAATTCGTGTTAATATTTTGCAACCATGACTTATTAAACTGATGGTTCTGTAGTTTTCACACCTGTCTGCGCCTGATTTCTTTGGAATGGGGATTATTACATTTTTCTTAAAGTCTGAGGGCATTTCGCCGGTCTCATACATCCTGCACACCAGTTCAAATAGTCTTGTCATGGCTGGCTCTCCCAGATACTTTAGTAGCTCTGAGGGTATGTCATCTACTCCTGGGGCCTTGTTCCGACCTAGGTCTTTCAAGGCTCTGTCAATTTCATCTCTCAGTATAGTATCTTCTATTTCATCTTGATCGACTTCCTCTTCCGTTCCTACAACATCGTCTCTAAGTTCATTTCCTTTGTAGAGCTGCTCTATGTACTCTTTCCACCTTTCAGCTTTCCCTTCTTTGCTGAGAACTGGTTTCCCATCTGAGTTCTTGATATTCGTAGAGCTGTTTTTCTTATCTCCAATTGTTTCTTTTATTTTCCTGTAGGCGGTATCTACTTTTCCCCTTGCTATACATTCTTCTACAGATTTACATTTGGCTTCTAGCCACTCCTGCTTAGCCGTTTTGCACTTCCTGTCAATCTCATTTTTTAGTCGTCTGTACTCCATTTTGCCTGTTTCATTTACTGCATTTTAATATTTTCTCCTTTCATCAATTAAATTTAGTATTTCCTGTGATATCCATGGATTTTTTGTAGGTCTTGCCTTTCTACCTATTTTGTCCTCCGCTGCCTTCATTATTTCATCTCTCAATGCTACCCATTCCTCTTCTACTGTTTTATTTCCCCCTGTTTCTGTCAATTGTTGCCTAAATCTCCCTCTGAAATTCTCCAGAACTTCACTTTCCTTCAATCTATCTAAGTCCCATCTCCTTATTTTCCTACCTTTCTGCAGTTTTTTCAGTTTCAGCCTACAGCTCATGACTAACAAGTTATGGTCAGAGTCTATATCTGCCCCTGGGTATGTCCTGCAGTTTATAACCTGGTTCCGGTACCTATGTCGTACCATTATAAAATCTATCTGATACCTTCCGGTGTCTCCTGGTCTCTTCCACGTATACAACCTTCTTTTGTGATTCTTAAACCACGTGTTTGTTACGATTAAATCATGTTCCGTGCAAAATTCTACCAGGCGACTTCCTCTTTCATTCCTCCTGCCCAGTCCATATTCACCTACTATTTTTCCTTCTCTTCCTTTTCCTACTACCGAATTCCAGTCTCCCATCACAATTAAGTTTTCCTCTCCCTTAACTGTCTGAATAATTTCCTTTAGCTCCTCATATATTTCTTCGATCTCCTCATCATCGGCAGAGCTAGTTGGCATATAAACCTGTACTACTGTTGTCGGTGTTGGCTTCGTATCTATCTTGACAATGATAATGCGATCACTGTGCAGCTCATAGTAGTTTACCCGCATTCCTATTTTCTTATTCATTATCAGTCCTACTCCTGTGATACCCCCAACTGATTTTGTATTTATAATCCTGTACTCACCTGACCAGAAATCCTGTTCATGCTGCCACCGAACTTCACTAATCCCCACTATATCTAACTTCAACCTATCCATTTCCCTTTTTAAATTTTCTAATTTTCCTACTCGATTAAGGGATCTAACATTCCACGCTCCGACCCGTAGAATGCCAGTATTGTCTTTCCTGATGATCACATCCTCCTGGGTAGTCCCCGCCCGGAGATCCGAATGGGGGACTATTTTACCTCCGGAATATTTTACCCGAGAGGATGCCATCATCATATGTTCATACAGTAGAGCTGCATGTCCTCGGGAAAAATAACGGCTGTAGTTTCCCCTTGCTTTCAGCCGTTCGCAGTAGCTGTGTGGCAAAGCCACATTAGCTGATGTTACAAGGCCAGCTCAGTCAATCATCCAGACTGTTGCCCCTGTAACTACTGAAAAGGCTGCTGCTCCTCTTCAGGAACCACACGTTTGTCTGGCCTCTCCACAGATACCCCTCCGCTGTGGTTGCACCTACGGTACGGCTATCTGCATCGTTGAGGCACGCAAGCCACCCCACCTCGGCAATGTCTGTGGTTCATGTGGGTGGTTACACATCTTAGAAAAATTAATTCCCTACAGTCAATGGAGCACGGGTATAAATCTCTGTTCCTTCCATAACAATTACACGTTGTTTCACAGATGTCAAAAAAAAAAAAAAAAAAAAAAAAAAAATATCGACCGCTTGATACTGAGTTGGGACTGCAACGTTCGACCGAAAAGGTAACGGCCGCGCGCCCACCCTCGAGCTGGAACGGGAACGGGACCGCTGAAGTGAACGTTCCCTGTAATCACTTCCTCGGTCCTACCGTTCACTCTTGTGAACCGTCCTCTCGGCCCGTTCATTCTCGAACGACCCATCTCTACAGTGTATGGAGCAGTGGCATTTGGTGGTAGAGCCAGTTATTGGAACTAGGACTTTTTTAACGGGGAACTCAATATTTTAGAGTACAATAGTTGCCAACATTTAAATACGAGAAAATGAACAGTTCATAAAAAAAATGAACGATGTCTTTTCATCTTTGAAAACCGTGCCAAACGGTTAGAAAGGAGGGCTTCCATATGTGGGATAATACGTACAGACTTGCTTTCGAGAAAAGCATGCAGCTAACAAACCTATTTACAGTCCAGAAATTTTCATTTTAGCATTAATCTCACTTGCACGTTTATTTTAGCATCCCCCTGCAAAAACGTATGAACTGGGATTCACTGCATATCTTTGTGATTTCCTGGTCACATTGACAGTTATGAGCATTTAGTCAACGTGACATTTCATCTTTCCCTCCATGTATTATTCGCTGGTTTTTCACACCGAACGTCAACTACAACAACGGAGTCTCCCGGCAAGTTTTGTGTCAGTTTATGTTCTGAGCACCTGATAAAAAATATTTCTTACGTCGATGTGTAACAGTTATATGAGAGGTAGTAAAACATAAAACAATTGACTTAAAAAATTTGCAGCATTCGTCTCTTAATAGTAATTCTCCCTTTTAGCAACGAATTTAAAAATTAAAAACTTATTTATCAAAAGGACTACTACATTTAATGCAATCATTTGGTACAGAAACATTCCCATCATTTTTATTAACGCATATATGAATTATTTGCAGCCATTGGAAGTAAATTAGGTTTTGTTACCTGCGCGTCCTCTAATTAGACGTTGTACTACACTCAAAGGGTGCAGTATGACATATACGATATACCTATCGTGTCCACAGTACATTTATATTTTACTTACAAGGAGACGGCACGACTGTAGGGTCGAGGATTTGTCCGAAATTTTGTGTGGTGAAAGAGGACCCCTAACATCTCACGTGGTTAGAATATTAGGACGCACTACTCGGAAAATCCCGAGAAAAATCAATCCAAAGTTTCTTAGGTGACTTATGAGTATAAACTGTTAGTCCGTTGCTGAGCCGGCCGCGGTGGCCGAGCAGTCTGCGGCGCGCCAGTCACGTTCTGCATGGCCTCTAGGGTCGGGGGTTCGATCCCCTCTCGGGCGTGGGTATTTGTGACGTCCTTAGTATTAGCTAGTTCATAAGTAGTTTGTACGTTTAGGGACTGATGACCCCGTAGTTACGTCCCATAAGCTCTACAAACATTTGAACATTTTCCATTGCCGAGCCGGCGTCTGGCCTAGGTGGTTGCCGGGCGCCGTGGCTCAGCGCGCCCGGTCAGGGGGCTAATCGCCTTCTGTAATAATAAAGCTGAGCCAAATATTAATCGAACAGTCAAGAACGAATCAAGCGAACGACCGCAAAACACAGATCTAACTAAAGGAAAAAAACAAATTATTTTAGTTCAAGAACGTACAGTTTTTCAGTCACTGAAAAATATTCTTGCTCGTTATTCAATGTTTATAGTGGTTTTGTAACGGTCCCCTTGGGACCTCAATGTTTCTCCTCATATACGTTACAATGAAAAATGGAAAACCCACCGCTATTAATTGTGTTGTTGGAAAAAAAGAAAATAATTTTTATTCAGTAATGTGACTTATTTATTAAAGATAATGTAAGTTTGGGAAAGTTTCTGAATAATTGGTGGAATAACAAAAGGAAATGAAACAGAAGAAAAAAAGGCCGGAGAAGGAATCGAACCAGAGACCTCTGGCGTAATAGTCCGAGCCATAACCATCTAGGCCAGACTGCGGCTCGGTAGAGGAGTAACACTTTCTACTTGTTAGGCACCTAAGAAAGTTAGGATTGATTTTTCTCGGGATTTTACAAGGATGGCTGCTCGTAGACGTTCGGCGTGTCTCTCCACAAATGTAATAACTTCTCTTTTTATTCCGATTTTCCTGGAGTAAGGAAAGAATCAGCTACCGGCACCTGCTTATTCTCTCACATTCTTTACTCTTCTTATAATCCCAATTGAAATCCCTGTAGAAGCTTAAACTTTATCAAGGGAACTCTTTTATGCGATTTTATCCTGCCTTTTATGTCTTACGACATAAACTTAATTACGTTATACACAATATCTCGTATCTGATTATGCAGCTTAGGACCACAATACCACGTCTATGACAATACGCAACGGCCTCCCCTACGAAAAAACCAAAGGACTGCGCATTGCCCACTGCATCCAGTCCTGGTGAATTCATCATTGTTGGAGACTACCTTACGAAGCGTTAGTTAGTTATCGGGATGCTTCGAAGCACCTTTTATTGTACTCGATTTTCGCGGTTCATTGTGTTACTTTGTAGTGTCTACTTCATATTTTTGTGGTCTCATTCAACAATGTCAAAAAGAAGGGGTTCAGAAAAAAGAAAAAACTTGCAATTCAATCATCAGCAGACTACCTAAACTTACTTCATTTTTCACTGTTTAAGAAACTGACAGGCATAGTGATTCATCTACCTTATCATCTCAAGATATCTCTAAATCTCAAAGCTTAGAAACGGTGCCAGACGATAACATTTGTCAAAGTTTTGGTAAAGTAAGTGCTACCGGCCGTCATGTGTTTGATAAATGCATCTTCAACCATCAGCTGTTTATTAAATCCTTAAAATCGACTAGTTTCGGTCCTGGACCATCATCCTAGATAAATTGATATTAAAACAGGTTAGTCAACATCATTAATTGAAATAGATCTGGCTGAAAATAATAGGAGTTATGCTGTGCCTGCTGTTTTCAGCCAGATCTATTTTATTTAATGATGTTGACTAAAACTGTTTTAATACCTATTTATTTATGATGATGGTCCTGGATCAGAAGTAGTCGATTTTAAGGATTTAATAAATCAGCTTATGGTTGAAGATGAATTTTATTACATAACATTTGTGTTTCTAGTTCATCAGTTCCTGTTATGAAGACAAATGCACACACATCACAACATGCTTCTTGCATCTCAAGCCACTTGGATTCACCAGACAGAAGTATGGTAGAAAACATATGTCACGACCCAGGTACGTACTGTGATGAAACTTTAACGGAAGAAGTCCGTGATATTTGGATTCACAAGGGCCGAGAGATTTTCCCATACAAAAATAGCGACTTCTCAGAAACCACCAGACATTTCGCTGATGTAAGTGGTGAAACAGAAACCAGAAAATTAACGAGGATTGTTTTCACTAACAAATTGACGAATGGTGAGTGTGTGGAAAGAAAGTGGCTTCTGTATTCACCATTCATGAAATCTGTGTACTGTTGTTGTTGCCGTCTATTCAATAACACTGTCGGCAATAGTTTGATTTCTTCCAGGGGATACAAAGCTTGGAAGCATATAAAGAACTTATTAAAGGAGCATGAGAATAGTAGAACAGTTTACAGCACAGGGAATCAATAATGAATTATGTTTCTAGAAGCAAATTTGTTGGACGAGTTGATACTGGATTGCTTTCCCAGTTTAATGATGAGGTCAACTATTGTACGAGCATATTGAAAGGAATTGTTGCAGCTGTGAAAATTTTGGCGTTAAGGGGTCTATTGTTTCGTGGAGAAACGAATATTTTGGGGTCTAAACACAATGGAAATGGTTTGGGATGCTTAGAATTGATAAGCTAATTTGATTCTATTCTTGCTGATCATATATGAATGTATAGTAGTCGTGGCAAAGGAAATACATCATATTTGTCTTCAAATATTTAAATGAATTTATTAATGTAATGGGACAGACAGTGTCAACTACAGTTGTCGACGAATAAAAACAGGCAACTACTATTCAATAAGTGTGGATTCCTCGCCAGATCTCTCCCATGTTGACCAGCTAACTTTCATCGTTCGGTACGTAAACGATGGCCAGCCTGTTGGGAGATATTTGCAGTTTTTGCCTGTGGAGGAGCATAGGGCTCAAAGTATAGAATATACTGTTATGAAGTTTTCGGATAGGTTTCACATTTCAATAAAAGACTGCCGCGGACAGAGCTATGATAATGCAGCAAATATGGCTGGAAAGTATTCAGGTCTTCAGGCAATAATAAAAGAAAAATATCAATTTGCTATTTTTTTACCATATGCCACACATTCACTACATTTAGTACGTGTTCAGGCGGCTGCATGTATTTCTGAAGCAGTATAAAACTTGTGTAGCGTTGTTTAACGTTGAATCTATCGTTTAATCAGACAACAATGACAATAACAATAACAATAATTTACTACGATACCCATAAATAAATCTGTTCAAAAAGATTACCAAAATCAATACTGCACTTTAAATTCACAAATAACTAATTATCAATTAAAGTAAGTAGGTTCATCTTCTGACTACGTAAATGAAACAGGTAAGAAAGGGCATCGTTGTTACTTATTATTAATAATCACCATTACATTACCTAAATGATACAACCTTTTCGTAATTACATGAAATGCTATTACCTCAATTCCAGAGTGGGTACAACGTTTTCTTACAATAATAAGAAATACAATATATTCCATATACAATCAAATCAACATGCTGGCACAGCAGCCTCTGCTCTACATCGGAGCCACATACGCAACTGCTCTCTAAGCGAGCTGAACCTCAAGTCTGACTCTCTGTCTCTCTGCACGAGCTACAATGCTAAACGATACATAATCTTGACCAAAGATGAAACTTCACAAATTTATGTTCACATATCGATACATCACACAGTAGAAGCAATATTATACATTCTCTTACAATCAAGTTTGTCGACACAAAACAGGAGGTACAATATTAGACATTTTGTTACTAATTCAGTAATATACATTTTCTATGGACACGTTTCATCACCCCCCTCTTACCTATTAACAATTTTGTAGGGTGGGGGATGGAAATGGCATTGCCTAGCCAGTAAAATTACTGAATTTCAAGTAAAAAAAAAAAAAAAAAAAAAAAAAAAAAAAAATAAATAAATAAATAAATAAATAAATAAATAAATATCATCCAAAATATTACACGAAAAATGTGGAAACCTGATAAAAAATTTTATACAAGATATTCATGATAACGACAAATATAGTACATTGAAAAATTAAAAAATTAGACAGTCATAAATTCTTACCATTTTACAAAAGAGTACCAACAAGTCATCCATGGACAGGTACGGAAAGGGACAAGGGACAGGCAGAAGCAACTACCAAATTTTTCAAAACATCAGCAATAAATGGCACACATGACAAATATACATAATGGTAAACATAAGTATATATAGAATTTTACACAACATAGTTTGACGAATGACATTGTCGAGTAAATGAGGCAGGTAGAAGCAATATCCAAATGGAGAAAATACAATAATAAGTATGAGCATATACAAGTTTGGTAAAAGGTAGTGTAACTAATGTCATTCTTTTGAGAAAATGAGGTAATTACAAGTAATATACACAGTAGTGTAAGCCCCATACGTCTAAATTTTCTAACAGAGATCAGTAATTTTTCTAAACATAAAATGTACATTTGTATCTTCTGCATAATGTAGTCTATATAAATTTTAGTGCACTTAGTATAAGATAGTGTTAGGTTTGCATTCTGTGATGCATTTAAGATGCCATTCTTTCGTGGATGCTAGAACATACGTGAAAAACATTTTTTGACTACATCGGTTTCTGATCATGTACAAAGTAATGTCACCGTATCGGCATAATAGCATTTCAAGTCTGCTTTTGTCAATCCATTAGGCACAATGACATTTCAGACTAAAGGGTATTGACTCATTATAGTTCTGGAAGCCTATGTACATATCCAGAACAAAAATCTTATTTTGGTCAGTGAATGTAAAAGAACCATGAAATATATCTAAACAACGGTAATGAACCTGTGGACAACGTTTGCAATGGGAGGCACTGAATTGTACAAGCACTCGAATAGCACATTAACTCCTAACATTCACTTTAGGGCTGCACACGAACACAAAACACTGTAAGATTACACCTCACTGTAGGCGAGCTGGCTGGTTGCATTGAAGTTGAATTCATACAATCGAAAACCAACGAAGCTATTAGCAGACTGCATCAGCACAGCCAAAATTGGAGCAAAATACTGGTGGTTGGCGAAAACTGCAATGGACAGTACTATGTCGCCAAACATCAACCAACCAATGTCTTCATTAAAAGGACCAAAATCAGTGGTGTATAATAACACGTCCATTGTTCTGTGTGCATTCTGGAATCTCGTGTGCGAAATCGCCAGTTCCCATGTGTGTCCAAAGTACATGAAATAACGGATTTTACACACAAATTAGTAACATAGTCATGATATTTCAGTTTAGACTGAAAGAAAAGCTATTGATTAGTACATATCCACAGAAAAAATTTTCCCCAAATTCAAATCGTACAGATGGGGCCATGGTATTAGGCCACATTTTTACATTAGAAGTTAGGTCTTGAAGGCGAATACATTTGCATACTAATGAATAATTTAGTTCTTATACTAGATTATCTACAAAATTAGTGTCCTGTCATATAAGCATAAGGTTTTACACACTATGTGCACGTTATTTTACAAACACATAATCGTATGAAATATACCCAGGGTACTAGTCGTCAATTTAGCATTAGGTCATAACATTCCATTACCACTAGATCACATCTCTTTACATTAACATATGTCGCTATGGTGGGGATTGCATTACCACCAAATTATAACACTTAAATGACATATGTAGCCATGGCCAGGCTTTTGTCTCAACTGAGTTACACATTTCATTACCTTAAGGTGTGTAGAAATATTCATTACACATAATTACAAGTAATTACAGAGCATCAGAAGGATATGATTCTCACCAATCACACATGCCATTGAAGGCCCAATGCATCAACATACAAAATGGTGCACATAAGCACAAAGAGAAAACACAAAAGGCAGTGAGAGTAAGCACATAAGGAAAGAACAGAGCATAGCACCATTAGCAACAGAGCGATTCTCCTCATAATTGCTTCATAATCATTGTATACTCTCGTCCACATAATTACCTTTATCAGACATCTTTGACTGTCACCAACACCTTCCTTACCATAATTTTATCCATAAACAATAATGCATTATGAAGACCATTATGACATATGGTGTATTGCCTTACTTATAATCCTTCAGTTTGTCCTTTTTTACTACTTAATTGGCTTGCAAAATGCTAACATCAACTCAAAAATCTCCTTCGCTCGCTCCGAAGTTCGTAAGTTATGCAACTAGTAACAAGAGAAATGTGATATTTTCTGAAACATAGGAACAAATTAGTTCATTCAATCGAAAATTTCCATTAATTTTATTTGTACTGAACAGCCATAGAGTCCGTTAAAAACAAACTGCAAGGAGGTCCCAGTTCCGTATGATAATATAAAAGCGTACCACAGAGCATAATTATTCACAGATAGAGAAAAGTAACAGTGAGAGGAAGAGGTAGATAGAGCGCACTAAGGAAAAGCGGAAGAATAGTGACACAGCTCGAGAACGGGCCACCAATCGACACTTGGTGTGTGCAAAATAGATTAATAGACTCTCTACCCCAATTTTATGCCATGAAAATTTTAATATTCGAAATGTGCGTCCTTAAAGTTTCTACCTCAACGACGTTGTCTTGGATGATACGCCTTATGCGATACGGACCATTGTACAGTAAGAAGAATTTGTGAATCATAGATTTTCCCTTGTGGGATAAGTGGTGGGACCTAATTAATACTTTTTTTCCTACATGGAGTTGTTTGGCATAACAGTTACGCTGAGAGCGTTTTCTTTTGTCAGCGGCTTTCTTAATGTTCGTAAGCGCCAATTCAATGATCTAATGATGACGTAGTTCTCTTTGTTAAGGAAAAGGTATCAGTTCCTTGATACGGTCGGGAGGTTGCTTGTTTTTAACAACCAGAATTGGCGAAACACCTGTAGAATCATTAGGAAGTTCATTTATAATATTTTGGAATGACTGAACCCACCTGTCAAGCTAACTGCTTTAATTTTGAAGGTATAATCGGAAAAAGTGGAGCAGAATGCGATATAGTTGGCGGCTTTTCCTTCTGACACAATTGACATCCAGATAACACATTGCGTATGCATTTCTCCATGTTGATGAAATAACACGAGTCGCGTAATTTCGCGAAGCACTTCTTGGCGTCAGTATTTTGTACTTCCGCACTAACTGCTATTCTGTCTTGTTCGGGAGGTTGTCTATCTTAATTAATAATTTACCATATAAACAAGTTACATATAGTATCAATTAATTACGGTACAGCATTTACTATTGTTAACTGCAATCAACCAAACTACTTTGTTTGCATGAGCAAGTTTACCACGAGACTTATCGGTTTGTTTAAAGCATATTTCTTTCCCTATAGGAAAGTTGACAGTTGGAACATTTTTAATAATAATAACTGTGAAATATACGTTACCACTTAATTCGGGGAAATTAAGATGTGATGGCAGATAATCACTGCACCAGACTGTCTGTCAGAAGACTGCCAGAAATATCATATTCTTTTGTCTATTGGTCAGATACTTCTATCCGGATATAGTTAGAGAGAATCTATCCTTTTTCAATAACTTACTGGATCCAGCAATCCATAAATCACTCGATCATTTTATCGATACCCATGAAGGCAGAATAATGTCAATGCTAAAATACAGCACATGTTGCAACTTAAAAAAGTTTGAAGAACAACAACTATAGTCATAAGCATGATCATTTTGGGAACCTTCTTCTTGGTACCAGTTAGCATAGGTTTTCCTCTCTGTAAATAGATATATACAGGGGACAACGATGTCCCAGTACATTAAATTCCTGTAGACCTGAGACAGCAGGTTGAAAGTGTCACTGTAATGGACCTGGAGGTGGTATTTTGCATTGAGTTGTGACAATTATTGTGTAAAGACAATTATTGTGTAATGACAATTATTGTTTCTGTCAATACTGTACAGTTTAGCATGAGGGTAGCTTTTAGCTATTTTTGATCCAAGGTTGCTCTAGAATTGGTGAAGGCTTCTCTTGAGGAGTGGGGAGCATTGGAGACAGAGAACATGAAATGTAATGGACTCCATACAATTGTCATTTGTGGCCAGAGGAAGCAGAGCTGTGACAAAGGTATGTGTTACATAGTGTACAGACATCTTGTGGCACAAGTAGGAAGTGGTGTGATCAGGCATGCGGCAACAACAGTAGCCTTCATAATGCATGTCCTGTGAAGTTTAATTAGAGACAATTCCTGGGTGGCAGGGTAGTATGTGACCAAAGACAGGGAAACACAGAATTACGAAGGGTGTTTGGAAATATGCGGGGCGCGCCCGATGGGGTCATCCTCGTGTGCATAAATACAGGAGGAAGCAACAAACAGCCGCCCGTGGTGGCCGACAGGTCTGCGGCGTGCCAGTTACGATCTGCACGGCCTCTACAGTTGGGGGTTATAAAGCCTCTCGGGTATGGATATTTGTGCCGTCCTTAGTGTCAGCTAGTTTATAAGTAGTTTGTAAGTTTAGGGACTGATGACCCCTTAGTTAAGTCCCATAAGCTCTATAAACAATTGAACATTGTTGAAGGAGCGAATACAGGTCAGTCACGCAATCAGTGAGTGAGTGAGCCAGGCAGACGCAGTCAGTTAGTGCCAGACTGCAGCATATCCGGCAAGGGTGTGAATCCCAGTTGAAGGTAGCAGCAAGCAGCTGCGGCGGTCAGAACTGGCTACTGCCTGGTGGAGATACATGGTGGTCTGCTGCCCTGTCTGTGGGGCAATGGCGTGCAACTCAGAATGATTCGTACTCGGAAGGTGCAGCATTTACAAAGAGGTAGCTGGTCGCCAAGGACGCTGTGTCACGTGCAGCGACTATTCTACCAACACGATTGTAAGCTTGGAGCAATAAATCTGTATACTGATTCGCTATTTCATTCATACCTTTCGCCTGAGTGGACATCCGAGCTCAAGCCCCCAGCAGAAAACTCAAGTATCCTCACAATAACTGTGTGGGGCGAAACGAATGGCCACTGATTGTACAGTAGCCACTCCCTCCCACAGAATGCTCTTCACCAGCATTGTTCCAAAGCAATGTGATACACCAATACTTGCCTTACTATTGAAGCAAGACATGAGAAATATCTTGCCTCATAAAATATACAGATGAAAACTATTAATAACTTACGATACAAACAAGTTACATATTAGTATTAATTAATTACTGTCACAACATCTACTATTATTAACTACAGACACCCAAACTACTTTGTTTGTGTGAGCATGTTTACCACGAGACTTATTGGTTTCTTTAAAACAAATTCCTTTCCCTATAGGAAAGTTGACGGTTGGGACTGTGAAACATATCTTACCACTTAATTTGGGAAACTAAGTTGTGATGATAGAGATGAAACTTTTTTACTTCTCTACTAATAAAGAGCAGATGGAACTAACTAACTGGAAACCGGTATTGAATTGAAAAACATGAAGTACCTTTTTTGTCTGTCATTAATTTTCTGCAGGTTGATTTCAGGTGATACTCGATGTCAGATGGTACGTACCGTTTAAATCTGCTGTTTTGTCGTGCTGAAACATATTATAAAGATTTATGTGGCTTAATATACTGACTACTGTGTGAACTATTGTCCAACAAAATGTAATTAGTGCAGATCTACATCTACATCTATATGAAAATCACATTAAAGTGCCTGGCAGATGGTTCATTAACCACTTTCACAACTTTTCTCTACGGTTCCATTCTCTAATAGCGCGCGGGAAGAAATAACACCTACATCGTTCCGTTTTCGATCTGATTTCTCTTATTTTATTGGGATGGTCATGTCTCCCTAAGTAGGTGGGTGCTAGTAAAATATTTTCACATTCATAAGTAAAAGTCGGTGATTGAAACTTCGCAAACAGATCACGCCGCAATGAATAACGTCTTTCTTTTAATGATTTCCACCCCAATTCGTGCAACATTTCCGTGACGCTTTTCCCCCACGTAACGTGATAAAACAAAACGAGCTGCCCTTCTCTGAACCTTCTCAATATCTTCCGTCAGTCCCACCTGGTGAGGGTCCCACAAGGGGCAACAGTACTCCAGGAGAGGACGCACAAGTGTGATGTAGGCAGTCTCTTTGGTGGAGCTGGTGCATCTTCGAAGCGTTCTGCCGATGAAACGTAACCTTTGGTTCGCCTTCCCCGCAATATTTTCTGTGTGTTCTCTCCAGTCAAAGTTGTTCGTAATTGTAACTCCTAGGTATTTGGTAGAATCTACGACCTTAAGGTTTGACTGATTTATCGCGTAATTAAAGTTCAGCGGATTTCTTTTAGTGGTCACGTGTATTACTTCACACTTTTCTTTACTTAGTGTCAATTGCCAATTTTTGCACCAAGTAGAAATTTTGTCTAAATCGCTTTGGAGTTGCTTTTGATCCTCTGTTGACTTCACTAACCAATAAACGACAGCATCATCCGCGAACAGTCTAAGGGAGCTATTCAGATTGTCTCCTAAATCGTTTATAAAGACGAGGAAGAGTAATGGACCTATAACGCTTCCCTGTGGAACGCCAGATATCACTTCTGTTTTACTCGATGACTTACCGTCAATTACAACGAACTGTGTTCTTTCTGATAGGAAATCGTGAATCCAATCGCACAATTTGGGAGATATTCCATAAGCACGCAATTTCATACGAAGCCGCTTGTGGGGTACAGTGTCAAAAGCCTTCCTGAAATCCAGAAATATGTAATCGATTTGAGATCCCTTGTCGATGGCACTTAACACTTCATGTGAATAAAGGGCAAGCTGTGTTTCGCAAGAGTGATACTTTCTGAATCCGTGTTGACTACTTGTTAATAGGTCGTTCTCTTCGAGGTAGTTCATAATATTCGAACAAAGTATATGTTCCAAAATCCTACTGCAAATCGACGTCAATGAGATAGGCCTGTAATTTTGTGGATCACTCCTATTGCCTTTCTTGAATATTGTAGTAAGTTGGGCATCTTTCCAGTCTTTGGGTACGGATCTTTCGCTGAGTGATCGGTTGTAAATTATAGCTAAGTACGGAGCTATTGCATCACCATACTCTGAGAGGAATCTAGTTGGTATACAATCTGGCCCGGAAGATTTGTTTTTGTTTAGTGACTTAAGTTGTTTTACTACTCCAGGAACATCTACTTCTAAGTTTCGCATGCTGGCACCTGTTCTTGGATTGAAAACTGGTGTGTTCACTTCGTCTTCTTTGGTGAACGAATTTCGGAAACCTGTATTTAGTAATTCTGCCTTAGCAGTACTGTCATCGGTAGTATTACCATTGCTATCGCGTAGTGAAGGTATTGTTTATGTTTTGCTGCTAGTGTACTTCACATATGACCAGAATTTCTTTTGATTTTCTGCAAGATTACGAGGCAGGATTTCGTTGTGGTAACTACTATAGACTTCTCTCATTAAAGTCCGCGCTAGGTTGCGATTTTCAGTAAAAGATTGCCAGTCTTGTGGATTCTGTGTCTTTTTAAATTTTGCATGCGTTTTTCTTTGTTTCTGCAACAGTGATCTGACCTGTTTTGTATACCACGGGGGGTCAGACCCCTCTTTTATTAATTCATTTGGTATAAATCTCTCGATTGCTACTGATATTGTGTCTTTGAAAGTAAGCCACAACTGATCTACACTCGCATTTTTAGTTTTGAAAGACTGGAGACTATCACTCAGGAAAGCGTGAAGCGAATTTTTATCTACTTTATTGAATAGATATATTTTTCGTTTATTTTTGGTGCGTTTGGGCATTTCGACATTCAATCTCGCTACTACAACTCGATGTTCGCTAATCCCTGTTTTGATGCTCTTTACTAGCTCAGGATTATTTGTTGCTAGGAGATCAAGGGTATTTTCGCAACCACTTACTATTTTAGTGGGTTCATGAACTAACTGTTCGAAGTAGTTTTCAGAAAAAGCATTCTGAACTAGTTCTGACGATATTTTATATTTGCCGCCGGTTGAATACGTAATTATGCCAACATATCGAGGGTAAATTAAAGTCGCCACCGATTATAACTGTATGCTTCGGATACCTATTTGAAATGTTATTCAAACTTTCTTTGAACATTTCGGCAACCGCATCGTCTGAGTCAGGGGGCCGATAAAAAGATCCAATTATTAATTTATTCCGGTTGTCAGGAATAACCTCTACCCAGACCAAGTCGCAGGAAGTATCTGTCTCAATTTCGCTGCAGGATAAACCGTTAGTAACAGCAATAAACACTCCACCCCCTATTTTATTTATTCTATCCTTTCTGGCCCTTTGAAAAAATTTCGGGCGAACTTATCTCAGGCGTCAGCCAGCTTTCATAACCTATAACGATTTGTGCCTCAGATATCTGTCACAAGATTTCCAGCAATATAATATTCTCTTGTCTATTGGTCAGATACTTCTATGAGGATAGTGCTAGCGGAGAATCTATCCTTTTACAAAAACTCACTGGCTCCAACAATCCATAAATCACTTCATCGACACCCATGACGGCAAAATGAATGCCAATGCTAAAATACGGCATATGTTGCAACTTACAGATAAATGAAAAACAACAACTATAGTCATAAGCATGGTCATTTTGAGATCATCTTCTTGGTACTACTTACCAAGGGTTTTCTTCTCTGTAAGCAGACATGTTGAGAGAGCAACAATGTCCCGGTACAGTAAATACCTGTAGACCTGATATACCAGGTTGAAAATGTGACTGTAATGGACCTGGAAGTGTTATGCGCTGATGAACTCTCTGTTGAGCACCCCTAAAACTCCAATCATCATCATCTGGACGTGTTCTTGTGCATTCAGGTGTGACAATTATTGTATAAAGAAAATTATTATTTCTGTCAAGACTGTACAGTTTAGCTTGAGGGTAGCGTTTAGCAATTTTTGATCCAAGGTGGCTATAGAATTCGAGGAGACTTCTCTTCGGCAGTGGTGGGCATTGGAGACAGGGATCATGAAAAGTAAAGGACTCCATAAAATTGTTATATGTGGCAGAAGGAAGCAGAACTGTGTGTAAAAATGTCTCACATAGTATACAGACGTCTTGTTGTACCAGAAGGAAGTGGTGCGATCAGGCATGCGGCAACAATTGTAGCTTTCAGAACGAGTGTCCTGTGAAGTCAAATCAGAGACAATTCCTGGGTGGAATGGTAGTATGTGACCAAAGACACGTAAAAACAAAACTGCGATGGGTGTCTGGAAACTAGCAGGCGAACGCCCGATGGGTTCATCCTCGTTTGCATAAATACAGGGGGAAAGAGCGAATAGAAGTCTGTCAGGCAATCAGTGAGTGAGTGAGTGAGTGAGTGAGCCAGATGCAGCCAGTCAGTGCAGACGGTAGCGTATCCGGGAAGAGTGCAAATCCCAGTTGACGATAGCAGAAAGCAGCCCCATCGGTCAGCATCAGCCACTGCCTGTTGGTGCTACATGGAGCCCTGCTGGCCCTAAGATGTCTGAGAGGCATCGGCGTGCAGGTCAGAATGATTCTTACTTGCGAGGTTCGGCATTGACAAAGAATCAGCTGGCCGCCAAGAACATGTGTCAGTCGCAGCGACTATTCCAGCAACACAATTGTGTTGCTGCTTCGAGCCTCGAGCAGTAGCTCTTATACTGATCCACTCTTTCATTCATACCTTTCGCCTGAGTGGATATCCGAACTCAAGCCCACAGCAGAAAACTTAAGTATCCTGACAAACACAGTTGTGTGGGGCGACAGAATGGTTACTGATGGCAAAGTTGCCACTCCCTCCCTCACAACACTCTTCACCAGTACAATTAGCATTGTTCCAATGCAATGTGACACACCAATACATTCTATACCATTCAAACAAGACACGAGATATATCTTGTCCTCATAAAATATGCACATGAAAAATATTAATAATTTGCCATACAAACAAGTTACATATTAGTATCAATTAATTACGGTACAGCATTTACTATTGTTAATTGCAACCACCCATACTACTTTGTTTGCAATGGCAGGTTTACAACTAGACGTATCGGTTTCTTCAAAGCAAATTCCTTTCCCTATAGGAAAGTTGACAGTTGGAACATTTTTAATAATAATGATCTGTGAAACATACGTTACCTCTTAATTTGGGGAAACTAAGATGTGATGACAGAGATGAACTTTTTTTACTTGTTTACTGGAACTAATGGGTGAAGACCGGTATTAAAGAAAAAACCATAATGTATGTTTATGGTGTGTAATTAATTTTTCTGCAGGTTGCTTCACAGATGTTTCTCGAAGTCAGATGGTACCTACCATTTAAATCTGCTGTTGTGTCATGCTGAAACCTATTATAAACATTTATGTGGCTTATTAGGCAGAATACTGTGTGAACTATTATCCAACAAAATGTATTTAGTGTTGATATCTTTGATGATAATCGCCGCGGTGGAGTAGCCGAGCGGTCTAAAGCGTCTCGCTGCAGAGCGCGCGGTTGCTCGCCGTGGAGGTTCGAGTCCTCCCTGGGGCATGGGTGTGTGTGTTTGTCCGTAGGTTAGTTTACCTAGGTTTAAGTAGTTTGTAAGCTACGGACTGATGACCACGTAGTTTGGTCCGATAGAATTACAAACATTTGAACTTTTTTTTTAATGATAATCACTGCACCAGACTTTCTGTCAGAAGACTGCCAGCAATATCATATTCTCTTGCCTATTGGTGAGATATAGTTAGCAGAGAATCCATCCTTTTTCGATAACTTACTGGATCCTGCAATCCATAAATCACTTGATCATTTTATCGACAACCATGAAGGCGGAATAATGCCAATGCTAAAATATAGCATATGCTGCAACTTTAAAAAAAGATTGAACAACTATAGTCATAATCATGATCGTTTTGGGAACCTTCTTCTTGGTATCAATTAGCATAGGTTTTCCTCTCTGTAAATAGAAATATAGAGGGAACAACAATGTCCCAGTACAGTGAATCCCTGTAGACCTGAGACAGGAGGTTGAAAGTGTCACTGTAATGGATCTGGTGGTGGTATTTTGCATTCAGTTGTGACAATTATTGTGTAAAGACAATTATTGTGTAATGACAATTATTGTTTCTGTCAAGACTGTACAGTTTAGCATGACGGTAGCTTTTAGCTATATTTGATCCAAAGTTGCTATAGAATTGGGGGAGACTTCTCTTGAGGATACTTCTGTGCGGATATTTCTTGCAGAGAATTTATCCTTTTTTAATAATTCATTGGTTCCAGCAATCCATATATTACTTGATCATTTTATCGGCAAACAATAACATATTATAAAAACTACGGTGCTACATTAAGAAAAGTTATGAACCCTTTCGCGGCCAGGCTGCCCGCCTGGCTGACGGCGCGAGACCAGCTGTACTGTGGGCCTGAGGGGCGGCTGAGGCGGCTGAGGCGGCGGCTGACCCGGCCCCACGGCCGCGGTGTGGTGAGTGGGCTGCTGGCTGCTGCACGGCCGCTGCGGCTGCAGCTGCACGCCGGCCGCTCGATGCGGTGACCTCACAGCTGCCCCCAGTAACACTGGCTATAAAGTCTGTATCTCACTGCTCGGCGACAGCAGCTGCAGTACGTGATACGAAGCAGCCTTTCAAATTGAAATGACACTGTTATAAAATTATCTTCGGATGAGAACGAAAAGGTTTAAGTAATTTCTAATACATTTTTTTATTTTGAAAAAAAACTATAAATTGTGATGTACGTAAAGAAAATATGTGACTACAACGTATCAAAGTTTCCTTAACATCGGTCGAGTATGTTTCGCAACAGTTTTGAAGTGAGCCGTTTGTAGGGAAGACCTGCAAAACTCCGACAATTCTAGCTTTATTTTTTCTCAGTGTCCCAATACATGTAAGCTTTTTCTGTAATAGTTATATGGCCAAGGTACAGCTTGTGTACCAATTGTCCATTGCTATATTTCTGTTGGATCCCTCTATATGACTCACTAGCCTGTGAACTATTTCTGAAGCTGAATTGGAGACTGTGTAAGGTCCTTCAGGTTGTTTTCTACAATATACCTCGAGGTTGCTTGTAAAAAATGTTTCCCGTCACAAAGTGTTTATTGATGGAGAAGCAAGGAAGCGTTAGTTGATACAGGTAGTCCAATCAGTGAAATTTCTAAACAATTTAGAGATTGTGTGAAACACGTACCAGACTACACGGAGATGATTCCTACTATAGGCAAGATCAAGAGTGCTACCGGCAGACATAGCAAGGTTGTTAACCGGCAAGCCTTGTTAAACTTTAGTGTGAATGATGTCAATCTGCTAACGGCAGACACAGCAAGGTTGTTAACCGGCAAGCCTTGTTGAACTTTAGTGTGAATGATGTCAATCTGTGTCAAGTATGTCTAGTAATACCTAATCTGTCTGAGGATATCTTGCTAGGAACTGAATGGATCATAAATGTGAATGCTCTATTTGACTGGGGAGGACGAAAAGTTATGTTTGTGGACCCGAAGACTGGTGTTTTACATTGTACTGCTATGATACTGAAAAATGGGAATAGTCTGAGTAAGCAGAGTGTGGAATTAGATTTATTATATCCTAATAGAGATGTAGAAGACATGCACGAAGATCCTGAAGAAGCCATGTGGGATATTAATTATCATGAACTTGTAAATACCAAGGTGGAGGAAGCCAACAAATTAGACGAAGAATATAAAGAAGAGCTGAGAAGAGTCTTGTGGAACTATCATGATGTGTTCGATGACAGACCGGGGAGAGTGAAAAACTACCATTGTACCTTGCAGGTCAGACCACCCGAACCATTTTACATCAAACCATATTTATGGTGTCCCTATTGCAAAAAGGAAAGCTGTAGAGAAAGAACTTGAAAAGATGGAAAACTGGAACATAATTGATAGGAGTACTAGTGAATACAACAACCCCATCATCGTGGTATCCAAGAAGAAAGGAGATGCGAGGATTGAACTTGACACCAGACATCTGAATAAGTTTTTAGAAAGGGAAACTGACCATCCAGAGAGAATCGACGAACTATTGTAAAAATTTGAACGTATAAAATATATGACTAGCCTGGACTTGACTTCTGGTTTTCATCAGGTGCCACTTGCCAGATACACAAGGAATTACACTGCTTTCTTGTATAATGGAAAAAGCTATCAGTACTGCGTGGTCCCATTTGGATTAAATGTTTCTGTAGCTGAATTTATCAGAGCTTTTGATTTAGTATTAGGCTACGATCTTTTTGAAAATATTATGATGTCACTGATCAAACCTGGGAAAAACGCATAAGCTTACTGGAAGAAGTGTGCAGAAGATTAAGAGCAGGAGGGATGTCTCTTAAGCAAGAAAAATGTAAATTTTCTGTGGAACTGTTAAAATTTCTTGGTCACATTGTAACTGAAAAAGGTACACTCCCAGCCAATGGAAAAATTGAAACCACAGCAAGTTTCCTGTGCCCAAGACCAAGAAACAACTCAATTTTTTTTTTTTTTTTTTATTGACATGTGTGGATTTTACCGCAAATATATAAGTACTCAAGCCTTGAATGCCCCATCTTTGAACAACCTGCTGCAGAAAAATACTGTTTGGAATTGGTCAGAAGAATGCATACTAGCCTTTTAAGAGATAAAAAAAGCAGCTTTGTAACAGCAATGTTTTATACCGATCGGACTTGTCATTACCGTTTTGTTTAAGTACTGAATGTAGTGATTATGGTATTGGTGTTCATTTGTCTCAAGTGAAAACCATTAATAACCAGCCAGAACACCGGACCATTGCATTTGCAAGCAGGACATCACAGAAACACGAGAAGGCATACACCATTACAGAAAAGGAACATTTAGCAATTTTTGGGCTTTCACAAAATTCAGAAACTATCTATTAGGCCACAAAACTATTGTATTCACAGACCATGAGGCCTTTACCTACATTCAGGATTGAAACTTTACCATAACCAGATTACCAGATGGTCACTGTTCTTGCAACAGTTTGATTTCTCTGTGGAATACATTAAGGGCAAGGACAATCTTGTTGCTGATTCACTCTCTCGTTTGTCAGTGGGGGGTGAATTTGAATATAAGAGTGGAGCCTGTGAAAAGGAATTCAGAGTCTTGTTCCTGAAATGTGTTAAAGAAGTAGTAGAAATCCGAAACATTTGTGACAAGATTAGGAGATACCAAAATCATGATTGTAATTGGACATTAGTCAAGCGCTTGTTAGGCAAAAGAGGGGAAGATAAGGCAGGGCAATACTATAAGACGTACAAGGGCATGTTGTTTAGATGTATGAGTGTCGACAGTCATAAATGTAAGTTGTGTTGGCCCGAGAACTGTGTTGATGTATTAATAAAGTATGTTCACGATAGTTTTGGCCACTGTGGTACTCAAAAGTGTATACAGAAAATACAAGAGAACATCTATTTTTATAAGATGGTCAGGAGAATTAAGAAATTAGTGACTACATGCGACAGATGCCAACGACTCAAGGTGCCCAATCAGACATGTAAAGGTCTCATGCAGAACATCTTGCCACAAGAATGGCTTGAAACTGTAGCTGAGCATTTTTATGGATGTTTCCCCAAGACCAGAGGTCATATATATAGCCATATATTTGTTGCCGTGGATCTGTTCTCTAATTTTATTAAATTGTACCCTGTGAAGAAAGCCACCAGCAAAACCATAATCAACAAATTCAGGAATGACTACTTTCAGACAGTCGGCAAACCTAAGAAAATCTTGTCTCATAATGGAACTCAGTTTACCTCGAAGCATTGGAAATCATTCATACAAGATGAAAACATAAGACACATATTGATTTCGGCATGCCACCCCTCCAGAAATCCGGCAGAAAGATACATGAGGGAAATTGGCAGATTGTTCAGGATATACTGTAACACCACTCCCATGAACCACAGACATTGCCGAGGTGGGGTGGCTTGTGTGCCTCAACGATACAGATACCCGTACCGTAGGTGCAACCACAGCGGAGGGGTATCTGTGGAGAGGCCAGACAAATGTGTGGTTCCTGAAGAGGGGCAGCAGCCGTTTCAGTAGTTACAGGGGCAACAGTCTGGATGATTGACTGAGCTGGCCTTGTAACATCAGCTAATGTGGCTTTGCCACACAGCTACTGCGAACGGCTGAAAGCAAGGGGAAACTACAGCCGTTACCTTTCCCGAGGACATGCAGCTCTACTGTATGAACATATGATGATGGCATCCTCTCGGGTAAAATATTCCGGAGGTAAAATAGTCCCCCATTCGTATCTCCGGGCGGGGACTACTCAGGAGGATGTGATCATCAGGAAAGACAATACTGGCATTCTACGGGTCGGACCGTGGAATGTTAGATTCCTTAATCGAGTAGGAAAATTAGAAAATTTAAAAAGGGAAATGGATAGGTTGAAGTTAGATATAGTGGGGATTAGTGAAGTTCGGTGGCAGGATGAACAGGATTTCTGGTCAGGTAAGTACAGGATTATAAATACAAAATCAATTGGGGGTATCACAGGAGTAGTATTGATAATGAATAAGAAAATAGGAAGGCGGGTAAACTACTACGACCAGCACAGTGATCGCATTATCATTGTCAAGATAGATACGAAGCCAACACCAATAACAGTAGTACAGGTTTATATGCCAACCAGCTCTGCCGATGATGAGGAAATCGAAGAAATGTATGAGGAGCTAAAGGAAATTATTCAGACAATTAAGGGAGAGGAAAACTTAATTGTTATGGGAGACTGGAATTCGGTAGTAGGAGAAGGAAGGGAAGATAGTAGGTGAATATGGTCTGGGCAAAAGGAATGAAAGAGGAAGCCGCCTGGTAGAATTTTGCACGGAACATAATTTACTTATAACAAACACCTGGTTCAAGAAGCACAAAAGAAGGTTGTATACGTGGAAGAGACCAGGAGACACCGGGAGATACCAGATAGATTTTATAATGGTAAGACATACATTTCGGAACCAGGTATCACAGTGTAAGACATACCTAGGGGCAGATATAGACTCTGACTATAACTTGTTGGTTATGAACTGTAGGCTGAAACTGAAGAAACTACAAAAAGGTAGGAAAATAAGGAGATGGGATCGGGATAAATTGAAGGAACCTGAGGTTCTTAAGAATTTCAGAGGGAGCTTTAGGCAACAATTGACAGAAACAGGGGAATATAGTAGAGGAGGAATGGGTAAAATTGAGAGATAAAATAGTGAAGGCAGCAGAGGACAAAATAGGTAGGAAGGCAAGACCTACGAAAAATCCTTGGATATCGCAGGAGATACTAATTTTAATCGATGAAAGGAGAATATATAAAAATGCAGTAAATGAAACAGGCAAAATGGAGTACAGACGACTAAGAAATGAGATTGACAGGAAGTGCAAAATGGCTAAGCAGGAATGGCTAGAAGGCAAATGCAAGGATGTAGAAGAATGTATAAATAGGGGAAAAATAGATACAGCCTACAGGAAAATAAAAGAAACAATTGGAGATAAGAAAAACAGCTCTATGAATATCAAGGACACTGATGGAAAACCAGTTCTCAGCAAATAAGGAAAAGCTGAAAGGTGGAAAGAGTATATAGAGGGGCTTACAACGGAAATGAACTTCGAGACAATATTGTAGGAAGGGGAGAGGATGTAGATGAAGATGAAATAGGAGATACTGTACTGAGAGAAGAATTTGACAGAGGCCTGAAAGACCTAAGTCGAAACAAGGCCCCTGGAGTAGATGATATTCCCTCAGAGCTACTGAAGTCTCTGGGAGAACCAGCCATGACAAACCTGTTTCACCTGGTGTGTAAGATGTATGAGACAGGCGAAGTACCCTCAGACTTTAAGAAAAATGTTATAATCCCCATTCCAAAGAAAGCAGGTGCAGACAGGTGTGAAAACTACAGAACCCTCAGTTTAATAAGTCATGGTTGCAAAATATTAACACGAATTATATACAGAAGGATGGAAAAACTGGTAGAAGCCGATCTCGGGGAAGATCAGTTTGGGTTCAGGAGAAATGTAGGAACTCGGGAGGCAATACTCACTTTCCGGCTTATCCTAGAAGATAGATTAAGAAAAGGCAAACCTACATTTCTAGCTTTCGTAGATTTGGAGAAGGCTTTTGACAATGTTGATTGGAATAAACTCTTTCAAGTTCTGAAGCAAGCAGGAGTAAAATATAGGGAGCGTAAGGTTATTTACAACTTGTACAAAAACCAGACAGCGGTTGTCAGAGTTGAAGGGCATGAAAGGAATGCAGTGGTTGGGAAGAGAGTGAGACAGGTTGTAGCCTTTCTCCAATGTTATTCAATTTGTACATTGAACAAGCTATAAAGGAAAGCAAGGAGAAATTTGGTGAAGGAATAAAAGTTCAGGGGGAAGAATTAAAAACATTGCGTTTTGCCGACGACATAGTAATTCTGTCAGATACAGCAAAGGACCTGGAAGAGCAAGTGAACGGAATGGACAGTGTGCTGAAAGGTGCATATAAGATGAACATTAACAAGAGCAAAACTAGGGTAATGGAGTGCAGTGTAAGAAAGTCAGGTGATGCTGAAGGAATTAGATTGGGAAACGAAGCAATAAAGGAGGTAGATGAGTTTTGTTACTTGGGCAGTAAAATAACAAATGATTGTCGCAGTACAGAGGATATAAAATGCAGAATGGCAATGGGTCGAAAAGTGTTTTTGAAAAAGAGAAATTTGTTAACATCGAATATTGATTTAAGCCTAAGGAAGTCCTTTCTGAAGGCATTTGTTTGGAGTGTTGCCTTGTATGGGAGTGAGACATGGACGATAGACAGTGCGGACAGGAAGAGGATTGAGGCTTTTGAAATATGGTGCTACAGAAGAATGCTGAAGATTAGGTGGGTGGATCGCGTAACTAATGAGGAGGTACTGAACAGAATTGGGGAGAAAAGAAATTTCTGGCATACCTTGACTAAAAGAAGGGATAGATTGGTAGGGCACATTCTTAGACATCAAGGGATTGTGAATTTAGCGTTGGAGGGAAGTGTGTGGGGTAAGAACCGCAGAGGAAGACCAAGAGATGGATACAGTAAGCAGATTCAGACAGATGTAGGTTGCCGTTCTTATGTGGAGATGAAGAGGCTTGCCCAGGATAGGGTATTGTGGAGTGCTGCATCAAACCAGTTTTCGGACTGAAGACCACAACAACAACAACAACAACAACATATTGTAACAAAAATCATGCATCATGGATATATTATGTGTATGAATTTGAAAAGATTTTGAACAGCCTTCAACATACTTCTGCAAAATTCTGCCCTTACGAAATCATGTTTGGAAAATCATCGCCTAACCTAATCAGTGAACGCGTCAACTATCCACGTACGTAGGACTACGAAGGAACAAGCTGAGGCCAGGAAGGGAAGACATGACAGAAGTTTGAAAACTACCAGATTTGACATCGGACAAATGGTTTTGGTCAAAGCTCAAGAAGGATCTAAGGCTATCAACCATGAACTCAAAAAATTCATTGATATACATATCGGCCCTTTCAAAGTTGTGGGAAATCCTCATCCTAATGGTTACAGGTCAGAGTATCCCAAGTCAGGAAAAGCATTTGGACTGAGGAATATAACGGAACTCAAGCCATACAGACAGTAGTGGGTAATAGTAAGACTTTGTACAGGTGCTATTTTTGTAAAATTTATTGTAGCTATAAGAGTTTTGTATATATGTATTCTTTGATGAAATATCTTGAAACTTGTGACTGACATAAACGTTTGTAAACCTCAGGAAAGTACACATTCTGTGTGTGCTAAGTGCGTTGGCATGCACTGGGTTTCTAGCTATGTGGTAGCATTCTTCTGATTTCGGTTTCTGGTGCCACATCTCCTACCGATTATGTAACCTGTTCAAATTATCTCATATCTATCATTCTATCTTTCTTCTTTAGTGTTAAGGTATGAAATGTGTGTATGTAATTTTTTATGTTAATAGGAATAATGATTTCAATATAGGTTGTTCAGTTGGACTTTTCAATGTAATAATTTATGTCACAGTAAAATTTTGAATTCAAATTGTCGCCTGAGTATTAAAGAGTTAAAGTATTTGAGATATTTATGGAATTCATGATAGAATCAGTTAATTAATGTTAGTGTCTAATGATTTTGTATGATACCAAGTTTCATGTCCTCAAAGTTTTAAAAATTCAGTTCAGACTGTGAGAACAGTAAATTTTTCAGTATAGTAATGTTGATATTCTTTGTCATATGTTTCTTGTGTAATTTTTTTTTTTTTTTTTTTTTTTTTTTTTTTTTTTTTTTTTTTGATGCTAAAAAAGATCAGACAAGTTCAGTGTAGCAGATTCTTCAGAGTCAGCTATTCCCAATACTGCCCTCTGCTCTTGGTAGACCATACCCTTGCCACCTACTTACTGCACTTCGAACTGTCAGGATCTTGTGTTGCTGCGTGTGTGGACTGTGCTGTGCCAACCCCAGACGTGACTAAGTGAGGTACTGATGCAGCCAAGCCAGCCACTGGATACAAGCCATCCAAAGTAGGTGCTTTATTCTTACATCACCTCGACTTATGAGGACATCGTCGAGCTGACGGGGGGAGTGGGGGTATTGTGATGATACTGCTGGCCCTCTCATCTCAATGTTATTGTACGGTATCGTCTGCATCGGACCCGGAATCGTGTGGTCTAATAGTGATAGATGTTGCAAATGAAGTTAGTTACAAACGAAATAGCCAGCCTAGGAAGCTCGGTGACACTGTGCTTAGTTAACAAGTGATAGATTTCATTAATTAAGAGATTCATATATTTTCTTTGCAAACAGTTCTATAAACAATAGTTTCGTCATTGTATGTTATTTCAAGACTTGCACAGATAAATCGTAAAAACTTTTGCAAAACAAAACAACATGAAAATAAATAGCATTGTATATATGTTAGGCTCATAAACAAGTTGTGTAGACCAGCTAATTGTGTTAATTAATGTAGTAGTCGAGATTTGATGATTGTAATTCTTTGTATATATTGACTGACGTAAGGTTTGAACCTATTTTCTGAATTGTCAAGATATTTGATAGTTCAATATATGTTAGAAAGATGTGTGATGTACTCATGAACTAATTAATTGGCATTTAACATTGCTGTTTGTTGTCAAACATAAAGGATCGGGATTAAAACTTAAAAAGATATGCGCCATCTAAAATTATTGTACGTACAGTTTTCATTTTGTATTTTGATTATTTTTGTGTACATGAAATGTTTTACTGTTGTGTTCGGTAATTGAAAATTATTATATTCAATTGTTATGAACAATGCATAATGTAATGCCATTATTGTCAATGTTATATATTTGCCTCTTCGTCTTGCATGGGGGGAGTTCGAGTTTCGGCGGTTGTAATGGGCTTTGGAATCTATGTCAGTCTGTGTTGTGGTAATTTGTGTACGCAAGTTATGAAGTTGTAATGTTTTGCTGAAATAAGAAGTTTGATTGGAAATTAAATAATAAGTGAAAAATTGTACCTACGAGTATTTATTTCTACCACTACGCCCCAGGTGAATAATTTTGCAGCGAGCAGAACCCCCATACATCGTAATGTTGAAAAATTGAGAATCGGTAGAATGACTGAACTGTAAAACCTAGTAACGTTTTAATATTCAACCCATAAGTTCTCGTTTGCTGGAATTAACATTTTGAACATAAATTATATGCAGTATTCCTCCTATAATAACCACCACCTTTTCATGTGCTGATTTGCGTTTTATTTGTATGTCTTAAAAATCCAGCAATCTGTTTATTTCTTTGTATTCTTAGCCATAAATTTCTCTCATAAATAATACAGACTCAATCTAGTCAAAATCCTCTCTCCCTATTATTTCAGTCAAGGGTAATTGTAATAAATATTTTATTTCTAAAAAATTATTAAATTCTTTCCGTAATATTTCGCATCATAGTTCCGTTATACCCTTCAGAAGATAAATTCTTATTCTGGTTGTCAAGGTCAAAATAATATAACAGTTGCTTAACTTCATAACCTAGGTTTTTTCGTTCCACTTACAAATAGTTTCAACAGATAACTTAAGTTACATTTTCCTTATTACTCTACAGAAATTACACCATTACTAACAGCATATACATTATTTAATACCTATAATTATTCACAAAGATTTCTATTTACATTATAATAAATACTATTTTAACTGCTTTTCATTTTATACTCCTTATATATTTTTCAAGGTCACCAACGGAGAAATTTTATTATACAGGTAAGTTACTTTCTATTACTCATGACAGTAAATGGGGTAAGTACAAAATAAAACCCCAAACGTTAAAAACACGGAAGAGTGCTGTTTTACAGTGGATTCCACAAACACCTTTATAATAACCATTTCACATACATCTTGCCCTTTCCTTACATCAGATACCTATGGTCCATAAATATACAAACCGGAAAAGTAACATCCTAACCCATGACCATTTATTGATTATACAAGTTTCGATATACTCAATCAAGAGTCCCCTAGTACCTGAAAACGTAAAGTATGATATCGTTTTTCATTGCGTCAAAAAAATACAGGAAAGAATACAACACTTTGTCAGCACTTCCCTTCAACCCATAAGTTTAAAATGATAAGAAACCATATTTTCCATTACTCATCGAGCACTAATTCTGTTAAGGAGATTTAGAGGGCCGGAATTTCAAAATTACCTAACTACGTTGGTCATTAGCCCCTAGGCTTACAAACTATTTACACTGACTTAAAGTAATTAATGGTAGTGCTCACGGCTATTGTGCTGCGGAATTTGAAGCTGACTACAGAAAGATCTTGCTTCGCCTACTTATTTTTCGCGTAAAGATCAAAAAGACAAGAGAAATTAGGGTTCCTACAGAGACATATAGACAAACTTATTTTCTCTCGTTCTATTTAGGAGTGGAAAAGAAAAGGAATTGCCTAGTATTGGTACAGTGTACGCACCTTATGGTAGATTGCGGAGTATATATGCATACGTAGACGTCCACAGTGAAACAAGACGTGGTCCATTTAGAAAGTTCACGCTCATATTTTACGAAACCAAAACGTCTCTGCACACTGCTTAGCTTCAAGCGTTTTTATCCCTCCTTCGTTTGACCAATATTTCACTGCGTTTTCTTTGTCGCTGACATCTGTTGCAGTACATGTCTTTTTAGGCTTGGAAGGTATTGTCTTTAAGCACTGTTTCTGGCACAACTGACGTCCGAGCAACAATTCGTGGAATCGTTACAGTTATTTCCAATTTCTTCTAACTTTTCCACAATTTCGGACTAAATGTCGGTATCATTTGAATAGGTGTCAAAGAAATCAATCAACAAATGACACGTATGTAGACCCTCAGGAGAAGTTCGTGATTTCGGCTGGAAAACACATTCTTCAAATTTCGTCTTTGCTCAATGGAGAACGTTAATTGGATTCCACATTACTGTGAAACTGAAAGAAGAAGGAAAAAGATCCTATTAGCAGGCATGCCTAACGAAAGCACAATAAATATTAATTCAGCTTTATAATTATTTTCAATATTTACCAATACTGCATGAAGCAACTGATAATTTTAAAGGTGGTAGTTCAGTGAGTTATGGAGAGAATAGACCTGCGCACTCTAGTGTGAGGAACACCATCAACGAACTATAACCTGAACGTCGTTCACAAATTACTATCGGGTTGTGTCGTGTTTCCAGTTTACAAATGTACCGCCGATTCGGCTGTGTATGTACGCCTAGTTGCACATGACCACTTGCTACAGCTGCGGTAGGGGTGTACATTTCTTCCGCTGACTGCCGCGCCACGAATTTGGCAATTTTCAGCTTTGAAATACTTGCAGAGTCTCTTAGTAACTGAAATTTTGACAGTGGATTTCATTCGTTGTCTCCTCTTGTGTAACAATTTCAGGATAGATTTCGACATGCCTTATTGGACAGTTCTCTTGTGAGTAGGCCTCCCCTCCGAAAAAGGGCAATGGACCCAGCCTGCCGCACAATTCGAAAAAGCGATTCTGCCCACGCGCCAAGACTCCTTGAGCAAGCTCTACCACCTGCCGGAGAAAACACGACAGCTGGTAACGTGCGATCTCTCAGCTCCTGAGTCCTTTCTATACGGGACGTGCGACACGCACAGGAAAGTCGTTGTCAGCTGCAGCGCTTTGCGATAGACCGTCGAACAACAAAGAAGCGTTAAAACGGTACGAATTTGCCGAATCGTCTGCTTCACGTGTCTTCTTGGTTTGTTGTCAAATTACAGCAAATGAATTGCCGAGTTAAGATCACTTTTCGAAACTGTAAGATATATTATGATTATTGTGATGATTAAAACATTTATTTATGTTGTAGACTGCCACTGTGAAACTGTATTTGCTTTCTTGCAGTTCAAGCGTAACTACGTCACTCCCATGTGTAACGTTCTCATTATAAAATGCGACTACAAACTTCCAGCCCCTGCGGTTTAAGGCTCTTATGTATATGATGAACAAGCTCATTTGTCTATACATAGACCTTTACCTGTGATAAAGCTTCAAATAATGCTCACCAAAACCAAATATTTCATGTATTAACTACAGAATGTTTCAGGAAAAATAGCAAATATTTTAGAAAATGGTAATAAAGACGATTTGCAGTTAAAATTTCATATAACGTGTGTCCAGTTTTTATTGGTATGTACAACAAATTTAAAGCACATGCAACTTTGGATATTTTGACTGATTCTTTCGTCGGTTCTTGGTAGATCACCATATTGATTTTTGTATAAACAACCGCTTTTCGACGTACTTTAAAGTCTGAATATGTCCTAGTAATCCGAAAATCGGGTAACTAAGTGGAAATGAACATGTGAAATATACACCAAATTTTACTTTGAAGTCAGTGTGAAGTCGTACTAGCAAGAACCGACGGATAAATCAGTGAAAGTGTCTTCATTTACATTTGCTCTAAGCTTGTTTGGTTTCCATATTAACAGTTACAACTCTGTATTCAATAAAAATTGTACACATGTTATATGACATTTTTAATGCAATTCCTCTATAGTATCACCTCCTAAAAACTTACGACTCAGTCGAAAAACTACGTTCATCTGAGCAAGACACAAGTATATATTCTCAAACAAATTCGCGACTTGGATTAGTTTATCTGCTGGGTTCCCCATTCGGTCGTCTGCGCATGCGCGAAGCACTTCCATAGGCGTGAGAATAGGATCCATCCTATTCCGTCTACTAGCGATCGTATGCGTTCACCTGGTGCAAGTGGACGCGTCTACACTGTGCCCGGCTGGCGGGACCGTGCATCATGCGTGATCTCGTAAGCTCTCACTTTCCGTGTAGAAAGGGCTTAAAACATTAATTTGTGTTTTAGATTGCCACTGTGAAACTGTACTCAGTTGTTCTCGTGCAGTTCATGCGAAACTATGTCGCTCACATGAGTAAACGTCGTAATTATAAAAGGCGATTACATACTTCCAGGCGCGCTGTTTGAGGCGCCTATGTACGTATATGATGAACAAGATCAAGTGTCTGTCTATACATAGACCTTTTACTGAAATAAAGCTTCAAATAATGCTCAGGAAAACAAACATTTCACCTGTTAACTACAGCTACCATCTTAAGAGATAGAAATAAAGACGAACTTCAATAAAAACTGCGTGTAAGATGTGTCCAATCTTTATTGAGTACAGAGATACCGCCCTTAGTCTGTAACCCAAACAAACTTAAAGTAAATGCAAATGTGGATGACTGATTCTTTCGTCGGTTCTTGGTAGATTATGATAGTGACTTTTATTTATATAACTGGTTTTAGACTTACTTTAAAGACTGACAGTGATCTTGAAAGTAGAAAACCGTTGACCTAAAGTGGAAATGAACTTGTATATCACACATAAAATTGCACTTTGAAGTCAATATGATATTGTTCCATCAAGAATCGTCGGAACAGCTACATCTCTGCTGTCAATTAAAATTGTATACATGTTGTAAGGAATTTTTGTTGTAATTTGTCAATATCAATATATTAATGACTGCTCTTGACACAGCATATTGGGGTAAAGCGCCCGACTGGAAACCGAAGGCTTCGGAACTAGGTCGGTTATCGGATTTTATCAGTCTGCTTCTTAAATATTCTTCACCTCTCAACGCTGTGAGAAGTCGCCAGAAACGACACGTGGTTCGGATTCCACGTTAAGCTGTAGGTCCCCTTTCCCCTTTTGGATAACTGGAGTAATATAGGGACACGCAAGTTGCCGAAGTCGTCCAAATGAAAGACTTACACCAGGGCAATTAGCAACATATGTTAAGTCAACTTGGTTTAATAATAAGAATTTTATCAATACGTTATTCCGATCTTGCTTTTTTTCATTTATAAACTCATGCTTTATTTACGGCTTTATAAGTTACGTGCGAGGGTTCTATAATTTAGAGAGAGAATCGAAGAACTACGTTACTCGTAGGTGGAGACAAGTACACATTTTTCAAACATATTCAGGACCTCGCTCCGTTCGTCAGGTGGGTCCCCCACTCGGTCGTCTGCGAATGTGAGGGGCACTCCCATACACGTGGGATTAGGATCCATCCTATTCCGTCTATAAGCTATAGTATGCTTGCATCTTCTGTACGTATGTACAGTATGCGGTCGGCGTAAGCGGTGCATCATGAGTCATCTTGTAAACTCTCTCGTTGAAATGAAAGAAGGCTTGACTTCGAAGGCAGGGTTCTCAACTGAACACAGCACTTATACTGAAAACTGGTTTATTGCGAACTGAAACTTACATGCAGCAGTGACTGCCTCTCGGGCAGAGTACTCTTCTATTTATACACTGACAGAATGTACCAGAAATTAGAACAACAGTTAACATAATAAACAAGTAGAAATTACAATTGAACATAAGAAACATGTAGAATATTCTGGAAATGATAATTACGAAGAAATAAATTTTTGCCGGTGTACGGGATTAAGCCGCAATCGGTGACGCTATCCCTTGCGCCACGCCCGCAGTTGGTTAACGCGGGGTCTCGCGGCATTATATATATATTAAAACTTCCTCTCGTATTGAGTATCAAGCATGCAAAATATACTGAAGTTCGGAATGAACCTATATGTTTCGTCAGTCTCCCATGGAACTTAATTCACACTTATCGCTAAATACTTTATTAGCTGACGTCTGCAGCTTCGTAGATCTGCAGCCCTTCTCGAGATTACGAGTTTTGTTAGTAAGTTATAAGACCACAGTTATTTGTAAAATGAAAGGATGGCTTACATTAGACATACAATTCTGGCCGTAAATGCCAGTTAAAGGTTTCGCGTGAACTATTGACTACTTCCTGCAACACTACTTCCTGTTCCGCGACCCAAAATTTAGAACTGACTCAAAATTTACTTCAGCAGCAGGAAGACAAAGAGATGGTGCCCGAGACACGTCGTAGATCACGAGAATTACACACAATCATTAAGCCACCGTGAACTAACCAGTTTCAGGCAGGTCGCCGAGAGAACATTTGTGGCGCAAAGGAATTAAAATATGATAATTTTCATCTGAATTTGTTCTCTGCACTGGTGAAAACAACATTAAATAAAAGGGAGGGTATTCAGTAACTAATATTCATAAGTAGAATAAAATTTCACTGACAAATTATTTATTCAGCTCAAATATGGACAAGTGTGGGAGCCCATTTAAACAATAAAAATGCATCCCATTGAAAAATTAACTTAAAGTAATCTGAACTGAACATCGTCGGAGGAGGGATTTAGAATCAACAAGCATTCAGCCACTCAGCAAATCGAAACTCACCCAATTCAGCGTGCTGATACGAAGCAAAAGCAGGCGCCGCTGTCGTAGGCGAAATTCAGCGAACCAGGATGTACCACACAACACAATGAAAGTAAACTTCGTAGGTGGCTCTGGTCTATCTTTATTTACTTGAGATGTTAGGCGATTATAGCGAGATTAATTTCCTTATAAATCAAACCGTGAGCATGCAGACTTACTGAGACACACGGCACATGTCTGCTACATTACATATTCGCTCCCAACTGAAGGCGAAGTGCTTAAAGGTCATATTCATTTCAACAAAAATCAACGGAATCAGATTACGAAGCCAGAACACATAATATTAAGACACTAGTGAGTGAGCAATGGCGAGAACTCAAGAGACTAGCTATAATCCCTTGAAGACAGAGTTCGGAACCACGTGGTTCCGAAAACCAGTAAAAAATACAGATATTCAATTTTCGAAGAATAACGGCATGCAACCCTTAGAAATGTGTAGGGTTGTCTGCCGCCTTCCCTAAATTTTAAACTTGTATTTTATTTAAAGTCGCTTAACGACACTCTATTCGTTTTCTGAGGCATGAGGAGTAACGTAGCCTTTCAGTTCTCGTTTTTAAATGTTATTATGAGTAATCGTATTTAACTTCATTTGCGTTAGATTTATGTTATTAATTTATTAGTGTGTCAATGAATGTGGCAACATGAACGGCTTCTCCGTCTCGCCACTGTGCCTATAAGAGTGTAAAATGTTTTCTCTCTGCATGTGTGAGTATGAGAATTTTTTGGCGTGCTAGTGTGTCTGGGAAGTGTGAGAAATTTATCTTTGGGCGATGATCTCTGGACCTGCGTCGATAGGAGGCTAGTACCAACCTCTATTTCTATGCTCTGAAAAGAGGTTTCCACAACCTTTTGTTGCAAGTTAGGTTGGCAAGAGGCTGGTGTGAGACTATACGCGCCCTTGTGTGGATCTCTGCGTTTCCCCCACCACCCTCGGCTTTGCCGATTTCAAGCCATAGGCCCACATGGCCCGCCAAAGTCTGCCTCGTTCGGTGGCTGTCCTTCGGAATGGTGAGTTAGCTCTGCTCTTTCAGCCTGGAGATGGCAGCAAATTCGTTGTTCAGTTAGTTCAACTTAGATTTTAGAAGTTGCATTCATTTTCCGAGTAAGTTTCTCCGAGCGTGCATCGAAAGATGCGCGACTACTAAGCAGGAATTTTGCTTCTTGTAACTCCTGTGCAATTTTACTGTTCGTTTTCTCTGTCCACGAGTAACATGTACCCCACGTGGTGTGTTCTCAGAACAAAGCCTTCAGCAGAACCCGTGTTTGTTCTATGCCCTTCAGGCTAGAATAACTGCATGTATCTTTCAATTTTCTGGTAGTACTGCGCGATCTTCCCTCTTCCGCCTGTTGTAAATTGCTATTTTATTCTGGAACTTGTACTCTGTTCCCAACTGCGGTCTGTAAATTCTTTACTAGCCCTGTACAACCTTTCCCATTTGCTTGCTTATGAAATGCTGCGCATTTCTATAGGTTGCATGCCGTATTTCATATTTGTTTTTCCGCGACTTTGAATTTATTAAACTTTGATAATTTTTGAGATAGGATCTCATCCTTCTCTGTAAAGTTTGTGCTATTGCGTATATCTGTGTTTCTTTCGTTTCCTTGTAACATTCTACGCATTTCTATGGCTTGCATGCTATAGTTAATTTTCGTGATATTTTAGTAACTGATTTTCTTCATTTTACTGGATTTCGGAAACACGTGGTGCGCGCCTCTGTTAGTTTGCCAGTGCTTGGTTTAGCTTCAAATGCAAACAGATTTTGTTGCTGTATGCGCCATCTCCAGTTAAGAAAGAATAGAACCAGCCACATACGAAAGTTATTTTATTGTGTTGTGTCCTTCTCCTTGGCTCGCTGGAACTTCTCCTACGAGATTGACGGCCGTTTCTGCCTTGTTCAGCACGCTGATTTTAGTAAGTTTTGCTTGCATATCGTGTGTGTGTGGATGAATGCTTGTTATCTGTAAATCCTCCTCAAATTAAAATTCAATTCAGTGTACATAAATTTAAATTTCTATTATGGTCATTTTAGCATAAGATATGATAGTGCTTGGGATGCATTTTTATTGTGTAACTAAATTGGTTCCCCCCATGTGCTTGTGCTTTCACTGAATAAAAGCATTTTGTTCAGTAAAATCTGATCCTACTTTAAATACAGTAATTTGAGAATACCTACCCCTTTCTTTATAAATATTGTTTCACGTGTGCTGAGAACAGATTCAGATGCTGATTATTGTTAATATTTCCGTTGCATCTCTTGTTTCGTCCGCCACTTTCATAAAGTAATTTATTTGTGGTGGCTCGTTTCATAGTAAGTGTGATTCCTGTGAGCTACAATTCATATGAACGCTGCTTTTCTAACTTGCGGCTGTGGGAGTAATTTAAGGTAAAACTAGTTCTCAATTTGGGCCAGGGAACAAGTTTCAGCCGCACATCAAGTAGTTTACATGAATCTGTTAACTGGCTTGTACACCCAGAACTATAATTTCCAAAAGTAATCCTTCTATGTTTTCTGATATTAGAATCATTTAATTAAATTAATGTTGATCTTGGTTTTGGCGCCTGTCATCAAGACTCTATTTACAAATTTTATAATTGTGAGTTTTTCATTAAATTATATGATGTCAGATTTGATTACACTATTTAAGCAGTACATTATTCTAGTAAGCAGACAGCTACAATGAATATGCTCAGCTAAAATAGCTAAATATCACATTACATCTGCATTGGTCAACTTTCAGGTATCATAAGGAAGCTAAATAAATACAGCCGGACGCGACTGGAAGATTTTACACAGATGGACGAAGTCCAGTCTTCAGAAGTATGTAAAATGGAAAAATCTCAAAGTCGGAGTAAATTAACTGAGAAATACGGTATGCAGCCCCTAGAAATACGTAGTATTTCATCAGCAAGCTAATAAAGGGGGTAGTACAAGGCTAGAAGAGAATTTACTGACTGAGTCTGAATGCAAAATACAACTTTCAATGAAAAAGCAATTTAAATTTGATGGAGAGGAGATCGCGATATACTAAGGGAAATCAGAATGATACATGCATAATTTTTTGCCTGAAGGGCATAGAAACAGACAAAGGGGTAGCTGAAGGCTTTGTTCTAAGAACACGCGACTTGGAGTACATATCACTCATGGAAGGAGAAAACGGAAAGGAATATTTCGTCTGCACTACACAGAATAAAAATATTCCCGCACATTATTCACATCCCACAAAGCTAGAAAGATACTACGCCAAGTTCATACACCACCAGCTAGTCTCACAAACTTACCGACTCCAAGCCGTTATCAAACCGAATCAGTTACATATCCAGCCCGATTTCCTATGCTAAATCACCGAAATGAAATTGAAAACACTTCCGTACATTATCAGAGAAACTTATCCCGAAAAATGAATCTACGTTCTGAAGTCTAACTGGAACAAACCAGACAATGAATCGCTACCATCTCAAGGTAGGACAGAAAATCAGAACATCTTACCAGGTCGGAGCACAGCCACAGAGAGACCAGACGGCCAGCGAGGCCCCGCCAGGGCCGGAAATAGGTAAAAACAGAAGAAAGCCTACCGAGGCTCGCTACCGAGCATTGCCAACCCAACTTGTCACCAAAGGGTGGAGGAACCTCTATGGTAGCAGCAGAAGCAGAGGTTGGTAACGACTACCTATCGACATGAAGCCAGAGAAACACTAGTAGCGAGCAGCCAGCAGCCGTCGACTAAAATTCTCATACATGCCCTCACGTACATTCTCACTGGGACAGTGGCGTCACGGAGAAACTGTTCATATTGCCACATTCATAGCCACAATGATAAATTATTAGCATAATAAAACACCAGCAATATTAACACAGTATTACAGAAACTAGCATTTAAAAACATGAAATGAAATACTATTCCTAATGCCTCCAAACGAAACGGGTTCTCGTTTAGCAAAAAAGCCCGTCTAGTGAACTTAGATAAATTACAAAGCTAAAAACCTAGGGAATACTGCAGACAGCCACCTGTCATCACCCCCTCATGGACTGAATATTTTGATGGAGGATGAGGCAAATTTATTGACTCATTGACAGCAAACTTTTCTAATCTAACATCTTGTTTCCTTATGAGTAAAACAGAAAAGCTTGGGGATGCCACTTAAAATTCACACATTATACACAAATGAGATCACATTAAAATACTGTCAATGGAGATGCAAATATGGCTGATGAGTCCACAGGGTTTGGACAACATACATAACCAATCCAAAATTACAAAGAAACATAGATAAACGAATCATAAATACAGAACATACATGACATTGAAAATAACACATAGCTGTAAGTTTCATTGAAAATGGAAACACACATAACATTCCATACGAAACAGTAACAGCAAGCGTGAAATAGAAAAAAAAGTTCACTTGATAATTTGCTGCAGGCAAAGTGAAAATTCAACATGGAAGAAATGTTCAAAAACACAAATTCATAGAATGACACTCAATCAAAGAAACAAAATACATGAATTTTTTCTAGAACTAAGTAAAATTGAAACATAGTTAAAAATATAGTGGTAGCACCAGTCTTTCATTTTCTTAATTGAAACAAGATAGTTAAGAAAGCTTATATTTTGTTTTAAAAAATTTGCCGATGGCAAAAGTTAACACCGCTCTGTGTCAAGGAGCTTCAGTCCTTGACGTTAGTAGCACAATCATAAAGATGATATTTAATGAATAATTTGTTTGCATGGAATTGCTGAGGGCGGCCGAAATTGATACGTTCATTAAGAGGATCTTAGCAGGCGAGTTACATTTCACACTCTTAGAGCCTTCACTGCTTTGACTGCTCACACCAGTTTAACACTCATTGACGCACCTTCTGAAGTCGTCCACTTAACACTGATTTTCAGAAATAAACACTGTTTTTCTCGGATCAAATCGTAGACTAGTGCCTTTGAAGGAAAAGTGAGACAATCTTCCATAGGCGACTTGGAGGACACTACACCCGCACATACAAGAAGATACCTTGGCTTTTGTTTCTTCCTGGGCTGCAGCTCTTGTTCCAAGTCTCTCAGGATTGCTTCTTGTCTCCTCCTCCAGAGAATAGTTGGCCCCTGGTAATGATGCTACTTTCCTCGTTTTCTTTTTCTGGGTGGTACGGTGCATTTCCAACACCGCCCATCTTGTTAGTATTCGACAGTCCGTGAGTACCATTGGGATTGGTACTTACATGCAGATTGACCACTTAACTTGTAGAAGACGGTTCGTAACACTGTCCTTCCAATGCCCGTTTCCTTCATATGTGGTGTGGAGTGGGATTGCGTGCTGAGCACAAACATGAAAGACAGTATGCCACAGCATTAATTGTATTAAATGTTTCAAATGTTTGTATAGTCTATGGGACTTAACTACGGGGTCATCAGTCCCTAAACTTACAAACTACTTATGAACTACTTACGAACTAGGACGACACAAATATCCATGCCCGAGAGGATATTCGAACCCCCGACCGTAGTGACCGTGCAGACCGTGACTGGAGCGCCTTAGTCCCGTCGGCTACCGCGGCCGGCAGCATTGGTTGAAATGGGGACTTCTGGTGAGAGGAATTACTAGTTTAAAAAGGGTCCTTCATCAGACGGGAGCATCGAGGTCAGAGAAAGACATTCTTTTGTCGTCTCATTCATGTCATTGGGCTCAGCACGAGTGAGTGGTCTAGTGCACACACCGAATATGCAAATATGAACAAGTTTTCTTCCCTTCCCCAGCTATTCAAATGTTTCTCAGTAAGGTGAAGGGTGTGGTCAGTACACATGTTTTAGGCCTTCCGGCCCCTGTTTCTTAGGCAGGTGGAGCGGAGAGATTAGCGTGCGGCTACCGTAGAGGAAAAACCCGCGGCAGTGACAGGAGCGGCTGCTGTGAGCGTCGGCTCCTGGCCACGCGGTCGCCTCTGGGTGCTGCTACTGGGGTGATTAGCCACTGGTGCCCCTTACAGTCACGGCCCGTGCCACACCGTCACATGGAGACGGAACTAGCCGTACACGTCTCGCAGCCCAGCCGACGCCCTTGGAAGTCCGCGATGTGTTTGTATGGGCTGCTACCAGGCATCGACGGCATGGGGCCTGGCCGACGAGTTGTTCCGTCATGCGCACAGTCACTCTCAGTATCTGTTTACACTTTCGTACACACTATTACTAAAAGAAACACTACTCTTATAAACAACTCCAATGCTCCAATTTTAGGAAGAGTCCAGACTTATAACCTATAAGGGAGTAGGACTTTAGACAAGGCTCCCCAAATTCATAGAAAAGAAATAGATTCACAAATATGAGTTAATAAAAGTAAGACCCCATCATTTCGGGTCTACATTAGTGAGCTTGGTCACCCAGAGGTCAATTGACATCACAGATGTTCACACAAAACATTTTAAAATTAAAAGCCAAATATTAATATTAACTGATATAGGAAAAGCAGTCATTAAATGGAACTTTTTGGTTCCAAGCTCATCGCATTTAACTCAAATTCATGCACACTCATACACAAAAGTTGACACATAAGCTTATCAACTAGTTGACTTGAACAGCAGTTTCAAATCTCCTTAACTCACATTAGGTTAATGCACACGATCTTAAAATTAACATTTTATATAGCGAAATGCCGAATAGAACTCCAAGGATCTAAGTCTTTATAAGTCACATTACACGATGATACGTATAGATAATAAAATCGAAACCTCATAAAGCTATAACTTAATAGAACATCGAAAATAATAGTTATAATAAAGAAAACAAGGTCCTGTAAGAACAACTGTGCCTTCGTTATCATAATTCAGGCCACAGAGCATGTCAACACTCGCGTCAAGTCATAGTCTGTTAGTTTTAGAGAGGGGTATTTGGCCAGGAAGTCTGGGTAACCATGGAGCATGCAGCGCTCTACAGCCCAGGCGCAATCTGCTCTAACTACTGCGCGAGGCGCGACTCACTTGGGTGCGACTGGTGACCTGATTCCTGACGGTGCAAGTTCCAGATTGGTTTCTGTAAACATACTCCACAGAAATCTCTCTCACAGAGGCAAGAAAACATTTTTACACATGTTACTCTAAACCAGAGGTGGCCAAACAGCAGGCGGGCCAAATGCTTGAGAGTGGATTACCCCGCGGGTCGCATTACCGATTTTTGTTTTATGAACCGAAAAAGCAAGAAATATTAATTCATTTTTAAATGAAAAATTCAGCTGATCTTTACCTTGGAGTCGAGCATTGAGATCATTTAAGTCGCTAGTTATATGGGCCAAGAACTAAGTTAGGTAGCCATTCCTTATCTTCGACCTCCGGTAATCTCTTTGTTTCAAAGAATGGTTGTATTTCTTGCTTCAAATCAAACACTTTTCAACATTTTTTCGCGGTTTATCCACCTTATTTCTGTCCATTTTGACGGACATAAATTATCTTAAGAGATACACAATGAAAGTTTAACACCGATGTATTGGCTACTTTACCGGACTCGTTTTTACTGAACTATACTAAATCGAAGTATTGTAATTTTTTAAATATATATGTTGTACGTGAAGTTCAGAATAAAATATCAGTTACGTAAAGTAGTTCCACGCAGCTCTCAAAAACTCCCTACAAAACCTACTTTAAAGTTCCCCGAAATTGTTTAACACCGCAAAAAAATTGAGGCGCGTCCTACGTGGTTACTGGTTCAGTGAAACCCCGGAAAAGTAGAGGATCACGTAAAAAAATATTGTCTCTGAATTCTGATTGTCCATTTCATTTTAGTTGCAGATCATTTTATCTGCAATGCGCACGCTCAAAGCTTTCCTGAAGGCAACATACGCGACTCACGGTTGTTTTTGTCGCATTGAATATTTATCAAAAGACGGCATATTTGCTAAAATGTCAGCAGCCTTTCTGCATGCATAAGGTAACGGACCGATTTTCTCACTATCGCTTAACAGCGTATTTAGTTATTTACTGTGCTTTAGTGTTCATGATTTCTGAGGTAACAGTCATTTTGTTACAACCCCTAATAGCGCATTTAGTTATTTACTGTGCTTGAGTTTCCATGAAAGGGATTTCAATACTCAATATTTTTATAGCTAGTGGGAGGAAATTACATGTTTTCAGCCTAATTGGTGGTACCACAGAGGTACACTACTCGCGATATTAACAGTATTTCATTTAAGTACGGCATTATAGTACTTGGGAAGCCTCATAGTGTGTTGTCTCAAGAATGTTTGATACTAGTATTCAGCTGCTTTAGGAAATCGGTATTTTAATTCTGAACGCCATGTATCGTAAACATAAAAATTGTTCATGCTTCATTTAACTTGACAGCCTTACTTTAAGATTTCGAGGTCTTATGATTCTTACTGAAAAATATTCTACGTTTCATGTCTCTAACATAAATGGTTGCAATAAATTACAAAGAAAGACACGTGGATAAACTTGCATTAGGAGGGTCACATCTGTACATTTGTAGAACGGAATCCTTAAATGTCATCAGTAAAACCACAATATTAGAATTAAAGATTTGAAAGATGGTACTGAGGGAGGAACCATTGCTAATGTCGACTGGTGTACCTATCCGCCATAATTGGATACATGAAATATGTGCGAGCTTACTAAAAGTAAAGACAAGCATCATAGATCAATTGTAAAAAAGATAAAAGCTGGTTTTAATTAAAAAGACTACTCTGTTTAAAGTCACAACTTGTATGAATTCTGCCCTTATTAAAATTCACTCAGTCTGATTTATTTTCTTATTCACATATAAATTTACGTATTACACAAAATAAGGGAAATAATAAGTGTTGTATATGTAAACTCGTCGGTGTACCCGATACTACTCTTCGGTGACTGGAGACGATTCAAAAGATTTATTTTCGAACATTCAACGCTGAAGCGATTTCGGTTCAAAGAATGCAACATCAATCTGAAGGGTCCTCTGTCACACGGGCGGCGAATTCTTAACTTCTGTCCGAGCGAACAGGGGCTGTAGACGCCGTTGTGTATTCGGCGTGCTACAAGCTGGGCCTGAAGTGTCGGCAATGAAGGAGCACGCTCCGTGACTCCAACCTGCAGTCGCCACAACCGAACGCTCTGGATTTCTAAACCCGCGTGATTGCTCCCCTCCCTGAGGCCAGGCAGGTACCAACACAGCTGCCCTCCTCTCGCCCCGCACCCCCGGCACCGCCCCTCGCCGCCACCCACCGCTAATTCACACTGGACAGTGGCCGCCGCGCCATCCACGCTGGCGGGTTAGGGCGGCCGCGCTGCGCCCAGCGCTCCACAGGCCGCATCTCCCGCCCTCACTCCTCGCACCGTCCACCGCCTCAGCCACAGGTCGCTCAAGGTACTGCGCTGTATTTTTTAACGATAGTTGAATCAATGAAATGATATATACAGAAGCTTGATGGAATGCTATTTTGCAGGTTTTACATAAAATTCAAGGTAAATTTTTCTTCTATATGAAACAGCTCCGCGGGCCAAAAACACCTGCCCGCGGGCCGCGGGTTGGCCACCCCTGCTCTAAACAGAATGTTCAAATGTTCAAATGTCTGTAAATCTATCGGACCAAACTGCGTGGTCATCAGTCCGTAGCTTACAAACTACTTAAACCTAGTTAAACTAACCTACGACAAACACACACACCCATGCCCCAGGGAGGAGTCGAACCTCCACGGCGAGCAACCGCACAGAATAAAATTAGAAGTTACCATATATATATCAGATGACATAAAGTAACATCCCATAATTATACACAAGCATATCATCTAAATTACACTAAAATGTTAGCAGTCAACAAGTTTGTGACAGAAAGATGACACCCATGTGAGGTGAATTTTTTCCAGTAATCACCTTGCAAATGGCAACAGAGAAAACACAAAGAGAAATATATAAAATAAGCAATACAAATCCATACATGTTAAACAACCCTAAATTAATCAAGTGACATTAAGGTATTAATAACTTACAATGGACTCATACAATCTTACGATTATGATACTGCAAAGTCGGGAATGTCAAATTAGTGGTTGACAAAATTTTGGATTTACTCACCTAGTGATGTTGGGCACCATATATCTTCGGTTGTTCATCTGAAACGGTCAGTTACTTGACATGGAGTTTGCCCTCCTTGACCTCCTTTATCTCATTTTTCTTAGCCTAATATTTTTCCTCTTCTGAATGTGATATTGCCCTCTTCCACAGATCACGCTCTGTCCTTAAATTTACATAATTGTCCTGCAAAACTTATCTGAAAAATGCAAGTTGGTTCTATTAACAGATCAGGGTATATACTGTCAAATGAAATTTAGATGAACCACTTCGTTCGTGCTCTCCAGCGACCTTCTACCGAACTGCACACCTTCTGTTACTCAAACTGACAATCCTTAGACAAAATTATCTAGGTCCCTAAGCATCAACACCACATTGCATCATCGTGCAACTAAAATCCTATAAATAATGGCGTTGGCGCCTACCACGGCGTCTTTTTAATATGCAATTCCACGGGAGATTGCCGACACAAAATCCACAGTAAGGGTGGCGATTGTAGCACTCTACAAACTAGGCTGGCTCCACTCTCAGTGAAGAAGAGCAAACACAATTTAAACGATAAACTGGGAACAAATTACGGAAACAAAATTACACAAAAATATACACAACTTAAATTACACTCCATCAATTAACAACGGGAAACACACAAATGACATGAACAGCAAGTACAACAAGCGATTTCGTGAGGTGGGCAGCCTTATTACCCAAAAGACACTTGGGTGTGTCACACTAATAATACCTTAAGCAAAACAGTTGACCAGGTGGAACTGGCAAGTTGCTGTTAACTACGCCAATAACGGCGTGCTCAAAAGATACAAAAGACACGCAAACAAAATGGAAAGGTATTGTTTCGAAGTGAAAATCGCACAACAAACACAGACACAAGGGACACACGTAACAAAATACACTATTAAAACAAACCACATCAAGAACGTGATTAGTAAGAGTACCACTAAAATTACTTTAGAAAACAAAACTAGACAAAACTGGTATGACACTCGCGGTAGAACCTCAGGCTCGAGATATGGTAGAGCCCCCCAGGCCTCCACCTGGTCCGACAAAAAGGGGGAAAAACTTCTTGGTGGGCGAGTTACGTTTGCTCGAGAGTCGTCGCGAGCGTACTAGGACCTTCTGGTCCATCTGGAACACTCCCACAACGCGACTGACTTTGTCTTGCTGTCGCCTCCTCTCTGCGGCACTTCAAATATTCGCCAGCGCGCTTTCGACAACGTCACTGTGTCTCAGACGCACCGGCGGGTCGAGAGGCACAGTTCCTCGCACCTTGTCCTCCGGGTGCTGGTTCTTAGGCACCAGTACAGGGGGCATAGAGGTGGAGCTGTTTGGGAGGTCATTTAGGACGTGCTGAAACCCTTATATATACCGATCCCAGGCTCTATGACGACGGTAGCAGTGCAGGCGGCACAGCTTCCCAGTTCTTTTATCACCCGCTCACAAGTATTTGACGCAAGGTGATAAACGGATAAGAAAACGGGCCTCATGAGTCTCCTCCGCAGCATTTCTTTCCAAACAGGGGAACGGAACTGAACACCGTTGTTAACAATGACTTTCTCTACAGGCCCGACTTGTCGTAAGAAGTCTTTGATAAAGGCCTCAGCAACGGACCGTCCGGTCGCTCTTCTTAAGCAAGTCAAAGTAACAAATTATGAAGTTAGCTCCACTGCAACAAAGATGTACGAACAGCCATTCATTGTGTGTGGTAGCGGTTCGAAGAGATCGACCGCAGGTAACTCACGAAGCCGAGAAGGGATTATAGTAAAGAGGGGAGCTTGGTGTGTAACCGTGGCGGGTTTAGATTTCTGACAAAGCTTACAAGTTGCCAGCCCTTTCCGGATCCTTCTTTCCATGTTTGTGAAGTAACTGGTATCAAAGAGTTTCTGGTAGCACTTGCGAGGAACATAGAGCACGTAGATTAGGTGAGTAAACCATATGAGTTTGTTGACCCCATCATCTGGAATACACAGAACCCAGTTCGATTGCACTGGGTCGCTACGTCAGAACAAGATATTTCGCCTAATAAGGTAGCAATGCCTCATCGACGGATGGTTCTAATCACACCATTTGGCCTTCACATCTCTCAGAATCTCATCCTTATCTTGTTCCCGCGTTATGTCCTGTAATGAAGTATTCGAAAGCAACGCCTTGGAGATATATGATACTGAAGCTGTTCTCATTCAGTTCACCATTGGTCCCTTGCGTCAAACCCACCAGAAAGCGAGAAAGGGCGTCAGATACCACATTCTCCTTCCCGGGTATGTGAACCACGGTAAAACGAAAATTCCTGGAGAAACAACGCCCACCTGGCCAACCTTCCATGGGTGACATTAGAACTCTAATGCGCTGTGATCGGTATACACCTTGGTCCTCCCAAACAAGTACCCCCTGAACTTAAGGAAACCGAAAACGACAGCAAGAGCTTCAAGTTCAGTCACGGAGTAATTGTGCTCACACCTGTTTAACACACGACTCGCGAAAGCAATCGTCTTTCGCTGTACCACCCCATTTACCTCAGTTTCCTGAAACAGCTTTGCAGCTATGCCAACTTTGGAGCTGTCCGTCCATAGGCAGAAATCCTTCGACAGGTCAGGGTGGGCTAACGGGGGCGCGGCTAACAAGGCGCGTTTCACGTCCTCAAATTCCTTTTGCGCGCTCGCAGTCCACTTCCAAGCCTTATTCTTGCTCGTAAGCATGCAAAGAGTTCGAGTGGCAATACTTTCCATCGATAGGAACCTTTTGTAAAAAAAATTTAAGCTCTAAGTAGGCCCTGACCATTTTCTTTATTGACGGGACCGTAAATTCTCTGATCGCTTCTAGTTTCGTCTGGTGGGATGCCATCCCCCGATATAATACAACGAAGAAATTTCACATATCAGCGGCAGAACTCTGATTTCGTTAGGTTTACAGTCACTCCCGACTATTCGAACACCTGAAGTAACTGTTTTAGAATGTATTTATGGTCTTCCCATGAGTTCTCTGCTATAAGTACGTCGTCCACGTACGTGGTTACCCGTTTCCGCAAGTAATCTGGCAAGATACTGTTAAAACCGCGGATGAATGCAGCAGAACTGACGTTCAGTCCAAAAGGCATATTACGGAATTGGTAGCAGCTCCCGTAACATAGGGAGGCAGTGTAAGGTCGGCAGCTCGGGTCAAGTTCAATTTCCCAATAACTGGAGCGCAAGTCTATGGAGGGAAGCACGCACACGCCGTGGAATTGCTGTAGCAATTCATCCAACGTTTGTGGTCGGTCCGTCTCCGGTTCTATTACCGTGTTAATTTGTCTCGAATTGAGAACAAGCCGAATAGAGTTATCTCGTTTAGGAACGATCAGCAGCAGATTATTGTATGAACTCACCACTGGTTCAATCACTCCTTCTGCCAGCATGCTCTTAATTTCGTCCTTGACATGCTCCTTATATACCCACAGAATAGGGTATGGCCTGACAAAGCACTTCCTATGTTCCTGGACCTTGAAACCGTAAATAAAACCCTTTATAGTGCCGGGATTCTCGGAGAACACAGTGTAGTGTTCATGGAGTATTTGACACAGTGCAGTAGATGATGTGTCGTCTACAAGCTCGACATTCTTAGTAATCTTGCTGGAGATCGTGTCTTTTTCGTCAATCCCGCAGTAAAGAACGACTGCGTCCTCCGCGCAGGAACTAAAAAAACACTGGTAGCAATTGTCGAGCAGCAGTCATGAAAGAACTGGCATTACGGTCGGCAGAGTCCACCTTAGCAGCACAGTCATCAATTTCAGTTTGATGATGGCATTGCCCTAAAATCTAACAGAGCGTTATGTGCAAGGAGGAATTCTACGCCTAGGAGGACCTCTACCGTTAATGAGGGCACAATAACAAAATTCACACAGAATTCCTGACCCTGACACTAAAATACTACCTCAGCTTACTTTCTGACATCAACACTGCGCCCGACTAATGCGCCCTTTACCTTTGTCCTCTGCAAAGGAAGAACAGGCCATGTCCCCACTGATTGACAACGGCCGAATGCGGAGTCGCTCATGGCCGAAACGACGCTGCTGGTGTCAAGCACGCATTCCAGAGCAATGCCTTTGATGCTTATTGTAATAAGCGATTGGGTCACTGGCTCTACCGCAGTGGACTCTTCCTCGAGAAGAGTGTCCCTAATGCCATCCTGCCCTGCTTGTTTCGGACAGATGTGCTTTATTCGAACAAGTTCAACGTGTGTAGGTCAACTCCTGGAGATTGTCATTTGCTCATGCTAGTGGTGGGGTCTTAGGGACGATTGTGGCGTGGATCAGCTGACCTGATTTCCACCCCTTCTGTTGGCATGTTGCGTGTTTTTTTCTGGCATTGTTCGGGTCGGTAGCCCTTATTCCCATTTCCGAATCTTCTCCATCTTTCAGCTCGCTGATCACACCAAGAACCTCCCTCAACCACCTCTGCTGCTGATTTACAGCAATGGAAGGGCTGGGCTACCCGCTGCTTTTTCTTTCCGCCTGGCGATTGTCCCCAGCACTATTTTCACTATGATTACTTTTCCTAGAAGAGCTGTTGCCGTCTCTTCTAGATACGTAATCATCAATGAACTCCAAGTCCTCAAGGTAAGCCTGGTAGGACTTAATGTCCTCCTTACAGCTTCCCGCAAGGACGGCATTGCGCACATTCCGTGGCAGTTTCGAGGCGCAAATCCTAATTAATTGACGTGGAGGATACGGGTAATCAAGTAACTGATTTCTCAGCATCATTTCTTGAAAGAAGTTGCTGAGACTTTTGCAATTGCTGTTTGCAAAATGGGGCATCACTAATGTGCTACTTTTTACTTTTTCCTACTTCCTCTCTGACCAGTAGGCAGACAGGAAATGCTCCCTAAATTCCTCATAGTAACGGCAATATTTCAGGTCCGAACGCATATGCGTGGCGGTCTCTCCTTTGAGATATCCACACACTTACTCGATCTTATTCCCTTCGGGCCAGTTCGGGGGCAAAGAAACTCCAATTGTTCCAGCCATGCACTGGGTTGTATCCCATTAACATAGTTCCTGAAAACTTGGTACTTCCTTACGGGCCGACCGCGGTGGCCGAGGGGATTGCGGCGCGCCAGTCTTGGTCTGGGCCGGCCGCAGTGGCTGAGGGGACTGAGGCGCCCCAGTCGCAGTCTGCACGGCCACTACGGTCGGGGGTTCGAATCCCCCCTCGGGCATGGACATTTGTGCCGTCCTAGTTAGTAAGTAGTTCATAAGTAGTTTGTAAGTTTAGGGACTGATGACCCGTAGTTAAGTCCCATAAGCTATACAAACATTCTTGGTCTGCACGGCTACTACGGTCGGGGGTTCGAATTCCCCCTTGGGCATGGATATTTGTGCCGTCCTTAGTTTTAGCTAGTTCATAAGTAGCTTGTAAGTTTAGGGACTGATGACCCCGTAGTTAAGTCCCATAAGCTATACAAACATTTGTACATTTGAACTTCCTTACGGTCAAGAAGTGTTTATAATCAAATGCCGGTTGAGCCTCCAACACAGGCACTTGATTCTGACTTTTCTTTCTCATAGGACATATACGCAGGGGTTTGAATTTCTCCTCTTCAAAAGTCGATTTTTCTCCGTGGTCGGAATGGCAGGACTGACCTCCACACAAACTGCGGGAAACGTTTCCTACGGACGGGGCAGGCAGCGGTGTAGCAGAGTCTTGCTCTAACCTGGCGATGCGTTCACGCAGCTTGGCTGCTACACCACGACGATGCTGGTCTACTTCCCACTGTTGCTCCTTGAACAGAAGCAAGTCACGGACTTCCTCCGGTTCAGTCGCAACAGCAGGACCCGCCCTGCCTGCTGCCGCTTCCCTTCCTTGCAGAAGCTGCGTCACCGAGGTGGCCGGCTCTCCTACGCGGGCATCAATGTTAGTTATCCGCACCCCTAATTCATCTGCCCTCCTGTCTACTAATTAGATATTCTCGTTAATGGAGTGGAGATTAGTATTAACTAATTCGACTCTCTCATTGGAACTCTCCTCAAGAGAGTGTATACTGATATCTACATAGCCGGAGAGGGCAGAGATACCTTCTACGGTCTCTGAAATTTTGGCTGTGTTCTCTGAGATAGCATCCATTGCTATCTCATGCCGTTCCTGTACGAGTTGCACAATATCAGTGCGTAGCCCTTGTAGTTTACTGCTCTGGTCGCCAAGTTTCTCGTGAATGACCTGAATGGTACTAGGCTACTTCGCGCAGAAACTTTGATCAGCTCGGCCAGAAGAGCATGCACGGAACTACCGTGTGAATCCATTCTTTTATTTCTTGACCTGAAATATTCTGCGCTTTTAATTCTGCTTTCAGTTCCTTCATGAAAGTCTTGATGTCGCATAAAAACGTGTCGGAGCCCGACACAGGCCCTGTAACGGAATTGGAAGTATTTTAAGTGGTAACAGAAATCACCATATGTTTGGACGGCGTATTTTGTTCGCCCCTGCTATCGCTTCCGGTAGCGTCCACGTCACAACTAGCCTCGTTCTCGACGGTAACGCAGCCGTCTGTACCCGCCAAGTTTCCTCTTTCCATTGAAAGATCTAACCTAGAAGATTTTTCACGGTCCACAATTCGGTTTAATCGCCTAGAACGAGTGAGATCGGACAAGGTATAACTAGTATCCATCTTTAGAATTCGTTCAGAAGGACAAGACGATACCAACACAAAAATTAGCGTACCAAAAATACGCGTACTAAAACACCAATTGAAATGTTCACAAGCCACACTCAGTGGTTGTGGTCTTTTTACGAAAATAATTTTAAAAAATAACTCTTCCAAAATTACACAAATATAACACAACGAAAACACACGAGAGCTGAAAACATAAATTGAAATAGATTAATGCGCGCTGCTGAAAACACACATTCACACACTGGGACAAAAAGGTTAAAATATTCCCGCACGCATTTAAAACAAAAGAAACTATTTCACTTAACAGATGATCCGCTAGAAGAGCGAATCCTGGCAGCGACAAGCCAATTGTAAGACCACGCTTATTTGTAAAATTAATTCCAGCTGAAAGGAGCCAGTTAAAAGTTTGCTTTAAACATATCATTCTGGCCGTAAGGACCAGTTAAAGGTTTCGCGTGAACTACTGACTACTTCCTGCAATAGAATCTTGTTTCACGGCCCAAAATTTAGAACTGACTCAGAATTTACTTTAGCAGCAGGAAGACAAAGATATGGTGGCCGACACACGTCGTAGCTGACGACAATTACACACCGTCATTAATATACAAGCCACTGTGAACTAAACAATTTCAGGAAGGTGGCCGAGAGAACATTTATGGCGCAACGGAATTAAAATATGATAATTTGCATCTGAATTTGTTCTCAGCACTGGTGAAAAACAACATTAAATAAAAAAGGGAAGGTATTCGTGTAACTCAAATGTTCAAATGTTTATGTAGCTTATGGGACTTAACTACGGTGTCATCAGTCCCTTATGAACTAGCTAACACTAAGGACGGCACAAATATCCATGCCCGAGAGGTGATTCGAACCCCCGACCGTAGTGGCCGTGCAGACCGTGACTGGGGCGCCGCAGTCCCCTCGGCCACCGCAGCCGGTTTCGTTAACTAACATTCATAATTAGGATAAAGTTTCACTGATAATAAATTATTTTTTCACTTCAAACATGAGCAAATGGGGGAACCAATTTTTTAAACAATAAAAATGCGTCCCATTAAAAAAGTTAATTTAAAGTAATCTGAACTGAACATCGTCGGGGGAAGGATTAACAATCAACAAGCATTCATTTACTCACACGCGCAAAGCAAAGCGAAACTCACCCAACTCAGCGTACTGATTCGAAGCAGAAGCAGGCGCCGCTATCGTAGGCGAAATTCAGCGAACTAGGATGTACGACGCAACACAAGGAAAATAAGATTAATTTCCATTTAAATCAAACCGTGAGCATGCAGACTTACTGAGACACACGGCACGTGTCTGCTACATTACATATAGTCACCAAGCTCTGCTCTGTTAGCCACTGTTATTTCATTCTGAAAAAGATACACAATACTTTTACATAAGAAGCGGACCTACCTCTCTAACTAGTCAGAAGTGTAAAAATACCTGACTGCCACGAACACGCTTCAAGTTGTTATCGCCAAAGCAGAAGAATATGAACTTGAGAGTGGAAACTGCGGCAGCTCGTTAAACTATGTTAATAAGAAGCAGAGGCCTGTCATCCTCAGAGCGCCCGCCGCTCTCCCTGATGACTAGTACCGCTGCTCAGCTGCCACCCACACGCTCGACACGTGGCAGAGCAATTTCCAGAACGCCGCGTCCATAATTCAAGACTGCGACAGGCACGGCAATTAGTTGTCAAGAGAAGCGACCTCATTAAGGCAAGCAAAGCATGGGTATCACGAAAATATGTGTGTGTGTGGGGGGGGGGGGGGTGAAACTAGTGTCTGTACAGTAAGACACACTACAATGTAAAGAATACTGCGAAGTCTGCGGATTACTGTCTCATACGACTGGCAAAGACCGCTCAATCAATTTTCAGAAACAAGTATTCGCAAAGATATGACTATGAATATCAGGTCGGTAGGGGGATTTTTGTACAAAAAATTGTTGGTTAAACTTAATGGACTTAACTGCCGTGTCATCAGTCCCGACACTTACAAACTACTTATGAACTACTTTATACTAAAGACGACACAGCATCCATACCAGAGGGGGGATTCAAACGTCCGACCGGGAACGGCCTCGCGCAACGGAGCATAGTGCCTAAATGCGCTTGGCCACTCCGCCGCGGCAGGATTTTTGTACCTTTTTGGAAAAGGGGAGAGAGGAGAATAAGACAATGGAACCTAACTGTAAAGTACACATCCATTGCAACATATAAAGCTTTGCAAGGCACCTCATTCTCAAAGCACAAATATTTATACAGACATGATATCACATTTTGTACACGGAAAGTCTCCGAGGGGCAGCTGGAGTACACTTTTCCATTAAGTACTAAAGATGTAGTTGAAGAGCGAGGCTTCTAAAAACAGGTAACAGTGCCAGGGAAGAGGTGTACCGTAAATAATGCTTTAGTTTTCTGGATGTCGAAACAGGTGTTGATGTAGAAACTGGAATGGTAGTCAAACCTCTCAGCGTAAGGTTGGCATTAGGGAGAAATGAGAAATTTCGATTGCTGTGATCTGAGGCTGTAAGAACACAATCAGATTGAAAGACGACCGTCTGTCGTTTTCCATATTTATTTATTTACTTACACGAATTGACCAACTAAAGACCGCGTTACAAATTTTATTTCATATCCAGTTTCTTCTTTCTCTTCTCTAGGGTTGCTCTTCTGCCTGCTGCCATTTTTGCCAGATGTTCAGCTGTCAGTTCCCAGTTGGTCTTCTATCTTGGGGCCTCCTGAAAAACCTAGAATTGCAGTTACTGCCTTTCTGTACCTGTCCCTGTTCATCGCGTCCATTTCTGTGAGTCCAAGTCCGACGAAGTCTTTCTTTATTCCTTGCAACTAACAGTTGGTGTTTTCCCCTGTTGAATTAAATTCAAGATTTTCTTCGTTAATCTGCTTTCATCCATTCTCACCAGATGACCGAAGAATATAAGGCTTCTTTTTCTCATTTCCGTTGTAACTGATTTGATAAATCAGCTGCTCATTGCTCATCTTTACTCATGTTTCGCCAATTTTTTTGTGTCCACCAAGAAGTTTCCTCAGAAGTACCCTTTCCTTCCTCTCGAGCTCATCTAATAATCCTTTGTTCTTGAGGGAGAGTGTCTGTGCTGCATATTGTACTTCTGTTCTTGTCACTGTCTTGTAATGTAATAACTTCGCATTTCGAGATAAGCATTTTTTGTTGTACAGCTTAAAAGTCGGCCACTGTAAGTAATAAGAGCCTTGCTTTGTCACTAAAATTAGTAAATAAGGTCCGTGTGAACAACTGGCTACTCCCGGCTACAAAGCATTGTCCCTGGCCCAAACAGAGAACAGACTCGTTTCAAATTACTTCAATAACAGGAAGTTAATACTACGGTGGTCAATATACATAGCAGCTCACACATTATTATACACAGACATTAATAAGCAAGCCACCACAATGAAAGTTATCTTAGAAAGGTGACTAAGAAAATATTTGCCGCGGTGGAATAGTCGAGCGGTCTAAAGCGTCTCGCTGCGGAGCGTGCTGTTGCTCGCCGTGGAGGATCGAGTCCTCCCTGGGGCATGGGTGTTTGTGTTTAATGTTAATGTTTGTTAAGCTTATGGGACGTAACTACGGGATCATCAGTCCCTAAACTTACAAACTACTTATCAACTACTTACGAACTAGGACGGCACAAATATCCATGCCCGAGGGGGGATTCGAACCCCCGACCGTAGTGGCCGTGCTGACCGTGACTGGAGCGCCTCAGTCACCTCGGCCACCGCGGCCGGCTGTTTGTGTTTGTCCTTAGGTTAGTTTACCCAGGTTTCAGCAGTTTGTAAGCTACAGACTGATGACCACGCAGTTTGGCCCGATAGATTTACAAGCATTTGAACCTTTTTTAGAAAACATTTATGGCGCAACGGAATTTAGTCGTAAGAAACATTGCATCTGAGCATGTTCTCGGCACTTGTGAAACAATATTTAAAACAAAAAAAAAACAAAAAAAAACAAAAAAAAATGAGGGAATGTGCTCTAAAATTACAATTTATAGGCAACTTACGGATTATGCTGAACATAAACTTGTTTATTCAGATAGAAAACAAGCAAAATGGGGAACCAATTTTGTTAATACAATAAAATGCATCTCTTACATGGATTAATGCAGACGGTGCCCAGCCTAAATTATACATGATTTAACGCTACTGAGGGGAAGGATTCACAAACAACACTAATTCTCTCACACACACGCAATGCCACAGCGAAACTCACCAAAAACTGCGTGCTGAGACGAGGCGGAAGCAGGCGCCGCAATCGTATGCAAGTAAAGGTGGCACAAAACACAATATACAAACACTTTGAAACTGGCTCTGGTCTGTCGTGCCTGTTTTGAGATGGTGCGTGTGTATAGCAAGTGAAATTACATCTGAACAAAAACATGCGACCAAACACGCTAACGGCGAGACACGGCTACGTTAGATGAACGCACTCCACTCAAGGTGAAGTGGTTGAAAGTCGGCTTCATTATACAAAATCACGGTGGATTCTAAAGTTTCAGTCTGTCAGCAATCGATCTAGATACTGGTTTTATATGAGAAGTGGTGTGAACTCAGGCGACTTGCTGCAAACCCTGGAAGTCGGAGCTCGGACCCACGTGGTTTCGAAAACCGATAAAATTGAGTAAAATCAGTTTCCGAAAAGTAAAGAAAATTAACTACTGCATGTAACCCATAGAAATGCTTAGAATTATGTAAGGAAGCGAATGAAAGATAGCCACACGAGATAGAGGGCGATTACAGAGACGGATGAATTCCAGTCTCAAAAACTCGTGAAAGTGAAATAATTACAAAGTCGGTAAAACCAAAATTAAGAATTACAGCATACAACCCATAGAAATGTAAGCTATTGAAGGAGTTTGTACAATGCTGAGAGAGAATTACTGACAAAGACAGTGTGCGTACTACCAGATGGAGAAAAGACAGTAAAATTAAAATAGGCGGGGGAGAGAAGCTCGCGAAATATTAGTGGAAATCAGAAGGACACCCGTATAGTTACTTGCCTGATAGTCATGGAACAAACAAGAGTGGAAGCTGAAGGCTTTTTCTATGAACCAACCACGTGGAACAAAGATCACTCACGTAAGGAAACGATGAGAAGATTTTTACATGCAGTGTACAAAATGATCATATCACCTATTAGAAATCGGGCCCCACAAACCTAGAAAGTTTTTACACAGAGTTCACACGCTACCACATGGTCACAAAAGGTTTTCACATACCAAGCCATTATAAAACTGCAACGAGAATCACACACACCGTGTTTATCTATTGGAAATCATTGAATTGAAAGACGAGAACACATTTCCGCAAACGATCGGAAAATAATAATAATAATAATAAAGATTCTAAGTTCACGAATCTAAGTTAAACGAGCTAGTCAATGAAATGCTACCATCCCCAGAAACAAGAGCAGAACCAACCTTACCTCACTAGACGCCCAGGACAGAGTGAATCGCCGTGCGGCCACCGGGGCACGGGAAAAGGACCGGAAATCGGAAAATTCCTGAAAAAGCGGTGGTGGGGACGGAGAGCGAGTACACTCGCGCTGGTGTAGGTCCGCTAACTAGCCCGCAACGAAAGAGTGTGGAAACCTCTTTGGTCATCTCAGCAGCTATCGACTCTGAGCCAAAGAGAACAATGAAAAGCGAGCTATCACTCCCCACATTCAAACAGCCATAGATTCTCGCACACTCTTAAAAGTACAACAACTGCACATTGTCGCAGGGACAGTGGCGTAGTGGAGAAGCCGTACTTATGCCACATTAATTAATATAATAATAAATTATTAACATAATAAAATAAGAAAAACCTAGCAATATTAACTATTATTTTAACACATGAAATAAAAATACTATTCCTCGAGCCTTGAAAATAGTGGGGCTCAAATTTTACAAAATGATAATCTAGCGACATTAACAAAATTATACCTTTACAGAAACTATACAAAAATATATGGAAGATGACAGACGGTCGTCTTTCAAGCTTCATTGTTAAAATTTGCGCCCTCCTGAGTTTAGCTACTCGAAGTTTGATAGCTTCTTTTTCTATGCCAGTATCCGTTATTGTGTCTCCCAAATATTTAAAGTGTTTGACCCTTTCGATGCATCCAATAATTGTGTGCAATTTGTTAACTTCTTTAAATTTGTTAGACATGAATTTAGATTTTTCTCTTAATATCTGTAAACCAAATTTAACTCCATGCTTTGCTAAGATTTCTATTTCTTTTATTGCATCTGGTATATTCGTGGACAGTAGCACAATACCGTTTGCAAAAGCTAGTGCATGTATCGTAAGCCCTTTGACTGATCCTCCAAAAGAAATTCCATTCACTTTTTCTTGTGTGTATTCGGGCAATGTCTCCCTTATTATCTTTTCTAGAGTGATGTTGAATAAGATTGGGGAGAGCCCATCTCCTTGTCTCAAACCTGTTTGGATTTTGAAAGGGTCTGAAATCTTGCATCGAAATTTCACCTTGGACTTTGTATCTCTCAATGTTTGCTTAACAATCTCTCTAGTTTTTCTATCAATTTCGAATTGCTCCAGAGTTCTAATGAGGCTTTCCCTGTCTATTGAGTCATATGCTTTTCTAAATTCAATAAATGTTGTAACATGTGGTTGACCAGCACGTGTTCTAATTATATTTTTAAGACTTATAATTAGCTCTGAACAGCTCCTCCCTTTTCTAAATCTACCTTGATATTCTGTTTGTGGATCGAGAACTGGTTCAATTCTGTTTAAAAATATCTTGGAAAGGACCTTGTATGGAACCGATAGAAGGGAAATCCCCCTGTAATTGTTCATATCTGATCTGTCACGCTTTTTGTGGTGTGGATATATAAGTGCCTCCAATCTTCTGGGATCTTCTCGGTTTGCCAAATTTCTTTAATAATTGTACCGAGGTGTAGTGTTACTTTTACTCGCCTGATTTCAACAGTTCTACATCTACATCTACATAGATACTCTGCAAATCACATTTAAGTGCCTGGCAGAGGGTTCATTAACCACTTTCATAACTTTTCTCTACCGTTCCATTCTCTAATAGCGCGCGGGAAGAAAGAACACCTAAATCGTTCCGTTTTTGATCTGATTTCTCTTATTTTATTGGGATTGTCATGTCTCCCTAAGTAGGTGGGTGCTAGCAGAATATTTTCACATTCAGAACTAAAAGTCGGTGATTGAAACTTCGCAAACAGATCACGCCGCAATGAATAACGTCTTTCTTTTAATGATTTCCACCCCAATTCGTGCAACATTTCCGTGACGCTTTTCCCCCGTGACGTGATAAAACAAAACGAGCTGCCCTTCTCTGAACCTTCTCAATATCTTCCGTCAGTCCCACCTGGTGAGGGTCCCACAAGGGGCAACAGTACTCCAGGAGAGGACGCACAGGTGTGATGTAGGCAGTCTCTTTGGTGGAGCTGGTGCATCTTCTAAGCGTTCTGCCAATGAAACGTAACCTTTAGTTAGCCTTCCCAACAATATTTTCTGTGTGTTCTCTCCAGTCAAAGTTGTTCGTATTTGTAACTCCTAGGTATTTGGTAGAATTTACGACCTTAAAGATGGACTGATCTATTGCGTAATTAAAGTTCAGCGGATTTCTTTTAGTGGTCATGTGTATTACTTCACACTTTTCTTTATTTAGTGTCAATTGCCAATTTTCGCACCATGCAGAAATTTTGTCTAAATCGCTTTGCAGTTGCTTTTGATCCTCAATTGACTTCACTAACCGATAAACGACAGCATCATCCACGAACAGTCTAAGGGAGCTATTCAGATTGTCTCCTAAATCGTTTATAAACACGAGGAAGAGTAGGGGACCTATAACGCTTCCCTGTGGAACGCCAGATATCACTTCTGTTTTACTCGATGACTTACCGTCAATTACATCGAACTATGTCCTTTCTGATAGGAAATCGTGAATCCAATCGCACAATTGGGGAGATATTCCATAAGCACGCAATTTCATTAGAAGCCGCTTGTGAGGTACAGTGTCAAAAGCCTTCCGGAAATCCAGAAATATGGAATCGATTAGAGATCCCTTGTCGATAGCACTTAACACTTTAAATGAATAAAGGGCAAGCTGTGTTTCGCAAGAGTGATACTTTCTGAATCCATGCTGACTATTGGTTAATAGGTCGTTCTCTTTGAGGTAGTTCATAATATTCGAACAAAGTATATGTTCCAAAATCCTACTGCAAATCGACGTCAATGAGATAGGCCTGTAAATTTGGGGATCACTCCTATTGCCTTTCTTGAATATTGGAGTAACTTGGGCAACTTTCCAGTCTTTGGGTACGGATGTTTCGCTGAGTCATCAGTTGTAAATTATAGCTAAGTACGGAGCTATTGCATCAGCATACTCTGAGAGGAAACATGGAGAAAACATGGAGGCTCGCCAATAAGCTTTTAGTTGACGCTACACAAAAAAATTAATAAGGAATGTAGAAAATGCATTGCTATACTTCACTAATCGATGTCTCACTGTAATTCATTAAAGCAGGGACTGTCTGTTACAGAAGTTGAAGAAGGTGTCGACAGAGGTGGACAGAGGAAGAGTAAACCACCGCTCCAGAACTGTGCAGCCATGGCGCCGCTCCCTCTGACAGACTGTCGGGTGTCCCTGCCTACAACAGGCTCGCCTGCCAGCCCCACTAAACGCCGCTGCCTCAACAACTGCGACAGGTGCCTAATGTTTCGTGGGTGACTGAATAACACGGACAGATTAGACTCTAAATATACAGTATATATGTACACGAGAAGGTCACTTTTTTTCACAAGGTGTCACAAAGTGGACCCCTAAAAGTTTATCTCTAGATCCGTTAGGGCTCATACTTTTATTTGCAATATTTGAGATTAACAGCATATAGACAAGAGGAAGATCTGATAATAGACTCCATTCAGACAGAGTGTTCACCAGAATATGTTTTCAAGAAATGCGGCAAGCAAAAATGGTTAACTGTTGCAGTTCAGTATAACAACCAGTTCGATAACTTTATTACAGATATGTTATACATTCTGTACAGTGTTTCCAATAAATACCGCTCAGTAACATTTCAAGTTGAAAGGAGGTAGGCCTACAGCAGTGAAAATATCGTTCTATCTCAAGTATATATTCACATTACAACAAATTACTCTGCAGATGTAAAAAGTATCGTAGATATAGCATGTGCATTAAATTCATATAGATCCACTGCGGCCGGCCGCGGTGGCCGAGCGGCCTGCGGCGTGCCAGTCACGGCCTGCACGGCCGCTACGGTCGGGGGTTCGAATCCCCCATCGGACATGGATGTTTGTGCCATCTTTAGTATAAGCTAGTTCATAAGAAGTTTGTAAGTTTAGTTATGTCCCATGAGCTCTACAGACATTTGAATTTAATTTGATAGATCCACTGCATGTGATAGTTATAATTAGAATGGATTTTTAAAAAATAAAACTGGGGAATTGGGTACCTTAAGGGCGCAAATACAGACCCATACGTTTTAGAACAATAGGTATTTGTCAAATTCAAATCTGTACACAAATCACCAGCATCCTAGGTCTGAGTTGGTAAAAACCAATTATCAACGTTCTGATGCTTAGTATTAATAAAAATGAATTCACTTAATGATCTGAAATATTAATGTATGTTTATAAGAATGCATATTATCACTGTTAATTCAAACTATATAGGCTAGCGAGGAAATTGTGCTTTACATTTGCAAATTTTGCAAGTACTGGGATACTATGATTGTAAAATAGAGATAGTAAATGGTCACCTACAATTATGACCCGTTCTTATACTTCAAAGTCCTGGCTATCATAATTCTCGTTAGCAACATTCTCTTGATTGCGGATCACATAAAACAACACAGATAACTCCTATTTCGTTAATACACAATATTTTTTAAAATGTTAATCATGAAAACGTACACTGTGCAGTACGTCTGTTGTTTTTCTGTAACACGTCTTTGAGGTTCTGGAGTTCCTTGCGGTTTGGTTGAACCAGTTTCATCTAAATGGCATTTGGCATTGCCTGCGTCCCCTGCCGCTGAGGCACGGAGCTTCAGTCCACAGGGCAGGTACTAAGCGGATGATTTTCGCAGGCTTTAAGCGCAGGCAGGTAAGGACAGAGGCATTGGGTGGAGGCGTGCATAGAAAGGTCACATGAGGAGGAAGAAGAGAAGGAGGGGCGAGAGAGGAGGACGGAGATGGGGAACGGACTGTGGCTGCACCAGCTGGAGCTCGCAATGGACACTCGAGGGACGGCAGGTGTAGAGCTGCCTGACACAGGGACGAGCTGAAGCGGACGACGAGGAGGGAAAGGAGGGACCTGAAGGGGGCGTGGATAGAGAGGGGCGTTGAGAAGGAAAAAGAGAAGGAGAGAGGGGGAGGGAGAGGAGAAAGGGACGGCGGCTGCACCGGCTGGAGGATGCAATGGACACTGGAGCGAAGGCAGGTCTTGATCTAGCGTACACAGGGAGGTGCCTGAGCGGACAATGAGGAAGAAAGGGAGAGGCTTTAAGGGGGGCGTGGATAGAGAGGGCAGATGAGGAGGAAGAAGAAGAGAAGGAGAGGGAGAGAGCAGGGTGAAGGAGAGGAGGAAGGGGACGGTGGCTGAACCAGCTGAAGGTCGCAGTGGACATGATGTGGAGCTCGCTGACACTGAAACGAGCCGGAGCAGACGATGAGAAGGGAAGGGAGGGGCCTCTAGGGGGCGTGGATAGAGATGGGTTAACGAGGGAGAAGAGAAGGAGAGGGAGAGAGAGAGGTAGAGAGACGGGCAACGATGTGTGACGGCACCAACTAGAGGTTGTAGTGGATTCTGGAGCGGTGGCAGGTGTTGATCTGGCTGACACAGGGACGAGCTGAAGCGGACGATGAGGAGGGACAGGAGGCGCCTGAAGGGGGGCGAAGATAGAGAGGGCAGATGAGGCCGGAGGAGAAGAGAGAGGGTGGTGGGGGGATGGGGACCGGACGGTGGCTACACCGGCTAGAGGTTGCAGTGGACACTGGAGTGCCAACAGGTGTTGAGCTGGCTGACATAGGGAGGAGCCTGAGCGGACGATGTTGAAGGGACGGGGGGCCTGAAGGGGGGCATGGAAAGAGAGGGGATATGAGAAGGAAGAAGAGAAGGAAAGGGAGAGAAAGGGGGAGGGAGAGGAGGAAGGCACGGTGGCTGCACCAGTTGGAGGTCGCAGGTGTTGATCTGACTTACACAGGGATGAGCCTGAGCGGATGATGAGGAGGGGAGGAAGGCCTGAAGGTAGGGGGCGGGTGCCATGGAGGTCGGGGGAAGCAGTGCAGGGTGTGGGCATATTATGAAAATGGTACCTACTAGGTTCCCAAAACAAAGAGTAGAATCGTATGAAAACAGAAGTAATGTCAAAACTGAGTCAATTTCACGGATCACTGCGTGTACTGATTTTAAAGTAACTGGTATACATCAGGCAGACGTTACTCGCAGAATAAATAAGACAGAAGATATTTGATTGGAATGTTGGTCAGAGGGAAATTAGGAAACGAACTGGAAGACCGTGGGCTGACGATGTAAATGATGAAATAAATTTGCCCTAAGGGAAGGCCAAGCATGAAAATCCACACTCACGTAGTCCTGATCACACCATACCCATACGTGAATAATCATAAAATAAATAAAATTAACTTGAAATTTCTGGAACTACAACATGCGACTATTTATGATGTAGGCCACAGTATAATTGAAAGATCTCTTTTCTCTCCTCCTTCTGTGGCTGTCTGTCTACAAAACCTTATGTAGACATTAAAGATGAAATGTGCAAAATTTCATCAAGACGTCAAATAAAACTGTGGATTTGTGTCGAATTCTGTTGTAAAGTACCCTCCCTACCATACCGTACACATTTCAGTTGCTCATGTTTTGAATGTAAGTTGTTGAAAATTTTATGGATAGTATGGAAGCACATAGAACACGAACTAAATACGAAGTAGCGACACCCATTAAAATTATAACTTTTTTCATCGGTTTCTTTGGATTTTTCCGTTTTGTCTTTCATAAATTACTCCAGCATTAGAAAGAAGACAAAGACAATTACTCCCGTAGGTCAAGGCCATTTCTGGTTTTCAGCGAGCCTAACATATGCCATTTGATTTTTATACACACGCTAATAAGAGTGTGTCATCACCTTGCTTCCAAGGTGTGCTGATCACTGACATTGAATGAGTACGTTGCACAGAGAACACAGTTACTTAGATTTTCCACAGATGTCACTCAGAACGCACGAGGATGCGAAAGACCACCCTACGAGCAGTGGCGATGTGACGGAGTGGGTCAGCAACCGGTCAGCTGCAGTCACAGCACCAGAAAGGAAGTCCACTGCTCGTGTCCACCACAGTTCTGTCACACGGAGGAGGCCAATTCAGAAGTTTGGTCGTATCCTCACTGTTACTTTGTGTCAGCAGGCCCTCTGATCATCGTCAGTTTCTAGACGTCTCAGAGTGAACTAAGGCGGTGTTGATCAAAGTGGAGGAGTTGCAGAGATACAGGGAGTGTCGATGTCTTGCATCGCTCTGGCCGCCCAAAGGCCACTGATGGGTTTCAGATTGCACCAGCGCTGAGAGGGACGTCACCACGCCGATAATGACTCTCGTGCGGCCACAGGACGTTGTTATGGGCCGCACGATGTGCAACTTCAATCCCGACGTCAGCTTTGACAGCCGTACACCATGCGGCGCGGCAGATGACAACACAGATGAGACTCACATCTGCCTTCAAGCAAACCCTCGTCATAGATTCACCGTTCAGTCAGTACAGCAAGGTAGTGGTTCTCCGATGAATCGTGGTGGCACTGGCGTCTGTAGAAGGCGGCCAAACGGCTAAACGGTACAGCGATGACGTCGTCCCACGTACAGTGAAACCCAGTCGGCAGCAGTCAGCTGAGTCTCAATGGAAGAAATTCTCGCGCTCAACGTGCACGTCTTGTGAATACGATCCTCCATTGCATCGACATCGCAAAATCCTATCCAGCATGCTTGAGACACATTTAGAAGGTCTGTTTTTGGGTGAGACTATCCATCAACCAGTCTGAGGCATCTACGCCGAATCACTGTTGTGGAGTGGGCCGACAGACCCGTGATGACGTAGTGCAGGGCCGGGCAAGTAGCGTTGCATGCGGCCCGCCAAGATATTTCCAAAAATCTCCCAAAAAACGAGGTTTTTTTCCAGCGTTAGCAAAAACTTTGGCCCAGGGTCGACATTATACTCAAGTGCAGTGCAGATTCTGTTTGCGCAAACAGAGTTTTCTTTGGCGTGCTGGATTATAGGAGAACTCCAATCAACCGCTTCGGGCACGGTGGACCCTACTATTCTGGCAACTTTGTTGAAGGTCGACACGGCGGCTATTCCGAAGGTTGCTCCCGTTGGTAGTGTTGTGAATGCAATCACAGCAGCCGGGCTCCTTCAAAGAAAGTTCAGATCTCTTCTTGAGGATGGTGGGGCAGTGTATAAAGGTGATCATAGCTGTGTGATGCGGTTGAGAGTTAATAAGAGTCTGGCCATTGCAGGATGAAATTATCTTATTAAGGGACACGAAGAAGATATTCACAATTTTGTTACTAAATTAGGATGTGGCAGTGTAGGGAATGGGACTGTTTAGACATGAAATGCGGACATACATAAAAGCATTCAAATCAAAACTAGATCTACTTGCAAGGCAAGCAAATGAAAGCAATTCCTGTCAGTTCCCTTTACTAGGAAATAGAACGCGCCAGAAATTGTTTCTGGTAAGATTAGGCATAATTTTCAGAGTTTGGTGACTGAATTCACAAGAATAAAATTGTGCCTCAAATCAATCTGCTGTTGTATTGCAACACGCTGATGCTGACACAGCACTGGAGGAGCTGCAACACGAACTTGTTGACATGCAAGCAGACCACACAGCGAACGAAATGTTTGATGCTGTGACATGAGCTGACTTTTACAAATTACTTTCAACTGAAAAATTTCCATTATTGAAGAAATTTGGTGGAAAAATATTCTCCATAGTTGGATCTACACATATTTGTAAACAACGATTTTCTTGCTTGAAAATTAATATGAACAAGTACAGAAGCTCTTTAGCATACATTAACTTGCGCGCTATGGTGAGAATTTCAACTAACAATCTCACTTCCTATTCCAACAAAATTGTCCAAAAGTGTTATAGGATGCATTTGCTTCATTAAACTTGTTCTTAAATTATTTATACTTGGAGATATTACGAAATTAGAAAATAAATGAAATTGAAGAACGCTGTTAGTAGCTTATTTATATTTATTGATTTTATGGTGCAATTTATACCTGTTGCGAAACGAAAAGCTAACTGATGATTTCTGTTTTCATAAAAAAAATAAAGAGAACTCATTTGTTAGGTTCGCATATCTCTATACCACGTTTATGTAATTGATCATGAATTCCAAGAATTGTGTTGGTTCAGTAGTTTTTTTGATGTGTGTACTTCCGCTGAAGTTGTCTGCAGCTATTAAAATTATGCTTCATACAAGAATCAGCCCATAACACAAAATAATTTTTAGAAATGTATTGGTTTATCTGTTTCGTTCTGAAATTTAGCTGGTTCTAAAGATAAAAATGTTTGTTTATACAATACGACTGAAAACGACATATCTGCCTATAAATTGTTCGCATCCCTCACTACCACTTGAATCACGACTCCCTGATGGTCGGCCAGCCAGACTCATGGCGATGCTCTCTCTCTCTCTCTTTCTCTCTCTCTATCGCAACCCCCGTCTCTCCCTATCTCTCTCTCTCTATCGGTTTCTCTCTCTCCCCCTCTCTCTTTCTCGCTGCCTCTCTCCCTACCATCAACCTGTCTCTCCCTCTCTCTTTCTCCCCTTACCTCGCTCTCTCTTTTTCTTCTCCATCTCTCTCCGCCCCCCTCTATCCCTATCGCTCTCTCTCTCTCTCTCTCTCGCTCTCCTGCCGCCGTTCTGACGTCGCACCCCCGTCGGCTCCTCAACAATGCAACACAGCCAGAAGCAGCCAAAGCCGTTGCCCAGCAGTTACTTCGCTCTCGATTCGAAATCGTGCCTGATCGTGGTTTGATAGCGAGTGCTTAATTGAGTGGAAGAAACACTTCAGCTGGCAGCTTCTCGTGGACCCTCGAGCGGCGGCAGCGGCAGCGGCGTGGACCTCGCCAGCGCGGCTGCGTGGCTTCGCGGACTCAGGTAGGAGCCCACACGGCGGTCTCTGGCCACCGCCTTCTAGAACAGGGGCGCCGAGGTCTGCGTCTAGCGCCAGCTCCGCTCACGTAACACGGTGGCGTGTAAAACAGCAGCGCTCATGTGTGTTTTGACAAAAATGGCTTTCTCAACACTTCTTAGTTTATGATTTTGTGTAGCCTCTTGTATAATATTCAAATTAAACTACAAAAAACAATAGGCACACGAACAAAAATACTTTTCGGGGATAGTTTGTTGTTTGACAAAAAAAAAAAAAAAAAAAAAAAAAAAATAGAAATTGGTAAGAAATTTTAAGAATACACTTTCGTACAGAAAAATAAAAACTAAATGTGTTTTTTCGGGAAAATGGTAACTAACGTTGCATAATAATTTGCTTTTATAAGAGCCTCACTTTCTGCTGGCATCGTAGGAATGATTATTTTACTGTTTACTTAACAACTTATTTTTCATTCACAGTGCAGTATCAAGAAAACATCCACTTTGTTAGGAAACTCTCTTGTCCTGACACGTCTGTTCAACACCTCTTTCAACATCCGTCTTCCAATTGGCTGTGGCAAAACATTAACATTTATCTTTACAACGTAGTCTCTTACGCAATGAAACGGATGTTTCAGATCACTATCATGTTGCAAGTACCATTTCCGGTGCATATTTGGCAGATAGAATCTCATCCAACCTCAGCCTATAATCAGGAACCTTCATTACACGCACTAAAGGACTGACACACACAGTGGGAAGCGCTAAACTCTAGGGTCTGTTGCCCACATGCTGAAAATGTTGGCAACACAACAGAATATCTATGTATACACACAGCAGTCAACCATAGATCAGGTATAGCATGTTTCACTTATTTTATGATCTATACTGAACAGTGATCAAGTGATTCTAAATCTACACTTTACGAGGGCAATTACTTTTACTTACCAGACAAGGGTACATACAAGAACCTGTGAACCACAGAGCAGGTAGAGCATGTTTTATTTAGTTTATGATCTGTACTGAACAGTGATAAAGTGCTTCTAAATCTTCATTTCGCGAGGGCAATTATTGCTTTCTCATAGTCGCTCGCGGGAAAGTTGCCAGCATACGCGCCCTGCTAATTTCGCGGGCAACAGACTCTGCAGTTTCACCGTGGGAGCACACCCATACCACGAAATTGCACCCTCTCGTGTTTCACTATACAGACCGACTTGCGTGTATTGAATCTTCCACCTTTAGGTCGACATTGTATACCATCATTAGACATCAAATTACATTTGCTCTCATCGCCCCATAATGTCTTGACACTCCTGCTGTGACCGGTGATTATGTTCTTTTGCAAAGACACTCTCTCCTCTTCCATTGGCGATGATATCTGATCCATTAATCCACCTTTTGCGGTACATAAACGGACGTCTAATCGATAATTGTGCCTCAGATCGCCGTTCATCGATTTCTCGTGCTCACTTTCGAGGATCTGATAATCAATACCACTGTCACCGACCTCCATCCTTGCACGGTGCAATACACTTGGGTCATTTGTGTAGTTTTCAGCGTTAGTGATCAACCACGCCTTGTGAAAACGCTACCGCCTGTTCATATGAGACAAAGCTCCACCATTTGCTGAACGCTATTTCCTTTCAACATTTCCGTCACTGTGTTCTTGATTCTACTGGCTGTGCAGGAACTATGTTGGTCTTGCAGGTTTTGGTAATTTCTGACCGACGTCGCATATCGATATTGTCAGCTCGTGACATGTCTCGACCACGCCAGCGCGTTAGTCAGTTATACGATTATTACTGTTTATCACGATGACAAGAGTGACAACATAAGGGAGAATATTTTAAAGTATATTAGAAAGAGAGTAAATGACTGGCTCCAGTGTTTCCTGGGGAGGGAGATTTTAATAAGAGTACGCCGAGAACCTGTCAATGTATGGACGCTTCCTCTTTTCTGTAGTTAGGCAATTTAAACTCCAAAAACCTTGAAATGGCAAAATAACTTACGACAGCGGCGGTGTACTGCACTGATGTTGGCAACGACCGGTGAATGCACTTTGAAAATTCAGCCACATGGGATGAAGCGAATAATGTTTCGTGTAGACCATGAAATGGGTCGTTAATGCTGCTCCTGCTCCGTGGTTGACAGGTTCTGTTGTGAACCCTTGTCCTGTCCCAGCAAAGCGAACATCAGCACACTACGCCACTGCTGCCGTATGTAAAATTTGATCGAAATGGTACACAAAAAAGTTACCGCTCAAACTACCAGTTTTTTTAAAAGAAAAGGAAAAAATCTGTCACACACATACAGAGACTGATCATCGATATGCTTCTGTTAATCACAATCTTCATTTTTATAGTCATCGTTGTGCAAACTATTTATATTTACCGGCAGAAATGCGCACTTGTTCCTTCGATATATATCGACAGCTGCCGACGTCTTCGATATACGACGCTTCATGGATTTGTCCTGTCTCTGTTTTTATAAGGTACTAGCTAAACCCACCACGCTTCGCTGTGGCTCACTTTCATACGCAATAAATTCTACGATGGTAAATGTCCATTGTTTGTCGGCAGGGATTTAGAAGCTCATATTCGATATATATCGTTAGAAGTCCGGCTACTTCAATTGCAAACATTATTATAAAGTATCTGGTTTGCGAGCGTTACTCGGGAATGTTGTTCTCTTTATGCAGTGGTAATGCGAAGGAGATCCTTATCAGAATGAATATTTTGAATGAATCGTTTTTTACAATAAAATAACCATTTAATGCAGTTCTGCTCTGTCGTTAATACGTTGTTGTACGAACCACTGTCAATAAATCAATTATAGTTCTAAACTGAAGACTTCTTTGCCTGCATTACTACTCTTCGCTGCTGACACAGTAAGTAAAATTTAGCCCATCAACCAATAACGGAGACAGAGAGGAACATGCTTTTGTGCTTACAAGTTAACAGGTAATTGAGTCTGTTCTTGCGCTGTGGTTGGAGGATTGTTCCGTTGCCGGCACCGGCAAGCATCGCCGCCACCTTGGGATAAGTTTGGTCATTGCCTCAAGACTATAGCCACGACAGGAATATATCTGTGCGTCCGTATTCCCGGCCCTTATGTTATCCAGTACCACCCCTCCCAGACGTCAGACTTAGTATGCGGCTTTGTCCCAGACGGCCGAATTGGTGCGCGATTTTCTAAGCGACTCCGCTGCGCTCTGCTTGATAATACTCAGTATATAACAGAGAACACTGTGAAGGCCTCCTACCAGAGAGATCATAACAGCTTGCAACGCATTATATCTATAGATAAAAGGCAACGTCCCGAGTGACTGAATGTCTGAGATGACATGATTATTATAATGATACACCAACAACGCTGGTTTATATTTGCTGTTATTATTTATAAAGCAGTGTTGTTGGTGTATCATTATAATAATCATGTCATCTCAGACATTCAGTCACTCGGGACGTTGCCTTTTATCTATAGATATAATGCGTTGCAAGCTGTTATGATCTCTCTGGTAGGAGGCCTTCACAGTGTTCTCTGTTATATACTGAGTATTATCAAGCAGAGCGCAGCGGAGTCGCTTAGAAAATCGCGCACCAATTCGGCCGTCTGGGACAAAGCCGCATACTAAGTCTGACGTCTGGGAGGGGTGGTACTGGATAACATAAGGGCCGGGAATACGGACGCACAGATGTATTCCTGTCGTGGCTATAGTCTTGAGGCAATGATCAAACTTATCCCAAGGTGGCGGCGATGCTTGCCGGTGCCGGCAACGGAACAATCCTCCAACCACAGCGCAAGAACAGACTCAATTACCTGTTAACTTGTAAGCACAAAAGCATGTTCCTCTCTGTCTCCGTTATTGGTTGATGGGCTAAATTTTACTTACTGTGTCAGCAGCGAAGAGTAGTAATGTAGGCAAAGAAGTCTTCAGTTTTTACACCGCGGGCTCCAAAAAACGAAAATTATTGACTTGAATGTCTGAGAGATTAAATGAATGGCTCAAACATCGCCCAGCCAAAACCACTGATAATAAAACTTGAAATTTGCAGAGGGTGTTCATCTGACACTGTTGGCGACTTTTTAGGAGCAATTTTTCGATATTTTGTCCATAAGGGGGTGAAAAAGTGGATAAACGTTTTATGAAAATACGCTGTTATCCAGTCAATTTTGATGCTGGACGTACATAAATTGGTATACGGATTCTTCGTTAGAATTAAAAAAAAAAAGCGTCTTTCAACTTTTTCTGAAAATCAGCTTTTAAAGGGGTGAAATAGGGGATGAAAAGATTACTGAAAAATGCTGCTATTAACTTAGTTTTGCAGCCTGAACTACAAAAGTTGGTATTTGGAGTCTTGGCTGCAATTTAAAAAGTACGTGTGTATCTCCTCTCCCCTCTTCATCATTGCCTGCCCTTCCTGTATCTCGTCTTAGAAATCTAACTTAAAATGTTGTTTAGTCTTATGTTCAAATTCTTATACATCCGAAAATTCTTGAGCGAATGCTTTGAACGATTGATACAACCTACTATTGAATTAACGCGGATGTTTTTACATACGTATTACTTAAATATACAGGGTGTCTCACGAAAGACGCCTGCCAAGCGACCACCGGCCTCGGCAGCGCCCCATCCTCGGACTCTATTGTGCCGCCGGCGCATACGCTCAGTTAAAGTATAAAAAGCATCGCCATCTGAGTAACCTAAGCTTACCTTTATTTACAGTAGATGTTCAAAATGATTTCCCTCTATGGAAAGAGCGGCCTCACATCTCTTGAACACATTTGCTAACACTAGACGAATTTCGGCTGCCGAAATCTGGGAAATGACTAGTAGAATCCTTTTTCACAAAACAAACATTTGATTTCCGAATCATAAGTCCTATACTTGGCGAGACTTTCATTCTACGCATGTGTGAAGGCATCCTTGCATCCTTGATCGCTACGATGTGACACATAAAGTTTCCATGTTCATTTACTACGCTACGTTCCCAGTTTCTGCAAGTTTAATGTAGAAATATATGGCGCATGGTCTGTGAAAATAGTTGGCCCCACCTCGTTATGCATAATTTGGTGTTTTAAGTTGTCTGATACATATATCCTACCTAATCTACTTGCGGAATGAGTTGTCACATATGTAAAACCAGACATTACTCCTTACTTATGGTCGCAACTGTCTGTTAAAAGTAAATCCCTTATTATCCGTTCCAGTTCCACGGATTTGTTAAAATTGCGTGTCTCATCTTTAGGGTGCAGAACACAGTTAAACTCTCCCCCACGATAAGCTGGTCAGAAGTTGATGTAAGTAGCGGAAGAATCTGCTCCGTGTAAAACTCCGCTCTGCGTCGCCTGTGATTTGATCCTGGGGGAAACTAGATGTTTACAATTCGAACGTTCTTGATGGTTGCGGTGATCCCTCTATTATTGAAAAACATTTCTATGTTTTGCGCCACAATTCCCTCTCTTAATAAGATAACAGCCCCCAAATCCGCACCACGACCTCGGTTGGCTATGACGTTGTATCCGAATAGTTCTTCTAACTTAAGGTCTGCAACCTCCTGTAGCAAACAAATATCAATATTAGCAGGAAGTTTTGAATATGACGGAGCCTGACTGAGCTGCGACTCTTATTTATGTTTAACGTTGCAATTTTATAGGCTTGACGATCACACATGTGGGTTATGTGATGTTAATTGTCTACAGTTAATAGAAATCGTGGTCCTCTTCTATCTCCATTTCCAGTATTTCCATTGCTTCCGTGCTTTTGTTATTCTTCAACGCTGCACCAGTTGGTAAAACATGTCCAGCGTTTCCAGAATCCTCGAAAGCGTCCTCCATGTCTATCTGACCTGTCCAGTCGACTCCAGGGATAAATCTGGAAGGCAAAGTATTTTGTTGTTTCTGGTCCTGCGCTTGGTATGGATGTTCCGAAGTAAGGCTGTCTGACGTCATAGCTACGGTTTCCTTATTGGGCTCGGTTGGCTGTTCCTTCATAGCTGATCCACCTGGTGACTTTCCACATATTTTTCCGTCACTTCTTTTGTCTTTCTCCTCCGCCCCTTCGTGAGCCCAATCGTCGTCTCTTGTGGTTTCGAGGTGACTGCTGGAGAGTAACTCTGTCCTTCCGCGAACTTCTCAGGCTCTCTTACTGGTTTCTGGTTGTCGGCTGTTTCCTGCTTCCCCGTATCCCCTTTACACAACGGAAACTCTTCCGCTGATTGTGGGGGCGACTATTCGATGACTTCTTTCCGCGGTGCCTGATCTGTTGATCTCTCCAGGATGTCCACTTCAGTTACAATTTCTTGCACGACGTCATCAGGTGGAAGATTGTCTAAAGGAACCTCACTAATCAATGGCTCTGTCAGTTGTCAGTTGACCACGGGCGACGGCTACATACGTAGTTGGCAAGATAGTCATATCCGGGGGCTTAACTGTTTCACTGGTTGGGAGCTGGGCAATTCGTCGTTTGATGCAGTCACCGCGAACGTGCCCTGGTAAATTTCAAACGGCACAGGTTTTCGGTTGACCGTAATACATCACAATGCCTCTGAAACAGAAAACATTTATATATGATGGTATATGTAGCTATGTAGACTTTCCCGGCCGAACGTTTCCAGCCGGATCATTGTGACATCTCCACACAATATTTCTACGGTCCGACTGGCCGCCATCATCAGCTCAGGAAGCTGAGCCGCTCTCGCCGTGACTGAGTGAAACTGTGGAACGGCTGGCTCTATATAAGCAACGAAAGTACGAAGCCGTATGCGACAAGTACAGAGGGCGTGAGTTTACTCGTAGCTGCTGACCACTGGCGCGAGAGAAGTTGTAGCGCCTCTAGCGAGGCGTAATGTAAGAAACGATAGATCGTTATAGATCACCAATCGTTGCTATTTGATGCAGATGCCGATGTTTCTTCAGGATTCCACGATTTTCTCACAAAATAACCGCTGTCATTATTGTGTTATCTGTTATTCTAATTTCAACTGATTCTTTCAAAACACAAGACCAGTAACGTGAGGTGTTTGCAACAACTTGTGTTTCATCGTATAGCATCCTGTGTCCCTCTGAGAGACAATGTTCAGCCAGCGCATATATTTCAGACTGCATCAATGACGTATGGCCTAGATGTTGAACACATCTGTCACTGACGGTGCGAACAGTCTGGCCAATGTATGTTTTGCCGTACTCACAAGGTATTTTATATACTCCAGGCTTTCTGACGCCTAAATCATCTTTAACAGAGCCAAGAAGTGCTCTAATCTTAGCTGTCGGACGAAAAATATACTTTATTTTGGGTCTCTTTAAAATTCTTCCTATCTTGGCAGACATGTTACCAGCATAAGGAAAGAAAACAACAGAACTGGCGTTGTTTTCAGCTGGTTCACGTGGTGGTCCGAACTCACAATCCCGTCGAATCTGCTTGTCTGTATAGCCATTTTGGTGGAACACATTCTTGAGATGTTGCAGCTCTTGAGGTAAATTTTCAGCATCCATAAAAGGAAGGTGATAGCTGGTCGCATGTGAATACCTATCAGTATGCGTCGGTTTCCTGTAAACTCTATGTCCAAGAGTTCCGTCATGTTTTTATAGACCAACAGATCCAAAAATGGTAACTTGCCATCCTTTTCAATTTCCATCCTGAATTTGATGTTAGAATGGGGACAGTTGAAAAGTTGATCTGATAACCGGTGCAGTGAATTTATTCCATGAGGCCAAATAAGAAACATGGATGTATTCAGAGCCATTTCCTCAAAGTCCTTCATAAAAAGATTAGCGACTGTGGAGGACAGAGGACTCCCCATAGCCACACTGTCGAGACTGTTCAAAATACTTATCATTGAATAAGAAATATATGGACGTCAATATAAGGCGGCAAAGCTTCGCCATTTCCGTATCTACAACTTCTCTCGCGCCGTGATCAGCAGCTACAAGTAAACTCACGCCCTCTGTACTTAGCGCATGCGCCTTCATACTTTAGTTGCGTATATAGAGCCAGCCGTTCCACAGTGTCAGTCAGTCACGGCGAGAGCGGCTTAGCTTCCTCAGCTGATGATGGCGGCCAGTTGGACAGCAGAAATATTGTGTACAGATGTCAGAATGATCCGGCTGGAAACCCGTGAAGAATTTGATTTTGACGGTATGTTGTTGTTGTGGTCTTCAGTCCGGAGACTGGTTTGATGCAGCTCTCCACAATACCCTATCCTGAGCAAGCCTCTTCATCTCCACATAAGAACGGCAACCTACATCTGTCTGAATCTGCTTACTGTATCCATCTCTTGGTCTTCCTCTGCGATTTTTATCCCACACACTTCCCTCTAATGCTAAATTCACAATTCCTTGGTGGCTAAGAATGTGTCCCACCAATCTATCCCTTCTTTTAGTCAAGGTATGCCAGAAATTTCTTTTCTCCCCAATTCTGTTCAGTACCTCGTCATTAGTGATGCGATCCACCCACCTAATCTTCAGCAATCTTCTGTAGCACCATATTTCAAAAGCCTCAATCCTCTTCCTGTCCGCACTGTTTATCGTCCATGTCTCACTCCCATACAAGGCAACACTCCATACAAATGCCCTCAGAAAGGACTTCCTTAGGCTTAAATCAATATTCGATGTTAACAAATTTTTCTTTTTCAAGAACACTTTTCTACCCTTTACCATTCTGCATTTTATATCCTCTGTACTGCGACCATCATTTGTTATTTTACTGCCCAAGTAACAAAACTCATCTACCTCCTTTATTACTTCGTTTCCCAATCTAATTCCTTCAGCATCACCTGATTTTCTTACATTACACTCCATTACCCTAGTTTTGCTATTGTTAAAGTTCATCTTATATGCACCTTTCAGCACACTGTCCATTCCGTTCAATTGATCTTCCAGGTCCTTTGCTGTATCTGACAGAATTACTATGTCGTCGGCAAAACGCGATGTTTTTAATTCTTCCCCCTGCACTTTTATTCCTTCACCAAATTTCTCCTTGCTTTCTTTTATAGCTTGCTCAATGTGCAAATTGAATAACATTGGAGAAAGGCTACAACCTTGTCTTACTCGCTTTCCAACCACTGCATCCATTTCATGCCCTTCAACTCTGACAACCGCTGTCTGGTTTTTGTACAAGTTGTAAATAACCTTACGCTCCCTATATTTCACTCCTGCTTGCTTCAGAACTTGAAAGAGTTTATTCCAATCAACATTGTCAAAAGCCTTCTCCAAATCTACAAAAGCTAGAAATGTAGGTATGCCTTTTCTTAATCTATCTTCTAGGATAAGCCGTAAAGTGAGTATTGCCTCCCGTGTCCCTACATTTCTCCTGAACCCAAACTGATCTTCCCCGAGGTCGGCTTCTACCAGCTTTTCCATCCTTCTGTATATAATTCGTGTTAATATTTTGCTACCATGACTTATTAAACTGATGGTTCTGTAGTTTTCACACCTGTCTGCACCTGCTTTCTTTGGAATGGGGATTATAACATTTTTTCTTAAAGTCTGAGGGTACTTCGCCTGTCTCATACATCTTACACACCAGATGAAAGAGGTTTGTCATGAGTGATTCTTCCAGAGACTTCAGTAGCTCTGAGGAAATATCATCTACTCCAGGGGCCTTGTTTCGACTTAGGTCTTTCAGGGCTCTGTCAAATTCTTCTCTCAGTACAGTATCTCCTATTTCATCTTCATCTACATCCTCTTACCTTCCTACAATATTGTCTCGGAGTTCATTTCCTTTGTAGAGCCCCGCTATATACTTTCCACCTTTCAGCTTTCCCTTCTTTGCTGAGAACTGGTTTTCCATCCGTGTCCTTGATATTCATAGAGATGTTTTTCTTATCTGCAAATGTTTCTTTTATTTTCCTGTATGCTGTATCTATTTTTCCCCTATTTATACATTCTTCTACATCCTTGCATTTGCCTTCTAGCCACTCCTGCTTAGCCATTTTGCACTTCCTGTCAATCTCATTTCTTAGTCGTCTGTACTCCATTTTGCCTATTTCATTTACTGCATTTTTATATTTTCTCCTTTCATCGATTAAATGGTATATGTCGGCACAATTCAACCTTCAGGTGCCTAAAACCGTTCAACACAGGCAATTGATGTGCGCTGGACCATCTCTCGGCAAAATTGCTGAGTACTCTACCATATGGAGCAATTACCGCGTTTATTGCTTCAGCGAACGGGAACTCAAAAATCCTAACAGTGATTCTTGAGATTCTCTTGGCGTATTTGATAATCAAAATATCCACGGGTGTACTGCCGGTCTACAGTGTCCACCGGCTGTAGACCGGCAGTACACCCGTGGATATTTTGATTAACACTGTCATTGCCTACATTAGTCAGGCTACTGTTGTCTACTTTACAGCTGGTGTGCATTATGTTACGTAGGGGATATGCTGCTGTGGTAAATCATAATTATCTTGTCGAAAATTAACGTGTTTTATAAAACTCCTATAGCTTGGTAACTTAAAGTGCGCTAGTTGTACCCAATGGAGTGCTTGTGTGCGTATCTACCTGCGTAGTAAATTCAGCAAGTTCGATACTGCAAACGCTGGAGATACAGACGAAGTTACTATTTCTTTAATACAGGGGGGAAATATGTACGTCCTGTGGGTATATATCTTATGAAGTGAAACTAACCGATATTTTTTAATGGAGGATCTCCCATCTATACTATAGTAGCAGCTACGTGTAGGTGGCTCCTATCGACTGGATTTGGACAACACACACAAGATTTCGAAGGGATTTTTTTTTAACCGAGCAAGACTTTCGGATGGAAGGAGCAACAGCAACGTGGTTGCGGGCGAGGATAAGACAATTGGAAACGACTGCCTAACGTGGTTGGCTTCGAATTGTAGAACCAAAATAAATTTGTCGAAAAATCACGAGCTCTGGTGTAAGCAAAGTTATCGATTTTAGAAAGGGTCCAGGCATTTGATTGTTAGGACTTTTATTTTATCGCTGGGTCGAGAAGATGGCTATACCAGGATGGAGGATTGTGCAAGAAGATTGTTTAAGTGTTCTAAAAGAGATGATACTGTATTTACAAAGTGCGCCGTTGTACTGTGCAAACGCTTTTAGATTTGATTACTTGGGTATTAAGAGTACCCGAAAATTGACCGCTCTCTCGGACATAATGATTTTTTAGTTTCAACTGTAAATTACTTGTAGAGTAGAGCAAGGAGCTATATTTGTCTAGCATTCCAGGACTTTATTCTCCACAGTTGTAGATATCGCCACGTTATTCCACAAGTCCTAAGAAGAAGGGTAAACGAAAACTGGGTTATATGGCGAAGACAAAGGCTTTTAAAAGGAGGTTATTGCATATGTGCAAGTCCAGTTTAAACCGATAGTGTGGGGAAAACTATTTGCTTTTACAGTAAACAGGCGGGGGTGGGGGGATTGGTCTCGCGCCATTGTATTGACCAAATTTAGCGGAACACACGAGAAGCGTGTTTGTACTGTGTGTGACTCCCATCCATTCCTTAGAGAGCAGTTTATGATCGATGTATGCGGGCGTTGGTTGCGATATAAGTGTTTGCGAACATTACGTTGATTGTACTCAGTTGTACTGTAACAAAAAAGTGTAAACACTCCATGTCCTGTATAGGATCATGTGTTGCGTTGTGTAGGTTAGCATCTTCGTTTGCGGTAGACATATACTTGTAATTAAAATAATAAATCTTAGTTCTAATTAGTGTAATGCACAAGAAAGGAACTGGGAGTAGGAATTTTGTGGGTAAAGGGCGTGTCGAGCTGGAAATCGGTGTTGCATTGGGCGGGTAACTTCGGTTCTGTGGTTGCTGTATTGTCGAATAAGTGTGTTGTTAAGCCAATACTTTCGAAAAGTTTTAGTGTAGACGGTCGGAAATCAGTAAATTAATTCACGTATTATTTTTTATTTCCACTCCCCGTTGCACAATAGCGTTTAAATGTCTTCTGGGGCGCTGGAATATCCGTGTCAGATAAATAGTTTGCATCGTACCAGGACATAGAGATACCTTACATGGGATGTGTACTGCTGTAGCAAGGAAATAAGAGTTAAAATTAAAGTACCCGAACTCTCGGAAGGCGCATTTATACCTCGATCTAAGAAGAAGGAAACGTAACAGGGCAAGACCGCTAGAGTGTTAAATTTCGGAACTTTCGGCATGGCTCAGCTACATTAAATAAATGCAATGCGAGCTATCCTTGTCAGAGTGGTGCGTCTGCGTAGAAGGTTTTGATCATTCGGAGATGTAACTTAGGTGTTTTTGTTTAAGCGCTTAGCATATGTTTCTTTTATGTAGCCTGCCGAGAGAGCGCTCTGCGTTCTGGACGATGGTTAATGGTGCTTGCAGATGTATATTTAGAGACGTTGTGTTAGTGTCTTTGCCGATTTTCGTTATTTGGATTTTTTTGTATAAACAGTATGTCGTCTTCTGCTGCTGCTATTGTTGCTGTTTTATCGAAAGTGTGGTTGGCATACGAGTTACATCCCGTTCGATGGCTGTTGCTTGCATCGACTAATCGGAGAGATACATTTATATATCTAAGGCTGTGGTCGAGTTCCGAAACGGACCATTTATTTTCTTTTGTTGGTTGGCTCTGGTTAGAATTGTTTTTGTATATCGAAAGAGTATATGTTAAGATGGATGCGTAAGTTTGTGGTGTTCGTTACCGTAACCTGCTCTATTATTATTAAACACGTCTGTCTTTTGTAGTCTAAGCGAAGAGCATGGAGGGAGATGGGAGTGTAAATTCTTACTTGCAAATTTTGCATACGAGTTTTAATATTTTACTACTACAAGCAGTAGTATACGGGACCAACTAAGCATTTCTGTTCTAAATTGTTTTTTAACATTACACCGAAATTCATGTTAAAATACATACGAAGAACACTATGGTAGCTTTATTTTTTCCGAGAATAATAATAAACGGCGGAAATTTTTGTTACATAAATCGAGATCTCGCGTACGGATCGTTGCGGCGCGCTATATAATAAATATGCAATTTAATTGGCTGCTGACCTGGCGGGGCGCGGTCGCCGTAAAAAGAGTGCAGTACGCCCCTGCCCTGGGCGCAGGGGTTGGCCGGTGGGGGCGGTGTTGTTTAGAGATGTCGATGCGGTCAAAACAATCGTCGCGGTATTGTTTGTTCTCGTGGGTAGGGCGGGTGGCGGCATCCTTAGAGAAGCGGTCGCGAGCGTGGAGGAGGAGAGGGGTAGCATCTGACGGTGGCGGCGGTGGAGGAGGCGTCTTTTGAGAAGTGTTCCGGCAATTGGCCGAGTGGGTTGGGGTCTCGGTGCCGGCCAGGTGTGTGGTAGAGGGTGCGAGTACAGACATGTCGAGGGGTCTACCGGTCTGGACCTGTCGGAGGTGCTGCCTGTCTGGCGGCGGCGCCAAGGGGTGGAGGGGGCGTTGTGTGTGGCCGAGGGAGGTGTTGTTTACTTGCAACCTGTCAATCATCCTTAAGTGCATTATGGCGGCGTCCTTTGATTAGCGGTCGGACAAGTAGCGAATCAAAAGGACCTAAATGTAATCATTCTGTCCTTCTGGGAAGACCTATCAATCATCCTGTGGTGGCATCCTTTGATCTGCGGTCCGGCAATTGGCCGAGCATCTGACGTCGATGACACTATCGTCGACGGGCGATTGTCACTGTGCGTCAATCGGCACTGCTATACAGCTGTGGTGTCATGGCAGTTTCTGCAAATTTTTTCAAGTCGTACTTCCCTAACAGGAAACATAGGGTGTCAGTGCAAGGGACTAGTGAATTATGCCAACAGTGATCATCAGATTGGGAAGAAATTACATGTGGTGTCCCATGAGAATCCATTTTAGGGCCATTGCTTTTTCTTGTTACATTAATGATGTCTCTTCAGTTACACTGCCAGAAGCAGAGTTAGATCTAGAAAGGTCTGCTATTGATATTTTCATTAACATTAATAAAAGGTTTAAAGTTAAGAACATGTAAGAGATTCCAATCCAGTCTATGCATAAAGTATGAAGAAGAGCAGATAGAACAGGTTAACAGTATCAAATTCCTGATATTACAGCTTGATAATAAATTCATTTGGGAGGAGCACACCACAGAAATGCAGAAATGACTTAACAAATCTGTATTGGCAATACTAGTGGTATCAAACATAGGAGACATAAAAATAAAAATGCTTGCATACTTTGCCGAGTTTCATTCCATAATGTCATATGGTATAATAATTTGGGATAACTCTTCAAGTCAAGCAAAAGTTTTTAGAGTCCAAAAGCTTGTAATACGTATTATTTGTGGTGTAAATTCACGGAGATCCTGCAGAAGCCTCTTCAAGGAACTGGGTTCATTAACTAATGCCTCTCATAATATTTATTCCTTAATCAAATTTGTTATAAATAATATATTCCTTTTTCCAGCTAACAGTTCAGTTCATACCTATAATAAAAGGAACAAAAATTATCTATACAAAGTCTTAAAAGCCCTTACTTTACTTCAAAAAGGGGTCCACTACTCAGGAACAGACATTTTCAATAATGTACCAGCTACTGTAAAACACTTAGATACAAATGAAGATGATATATACTTGTTCCGCAAGAACAGACGCCACTTCTGATCGTGCAGTTGTTATTCTTTCATATTCGTAGAATATATGACTTCAGCAAAAAATAACAACTGCAGGATCAGAAGTGACATCCTCTAGGATCTCCTCAACAACAGTCTACGAAACGAACAACTAAACTACTCTAAACAACCGGAGCCTCCCTGGATGAAAGCCGAGGCGTATGCAGGCGGCCAGAGGCAGCAGCGGCGGTAACTGTCACCACTGATCCTATCGACCTCCTCACTTCCACACCGCGTTGCCTCCTAATTAAATCTGCCTGTGATGACTCTCATCCTTCTTGGTGTAGCATTTCAGGTGACCATGATGAAGAAGCTTTTAAAATCTTGTGCTACATATTGAATGACGTTGTTATATTCTTTCTCTTTTAAAGTTGCTGTGACTATACCTTTTATAAATAAGCCGCTCTTTAATATGCAAATGAGAGAATCTTGATTGCAAACATTGTTTTTTTAAGGGCCGCCACAACATTTTTATTATTTAACAAAATAGGTAGAAAAATTATTGAAAATATGAAACAGAATTTACTGTGCCTAACTGAAAGTAGTGGCAATCAGTAGTCTAATCTCACTTATTTATTTATTTTGTGAAAGTGCGTGTTTCCATACATTGTTGTTGGAAGTACACAAATCCCCTGACCTACCTAACATAGACAAGAGATAACCTCTCCAAAATATGTGAAAGGTGGTTGAAATCAGGTACACAATGTTCATAAGTAGTCACTGTATTGAACAAAAATTATGTGAGAAAAACACAACATGCCTTAAAAAGTGTCAATTACTTTGAAGAAAAAAAATCATATAAAAACTATAACTTGAAATAGAACAAAAACTATTATCTAATGGTCGGAATGCTTTTTCAGAATAAAGGACAAAATCTTAACACCAAAAGAAAAAGTACAAGTTCGACTGGCTATAGTCATACATTTGGTGTGTTAGTTAACCTATCAAAAAATGTATTTAAAAGTCAGTAGAAGGTTAAGTACTGAAACAAACACGCTCGATTAAAATCGACTATGATGACCACGCAAACTCACACTACGTCCTACCTATCGATCACCATTCAATAATCTTCTCGCCTAGTTGATGCGTTGGCGCTACCTTACATATACAGTAGAACAGCGTCGGCGAAGTCGAGGGGCCGTTGGTGGTAGTGCAGACTGATGGATGCGATCGCGGATGGAAAACCATCAACGCGATAGGCGCGGCAATTACAAAAGTATTCGAAATACGAGAGAAATACCAGTTTTCCAAACCAGTGGTGAATGCTAATTTTCGAGAAACAGTAAATTATCCTGATTACGAGTGAGCTTGCTCAGAACAACACCCACATCCGAATATTTACTAGTTTCTAAGTATGTTACTGTGAATGCAGACAGCAATCACATAGATGATTTCTGACACTGTGCAATGGGCACACAAAATATTCTAAGTCCACCGAAGGTTGCCACTTGGCGAACCAACTGGAAACAAATCGAGAGGTCGAACACTTCGGAGTCCTCTACCCGAATTCGGTATATCAAGAGGTCCGAACATTTCGGAGTCCTCCATTCAACTCCCATATCTCTCCAGAAAACACCCTTCCAAAATTCTGGCTCACAGGCTCCTCCTACATGTGACGTCAAGCCGGTAGGAGAGAGGTCCTAGCGGTCTAGCCGGTCATATCAAATTACTATTTGTGTGTCTCTCGATAAGCATCTGCAGACAGCCAAATAATTTTATCACCTCATATGCGCCAATCTCCTTCGCGAACGCACCGTCCCATCTCCACTAAAAAGCACCCTTGGCACTCCACGCCTCTGGCTTTCTCCCTGCAAAGGCTATCGAGGCGTGCCCTGCCCACCCGGGGTGGCAGCGGCTGTTCGCTTCAGATGTCGACTTCCAGGAACGTCCGTGCGAGGCCAGGGCGGATTCTGGCCTCCCCCACCCCCGCAACAGGGCGGCATCCTGTCCCGCTGTTTCGCCGGTGGCGGCGAGCGCCTAGCAGCAAGTTCTCAGGTGGGTTACTCACGATGAACCAAAATCATGCAACGAGCATTCCTATTATCTGGCATTAAAAAATGAAAGAATTAGAATATACACAACCTATCACCCAAGTAAATATACAGAATAAATAACAAGTGGAATAAAATAGCATTGATACCTCTCAATATGACTGCTACAGATTAATAGTTAGATCATGTGACTAATGATAAGGTGCTCATTAGAAATACGAAGATAAGAAATGTATGGCAAAATTTGACTAAAACTAGGTACAGAGTAATATGAAGAGGTTCTAAAATAAAGTGTTTGTAAATCTATCGGACGAAACTGCGTGGTCATCTGTCCGTAGCTTACAAACTACTTAAACCTAAGTAAACTAACCTAAGGACAAACACACACACCCATGCCCCAGGGAGGACTCGAACCTCCACTGCGAGCAACCGCGCGCTCCACAACGAGACGCTTTAGACCGCTCGGCTACTCCACCGCGGCGAAGAGGTTCTACGAATCTTCTTGTAAACATATTCTTTGTTACTTTACGATACTGAATGAACTGAAATTTGATTCGCAAGTGACAGGGTAACCCCTCAGTGTTATCACAGTGAATCAGAATCGAATTGAGTTCAGACGCCGCCATTGTCCTCGATTGCTAGAACTAGGTAGTATCAATTAAATTTCGCACCTCACTCCACATTCTGATCCGTTCTTCAGCCATTGTACCAGCACTCAGATGAGACGTAATATTGGGAATACATTTGTGGTTCTTGGAGCCATGTCTTACGCCACACACACTTTGGACTGACCAATGGCGCTCAGATGTCTTAGGCCACTGCAATACTCACTCGACCACTTGTCATGGCTGTCGTTCACAAGCAGATAGAGCTGCTAGCAGTGAGAAACAGGAATACCATGATAATGTGTTTGTAAACAACTTCCATTGTGTCCAACAACGCTGTAACATTGGTCTTTTTATCTACTGTTGTGTTTGTAAAAAACAATAATAAAATTGTGAAATTGTAAAGACTATCTTTCAGAAAATCATCAAGTGTTTCTTTTCAAATGGACTTTCGTTAAGTTTCGATTAAACACAGTGCATACAACGCTGTACAGTATGTAGTATTGCTCTGTCATTAAACATGGACGTTTGGCAGAAGTCTGTAGCTAAGGTAGACTACTGAAAAATTTTAGATGTGCACAATAATGAGAGATGGGACTGGGAAAAACGAATTGATGAAACGTCTGAGTTCATTATAAAAAGTAATCATTGCAAAAAAATAACATGTAATCACAATAATTGTTGGAGCCCACCTAGGATCATCCTACAGAGATGTATTTAACGGAAAGAGGTGTTCACAGTATCCTCACAATACAGATATTTACTTTTGAAATGTGTTATTAATAACCCAACGCAGTTCAAGAGTAATAGCACCATGCATAACTACAACACTAAGATAAAGTATGATCTTCACTTTTGAAGATTAAATGTAACTTTGACCCAGAAAGGTGTGAAATATGTTCTCGCAGAAGTCTTTGGTCACTTTGTAAATATCATCAAAAGTCTGACAGACAGCCATTTGGAAAGAAATTACTTTTTGAATGGTAATTTCTTGTACAAAAGAAATGAATTTATATATATATAATTTGGTAAATTAGAAGAAACACACATGTCTTATGAACTCATGTAAAGATACCTTGTATTAAAATGACTCATTCTGTGTCATTAGGAAATGTCATATTAATGATCTATGGAGCAAGTACTAATGTAATAAAAAAAGTTCCAAACTGATGGTTATACCCTATTATATATATATATATATATATATATATATATATATATATATATATATATATATATATATCAGTAACACTTTGTACTGAAAGTTGTGATGTGATCGTGTGATTCCACTTATTTCAGAATACCATCACATAATTAATTTTCTTATTCGTGTGTTGTTTATTGTACTAGAGGTGCTGATACTCAGTGCCTCTCATAAGTCATTTCCAAAGCTAAGGTCACTCAGACTTCTTCTCTATGTAGGTTACGCTCAGAAGAGATGACGTATCATAGATCAACTTTATCTCATTACTTAAATGAGAAGACAGTTGGTTTATATTTGAACAATAACAAGGGTTTATTGTACCCTTTGTATATCACCAGTAAATTCAAACATCTGATTTACTGTCTTACATCCAGTTATTATTACACAAATTCTTGAGACAAGTTTAGAACAAGTTAACAATTCAATTCAACTCTAGTAACTAATTATAAAACAAAACACCTTCAATATCTTCACTTTCACATCTCTTTACTCTGAGTATCCACAGTTAATTCTAGTGCACGTTGTGCTTTAAATATGTTTTCCATGAGAAGTAGTAGGTCCCTGTCTCGGCATTCAGCTGCGAAAGACCCGCCAGGGGGCCCACAGTTATTTTGTGGATACGTGTGTGGCGTGCACGGGGCCCCGAGCCGGAGCAGCCTTTCTTCTGCCCCAGGCTGCTTCACTTTCCCTCCCGGTTTATGCCTTCGCTCGGAGACGGGCGAATTTCTTGAGTTACGGTGGTTCTTGTTGTCATTTCTCTTATTCCTTGGTTCCTTACTTTCTTACCCTTTGTTTTCTGTCTTTCTCTCCTTGTACTCTCCTAGCCTTCTTCTCCTCATTAGTCTCCACCTCGGCGTTTGAGTCACTTCTTTCCTTCCTCTTCACTTTCTCAATCCTTCTTCTTTCCTCCCTGTGCGTGTCTGAAGGCCGACCCACGCATTATCATGCGTAGCAGGTGACGGGGTAACGCGTAATTCCCCGCCCCGGGTAGACAAGTAGGGCACGTACGTACCCCCTGGTAAAGGCCAGGCCCAGGGAGGGGTGATTACCCGAGCTGGTACCTTCCGGACATGCCGATTGGTCCCTCCATCAGTTCTCGGGAGGTGTGACCTGAGGTGTGAACAATCACCTAAGGCGGGTAAGCCCTCGGAGACGGCCCCCACTAGGAAGGAGCGCGCCATCGGAGACGCCGGTAATCACGGGGGACACTTCCGCGATGACTTCCTTCTCTTCTTCAGTGACGTTGACCCAGAAATGAAAGATAGATTCGCCTCAGCAAAAGAAGACTCTGCCTAATCTACCGAGATTTCTTGTTGTCTCTCGCACCGATTGAAAAGATTTCACGTCTGTAAATCCTTTCGTCATCCAGAAAGGTGTAGATGCAATTGCTGGCCCTGTTAAAACCTGTTCGCGTCAGCGCAATGACACATTGTTGGTGGAAGTGGACAGTGCCTTCCAAGCTCAGAAACTAATCCGGACTGCACTGTTACACACGTTTCCTGTCAAGGTAGAAGCGCATCGCACACTCAACTCGTCACGGGGGGTAGTCTTCACGAAATCCCTTGACGGGTTGTCTGATGAAGCCATACAAACCTACATGTCAGATCAGGGTGTCACAGCCGTGCATAGGGTTTTGAAAAAGATAAATAACCAGCTGACACCAACTCGTACTGTGTTTTTGACGTTCGACAGCGTTGAACTCCCGTCGAAGGTCAAAGCAGGGTACGAAGTTATCTCTGTCCGCCCTTATATTCCAAACCCAACGCGCTGCTTCCAATGCCACAGGTACAACCATACCTGTGAATCTTGCCCAAATGCAGCAAAATGTGTCACTTGTGGTAGGGACGCCCATGAGGGGGATTGCCCACCTCCGTCCCCTCACTGCCTTAACTGCAACGGTGACCATGCGGCTTCCTCTCGCGACTGCCCTGTATACAAGGATGAGGAGGTCATCCAGCAAATTCGGGTTACGGATAAGGTGTCGACATCTGCCGCTCGAAAGTTGTTGGTGCGTCGAAAGCCCGCTGTCCTCCCAACGGGCGCATACAGTAAGGTCCTCACCTCCACTCGACCTACTAAGGATTCAAGTACCCAGACGTGTGATTTTACCTTCGCTGACACAGTTGTGCGATCCGCCAGCCCGAAGATTGCCCGTTCCACGTCCCCGCTTCCTCCTGCTGCTTCTAAAGTACAGTCTTCATCAACCTCTGGTAAACCGCGGGCACCTAAACAAGATGCCCGGACTTTGAAAAAGGAACCCGTCCGTGAGGATTTTCTGCGTTCTCAGGCTTCCAAACCGTCGACTGCCTCTTCTCACCGTCACTCTTTGAGAAGAGACAACAAGAAAAAGAGTTCCTCTCCTTCCCCGCCAAGGCGTGACCCATCCGTCACGCCGCCCAACAGTTGCCAGCCTCGGCCGTCTTTTGTTTCACCGGGACGCTCCGTCTGCCGGGCACCCTGCCCTTTACCGGCGGTGGAAACTGCCCCTCCTGTTCAACTCAAGGAGGTGGCAGGCGCGTCGGTCGAACCTATGGACCACGACCCTTTGCCCCTAGACAGCGATAGCAGTGCTCCCTCGAAATCCGGTCCTCAGCGGCCGTCGAGGTAACCCCGCTTGCTTGTTAGTTTTTATCCTTATTTCTAATCTCATTTTTATCATGGCGCTCCTTCATTGGAATATTCGCGGCATTCGTTCTAATCGGGAGGAGTTAAAACTAATCCTTCGATTGCACTGTCCGCTTCTAGTCTGCCTCCAAGAAACTAAGTTGCGTCCAAGTGATCGTGCAGACTTTCCCCTCTACACCTCTGTGCGTTTCGACCTGCCACCTGTGGAAGGTATCCCAGCCCATGGAGGGGTTCTAATGTTCATTCGAGACGACGTCTATTACCATCCAATTACATTGCATACTCACCTACAGGCAGTTCCCATCCGCATCACTCTATCCACATTTACCTTTTCCCTCTGTAATATCTATTCGCCATCGTCATCTGCCCTTACTAGGGCAGATGTGCTACACCTCGTCGACCAGATCCCTTCACCTTTCGTGTTGGTAGGCGACTTCAATGCCCACCACCCCCTATGGGGCTCTTCGGCGCCTTGTCCGAGAGGCTCCCTTTTGGTGGACCTTCTCCAACACCTCAATCTTGTCTGCCTCAACACAGGTGCACCGACCTTCCTTTCTGACACAACTCATACTTACTCCCACATAGACCTTGCGATATGCAGCTTGCCGGTCGGTCTGAATGGTATGCACTTTCTGACACGTACTCGAGTGAGCATTTCCCTTGTATCATCCACTTCCTGCATCATTCCCCATCTCCTCGTCCCACCAGTTGGAACATTTCTAAAGCCGTCTGGGGGCTTTATTCTTCCATGGCTGTTTTTCACGATCAGAATTTTCCCAGCTGTGACAGTCAGGTCGAATACCTCACAAAGGTTATTCTCACCGCTGCAGAACATTCCATACCTCGTACTTCATCTTCTCCACGTCGTGTGCCGGTCCCTTGGTGGACTGCAGCCTGCCGCGACGCGCTTAGAGCCCGGCGCCGTGCTTTACGCACCTTCCGCCGCCACCCAACTTTGGAGAATTGCATACATTATAAACGTATGAGAGCGCAATGTCGTCGTATCATGAACGACAGCAGGAAGGCTTGCTGGACTGCTTTTACTAGTTCTTTTAACCGTTTTACTCCCTACACGGTTGTTTGGGGTGGCCTCCGCCGATTATTCGGCGTTAAGGTCCGCTCCCCGATTCCTGGCCTGACCGTGGAGAACGCAGTCCTCGTGGACCCCGCTGATGTTTCCAATGCATTGGGCCGTTTCTTTGTGGAGGTTTCGAGCTCTGCCCATTACCACCCCGCCTTTCTCCCTCGCAACCAGGTAGAGGAGGCATGGCCGCCTTCCTTCCACACTTTTAATAGTGAAAATTATAATGTCGCCTTCACCATGCAGGAGCTAGACCGTGCTCTCGCCCTGTCCCGATCTTCTGCTCCCGGGCCCGATTCTGTTCATATTGAGATGCTGAAGAACCTCTCTCCTGTGGGCAAGTGCTTTCTTCTTAGTACCTACAATCGCATATGGACTGACGGTCATGTTCCCACAAGTTGGCGTGGAGCCATTGTTGTCCCCATCCCCAAACCAGGGAAGTACAAACATCTTCCTTCCAGTTATCGCCCCATTTCTCTGACGAGCTGCGTCTGTAAGGTGATGGAACGCATGGTTAACGCTCGGTTGGTCTGGCTCCTCGAATCTCGCCGCCTCCTGACTAATATCCAATGCGCTTTTCGTCGACACCGCTCTGCTGCTGATCACCTCATTACGTTGTCGACGTTCATTATGAATAAATTTCTACAGAAGCGTCAAACAGTAGCAGTGTTCTTCGACTTGGAGAAGGCATACGACACCTGTTGGAGAGCGGGCATTCTCCACACATTGCACACATGGGGCCTTCGGGGCCGCCTCCCTCTTTTCATTCAAGCTTTTTCGGCGGTTCGCAAGTTTCGGGTACGGGTGGGCTCTGTTTTGTCAGATACCTTTTGCCAGGAGAATGGGGTACCACAGGGCTCCGTCTTGAGTGTGGCTCTCTTTGCCATTGCAATCAATCCCATCGTAGATTGCCTTTCAGCCGACGTCTCCGGATCCCTTTTTGTTGACGATTTCGCAATTTATTGCAGTGCCCAGCGGACGTGTCTCTTGGAGCGTTCTCTTCAACGCTGTCTTGACCGTCTATATTCCTGGAGCATCGCAAACGGCTTCCGATTCTCTACTGAGAAAACGGTGTGTATAAACTTCTGGAGATACAAGGAATTTCTTCCACCTTCTCTACATCTCGGCCCTGTTGCTCTCCCTTTTGTGGAGACTACGAAATTCTTGGGACTCATGTTGGATCGTAAACTTTGCTGGTCCACACACGTGTCCTACCTGGCTGTCCGTGGTGCCCGATCCCTTAATGTTCTTCGTGTCCTCAGTGACACGTCATGGGGAGCGGATCGTACCGTCCTGCTTCACCTTTACCAGGCCATTGTTCAGTCGAAGCTCGACTACGGAAGCCTTGTATACTCTTCTGCACGGCCGTCGATTCTCCGCCGTCTCAACTCTATCCACCATCGGGGATTACGTCTGGCGACCGGTGCATTTTATACCAGCCCTGTTGAAAGTCTCTATGCTGAGGCTGCTGTATTACCCTTGACCACACGGCGTGACATACTATTGTGTCGGTACGCATGCCCGACTATCCATCTTACCAATTGTTTTTTGACGACTCACTCGATTGCCACTATCAGTTGTCTGCAATTGCCTTGCTTCCACTGGAGTTCGGTTTCGCCGCCTACTACAGCGGCTCGATTTTACCCTTCCTTCCACCTTTCGGTTGAGCGAAAGCCCATTGCCACCGTGGCATCAGGCCCAGGTTCACACTCATCTTGAACTTAGTTCGCTCCCCAAGGAGAGCACTCCGGATTTGGTATACCGCTCGAGGCTTGCCAAACTCCGTTCGCGGTTCGATAATGCCATATTTATTTACACTGATGGTTCCAAGAGCACTGCCGGTGTCGGATCTGCCTTCGTCGTGGGGACAACCGTTTCAAATACGAGCTTCCTGACCCGTGCTCGAATTTCACGGCTGAGCTTTTTGCCCTCCACCAGGCCGTTTTGTACACCTGCCGCCACCGCCAACCTTTCTATGCCATATGTTCGGACTCCCTTAGCGTCCTGCAGGGTCTTAAGGACCCTTTCTCGAACCATCCTCTTGTGTATCGGATCCAACGCTCTCTCCGGTTGCTAGCAGATGACGGCTGTCACGTTTCTTTCCTGTGGGTCCCTGGCCACGTGGGTGTGCCCGGGAATGAGACCGCCGACATAGCAGCCAAGTCCGCAGCTCTTTTGCCTCGCATGGCTACCTTTTGCGTCCCATCGGACGATGTTCAACGGGCTCTTCGCCGGAGTATCGTGTCGTCCTGGCACAGTGCGTGATTTTCACTGTACAACAATAAATTGAGAACTGTAAAACCGATCCCGACGGCTTGGAGGACCTCCTCACGCCCCTCTCGGCGGAAGGAGGTCATCCTGGCCAGTTGCGGATCGGTCACTGCCGTTTCAGCCACCGTCACTTGCTATCCGCTGACCCTGCACCGCTGCGCTCCTGCGGTGCACTGCTGACAGTGCGACATGTTTTACTGTCTTGTGTAAATTTTAATCATCTCCGTGTAGCCCTTCACTTTCTGTCTACTCTGGAGGAAATTTTAGCTGATGACACACGAGCAGCTGCTCGAGTTTTACGTTTTATCAACTTGGCCAACTTATGGAAGGATATTTAATCCTTTTAATTGTTTTTTATCTTTTGTTTTTAGCTTCTTCTTGATGTTCTGACATTCACCAATATTTTTTGAGATCTAGGGAATCTATGTTCTTGTCTGGGCGCTAATGACCGTAGAAGTTGTGCGCCCTAAAACCACACAAAAGAAAAAAAAAAAAAAAAAAAAAAAAAAAAAAAAAAAAAAAAAAACTGTGAAAGAAACAGCCCAGCAAAAAAACTCCATAAATACCAAAAAACTAATCAATTTGGTCATTAGGGACAGCATTTAGTGCTTGAGACACTACTAAGTGTGCACTCTACAGTGTACATGCTGATAATAGGATGGTGCCTAACGTACTTACCATCCTTACAGATGTGGCGGAAGGTCCGCCGATGCCTGTCCTGCTGCGGCAGGACTCAGGTCGACGATCTGGAGGAGACCGTTCACCAGGAGGGGGAGGTGCCGGGTGGACAGGAGGGGGTGAAGGCCGTAGAGCAGTCGACGGTAGAGCAGGTGGAGGAAGATGTAGAAGAGCAGGAGCGAGAGGGGGGTGTAGGGCAGGGAGAAGAAGAGACTGTAGAGCAGGCAGAGGGGAATGTGGTTGAGCAGGTGGAGGCAGGAGCAGGCGAAGAAGAGGGTGCAGTGGGAGAGCAGGGCGCAGTGGCTACAGAAGACGGAGTTCCTGCAGCTGCCGCAGAAGCCCGCCCGTCCGAACCCGAAGAGGGCCATGCAGCAGGTGAGGCCACAGCGACTCTCTGCTGGAACACAGCAGTGGCAGTTTGCTGGCTACCGGATCCTACATCCCAGGTGGCAGTGCTGTCTGGCAGTGTCAACGGCACCTGAAAGACGAGGCGTCACAGCTGCCCGGGACTAGTGCTAGCTGACTGGCCGGTCGCAATGAGGCGGTGGGCATACATCAGCGGCCAGCCAGTCAGCTGGCGGCCGCGGCATCTCGGTGTGTCGTAGACACGGCCAGTTGTGAGGTCTCACCATCTTGGCGTTGGTGTCGGCAGTGGTTGCTGTGGGGCGAGCGGGGAGGGGGAGGGTGCGGCGACCAGTGGCTGAGGGGGGGGGCGGGGGGGGGGGGGCGGCCAGTCAGGTGTGGAGGCCTCCCCTCCTACAGCCCAGCCACTTCTTATGCCCTCGCTCCTACGCCCCTCATCGACCATCCACCTGCAAAACAGCCGTGTCACCTGCGATGCTGTTGGGTGAAAACTGTGTATGTGTGTGTATTTGAGTGTGCGTGTAAGTGTAGTGTGTACTTGTGTGTGTGTGTGTGTGTGTGTGTGTGTGTGTGCGTGCGTGTGAGTGTGTCTACTTAAGTTCGTTGAAGGATATACGAGATTGAGGCAGTAAATAAGTCACAATCTGTGGTAGACACGCAATTACTGCCTTTCCAAGCCTGAAAATTGCTTTACTTTTCAACTGACTCCACCTGCAAATATAAAAACTCATCCCATCGTTCTAGAAGGCTTTAAAAGCCTGGAGCTTGCATTTTTGGTGGCAGTGTTTGCATCCTATAAGTGACGCTCTTGAGCTGTAACTTTATTTCATTCGTTAAACTGCTGCAAGACGGATTGTGTCGTAGTGGTGGAGAAATACCCCTAAACAGCACGCGGTACTGCCGTGTCTACCTCCGTTTGTGACTTATTTAATGACTCACCCTCGTAAATCTGAAAGCTTGCCACTGTTTCTGTCCATTTCATGTACATGAGTCAACCACTCGGTGAGTCGTCTCTTTACTCCCAACTACTGTAACAGCTGTATCAACCACAACCATCCGCTATACAAATAGTGTACTTCATTTTGTCGTACATTCACATCATCTGCATACAGAATAACATATTTTAGAGGCACTGAGTGTCCAAGTGCAAATGAACTGCAAAATTGGTTTTTGGTACTGACGCTGAACATCACCAAAAAATTGCACTTTGTGTCTAGTTGTAGTGTCTGGACGATAGTTATGATTAGAGAGTAGACACGTTTCTCAATAGCTATACAGAGAACTTATAACAAAGCGGAATAAATTTTGAAGAACCATTACACATACTAATATAATTCTAGAAGTAGAGTCAAGCGTTGCCTGCAGTATAGCTTACACACTCTCTTGTTCACAGTGGTGGCTCAGATTCCTCCACGAGTTCTACGCAGAGTACGACAGGCTGGAGGACGAGTGCGGGCTCGACCTACCACGGGTAAGCACCGCTGTCTCTTCAGACGTATGCAGTAGTCAGTCCACCATGTACAGTAGTTGGATGTGGTACAATACGACCACAGGTGATAACTGCGCCATAAAGTCTGCTGGTGTTTACCCTGGCAGAGGAGCCAGTGGGGCTTCCCATGTCTCTGACGCGCTCTTCTGTCGGCAGGAGCGGGACCTGCTGCTGCACGAGTGCTTTGGGATGTACTGCAGCATGTTCGACGAGCTGTTCACGGGCTCATCGACGGTGAGTGACGCTCTATCTGCAGGCGTCAGCCGTAGCTAACTGTCTCATACGCCACTCGCATTTGCTCGCATTACCTTTTGTGCGTAGCTGATAACAGTAGTGTAGACTATCCACTTCTCAGCGTACAGCCTTTCACATAGCAAAACGTGTGAACTGAGCTGCCTTCTGGTAATGAGCAACCACGAAACCTATCTGCGTGAGATGCTTCAGCAGATGTACTTCCTTGTGCAACGTCGAAGGAAATAGTGCTTTATTTCTTTAAGCTGCGTAAAATGACTCCGCCTGATACCACCAACAATTTGGCAAAACTATTCTGCTGGCAAACTATTATCACTCTTGAAAATTTTTGACAACACCGTCAGGGAGTCAGCTACACTCATAACCTATTAATTGATTCCTCAGACAATGATCACCTAGTTTATCGATACATATCGTGGCCAGTCTCTTCTTATTATTAACCCATCTTCAAATCTTGTTGTCAAGACGGAGTCACATGCGTTGAAAGATACCCAATTAATAGCCGGAACTGGTCATGTATCGATGAATAAAGTGAGTATCGACAGAGTACTGAATTAGTTAACACTCTTTACTCTTCACAATTTGTTAGACACTCCATTATTTTATTGAGACATTTCCTTTTTTTTTTTTTTTTTTAGATGATGAATCAACCTTTCGTCTATGGTGTTGCTTTTATGACAAAATATTAGCCCTCCTGCTCCGCAAAGAAGATTGTAAACGCCGTTCTAGAATGGTACTTGTGCAGCGGCAGCAGCTGTGGAGTGCATCGGATACTCAGCTGCAGCACCAGTTGAGAGCTTCTGGCGCACTGGTAACACTCAGGACTCGCATTCAAGAGGACAGTGGTTGAATTCCGCCTTTGTCACCCACAGTCAGGTTCATAAATCACACTGCAGGAAAATGCCGGAAAAATTTGTTTGAAAGTAAATGACCAGTTCCTTCTCCATGTTTACTAAAAATTCTGAGTGCGAGGTTAGTCTCTAATTAACACGCTGACGACAACGCATTGTTACCAAAGCTCCCTTTCGTCTTTTTATATGTAGCGAATGTCATGTAGACATCATTTCTCACACAGAGATCGACTTTTGTCACGAAATTTAACATTCGTTTTGTTAGAAGAATCGCTAACCTGATATCTGAAACACGTTCACTGACTTATCTTCCAACGGCCATGTTTAAAAAGCTCCAATATCTCTGCTGTAAATATCAGTGGTAAATGTATAGTAGCGATATTTCATTTATGTTTTGATTTGTTTATAAATTAGTTTAGTCGCACCGCCTGACTGTCTACGAGCTGCGTTCAAGTTATAACGCTGCCGATTTCTCTTTCGCAGGACTCCGTAATGACAGAAACTGGCGGGCACTCATTGTAGATGCGGGGGAAAATGTACAGGGCGGAAAACACTAGGGACAGCGAAGGGACTTGGGATTGTTTGTAACTGACAGTTTAAATGGCGACGTTCTCAGTACCAGCAGAGCCTGTAGTCGTTCGATTTTTTTCCGTTTATTTGCTGTGCCACCCATTGAAATTCATCGCTATTTGACTATTAATGGTATCGTGTATGTATTCAATGTGCTTTCGTGAATCTGGGAAAACACACCTGGACAATGTTGGCCTCCCATTAGAAGGTCTGACGGCATGATTAAACCAGTGGAGATCCCCCCCCCCTTAGGATGAGACATGGATGCCGATCAAACATTTTTATTGCTGACATTAAAATAAAAAATATAGCTTTTTTTTTTTTTTTTTTTTTTTTAAAGTGGCACAAAATTCATACCACTAACTCCCCTCACCCCTCAACATTACAGCAAAGTATCATAGTCTACCATGGCGATGCCTTCACATAGCGTATTTATTTTTCTTTCTATATCCGTTATTTGAGGAGGTACCCAGCCCCCCCCCCCCCCCACCCTTTAGGATGAGACATGTTTGCCGTTTTCCATTCCTGAGATGAAGCCGTATCGCAACTGCATCGGAAATTTTCCAGTGGCAAAAGCGGTCCCCTAACGAAACTTTTGCAGCGGCCGTGGAGTCGGCTTCATCGCTGTGAAAAATATTTACAGCTACAGAGAGATTACGGTGAAAAGTGACGGAAATTTCACAGTTTGCCTTTGATTACTTTGTGAGAAAGGTATCGGGGGTGTTATAACTCGTATGCTCCCCATATGCACGGTTAGTGGCCTGGTACTGTAGTCGAGTCCTCACGGAATGTCGACCCGTGTCCTGCAGGAATCTGATCCTCCGCCGCCGCCGCCGCCGCCACCGCCGCCCCCGCCTCCGCCGCCCCCGCAGCAGAGACGGAGACGCCGCCGCGCCGCCCCCGCCGCCCCCGGGCGCTCCTCCTCCGCCTCCAGCAGTGGGGAGGCGGCACGCGGCGGGTCGAGACTGCCGCCCCCGCAGCGCCGTCGGAGGCGGAGGCGGAAGCTGCCCAGGCGGCCAGGCGCCCGCTGCCGCCCCCGCGCCGCCCCCGCCGCCCCCGGCAGCTCCTCGTCCGCCCCCAGCTCCGACGGGGAGGCGCCGCAGCGGAGGCGGTGGAGACACCGCGCGCTGGGGTCTCCTCTGGCTGATTCTCAATAAACGGCCGTGTCCGCCCACACCGCGGCTCTGCTGTCCTTCTTGTAGCTTTACTCAGTGGTCGAGTTTGCAATGTGAGCTGTGTCACGTATCCGTTAAGTCGATGAAGGGTCCCACGAGATCAGCCAAAGAGGAGAAATCAGCACAGCGACAGGGTGGGCCCCGCTGCCGGACTCGTCCACTGCTGATGCGGCAGTCTTCCGATGTTCAGTCGGTTCGCAGTCTCTATCGGGCACAATATTTTGTCAGTCAGATATGTTGCCGTCGTCAGGTGCGTCGAGCAACTAACCTCGTGGTGGCGTGCGGCCATTACGGGGTGATTCTAAAGTCACTATACATTTTGTACTTAAACAAATTTTATTAACCAGTATGTAATGGCACAGCAACTTATGTTACATTAGGTCATAATTTCAGTACATTTCAATGTGATGACCTTGCACGTCTAGGCACACCCCTAGCGCTCCACTGTAGACCGAAAAACGTGTCCAACCGTAATCTGTTGTAATATCAGCAGCAGAAGTTCAAATCTGCTGTGTACAGTGTTCAGTGCTGCGGATCTACACCTGGTATACCTTAGACTTGATAAAACCACATGCAAATATGTCTAAGGGTGTCAAGTCAGGAGAGGGGGGTGCCCACATCTGTGGTGAGGCACAACCGAACCTTCTGCCCGGAAATGCTTGTTTCAGATAACCCTGAATAACGAGGGCAAAATGGGATGGTGCACCATCTTGTTGAAAAACAGCAGTATCCATAATCTCATCAGATATCAACTGTGGCTCCAAAAACTGTTCCAGTATATCTAGGTATGCGGTTCCAGTAACGGTTTGTTCTGCAAAGAAGGAGGGCCTGTACACTGTTGACCTGGTTATCCCTAACCGCACATTCACTTTTGCTGTGTCCTGTTGCCACTCATGCAGCACACTTGGTTCTCCTCTACCCAGGTCCTGCAGTTGTATCTGTTCACATGCCACAGGCATGAAATGTAGATTCATCACTGAAAAGGACATTTTGCATCAAATTATCATTTTCCACAGCTTGTAGCACGTCATGACACTAGCTTGTCTGGCTGCATAGTCATCCAATTCAAGCTTATGTACGACCTGGATGTGGTACACATGTTTGTGCGGCTTGTAACTGAGAACTCTCCATACAGTGGTTTGAGGAATACCGACCTCCCAATAAGTCTCCTGGTAGATGCGAGAGCGCTACAGGTGATCGAACTCTGCACACTTTACACGGTGTCTGACATTATGGCCGGCCTCCCTAGACATTCTTCATCTGCATCACTGCCAGTACGCTGGAATTTATCGACTTGATAGCAAGCCTGGTGGGGCCTGTGTTCCGGAATTGAAGGGCAAAGTCTGTCCGCACCTGTTCATACGTCAGTCCAGGAAAACAAGCAGAAACAACAGCGGCTCGTTCTTCCTCGGTTAGCCATCTGTTGTAGTACCTGCAAGAAATAAACATTCCGTTACTATATCACTGAAATATATTCTATAGTGTGACCTGCAAGAAACAGATATTGCGTCGCTATGTCACTGAAATGTATAGTGACTTTAGAATCACCCTATATATACATCCCCTAACCCCACGAGCTGCACTCTCTGCGGTTCACTCCCAGGAATGGCCTCCAGAAGCTGTGGACACGGTAGAATCGCCATCTGTGCTGGCGAGGGTACAGTTAGCAAGCCAGCCGCTTTTGTCAGATCGCCGCGTCTGTCTTGCCTCTTCGTGGCTGCACTCGGGGCTGGTTCCCAGGCCTGTGGCCAGCGATAAAGACAGCCCTCAGCGCACACATCATGCATGCTACGTAAGCAAGGTAGTTACGAGTAGGCGCGATCTCCAGCCGTTTGGCCGGCCGCTGGGGCACACCCCACTGCCTCATAGCGGCCAGCCGCTGAGCTAGCGATCGCTGCAGCTCGGGACAGATTGCTTACGTGGCACGACATCTGCCCTGTGGCCTGTGTTTCTCGTTGGCCACACCCAGACCTTACTGACGTCACAGCTACAGCCCCGGTCTACGAGAGTGTTCCCAGTGTGCATTCCGAAGGCCCCTCTGTTGTGTTGAAGTCGCTGGCAAATAGCGACGCACTGTGATACTGGAATTGACCTCGGCACACTGGATCTCCGTCATTAGAGAGGCCATTGAAATCTGCACCAAAGTCAGTCTCGTCACCTGGGACTGCCGCTCCAATCACAGCGAGGCCAGAGAACAGCGCCGAGGTTAATTACACGCTGATATGCCAGGGGGGTCGGAACGAGTAACTATACCCACACCAGCAGAGCCGCCGATATCCACACAGTCTCCCACAGATGTTTGATATAAGCCCCGATAGCAGCGTCCCAAGCGGCTGGCAAGGTACAATTCTGAAAACGATATCGGACGTGTGTGAATACTATCGTTCAAACTGATGTAACACACTTTTTACGACAGTAAAATAGCAAGAACTAGAAAATAAATCTACATGTGTCTGTATTGGGTCGCCTAAGAACCATTGGAAGGTATGAAACGGCACATTGCAGGAGAGTTTACTTGACATTATCTTGAAATCCACGACTTTATAATCAAGGATTTCATTTCCTATGAAGAACAAAAAATGGATAATACACAACAGAAAAACCCACCCTTCTGCAGAAAGACATCGGTTTTCTATTCAGAAACGTCAAGGTTATATTCACTACAACTCTACTCAAATCAGTAAGTGTTAAACGTAAGAAACTTATAAGGAATACAATTCCTACATCATTTAATGTACCAGATCAGCCTCTACAGCTGTAGCTGACGAAAAATCCTCACACCTCACAATTGTGACAATAAAACACCGGAGGGAAAAAAAGTGAACTGTTCCCCAACAAAGCAGAAACCAATTCCACAATTGTTGCTGAATCTAAACCACAAGCAGCAAGAATCTTCGAGCCATTTTTATACACAAATTTAATCAGACTCAAGAGTAGATATGAAAGATGAGTGAGTTGGAAAAATGTTCGAATCATTAGACAGCACAACGAAATTTTACACATCAATGTAAGTGCGTGTCATATAAGAACAGACCACAATAGGAATTTATGTTTCTCGTCTGTTTATATTCTCTTACTTCTAGCGGTTTTTATATTACTGAATCAGGGAAATTTACATTTACATCTGGCTGCTTTTACATTTATTTCACGTTTATTTACGTCTTTTGACATTTTAATAATGCTTGGAACGCAAAATTTATGAAAAATGTTTGGTTAATTACACAGAAAAATAATTATAAAGAAACCTATTCTTGCAGCACCTTGCCCACCACTAACGTCGCGACTGTGTATGTTAGTGTGTGGTACCACTGCATGAGCACGGACAGCAGAAGGAGCGGATATAAGATGGCCGCGTTTCGCCTCCAGGTGAGTTGTCTCGGGACACCTGACGATGGCGACACATCTGTAAGCTGCAGACCAGCAGTATACCCAGGCAGAATTGGAGCAAGTGAAGAATCCCTCCAGCACTGCTGCCAACTGCTTCAAGTATCAGCACCGCCACCGGTGTACATGAGGCCTGTTAAGAATCCGTCCTGAAACACACATCGTCGGCAAACCACGGCAGAAGGCGTGGTTACTGCTTTCAAACACTTCTTGCTCAATTTCATTAAATCTATTTGCTAAAGAAGTTGTAGTTTTGAAGTACAACACGCCAAGACTTTTAGAGTTTGCAGTGGTAAAACAGGTGCCTCAACTTGCAAGTGGTTCGTTTTCGGTATTAAATTGCAACATGTGGAATGAACACTTCAGATGTTTATTTACAGTTCAGGGCAGAATAATATCACCTCCATTTCAGAGATATCCAGTGGCAGATTCTTCAGATAGGCAGTTGGGCCTTTGAGTAACGTGAACCACTTTATGGCATTAACACACATACTACATTATGAACACTGTAACATACCACAGCCAAGCTTATCTTCTTCTTCTCTGTTTTTTTTTTTTTTTTTTTTTTTTCGCATGATTGACTGCAAACAGTCACTAATTTCGTCACATCATTACTAGTCAAAATTTTTCCTTTTGGTATATAACGTTGCTCTTGCTTCCTATGATGCCATAATTGTAAAAGTAGATTCCGCGATTATATTTTGGACAACGAATTGATGGTATCGAATTTTTGAATTTGAAATAATTCAGTTACAGTACAGCACAAAATGAACATTAAAGCAAACAAACCGCGGGTTGCATATTAAAGTCGAGCACCATACAAGCAACAGCGCGTTATAAAACTTACGGAAAGCATCTAGCTGGATCCTGCGTTTCGTATTGTAGAAGCTGGAAATGATAACTTTTACTCATTTAATACGTGAACGTTCGAGATACTTTCCGTAGGAGATCAATGTTCAGACTGCTCACTTCGCTTTTCATTGTTGTGTGAGCGTAAGTGGAACATGAAGTTAGTGGTAATGATAGAATAATAAAAAAAAAAAATGATCGGACTTCGTGAAATTACAAAAGAAATGACTGCAGGTTCTAAAATCAAGCAAAGTATTGTATAAGGATGATTGATTGAAATTTTGCGGACAATGCGAAGCGATTGTAATGGCGTCTGAAAATTAAACTATTACGGATGTCGAGGAGCTGAAAACATTAGGAAATTAAATATTTGACGTGGAGGAGTTTGATTTAAATGGAATCCAAGGAGAGGGAATGCTTTTAAATTTAAATAATATATTTTCAGCAACACCTTGCATTATTCTTACTTACATGAGTGGATACAGGTACGGTATGAAAGACGTCTTCTCAGATAGGACACAGACAAGAGAGTGAGTATAACTACTATCACGGTTCCATCTTCTCGCTTGTTCGGAAGTAAAAAATGACGAACGAAATTAAATTAGTTGCATTACGAGTCAGAGGGAACCGGAGGCGATAAAGCATCGCTGATCAAAGATAAACAAGAAACAGAACAAAAAATTAGTGTATCGTAACAGGTATATTGTCATGTACACGTCTTCAGTTCACTTCACTGAAACAGAAACAGTCGCAACTCTTGCACACTGTAACGTAGACACAAAAATATGGATGCATTCAAGTGAAAAAAATTTAATAAATCAACCGAACGAACACATTAAACTCTTAATCTGTATTCCCAAAATGCAGGTAGCTATACAAGAGATTCTTCGCCAACATTCTCTTCCAAATGCGAAAATATATTGTTAACTCCCACTTGCATAGGTGGAAATCATCACTAGAATAAAATACGAGAAACCAGAGCTCTAACGGAGAGATTCAGGTGTCCTTTCTTCCTGCGCGCTATTTGAGAATGGAATAGGAGATAAATAGTATAAAGGTGGTTCAATGAACCCTCTGCCAGACACTTAAATGTGATTTACAGAGTAACCCATGTAAATGTTCTACATTCCACTAGAATATATAGTGGAATCAAGTAAATAATATGAAGAACGAATTTTCTGCTTTAGTTATATACAAATTATTCTCTAAACCCTTTGAAAAACGTTACAGGTACACTTGACAGCAAAAAAAGTGGATCACTGCTGAATGCAACCCAACTAACGTAGTTGTGTTGCGGGTACTCCACATTCAAATCCCCTGTAGAGTACAGTCGTTCAACTATTTACGATGGGTACCAAAGAAGCAGTAGAGAATATTCCTCCTTATGGCAGTCAGTCCACAACAAAAACATTAGAATACAGGTTATTATAGAACAGGAAGCAACGTAAATTCAATTTCATTACAATAAGTGAAAAATCGTATACCTTACCAAACTCATTCAATGACACAATGATTTTTTGTTCATGCTCTGAATTTGAGCTCACTGTTGACCAAAAACAGCTTGCGTTTCCGATCGAGACTCGATTAGGCATGAAGAGACGTAAAAGATTGACGTTTTCATTGGTATCGCTTTACAAGGCCGATGTCCGAACCCATAAATGTATAATAAACTTTAGCATTGCATCAGGCTCTGCATGAAGTTCAAATTGTTGCTGAGAGGTAACCAGTAAAGGTATATAATACAGTGCAACTCAAAGGTGACTATATGAATCGTAAAAGAAGCACGATTACACGTCAGATATTAAATAAATTCAGAAACATCGCTATATTTCAACTTGTAACGCTGATACAATTGACTTCTTTCCCGGAAGGGACTCAAACCCGGCTATATTCGCTATGCAAAGAGATGAAAAGTTACTGTTTTCTCACCATTTGCGGGATGTGCACATGTTCCGCTACAAGTAGCGCAAACTGCGGCGGATTAGTCGTGCGCACTGGGGCGCCGTGCTGCGATGCGCGCGGCCTTCGCCGTCGGGGGTTCGAGTCTAGCAGTTGAGTCAGATATATTTACAAACATTTCCAAACATTTTGAAGCAGCGCAATAAATAACTTTGTGCTGCCTGGACTCCAACTCCGCGTCTATCGTCAGCGTTGACCTCGGACGACAAGGTAACAACTCTTCCATTCTCTGTCATTCCAGGAAGCAACACAAGTATTAGAATCACCAGATATGATCCACCATGTCGTCATTGCACTGCCATATTCGTACCAGGAAGACAAATTTTCTACAGGCCATGTCTTTCTCGAGTGGTCCAACACCATAGGAGAACATCTTTTGCACACATTATGCAATGACTCAATTACTTCTCCTACGACGTGATGTCGAGCATTGAAGTATTTAGAGCGTGGGAGACGAATGGAATGTTGCACAGATACGTAAGAAAAAAAATAATAATCCACTGATTTACGAAAGCATCGTATTGATATGGACTGTAGAGAACGTTTGAACATATACTTTTCCCAACGTTATGAAATATGTAGAAATATATCACGTGTTAACTGACGTCAAACCAGCATGGATTTCGAAAAATTTACTCTTGTGAGACTTTAGCGATACTATATTTGCATGAAGTACTGAGTACTCTCAAACTAATTCAGTATTTATAATGTGGCAAAATGATTTTTGGTATCTTCAGTCGTTATCAACTTCGGACCGTATCACTTTCCTAAGGAGTATAGTCACAGTTGTGCGATTGGGATCGTGATGTCCTGTCTGCAAGGAAATAGTCTGCAGTAACTGACGAGGTGTCAACTAGTCAAAAGGACGTGACAAGTGTAATTCTTCCAGCAAAGTGAAGTAGACTTCTCCTGTTTCGAATATATATTCGAAATATTTAAAGAGCAATCCGAACATTGCTCTTAGATTTGAGGAAGTTAATGCTGCCGACTAGTAAACTTCTCACAAAAGCAAAGTCAAGTGCTAAATGATTTTGAATTTGTATCTTCACGGCGCAAATGGTGACAATTGACCTTAAACATCAGTATGCATTTGGCTCTGAATATGATTACCAAAAGAGTTTCGTCATCATTCTACACATCGACAAGTTAAATAAATTTGAAGGTTTTACATATAACCAAATTCCCGGGGTGCAATTAAAAACAACGGTAACTGGGAATAACACGTATTTTGACAAAGGTGAAACAAACGGTCTGTTATTGACCCAACCATTAGATGATTTAAACGTCTCCTAGGGAGACTGCCAACCCTATAACTGTTCCACCTCTTTTGCAGTATTGCTGAGCAGTATCCAATTATTACCTGACGGGATAGAGGGAGGACGTCGAAAAAGTAGAAATATCAGATTGTGCAATGTAGTGAATTATGGGAATCAAGGTCTCGGTTGTTTTCCGATTTTTTCCCTCCAAGAGGGAAGGGGGATGAGGTGCGGACGCAAAATTAAAACAAGATTATTTTCACTGCTCTCCGATTTTTCAAATGTTACAATAGCGCCTGAAAGATAAACGGCGGTAACTAACGCACAATGTATGGAGGAGACGTGTATGATCGCTTTGGGGCTTTCGGATTCGCACTTGTGTTGTCTTTGGCGCCTTCCAGTGCGTCACTGCTCCAGTCACGCACTGGAATGCTCCCAGTTACCTCCAGCTTCACAACATAGATCGAGCTAAAATATCTGAAGATGGTCTAAAAGAAGACCGAAACTAGTCGAATAAAATAAATTATTGCACTCTAGACTGCTCTCTATACATGAATTTAAATAAGAGTGCTTTGCACAAAAAGAAATTGCAACAAAAATGTTTAAAAAATATGTGATTATATTATTTAACTTCATTAAATATTTGAATGAAACTTCAAAGGATTATGTGCCACCCCAGATTGCTCCATCTTAGGCTAGCAGAAGATTTGGAGTATCATATACCACTGCTGCTAGATGGTGGAGGAACTACCTTGGCAGAGACACCACCAAGAGAGCTCCTGGCTCAGGCAGGAAGAGAGTAAGCTCACAGCAGGAGGATCGCGAGCTACTGCCTACGAGCAGACTAAATCCGTTCTGGAATGGAAAGCAGTTGCGGCTCCAGTGACACGATTCACCGAAGGCTGAGGGACACTGGACTACACGCACGACTGTCCGCTGTGAAAAAAAGAACTCAGCAAAGAAATTGTTACATACCGGCTGGCATTTGCAGAGCTCCATCTTAGGGCATCACGGGAAAACGTTATTTTCACTGACGAGAAAGTGTTTTCAACCAGTAACGATGGTCCAAGGGTCGTTTACAGGCCTCGAATGACTCGCCATCGACGAGAATATATAACAACGACGGGAAGAAGTGGGTGCATATCCATTTCCTGCTGGGGCTGGATATCTGCACGAGGAGCAGAAATCCTTCATAGGATAGAAGGTATCCTCGACAATGTACAGTACGCCCACATACTGGAAAACGTGATGCTTCCGTCAGTGATAATGCTGTACGGAGAAGAGGACCTCATGCTGCTAGAGGACCAATCTCCTGTTCACAAGTCTGCATTCGTCCAGCAGCGGCTCTCCACGACTGGCATCAATGTCATGGACTGACCGTCGCGAGCGGCTGACATGAACCCCATGGAAAATATGTGGTCTGAGGTCGCCAGGACGTTAACAGAGAACTGGCCACAAAACCAGCCAACTACGCCGGACGCTCTTTGGGACTTCGTTCTGGAGGCATGGGAAGAAGTTGCTTCTTCAGGGTGTTACGTGCGGCGACTTATAGAGTCTATACCAAGACGCATGATAGAAGTAAAAAGTAATGAGGGATTCTGGATAAAATTTTAAGTCCCTATAAAGATTTCTTACGTCTTCCTTTTCTTTTCATCCTAAGTGAAAGCCGGTGGAAGATCATTTGGCAAAAGGAATAAAATATGTTAGTTATTCTTTTTAGTTGCCTTTTTAATTTGAGTGTCCTTTTTTACTATACAGTCCGTTTATTAATCTAAATTTACTTCATTTATATCCACACATACAGAGTAATCGGTTTACATTAGCGCACTCAAAGCATGTCTTGTTATTTCAAATGAGCCTCTTTCTTCCCCTCCATTAATTAATACACTCTCTTACCTTCACAAAGTAAGCAAATGCAAACGATTCTGTGTTGCATTTATTCGTTGTTAATTTCTCCTCCATTTTCCCTCTCTCTCTCTTTCTCTCTATCACCTCCCTTACATTATAACCTCAGTCGTTCTTCTGGTCTATTCCTACAAGACGTAAAACAATTAGTGGTTTCCGTTAAAACAATACTGTCTCTTTTAATGTCTGCTTTCTTTACTGTCCATCGGTTCTCTCCATGAAGCAGCGTTCTTTTATATCTCCGATAATCCATCGCCGTGGTGGAGTAGCCGAGCGGTCTAAAGCGCCTCCCTGCGGGACGCGCGGTTGCTCGCCGTGGAGGTTCGAGTCCTCCCTGGGGCATGGGTGTGTCTGTTGTCCTTAGGTTAGTTTATCTAGATTTAGGTAGTTTGTAAGCTACGGACTGATGACCACGCAGTTTGGTCCGATAGATTTACAAACATTTGAACATTTTAATCGATCCTTCGTTTGTAAAACATCCGTGCCTTTTCTGTCAGCCGTAAAACAAACTGTGACATATCACTTGTCTAAAATGTTCAGACGTTTGTTAACTTTAAGGGACTTAACTGCGGGGTCATCAGTCCCTAAACTTACAAACTACTTATAAACTAGCTTATAGTAAAGACGGCACAAACATCCATGCCCGTGGGGGAATTAGAACAAACAATAGGGAATGGCCTCGCACATCGTAGCATAGCGCCTCAATGCTCTCTGCCACGACGCCGTGGCGGGCGGTAATCGGACCCAGACTTCCATACTTCTTTTGATTCAATACTTTTCCATTCACTTGCTGCCTTTCACATACTGACATGAAAAACTGTCTCTAGGTATACAACTTTATAAGAAAATAGGATAATAAAGGAACTGTATATTTAAAAAAAACTCAGTTTATAGGTAGCTCAAAGGAAAAAGAAACTCATATTTTATTTCACTTGCCAAGAGATCTTCCATAGTCTCTCACTTAGGCAATATGAAAATACACACGAGATAAAAAATAAAAAATAAATAATAATTTATTCACAATCCCTCATTATTTGCTTCTTCCAAATGTATCTCGGCATATAATCTATAACGCCATCGGACCAGCTTCTCTTCAGTAAAAGAGACGACTCTATATCGAGTTGGTTGCTCGCAGCTAGACGGCCGGATTTGTATTTCTGCTTACCGCTCTTACTATCAAGCCAGGAAGTAAACACTCTGTATTTTCGTCAGAGCCCTGCTTTGCGCAGTGCTGGGGGCTGTTAGCTGCCACCACGACCGCCAGCTGGCTGGTTTCCGCCAAGCTTCGCCTCGGCACGAGCTGTGGTTGACCGGCCAGCTCGTAGCTCACAAGCCACGGCTAATACAGCCCCCGGTCACAAAGCCAGGCTCAACCCTCGAAGTATCAAACGTTTCTGCAAACCTACCCAAATGTGTAGTAAAAACGTCCACAGATAGAGCTATTTTGCAATTAAATAAGTAGTCAAATTATCTTTTGCCATTTCATTCAAATATCTAACGACATTGGAGAATAGAATCATGATAAACGTAGCTGCCACATAATGTTTCACCTAGATAGCAATCATACGACACAGGAAACTATTCTCTCTTTTCAGCGCTCTGCATTAGTAATGAAATATGTCTTCATCTTAGAAATGTAAGCATGTTGTAAAATTAAACAGTTCTGGTGGCAACAACACAAATGTATACATGTAGCATATCATTCACGTTTTGTGCACTTATAAAGTATTCTTAATGTGACTGAAACAATAAGTGCTACACAACGGAAATTACCTTTTGTTGATGTCCTTCATTTGCACGATTATTCTGTTATTCACAGTGAAATGTTTCGTAATGGGATCATAGAATCACTTCAGTTTCTCGGCTGTTCCACACTTATACGAAGCTCGACATAATAATAATAATAATAATAATAATAATAAATACAAGTGCCAAATAGCGTATGTGCGAGTTTCATATATTCCTCCAATTTTTTCGACGTCCCCCTCTATCCCGTCAGGTAATAATGGGACACTGCTGAGCAATACTGCAGAAGACGTGGAACAATTGTATGGTTGGAGGTCGCCTTAGGAGAAGTTTAAATCTCCTGATAGTCTGTGCCAATAACAGACCGTTTATTTCACCTTCGCCACAACATATGTTATTCACAGTTAACATTGTTTTTAAATGCACCCCCAGGAACTTCGTTATATGTATAAACTTCAAATTTGCTTTGCTTATCGATATCTAGAATGCTGACGAAACTCTTTTAGTATCCATGTTCAGAGCCAAATGCATATTGATGTTTAAGGTTGATTGTCACCATTTGCGCCGTGAAGATACAGTCGCACAACTATGACTGTACTCCTTAGTAAAGCGATATGGTTCTAAGTCGATTATGGTTGAAGAAACCAAAAATCGTTTCGGCACTCTATAAATATGGAATTAGTTTGAGAGTACTTAGTAGTTAATGCCGGTATAGTATCGCCAAAGTATCGCAAGAGTAAAGATTTAGAAATCCTTGCCGGTTTGGTGTTAATACGTGATATAGTTCTAGATATTTCATAATTCTAGAAAAAGTATTTGTTCAAAAGTCCTGCTACATGTCGATATCAATCCAATGGATCTGTAACTCAGTGGATTTTTTTTTCTTTTTTTTTTTTTTTTTTTTTTTTTTTTTTGGTGAATCTGGGCTACCATCTATTCGTCTCCCTCACTATAAATACTTCTATGCTCGACATCACGTCGTAGGAGAAGTAATTAAGCCATTGCATCGTGCGTGCACAAGATGTTCTCCTAAGGTGTTGGACCACTCGAAAAAGACATTGCTTGTAGACGAATCATCTTCCTGGTACGACTATGGTAGTGAAATGACAACATGGTGGATCATGTCTGGTAAACGTTGTACTGCTTCCTGGAATGACAATAGAATGTAGATTAAAAGAAATAATCCGACACAAGCTGCTTGTGGCCACTGAGTGCACGCATTGAGGAAGTTGAACAGTTGTGCTCAGCCGGAATTCGGGCCCAGTTCCTACTGCTCTCTGAGCAGTTACGGCAACCACTGCACAAGAGGGAAAACAACGATCATCGCAGGTGCGCGGGCTACAACCACTCGTCACCAACAAACTTCCTCACACTGCTTAAGTAGTTGCCGTTTGCTGATTACCTCAAGAGTTCAGACGTAGTATTCATTTGCACTAAAGGCTGGATCTGTTGTCATCTTCTCCTTAATTATGTATATTTATGTCGTGTCTGTTCTTTCGAAAGAACGGTCACCACACTTCTTTCAAGATTCACTTATTGTTGGTATTCCAATTAAAATGTCTGGAAATTGAACTTCGGTGTGTCATTTACTTATCAAATATACGATTAGAGACAAGTGTAATGAATTTCGCAGAGCAACAACAACTATTTTCTGTCCCTACTTTCTGTATCATTTGCATCGGCCTTCACGAGGGCAATGAGGAGGCGATTCACGCTGCTGCTGTTCGTTTCCTACATGGAAATGTCGAAGCTCTCTAAATATTAAGAGGCAGCAGCTCTCAATTACAAACTGGAGCGAGAGTATCATTTTACCCACTCTCTGACAGAGCTACAAACTACTATATCGAACTGAGAAATATTGGTGGCAGATTATGCTACTGTGTAGTAAATATCTCAGAAAAGCAAAGCCAATTTTAAAATGATAACGAAGTTATATCTTCACGGCGCTAATAGCGACAATTCACCCTAAACGTAAATATGTGTATACAGTTCACCACATGATTACCAGAAAATTTTCATCAGGTCTTGAGAAATGGTTAAGGATTATACATCTAACGAAATTTCTGGTTGGTAAAATTGAAAACAGCGTTAACCGGGAAAAATACATGTTTTGGCGAAGATAAAACAAGCGGTATGTTACTGTTACAACCATTAGAAGATTAAAACGTCTCCCAAGGAGACTGCCAACCCTAGAATTGCTCCATCTCTTCCGCAGTATTGCTGAACAATGTGCGATTATTACCTGACGGCTCTTAGGAAGGGTTGAAAAAGTTAAAAAAAGATATCAGATAGTGAATTAGCTGAAATAAGGTCTTGTATGTTTTCCGTTTTCTTATTTAGGTCGGGGAGGAGGTGGAGAGGGCAGGGGGACGCAATATAAAAATAAATCTCCTACGAGTGCAAATTGCTTTTGTACTCATTACCGTACCAAGTATGGTGTTGCAATTGTAAGGAGGCCGCGCAGAGTAGCAGCGTGGTCTGAAGTCCCATGTCATGCATCAGGCTGCTGCTCGCGTAGGAGGGTCGAGTCCTCCATCGAGCATGGGGGTGTGTGTGTTGTTCTTAGAAGAGGTTAGATATGTAGTGTGTATGCTTAGGGACTGTTGACCCAGCAATTAAGTCCCATACGATTTCACACACATTCTAACATTTGATTTGAATTTTAAGAATAACGTAATGCTAATTAGAACTCGCACATATTCTTTTTTGTCACTTGTTTTTCTCGATCTTTGTATAAGCGTGGATAAGTCGAGAAACTGAAGCGATTATATGAACCCATTACGAAAATCTTCACCGTGAATAACAGAACTATCGTGTAACTGAAGGGCCTCAGCAGAACGTAATTTCCGTTGTGTAGCACTTATTGTTTCAGACACATTGAGAACACTTTATAAGTGCACAAAACGTGAATGATATGCTACATGTATACATTTGTGTTGTTGCCAGCAGAACTGTTTCATTTTACAACATGCTTACATTTCTAAGATGAAGACATATTTCATTACGTCTAGATCTAATGCAGAGCGCTGAAAAGAGAGAATAGTTCAAACGTTCAAATGCTTGTATAGCTTATGGGACTTAACTAAATGGTCATCAGTCCCCAAACTTACAAACTACTTATGAACTAACTAATACTAAGGACCGCACAAATATCCATGCCCGAGGGGGGAATTCGAACCCCTGACCGTAGTGGCCATGCAGACTGTGACTGGAGCGCCTCAGTCCTCTCGGCCACTGCGGCCGGCAGTGAATAGTTTCCTATGTCGTATGATTGCTATCTAGATGAAACATTATATGGCAGCTACATTTATCATGATTCTATACTTCAACCTCGTTAAATATTTGAATGAAATGTCAAAAGATAATGTGATTACTTATTTAATTGCAGAATAGCTCTATCTGTGGTAGGTTTGCAGAAACTTTTAATACATCAAGGGTTGAGCATGGCTTTGCGATCGGGGCCTGTATTAGCCGTGGCTTGCGAGCTACGAGCTGGCCGGTCAACCACAGCTCGTGCCGAGGCGAGGCTTGGCGGAAACCAGCCAGCTGGCGGTCGCGGTGGGGCCAACAGCCCGCAGCACTGCGCAAAGCAGGGCTCTGACGAAAATACAGAGTGTTTACTTCCTGGCTTCATCGTAAGAGCGGAAAGCAGAAATACAAATCAGGCTGTGTCACTGTGAGCAATCAACTCGAAATAGAGTCGTCACTTTTACTGAAGAGAAGCTTGTCCGATGACGTACAGATTATATGTTGAGATGCATTATGGAAGAAACAAATAATAAGGGACTCTGAATAAATTCTTCGTTATTTAATTTTTTTATAATCTCCTAAGTGAGAGAATATGGAATATCTCTTGGCAAGTAAAAAAAAATCTGAGTTTCTTATTCCTTTGTGCTGCCTTTAAATATATATATATATCCTTTATTATCCTGTTTTTATTATAAATTTATATACCTAGTGAGAGTTTTCCGTGTCAATATGAAAGACATTGAGTGGAAGGAAATATATTGAATTAAAGTTAAGTGTGGATGTCTGAGTTCGATTCCCACCCGTGGCACAAATTTTAATTCTGTGCTTCTCATTTCACTCAATATCCTATTTTTATTTCATTTACACCCAGCCTCCATATGTACAGAGTAATTAGTTTAGATGGACGCTGCGGTTGCTCGCCGTCGGAGGTTCGAGTCCTCTGGGGCATGTGTGTGTGTGTGTTGTCCGTAGGTTAGTTTACCTTAGTTTAAGTAGATTGTAAGCTACGGACTGATGACCACGCACTTTGGTCCGCTAGATTTACAAACTTTTTCTTTATGGACGCTGTTAAAGTAATTTATGTTATTTCAAATACGTCTCTCTCCTTCCCTCCATCCATTTATAGACCCTCAATCCTTCACAAAATATGCAAACGATTTGGCACATTTTGTCATTGTTAATTTCTCCTCCAATCTCTCTCTCTCTCTCTCTCTCTCTCTCTCTCTCTCTCTCTCTCTCTCTCTCTCTCTCTATCTCTCTCTCTCTGTCACCTCCCTTACATTATAACAGCCACTGCTGTCGGGGGTTCGAATCCTCTCTCCGGCATGGATATTTGTGCCGTCCTTACTTTTAATTACTTCATAAGTAGTTTGTAAGTTTAGTGACTGATACCCCGTAGTTAAGTCCCATAAGCTCTACAAATATTTTAACATTTTCCTTACTTTTAAAGTAGTATTGGAAGTCAAAAAATGTCGCTTCTTCAGAAATACTTTTCTTCCCATAGCCATTTTATATCTTCTTTACCTCGGCCATCAGAAGTTATCTTGCTGCCCAAGTAACAAAAATCATCTACTACTTTTATCGTCTCACTACCTAATCTGATTCCCACAGCATCGCCTGATTTCTCGACACTACCTTCCATTACCTTTGATTTACTATTGTTAATGTTCACCTTATACCTTCCTTTCAAGACATTGTCCATTCCTTTTAATTGCTCTTCCTGGTCTTTTGCTGTCTCTGACAGAATTACTATGTCATCAGCAAACCACAAGGTTCTTATTCCCTGTCCCTGGACTTTAATTCCCTCTCCAAATTTCTCCTTGCTTTCCTTTATAGCTTGCTCAATGTACAGATTGAGCAACATTGGGAAAGGCTACAACCCTGTCTTACTTCCTTCCCAACCCATGCGACCCTTTAATGACCATCGATTTTAATAAACACTGTCTGATGTTGTGGAAGTCGAATATAACTCTTCGCTCCCCATATTTTACCCCTGCTACATTCAGAATCAGAAAAATAGTATTCCATTCAACATCATCAAAAGCTTTCTCCAAATCTACAAATGCTAAGACCGTAGGTTTCTCTTTCCATAATTTATCTTGTAAGATAAGTCGTAAATTAAGTGTTGCCTCGCGTTTTCCTACATTTCTTCTAAATCCAAATTGATCTTCTCCGAGGTCGGATTCCACCAGTTTTTCCATAAGTCTGTAAATAATTCGTGTTAGTATTTTGAAACCATGGCTTATTAAGCTGATAGTTTTGTAATTTTCACATTTGTCTGCACTTGCTTTCTTCGTAACTGGCATCACTATATTCCTCTTGAAGTCTGAGGGTATTTCCCCTATCTCGTACATCTTGCATGCCACCTGGAACTTATTTGTTTAGACGGAACATAATTTACTCCGGCGACCTTGTTTCTTCTCAAATCTTTTAGTGCTCTGTCAAATTCTTCTCACAGTACAGTCTCTCCTATCTCATCTTCCTCTACTTCGTATTCCACTTCTAGAATACTGCCTTCAGGTTTATTTCCTTTGTACAGGCATTCTATATATTCCTGCCATCTTTCCGCTTTCCCATCTTTGCTTATTACTGGTTTTCTATCTGAATTGTTGATATTCATACCACTGCTTTGCTTGTCTACAAGTATCTTACTTATTTTTCTGTAGGCGGTATCTATCTTTCCTCTGGTTATACGTTCCTGCATATCTCCTCAAGCCATTCCTGCTTACCCAGTCTGCACTTCCTGTCAACCTCATTTTTCAGATGCCTTAATTCCCTTTTGCCTGCTTTACTTGATGCATTTTCATATTTTCTCCTTTCATCACTTAAGTTCAGATCTATTACAACGTAACAATTAAAAAATTAATACTTAGAGAAAAAATAATAATTTGCGGTCAAAGAAAGGCGATGCTTGTCATAGTTTCCTTCTTTGATGCACAGAAATTCAGTTTGTGAAAAGGTAAATGATATTTGTCCCTTTCAAAATTTTTCTTCAAGAATATTGTCAATTACTCCGGCTAGACTCGTCATTACCATTTCCTTTTCTCAACGTCGAGGGCACTTTAAGGCCTTCATGTAATTCAAAATATAACACTGAAGTGCACTACTTAACAAATATATATATATATATATATATATATATATATATATATATATATATATATATAAAACACCCTTCCACTTTAAAATTTAACTGATCATCAGCTTCACTTTCACATCTTTTTTACAGAACAGCTTCAGATCCAGTTAACTACTAACTAACCTTTTTTTTAATCAGAGATAATGGACTGTTTAATTAATGTAATCGAAAATATATGGCAACGAATCTAAAAATGTATTGCCAATGAAAATTTTTACGTTATCTTTTTATGAAATAAAAAATAAGTTAAAAATAAAAAATATAAGTATAAAATAGTGAAAAAGATTTCGTCTCATTATATATTGCTTGTCATTTCGTTCTATCCTGCTATAGGTATCGCTACAAAATGTTGCTCGCTATAAATGCTTGGACTCAAGAGAGAACCTGGACGAACCTTCATGCAGAGGCTTGCGGAATTACAGGGACTAACCAGACATTCTAAATTCAAGCGCACGCGTGTTTGAAAGAGCTACTACGGTGATCTTATGTCGAGGGATGCTATCACACAGAACTTTCCAGACGCTAGGATTCTTGCTGCTATACTCAAACTGCCAGAAGCGAACTTGCAGACTGTGATTTCCATTACTAAATCACAAAGCTTGGTGGACACTACGGAGGTGGACCTTGACTCTCCTGTGACTTCTGGTGTGAACATCGCTTCAAGGGATAGCTCAGATGGAGAGACAAAGCAGGGCGCGGGTGCTTCCGTCCAGTCTCGCAGCTGTGGCGAGGCAGGCCACGTTCAGAAAAAAAAATTGTTCAAATGTTTGTAAAGCTTATTGCAGTTAGCTGCGGGGTCATCAGTCACTAAACTTACAAACTACTTATGAACTAGTTTATACTAAAGACGACACAAACATCCATGCCAGAAGTAGGATTCGAAAACGCGACGGGGAACGGCCTCTCATCGGAGCACAGCGACTCAGTGCCCTCGGCCACTCCAAGGCCACCCTCCACGTTCAGATCCCTTGTTTACGCCGAGACGGTGGTCGGCGAGGCAGAACACGATCGCTGCCATGGCTCGCCCGGTCGAGCAAAGTGAACTTAAGTATCTACACCTACACTCCCGCCCATTAAAATCGCAACACCACGAAGATGAGGTGCTACAGTCGCGAAATTTAACCGACAGGAAGATGATGCTGTCATACGCCAATGATTATCATGTTCGTACCATTTCATATCGCTCTGCAATGTTACGCCTCGATATTTGAACGACGCTACTGCACCAAGAAGCTCACTAGTATTGCTTTATTCGAACATTATGGGATTGTTTTTCCTACTCGTGCGCATCACCTTACATTTTTCTTCATAGAGAGCTAGCTGCCATTTTTCGCACAAACTAGAAATTTTGTTCAAGTCATTGTGTATGATATTACACTCAGTTAATGACGACACACTCCATACACCACAGCATTATCAGCGAACAGCCGCAAATTACAACTTGTTCTGACCATCAGATCGTTTATGTAGATAGAAAATAGTAGCGGACCTATCACGCCTAACGATACACTACTCGTCCCTGCAGCATTGTTCCCAGGGTTGATCGGGGTCCTTTGGTTTGGAGCCGAGTGGAGAGTCTGAACCAGAGGCTGCGCCGACTCTGTGACAGTCATGGCTGCAGATTTCTGGATCTGCGTTATCGGGTGGGGAATTGTAGGGTGCCCCTAGATAGATCAGGGGTGCACTACACTAAGGAAGCGGCTACTCGGGTAGCAGAGTACTTGTGGAGTGCACATGGGGGTTTTTTAGGCTAGGCGCTAACTCTGATGAGCACTCGCCTGTCAGCATTCAAACAGCGAATTCAGGCCACGTTCGGAACAAAAATTCGAACATAAAAATATTAGCCGCGAACTTACAGAGTATTAGAAACAAAGTTACCGAATTTGCAGCGCTGCACGGAAGTTATTGCGCTCAGATAGTTTTAGGCACCGAAAGCTGGCTAAATGATGATGTGGCAAGTTCAGAAATATTTAGCGAAGCGTGGAATGTATATCGGAAAGATAGATCTGATACAACTGGAGGAGGAGTGTTCATCGCTGTGGACAAAGATATTCTTTCTACTGAGATCGAGGTTGAAAGTAACTGTGAAGTTATCTGTGCACGCATAACAGGTCTAAAAGAAGTAAAGTTAATAGTTGGGTGTTTTTACCGGCCCCCAGTGCTGCTGTAGCAGTTTTAGAATCATTCAAGGAAAGTCTACACCAGGTAGTGCATAGGTATCCGGGCCATGTAATATTAGTCGGAGGTGACTTCAACCTTAAGAGTATAGATTGGGACCTCGCTAGTTACATTTCACGCGGTACAGACAAGCAGTCTTGCGAGCTACTTTTGGACACATTCTCCGAAAACTGTCTTGAGCAGTTAAACCGGCAACCCACGCGCAATGGAAATATTCTAGACCTTATAGCCACAAACAGGCCTGACCTTATTAACGATGTCTGTGTAGAGACAGCAATTAGTGATCATGATATCGTCATAGCGTCGATGGTGACCAAAGTTCATAAACCAGTCAAGAAGGCTAGGAGCGTGTTTTTGTTGGGAAAAGCCGACAAGCGAATGTTACGATCGCACTTAGAAAATGAATGGGCATCGTTTAATTCTGGGACTATGGATGTAGAGGAATTGTGGACTAAATTTAAGTGCATTGTTAATGAAGGGTTAGAGAAATATGTGCCAGTAAAGACGATGGAAAAGAACCACCGTGGTATAATAATAATGTTAGAAAGCTGCTGAGAAAGCAAAGGCTGTTGCACTCTCGATTCAAAAAAGAACACGCAAATGATGACAGGCAAAAGTTAGTAGAGATTCGTGCGTCTATAAAAAGATCGATGCGTGAAGCATACAATAATTATCACAGCCATACCTTAGCAAAAGATCTTTCCGAGAACCCGAAAAAATTCTGGTCCTATGTAAAATCGATAAGCGGGTCAAAGCCCACTGTCCAGTCACTAGTTGATCATTCCGGAGCAGTAATAGAAGAAAGCAAACGGAAAGCTGAAGTTCTAAATTTAACCTTTAAGAAATCTTTCATGTAGGAGGACCGCACAAATGTACCATCATTCGATCAACGTACTAATTCCGAAATGGGGGACATAGCAATAGGTATTTCCGGTGTATAGAAGCAGCTGAGAGAGCTAAATACGAAAAATTCTGCTGGTCCGGATGGAATACCAGTTCGGTTTTACAAAGACTATTCTGCGGCATTGGCCCCCTACTTAGCTTGCATTTATAGCGAATCTTTAATTCAGCGCAAAGTTCCTAGTGATTGGAAAAAGCGCAGGTGACTCCCGTGTATAAGAAAGGAAAGAAAACTGACCCATACAATTACAGGCCAATATCGTTGACATCGGTTTCATGTAGAATTTTGGAGCATATTCTCAGTTCGAATATAGTAAATTTCCTTGAAACGGAAAAGCTTCTTTCCATGAATCAGCACGGGTTTAGGAAACACCGTTCATGTGAAACTCAGCTTGCCCTTTTCTCACATGACATCTTGCGAGCCTTGGAGGAAGGGCAACAGGGATTGTGTTTTTCTCGACTTCAAAAAGGCGTTCGACACGGTGCCACACTACAGACTGCTAACGAAGATACGAGCTTATGGAATAGGTTCACAGATTTGTGACTGGCTGGAAGACTTCCTAAGTAATAGAACGCACGACGGCGAGTGTTCATCGGAGACGAGTGTATCGTCAGGCGTGCCCCAGGGGAGTGTGATAGGACCGCTATTATTTTCTATCTATATAAATGATCTGATGGACAGAGTAAGTTGTAATTTGCGGCTGTTTGCTGATGATGCTGTGGTGTATGGGAGGGTGTCGTCTGTAACTGACTGTAATAGCATACAGGTTGACTTAGACAAAATTTGTAGTTGGTGCGAAGAATGGCAGCTAGCTCTCAATGTAGAAAAATGTAAGGTGATGCGCATGAGTAGAAAAAACAATCCTATAATGTTCGAATACAGCATCAGTAGTGAGCTTCTTGATGCGGTCGCGTCGTTCAAATATCTAGGCATAACATTGCAGAGCGATATGAAATGGAACGAGCATGTAAGGAGAGTTGTGAGTAAGGCAGACAGCCGACTTGGAAATTTTGGAAAGATGTACTTCACCTGTAAAGGAGACCGCGTATAAAACGCTTGTTCGACCACGTCTTGAGTATTGCTCAAGTATTTGGGACCCGCAGCAGATCGGTTTGAAGGAAGACATAGAGGCGGTTCAGAGGCGAGCAGCTAGATTTGTTACCGGTAGGTTCGACCAATGCGCAAGTGTCACGGAAATGCTTCGGCAACTCAATTGGGGATCGCTGGAAGAAAGACGACGTTCTTTTCGTGAATTTCTGTTAAGTAAATTTAGAGGGCCGGAATTTGAAGCTGAGTGTAGTACGATCTTGCTGCCGCCTACTTACATTTCGCGTAAAGACCACAAAGACAAGATAAGAGAAATTAGGGCTCGTACGGAGGCATATAGGCATTCTTTTTTTCCTCGTTCAATTTGGAGTGGAATAGGAAAGGAAATGCCTAGTAGTGGTACAGTGTACCCTCCGCCACGCACCTTACGGTGAATTGCGGAGTATGTATGTAGATGTAGAACACTCGCCTTCGACTACTTCGTACTGCGATATGTTACTTGGGAAGTGTTCCAGTCAGTCACAAATCTGTGAACCTATTCCATAAGCTCGTATCTTCGTTAGCAGTCTGCAATGTGGCACCGCGTCAAACGCGTATTTAAAATCGAGAAAAACACAATCCGCCTATTGCCCTTCATCCATGGCTCGCGAGATGTCATGTAAGAAAAGAGCAATCCGAGTTTCACACATACGATATTTTCTAAACCCGTGCTGATTCATACACAGAAGCTTTTCCGTCTCAAGGAAATTTACTATATTTGAACTTAGAATATGCTCGAAAATTCTACAGGAAACTCATTTCAACGATATTGGCATGTAATTATATGGGTCAGTTCACTTTCCTTTCCTTTATAAGGTAGTCACCTGCGCTTTTTTTCCCATTCACTTGGAGTTTTGCGCTAAATTAAAGATTAGCGATAAATGCAAGCTAAGTAAGGGGTCATTGCTGCAGAATACTGTTTGTAATAGCGAACTGGTATTCCATCCGGACCAGGAGAAATGTTCAAATGTGTCTACAGTTTATGGGGTCATCAGTCCGTAAACTTACAAACTACTTACAAACTAGCAAATACTAAGGACGGCACAAATATCCATGCCCGAGGGGGGATTCGAACCCCCGACCGTAGCGGCCGTGCAGACCGTGACTGGAGCGCCTCAGTCCCCTCGGCCACCGCGGCTGGCGGACCAGGAGACCTTTCTTTTTTTTTTTCTTTTTTTTTCAGCTCTCTCAGCTGTGAGGACGTCCATTGCCAAGAAACTTTCGCAGGCAGGAGTCTGTAACTTAACACTGGAAGTTCCACAAGGGCCATTTTTGACCAACAGGAGTATTTCGAGAGCCCTATCCGCCACCATATTCTTCGTAGGACCAAACTCTTTCATGACTTTTAATTATTTTTAGAGTATGTAACTCACCAAAATTCCATGCCTCTGGTACGAAAAATTTATCTGTTGTACCAGTAGAAGCGTGTGGATCATTTTTCACCCATACACAGTTTGATCAGAATCAGACATAAGCAACGGTAGTGTTGAGGCGGGAAATTATTTCTGGGCTTTTCTCTGGGTTAATCACGGGATGTTGGAGTATGTTATGACACTTTAAGCTAAAATAACGAGAAAAATCGAAACGTTGGAGGTCGGATGGGGCCTCGTGTCAGCGCGGCTTTCGGTTTTCTGCGGATTGTCGCCGCGCAGACGTACGAAGTTGCAGCGGGAAGTCACGGAATGCACACACCTCCGTCCGCGGGCCGCCGACCGTTGGGTGCCGGGCGCGCTGTCCTCGTGGCAGTGTCCGTCTGCGAGCCGCCGCCTGTGGGCTCAGCGGCTGGGCTCGTGGTCTGCCGTCTGCTGTCTGCTGTCTGCCGTCTGCGAGCCGCCGCCTGTGGGCTCAGCGGCTGGGCTCGTGGTCTGCCGTCTTCTCTCTGCTGTCTGCAAGCCGCCGCCTGTGGGCTCAACGGCTGGGCTCGTGGTCTGCCGTCTGCTGTCTGCTGTCTGCCGTCTGCGAGCTGCCGCCTGTGGGCTCAGCAGCTGGGCTCGTGGTCTGCCGTCTGCTGTCTGCTGTCTGCCATCTGCGAGCCGCCGCCTGTGGGCTCAGCGGCTGGGCTCGTGGTCTGCCGTCTGCTGCCTGCTGTCTGCCGTCTGCGAGGCACCGCCTGTGGGCTCAGCGGCTGGGCTCGTGGTCTGCCGTCTGCTGTCTGCTGTCTGCCGTCTGCGCGCCGCCGCCTGTGGGCTCAGCAGCTGGGCTCGTGGTCTGCCGTCTGCTGTCTGCTGTCTGCCGTCTACGCGCCGCCGCCTGTGGGCTCAGCGGCTGGGCTCGTGGTCTGACGTCTGCTGTCTGCCGTCTGCGAGCCGCCGCCTGTGGGCTCAGGAGCTGGGCTCGTGGTCTGCAGTCTGCTGTCTGCTGTCTGCCGTCTGCGAGCCACCGCCTGTGGGCTCAGCGGCTGGGCTCGTGGTCTGCCGTCTGCTGCTGTCTGCTGTCTGTCGTCTGCGAGCCGCCGGCTGTGGGCTCAGCGGCTGGGCTCGAGGTCTGCCGTCTGCTGTCTGCTGTCTGCCGTCTGCGAGCCGCCGCCTGTGGGCTCAGCGGCTGGGCTCGTGGTCTGCCGTCTTCTCTCTGCTGTCTGCAAGCCGCCACCTGTGGGCTCAACGGCTGGGCTCGTGGTCTGCCGTCTGCTGTCTGCTGTCTGCCGTCTGCGAGCTGCCGCCTGTGGGCTCAGCGGCTGGGCTCGTGGTCTGCCGTCTGCTGTCTGCTGTCTGCCATCTGCGAGCCGCCGCCTGTGGGCTCAGCGGCTGGGCTCGTGGTCTGCCGTCTGCTGTCTGCTGTCTGCCGTTTGCGAGGCACTGCCTGTGGGCTCAGCGGCTGGGCTCGTGGTCTGCCGTCTGCTGTCTGCTGTCTGCGCGCTGCCGCCTGTGGGCTCAGCAGCTGGGCTCGTGGTCTGCCGTCTGCTGTCTGCTGTCTGCCGTCTGCGCGCCGCCGCCTGTGGGCTCAGCGGCTGGGCTCGTGGTCTGCCGTCTGCTGTCTGCTGTCTGCCGTCTGCGCGCCGCCGCCTGTGGGCTCAGCGGCTGGGCTCGTTGTCTGCCATCTGCTGTCTGCTGTCTGCTGTCTGCTGTCTGCCGTCTGCGAGCCGCCGCCTGTGGGCTCAGCGGCTGGGCTCGTGGTCTGCCGTCTGCTGTCTACTGTCTGCCGTCTGCGCGCCTCCGCCTGTGGGCTCAGCGGCTGGGCTCGTGGTCTGCCGTCTGCTGTCTGCGTCGCTGAAGCCTCGACCGTGGGGCCGCGCGCTCGCCAGTGCCGAGGTTCTCTGCCGGCGCCGTCTCACCGACGAAACAAACTGACCAATCCGGGAGTGAGGCGATCGGGGAGGACGACGACGGTTTTGTTCTAGTGGAAACTGCTGACTCGAGTGATGAAGACGTACCAAATGATCGGCAAACAGAACCTGAAACATGTTACAGTGATTTACCTCTCGCGCAACTTAAAAAAATACCATTCTACCTCAGTTTTTGAACTTGTAAGCACGCAGTCCACTATACGTCTTAGTTTGTTGTAATCTTTAGGTGGCGGATTTATGGAGTAACTTTGCATGCCGGAAGTCAGGTCAATGAAATACTGACAAGAAACTTGCAGAATTTGAATACTTTTAACATGAAACCAATGGTGGAAAAATGTTCCAATGTTTTTAAGGCTTATGGGACTTAACTGCTGGGTCATCAGTCCCTAAACTTACAAACTACTTATGAACTAACTTATACTAAATATAGTAAAAACATACAAGCCTGAAGGAGGATCCCAACCTCCGACGCGGGAGGCTGCGCGATATGCAACGTGGCGCTCCAGACCGCTCGGCTACTGCCGCTTTGCCCAATGATAGAACTGGTACAGTGGACCAAACCGGATGACATTAATAGCTATAAGCTGACAAGCACCTATGGTCTGTGTATGTATTTTACAACGTTCTTGACCTTGTAGTGATCAATGTGCACACAATTTTTAATTTATGAACATGTAAGAAGACTTCACGGCAATAATTTTGTTGCAGAATAGCAGGTGAGCTTCCCCCTTCTGCAAACTGCATTCATGAGCCAATTTCCCGTTGCAAGAATTTGGCACCGGAAATGGCTAATATTGAAATAGAAGTCACAGTCAGCTTCATGTTTCCTATAAATAACAACGGGGGAATGATACATCAAACTTATATTTCAACACCAACTAGTAAGTGAGAAGAAACTACTAAGCCAAAACTCTCTTGTTCAATGTCTGAACTGTCAGTCCGCCAAAGTTTAGAAAATACTCTTTGTACCTAAATATTTCCAAACAGTTACAGTTATATATTGAAATTGTTTGTTCTTATATTTCTGTTCCTTGATTGCAGCAAGCAAGAAAACATGTTGCATTTCGACAAATTTGCAAACAATCGGTACTTACTTTATATGAGAATTAGAGGAGAAAAGACTCGAAGTATCTCTTGGATTTAGAAGCCGACGCCGTTCATTCTCATACGAACGCTGATGTAGTATGGCAACATTATATTTCAGTTACTATGCAGAATACAAAACCACGGTTTTTGTCAAAATCGTGCGTGATTTCCAGGTCTGCCAATGCCCAATATATATAATAATAATTTCTTGTGGCTCATTGGCCTGGTGCAAGTCTTTCAATTGGACGCCACTTTTTTTTCTCAAGCCTTTAATGTCATCTTTCTTCCCTTTCTGGGTAGGAATTTTTATATTTATTTCTTTTTCCAGACATTCGATTCAGATGACGTGTCTTGCTCATGGGGAAAAAAATGTGGGGCTCCTTCCCAAACAAATTGCTGTTTCACCTCCTAGTCTCTTCAAGGAATAGCGAAAGTAAATAAAAAATATACACCTCAAACTCCTTCTCTGTTGATTCTCAGCGCAGTGTCTGCTTTAGAGATCGTCTTCTCGTGCTTTATTGTTTGTTGTCCGTTTCTTGTAACATAACGTTGGTTTCCCACTCTGCTGCGTGCTTCTGCTCATAACTCTGAAAGCCCAATAGCGCTGGATATTGCCGGCCGAGGTGGCCGAGGGGACTAAGGCGCTCCAGTCACACTCTGCACGGCCACTACGGTCGCGGGTTCGAATCCCCCCCTCGGGCATGGATATTTGTGCCGTCCTATTTCGTAAGTAGTTCATAAGTAGTTTGTAAGTTTAGGGACTGATGACCCCGTAGTTAAGTCCCATAGACTACACAAACATTTGAACATTTTAGCGCTGGATATTCCGAGTTTGGTACACAAATTTAAACCAGAAAACTTAAAAACAACGCGCAATGTCGTACATTCAGCGTTACATCATGACTGCACCCTGATCCATATAATACATTACATTAGCGGCCGTATGTCCTAAAAACCAAATAGCAGCATTGTGTTTCTTTCTGAGGTATCGTCGTGTCTCTGGTCTGATAATTTCAGTGATATTAACGTTTTGCGGCGTCGTGCGGTCAATAATTGCCAGTCTGCGTCGCTGTGGTCCACGATCTGCCAGCGATGCCGCAGGAGAACCTGTGCAGCAGTGTGTCCACGTGCCCGCAGACTGCGCAGGCTGGCGTGGGGCACAGGTGGGTGGCGTTGAGTTTTTCGTTTGTTGGAACTTTGTCATTCACTATCAAAAACCACATTGCTTTAACGCGTGACGGCAATACGTGGCAATGGATGTTTCTCCAAATGATATTCCACTTTGCATGGGGTTATTTTGTTGTAACTCTGTTTTCTCTACCATTGCTTGCGAGGAAATTATATATTTTAGTATTAGTGTATGGCAGATTAATGTTTGCTGCATGTTGTATGTAGCTGAATTCATTGTAATAGATTCTGATATGACGATTGGGCAACGGTATTGAGGTTTCGTGGATGGGTGGCATCGTACTGGTGGGTTTTCAGCGCAGTGTTAGCAACTTGGTTATGCTCGGTGTCTGTTTATTAATCGTTTTGTAAATGCGACTAATCAGTAAAGCACGGCACCTGTGTCTTACGCTGACTAGTCCTAATCCCCCTCTTGTTGTTGGTAAGGTCAGGGTGTCGAAGGATACTTTAAAGATGTGACCTCTCACGACGTACCAACAGAACGCCTTTTGTATGCTGTCTGCAAGTGGGTTAGAAATAGGTAAGATTTGGCCGAGATAGTACAACCTGCTCGCTATGGATATTCTAACGGTGTGTACTCTTTGTAGAAGGTCCAAATCCCTATCTGAATAAATTTGTGTTGTTGCTCTGATTTTGTGTAACATGTCCGTCCAATTTTTAGTCGCCATAACATCTGGTGTAGCACTCCAGTAGATTCCGAGTGACTTATGTTGAGCTCTCGTTTCACACCAGTCGAGGTCGGTGGTATTTCCTATACCTTTACCTATGTGGAGCAACGTTGTCTTTCTAGTGCTTAATTTTGCTCCGCTTGCCATATTATAGATATTGACTATGTCCCTCATCGTGACTAGATGTTCTGTGGATGTCACTGCAAGGCAGTTGTCGTCATCATACGCGATACACACCACTTTTTCCATCCCTATGTTGATTCCAGATATTTTGCGATTGATGCAGTCAAGGAATGGTTCGACTGCTATGGCGTATAAGGCCATAGACAATGGGCAGCCTTGTCTAATAGACCTCCTAATAGATACCTGGTAACCAGCACTCGCGACGATGCATGGTAGATGCAATTCCGAAGTAGGAGTAGCAGTCGTTCTCCAAAACCCATCTTCGACATCATCTTGAACAAATAGTCATGGCTCACGCGGTCGTATGCTTTCTCGAAGTCCAGGAACAACAAAGCGCCGGGTTCATTGTTGTGTGCCAGAGTACATATAATATCCCGCAGTTCACACGCGGCTGATATTACGCTTCTTCCGCGCAGCGCCCCATGCTGGTGTCTTCCAAGTATTTTCTGTAGCACCGGTTGCATTCGTTGTTTGATACTTCTTGTTATAATTTTAAAATCTGCATTAAGTAAGGTGATAGGCCGCATTTCCTGTATCTTTCTGCTATTTCCCTTCTTGGGTCAGGGGATGATGAGTTCATCCTTAAGTTCGTGTGGTACAGCAGGGAGGTGCCACATTTCGTTGGTGAGCTGTGTTAACGTGGGGGCCAATATATACTAGAAGTGTTTGTAGAATTCCGCACTAAGTCCGTCTGGTCCAGGTGATTTCCGGTTCGCCGCGTTGAAGACTGCCTCTTTGATGTCGTCTTCACTGAAGGGCGCCTCTAGAGTCAAGTTGTCATCATCTGTCACTACGGGGCCTAGTTCATTGACGATACTGTCGCAATGTGTGTCGTTAGGTTCTTGTATGTCACACGGGTCTTTAAATAACTGCATACCCTTGACGATATGTCCCTTTGCCTTTTAGCTACATTCCCTAATCCGTCATGAATTTCTTCTATTAGCTTAGCTCTTTCACGCCTGATGGTTCGGAGTGTGTGGTAAAGTGACGCTATTACTTCTGATGCAACGTCCTTCGGTTGTGAGCGTACTATAGTGCTCTCCATTCGCTTCCGGTATAAGGCTGTGATCTTGGCTTTGTACTTTCTTATGCGCCGGTGAGTGTCATCAAGTGGGAGGTTAGTGGAATGGTAAATTTCACGGAGACATGAAAAGTACAATTCGATGGTTTGTTTTTGCCAATAGGATTTTTGAAATGCATATCGTTTAACTGTTGACTGGAGTTCAGGCTTGCTTTACACAGCCACCATTCCATGGTCGACCTGTATTGCGTCTGAGAACGTCTTGCTTGTGTCCACGCTTGTTGTTTTTGTTCATGAAACTGTTTGTCTTGAAACAAGCTGGTGTTCAGTTTCCAGTAACCAATATTCATTACTTCATATTTCAGCGCGTTAGATACATAAATGCTGTCTATCCGACTGGCAGAATTGCCGGTTATGAAGGTGAAAGCAATACGATCCCCGTGAACTTTTTTCCAGGTATCGATTAATTTTAACCCGTGAACTAGATGTTCGAGTTCTAAACATTTATTGAGGTGTGGTGTTTGATCATTGGCCGAAATGACGCAATTAAAATCCCCCCTACAATGAGGTTGTCAGAATGTCCATTAATTAAAAAATGAACACAATTTTTTATAAAAGGATGAGCGTTCTTGTCGACGATTGTTACCTGACGCTGCATACAAACATTATATTTGAATGCCATTGACAATGAAGGAGATTCCTCTATCATTTGTAAGTCGTACAGTGTTAGTGTGAGATATACCTTCACGTAGTAAGATGGCAGTACCTCTATGGTCTTCCTTGCTGATGTTCGCTATGGTAACATATCCTCTATGGTAGGTTCGACACACACTTCCTGTAGTAGCCCTATGTCTACATTGATACTGTAGAGGACGGCCGTCAGGGTACTAAATTTTACCTCGCACTGAATTCTATTGACGTCCACATAACGTGTTCCAATTAACCGTAGAACGGTCGGGCTGGGTCTGTGAGACCCAGTAGTTTTTGTTTCACTGATTTTATATTTTTATAATTGCTGATTTGACTCGAGCGGTCTGCTAGCTTCCTGAAACACCCGAGAGAAAGCGTTGACAGCTTGAATGAGGTTTTTCATTGTTTAGTCATTGTTTGGCAGTCTTTCAAAAAGCGCGCGGGTCTTTCAGACCCAGCCCGACCGTCTACGTAACTAATTTATGCCAGTGCGATCCCGCTTATATTTCGTTGTATCGTTTAGTTACCAGTTACTTTGCGGAATATTTGTGATCTCCTAACACCAAGCTATCAGTCAATAGTTTATAGTATAAAATTGGCTCATGAAAGTCTCTCGTACAGTGAAATATACAAAATTTTATATGACAGTTGACAATTTGTTTACTTCTTACCCAATCGTCAAGAGGCTGTTACATGAGAAGAATATAACTGTTGTCGACACGTTAAAAAAAATAAGCCTGAAATTCCGTTCGATTTTTTACCCAAAAAGTCTAAAGAAGTGTACTCCATTATGTTTGGATTTCAGGAATACATCACATTGCTTTCATATGCACCAAAACGGAACAAATCAGTATTGCTTTTATAATCAATGCATAATGATGATGAAATTGACAGTGACAGCGGTGGAAAGAAAAAGCAGACTGTAATAAAGTACTTCAACAAAACCAAGGGCGGCGTAGACGTTGTTGATGCTGTGTGCGGTGAATACACAGTTGCCAGAGGAACAAGACGCTGGCCTCTCTGTCTCTTTTTTCAGATGTTGAACATCGCAGCTCTGAATGGCTACATTGTGTTCAAATCCAACGGAAATGTTTCAGTTAGAAGAGAGTACTTGAGAACGCTAGGGAAGTCTCTCGTAACACCATATTTGAAAATGCGCGCAACCCAGGCAAACATTCCGCGCCCTTGCTTCTAATCTCTCCGGCACCCAAGAACAAGGCATAGTTGAAGATCCACAACCAGGAAGAAGGGGAAGATGCTACGAATGCAAAGACAGCAAAACAAAATACTTTTGCAAAGTTTACGAGGTGTGGTTATGCTTGGCGCATGCAGAAATTTGAAAAGTGACGATTTTAGAAGCCTATATCTCACAAATTATTCATATGTTCACAATTTCCATTTATGTAGTGATAATTCAACATTTTTGCTTCTTAGTTATTGTACTTACTCTCATTTACATTCATATTTCAATGAAATTTTCTTGTATATTCTGTTTACTAACATTTGGTACTACAAAGTTGTAAGTTTTTCAGTTTTATTTTATTATATATATTGTAAAATTCAGACAGGTAAAATAATGTCATTGTATCATTTAGTACTTTCTGAATAAAATAAAAATATAGTCATTTTATGAAAATATACATTTCGTCACTTGTTAGAAGTGTTGTATAAATTGGGTCTCTCAGACCCATCCCGACCGTTCACGAAACTTTTTTCGCCCGACCGTTCTAGGGTTGATTGACTCCCCATGAAATAATGTTGATGAGCTTCAGACATTTTTTTGAGTGTAGCAAGACACTCCACTCACAATATACTAGATACCAGGCATTATATATTGATTTAGTTTTATCTGTATGTAAAATTCTGTCTATGTTGTACACTAAATATGTATTAGTGTGTATTAGCCCTGGCTTCCACAGAATGAATGAAACTTTGTATGTAAGAAAGTTTAGGAAGTGCTAGGCACGCCTCGTCTGTTTTGTGTCGTCGTTTCTTTCAAACGCTGGGTGTTCAATGTCTCCGGGCGAGAAGTACGATTGCCAACTGCTGAGCAGAACCCAGTCGTAGCAAGGATTCCTAATGTAGCTTGGTCTTAACCTCCTTGACTGGGGGTTGGTCAGGTTACCTGCCTGACGAACGGTGACGCTCTCTGGGCTGCCCTCCACTACCTCTCTCTGGTAACGGTTAAGCAGTGGTGAAGGGAGCTATTAATTCGCTTCTTGGTTCCTGGTAGGGTAAGTACCTCTGGGTTTGGTTCTGCTGTGGCCTTGTGGCTCGACTTAGTTCACGCTCCATAGTCGTACTTATGGCTTTTCGTGAGTCTAATTCCGGGAGTAGCAGCTGCACTATGTGTAGTTGTGAGATTTTGCTTAATTTCCTGAAGGATTGCTAATTTTATGTCGATTATTGCTGGAATCTGATTCCGAGGCTTTGATGGTGTTTCGATAGCATAGTTCTTGCACTTCATAACTTTCAATCAGTTCTTCGCCTGTTTAAATATGTTCAATGTCTTTCGCGTTCTTATCGTAGTTGAATTCTAATATTTTCGGGGACCTGAGGTGCCTACACTGTTCGTACTTTGTCGACAGAATACGTGGACGATATCAGACTAAGCCTTCAGCTTTTCCATCATTCAGTGCACATGAGCGGTTAACAATTGTATAGCTAATTTGCTAAGGTGTTTCCTAGTGAGTATAGCGTGATAATTTTCCCCGAAAATTGTCCATTATAACTTGCAATCTGTGTACTTGGCGGCCCACGTGTGCGCCGATTAGCGTGTTCCCTGTCGTGGTTATTCCCATTAAATAGATCTTTTTTCCTCTGTGTAGAAAGAACCGTTGCACGACGTCTATCGTGTTTTTAATTTTCATGAAATAGAATTCACTTCTCTGAATTTTTGTGACCGAACTCTGTACTGTGCTGTAGCAATCTGTTGCCTTGCTTATCCAATAGCTATCATTCCCCTGATCCGAAAGAATGGTTACACGATATATTTCGCGATCTTATTCTCTTCAAAATCGGTTTTGTTAACTTTTTGCGTATTTTGTATTCCGATTTTGTAGAGTGCTGTATTGAGCTAGCAACTTTAACCTTCTATAGTTATCTTCTCCCTGTGCTAAACAAACGTCAGAGTGACCGTTTTTAGATATTATTTAATGAAACCTTGATTTAATGTATAGTTAGAAGTCCTCTCCGGGGGACACCACCTTGACGAAGCACTGTCCATGCGGGTGGAGAGGCTTGTGTATCTGTGTGAAGCTGAGGGCTATACCGAAGGCCTCAGCTGATGGATCAGACCAAGCGTGTCCCACAATGTCCCGTCTTTCTTATCCTCTCCCAGTCCTTTCCAAATTCCTTTCCCAACCCAAGGTGTGATGTGATCCGTGCCGAGGGGTTCATGGGAAATGGGTGGATGTGTCTCGAACGGAGCCTCAGGGATACCAGGCGACCTCCCTGAGTAAGTAGCCTTGCACCGCACGGGGTTATCGTGGTGTGGACCATATAAATCCCCAAATCTCGTGGGACTAAGATGAACACAGAGAAAGAAAGTATTTTAAAAGAATCTGAGGGACAATCTGAGACCTCAGATACTCAGACGTCGGGATGAGGACCGTTGGAGTGCACTGCTACTTCTGAATCAGGGTCTAGACCTGAGCAAGAAGTGGGAAATGTAACAGAGAAGTTGGACCAGATTAGGATTAAGGCCTTGTCTGGGCTCAGAGGAGGAAACTTCTCAAGGAACAGAAGCAAAAGGAAGGAAAAGAATGGCTTCCTAAGCATAAGTGGAGGGAATCAAAAGGGTTTGAGCCCAAGACCTCCAAAAAGAAACTGCCTCAGGTCGAAGGGGATACACAGACCCCCTCGACGTTAAAGACAGTGGCAAGAGGGTTAGGGAGGAATCTAAGACTCCCTCCTCTCTGGACAAACGTGATCCTAAAAGGCTGAGGCAGGAAATAGGGAAAAAGACCTATAGTACTGCAGTCTTGGTCTTTAGAATGGCGGTTGTCCAAGAAGGATACCCACTGCTGAGCATCACCTTGCAGCAGGAGAAGCTCATGCAGATGGCCCTCTTTGAAGAGATTGGGGGGACGCTGGTCCAGGACCCAAATTCAGGAGGGTCTGTCTAGATCCCGGTGCCTTCATTTTTGTCTTTGAGGGGGAGCACTCAGCAGAATGGCTTAAGGACAAGATGCCCACGATATCCCCGTGGGACGATGCGAAGCTGCTGGTCAAGACAGCAGCCGAACTCCTGAAGACCGCAAAGGTATCAATATGGGTACCAAAGATGCTTAAGGATGTCCCTCCAAAGACTCCGTTCGAGAAAATGAGGGTGCAGAAACCTAAAGTCTCAACAGAGGATTAGAGGGTAATTAACTAAAAGGTAGTTCCGGAAGGACAAACCCTATTGGTGGAGGTCGGAGAGAAGTCCCTGAAGGCATTGCGAGAGCAAAGCCTGAAACTGTTTTTAGGGTTCTCGCAGGTCGCCGTCAGGGTAATCAAAGACCTTAAAGGCAATAATGGCAGCAAGATGGGGACTGGAAGTGCTGCAGATAAACCTGCAGCACAGTAAATGGGCCACTGCTGCTCTGAGTCATCGCCTGGGGAGACAGGAGGTGGATGTGGCCCTGATACAAGAACCCTATTTATACAAAGGGGGTGTATCGGGCCTCGGTGGTACTGGAGGTAAGCTGATTTATGCTAGAAATCTAAAAAACTCCAGAACATGCATTTATGTTAGAAATGGAATACCTTTCATACCAATGATGGATTTTTGTTCCAGGGACTTGGTGACCATCAGGATGCAGCAACGTGAGGAAGGTATCGCGAGGGAAATTGTTTTGGCCTCAGCATACCTTCCTTAAGAAGAAAGCTCTCCTCCTTCTTTGGAAGTGGGAGACTGACGGAAGCCTGCCATCGGCAAGGTGACGAACTGTTGGTGGGATGTGATGCCAATGCCCACAGTCTATCGTGGGGCAGCAAGGACACCAACAGTAGAGCTGAGCACCTTCTTGAATTTCTCCTGTCTAACAACTTGGAGATCCTGAGTAGGGGTGATGAACCTACATTCAGGAATAGTAGAAGGGAAGAAGTAATTGACATAACATTTGGTTCCATGATGATGGGCAGTTATGTCAAACAATGGCATGTGGTCCTGGAGCCATCCTCATCAGATCACATGTATATTAAATTCAAGGTTGAAATGGGAACCAGACAGACCGTGGCCTATAGGAATCCCAGGAAAACGGACTGGGAGACATATAGGAGAGATCTTGACTTCAGCCTATCAGAAATTAAAACTTCGATAAGGAATCCAGCAGAGTTTGAGGAAGTAGCAGAGGCCGTAACCTCTGCTATAGTGACCTCATACCAGGACAAGTGCTCAATCACCAAGAAGTGCACAAATAGGAGTGTGCCTTGGTGGAATAATAACCTGGAAATGCAAAGGAAACAGGTACGAAGACTGTTTAACGTTGCGAGATGCAAAGGACAATGGGCAGAATATCGTGAGGCCCTTGTCAATTACAACCTTGTCATTAGACGGGCAAAGGAGGCATTCTGGAAGGTATTCTGTGAGGAAGTGGAGGGCACGGCTGCTCAAGCAAGACTTCATAAAATCCTCACTAGGGTACCAACTAATCCAGGAGGAACATTGAGGAAGGAGGATGAGGAGACTCACTTTCCTCAATATACTCTGGGGGATAACTTAGACCAGAATGTGATTCCTGAGAGGCAACGGTTCTCAGGTATTCGCAAAGAGGACTGGGATTTGGCCAAGGAGTGTGTCGATTTCAGTAAGGCCGATGGGCGCTGGGAACATTTCAACCGTTCAAGTCACCTAGCCCCGATGGAATCTTTCCAGCTCTCCTGCAACAAGCGGGAGAAAATCTTATTAGATTCCTATTCAGGTTATTCAAGGTTAGCAGGAATCATTCCCAATGCCTGGAGGGCAGTGAAGGTTGTCTTCAATCCAAAACCAGGGAGAAATGATCATTCCATGGCCAAAGATATGAGACCAATCAGCCTGTCCTCCTTCATTCATAAGACATTGGAAAAGCTGGTTAATGTGCATGTTGGAGGAAGGAGGTTACGTAGGGCTCCTCTACATTCAAACCAACATGCATATCAACCAGGTAAATCATGTGAGACAGCTCTCCACCGACGTGTTGGGAAGGTGGAGAAAGCACTATTCTTTCAGGCAATAGCCCTCTGTATCTTCCTGGATATCGAGGGGGCTTTAATCAACACGACCTTCGATTCCATGGTTTGGGAAGCAGAGGTGCATGACCTAGGGACCACTATATGTAGGTGGACTAGGGCCATGCTCAGTGGAAGAAAGGTAGAGGATACCATGATTAATGAAAAAATGGTAATCAACACCATTACTATGGGTTGCCCACAAGGATGATTTCTTTCCCCTTTATCGTGGAATCCAGTGGTGAATGATCTCATTGGAGAATTAAACTATACGCAGTACTTTTGCCAAGGATATGCAGATGATCTTGTCATAGTAACACTTGGCAAATTTGCTGACACAGTGAAGAATATGGCACAAGGTGCATTGGACATTGTGCAAGACTGGTGCAGAAAACAGGATTTGGGGGTTAGTCCTAAGAAGACTTGTTTGCTGTACCATTCACAAGGAAACATTTCCAACACTCAAGTTGCAATCTTTTCAATGAAGCGCTACCAGTGAAGGGAACAGTGATATATCTAGGAGTTACCCTAGATGAGAAACTGACATGGACCCCTCACATTAGGAATATTTGCTCCGAGGCAAAATGTACTTTGGTAAGTACCAGGAGAGCTTGTGGCAAAAATTGCGGCCTGAGCCCCAAGGGTATGCATTGGATATACACCACGGTGATTAGACCCAGGATCACTTATAGGGCGGTCGTGTGGTGGAAGAAGGTAGAACAGCAGGTTGCTGCTAAGGAGCTTGGTAAGGTGCAGAGACTAGCCTGCTTAGCCATAACAGGCGGAATTAGCAACACACCAACTGCTGGGATGGAAGTCATGCTGGATATGCCCCCATTACACCTTTGGGTCAAGATGGAGGCAGCGGCTGGTGCATAAAGACTCAAAACTGGCAACAACTGGAACTCCTTGGGATATCCAGAAACACACACTAAAATTGTGAGGGAGGTAAATACTGCTTCAACAAGCCTTTCAATATAACAATTGGAAGTAGGGAGCAGTGGGAGAAAATAGTTCAACACCGTACAGGGGATATTGTCTGGTTCACTGACGGGTCAAAATCAGACCAATGCGTTGGGGCCGGTGTATACGGCGTGCAGCCAAGACTGGAGGGCGTCATCTCTCTAGGGAAACTGGCCTCAGTACTCCAGGCCGAAATCACTGCCATCAGGCCATGTGTGGAGGAGAATTTGCGTAGGTGCTACAAAGATCGTAGCATCTATATCTATTCAGCCAGCCAGGCATCTCTGAGATCACTGGCAGCTCCTGCAACAAGGTCTAAAATTGTTGCAGAATGTCACAGGGTTCTGGTGGAGCTAGGCGAAAGCAATAGAGTAAACCTATTGTGGGTCCCTGGCCACTCGGGGATCAGTGTCAACGAACATGCCGACAGATTAGCCGGGATGGGGGCAGAGACTCCATTTATTGGACCGGAACCTGTCCTGACAATCACCAAGGCAATGATCAAATTGGAGCTACGTAACTGGCTCAGAAGACAGCACGTAGAATATTGGTCCAAAGTCTACCAACAAAAACATGGCAAGGTAATGACGCCAAAGCCATGTTCTAAAAGCTCTGCAATCCTGGGCCTGAACAGGAGAGAGATTAGACTCATGGTTGCATTGCTGACAGGCCATGGGAATTTCAAAAAACACCTACATACAATGGGAATAACAGAAGAGGACCCTAAATGTAGGATCTGTGATGACGGTGGCGAAACTGCATCACATCTAATCTTCGAATGCATTGCAATGGAGAGTAAAAGACACAGAACATTTGGGACAACCAGACCCGAAGAAATTGTGTCTAATAAAGAACTGGTAAAGGGACTCCTTGCACTGTTCAAGGGCATTGGTTGGCTTTACTAGATATACAGGGAGCGATACCGCACAATAAATTTTGTTTCGGTGCGGCCTGTGGCGTGTTGGACCAAGACTGTTTTGGCTTCCCTGGAAAAATCAAAACAAATCAAAATCAATAGTTAGAAGTTCTAGGGAAACTTTAACTTCCGTCTGTACACCGCACTTTGTGGTCTTAAACCAAGTGCGATTGTTTCTGATAGTTTATCATGAGCCTAAGTCACTAGCTTGACACGTTATGGAAGCGAAGTACTATTTCATTGTGCGCGAGTGAATCGATCTGCATTCTCCGCATAACTTGGCTGTCGTCTTGGTGTATTGATGTCAGGTGCTTGGTAAGTACCTGCATGGCTTGGCGTATGAATCTGTGTGTGAATGTGCTGCAGTTCCTCCGTTCCCCCCTGTGGAACGTCATCATAATTAACCTGTACTCAACTTTGCAGGTGGGCAATTTTGTAAGGTGTGTTTTTATTGTATTTAAAGAAATTGTCTTCCCCTTGTTGTTCTTGTTTTGAACAATAATTAATTTGTTAAACTATAATCCTTTTGTGCTAATTTAAATTCTCCCCTTATCATTTATTTTGGATTAATGTGGGGTAATTTGTTCATGTATCTTGTGTCTGCTCGCTTCTGGAGCAGATGATAGTTGCGTTCCCGTTGCCAACATTTATTTTTTATTTAGATCCATAACTGCGGATCATTATTTAATTTTGTGCAGTTTCCTCGAAAGATTATAGCAGGGGTAGAACTGTTGCTTAACTTATAGAATCAGAGTTTTGCTTAAGGGAACTGTATACTTCCACCGCTGTGTGAATATCGCCGTAATTAGATTTTTTGAGCAAGCAGTTAATTGTTAACTTTCACAAACACGGCTAGTTAACAGGCAAAAGTACAGCGGGCGAGTTTTCAATGTAAAGGTGTCGTTCATTATTATAGGGGGATTTAAAACTATTAAATACGTCTATGACAAACACTCACACGTTAAATTATGCTGGGCCCTCATTTGTCTACATTTCTTGCCACCAGGAGTGCTCAATATGTTCACTATTATTCCTCAACTATAGCTGTGGTCGAGGAATAATATTGTCACCAGTAGTCTATAAAGCATGTCCGGAGTTATGGTGAGGCATTGGTGTCGGCTGTTGTCTTTCAGTATCCCTAGAGATGTCAAACGATCACGATACACATGCGACTTCAGTTAACCCCAAAGCCAATAATTGCACGGAGTGAGGTCTGGGGACCTGTAAGGCCAAGCATGACGAAAGTGGCGGTTGAGAACACGATCATCACCAAACGACGCGCACAAGAGACTTTCACGAGTCTAGCAATATGAGGTGGAGAGCCATCCTGCACAAAAATCGTACGTTCCAGCAGGTGTTTATCGGCCAGGCTGGGGGTGGTGCGATTATGTAACATATCGGCGACCCTCTCACACGTCACGGAAGCAGTCACTGACGCTGTGCTGTCCAGCGCCATCTGTCGGACATTTTCTGCTCTTGGCTTTTTATTTTATTGTTCTAATAAAACTCCATGTCATTGCTAGCATGTGTGTCAAATTTTTCCCTCTCTATCTACATTATTCCGTGATTTATTAAGTTTTTTTCTGACTTTTTGATCACCCAGTACCCTTAGCCCGGCTACCGACAGCAACAGCAACACCCGAACCGCCGCGGTGCAGAGCTTGCAGTCGGAGTTGTCACAAAATCCGACGACCACCGTCGCCGAAATGGCGTTGGGAGCAGAGTCTCTCCCGTCAAAAGACGACTCGCTAGCCGACGAGCTCGTCATCCGGTGGACAGGGCTGCACGCCTGCGGGCGACCCGCTACCGCCCCGCCACCGTGTGTCCCGGCGGGCGCGCCGACTGGGCGGGGACTGCGCGGATGACGACGGGACGTGAAACCTCCTTTATCGTGTTGTGTGACCACTCGGTTTTATTTCGCAGCACGATTTTAACTGGTTCTACTGTTTTCAATGTATGTGCTTCATCTTATTATGACTCTTGATCCGGGTATCTGAAGTATTTTAACGGTTAACGTCAATAAAATGAGAAGTGCCCACAAGGCTTTGGCGTTAAAGAACTTTTTATGTGACAATCACTGCCATGTCGCGTTTCTGCAAGAGGTTACTCGCGATGCGGTTTTATATTTACATAATTTTACTGATTTTATTGTAGCGGACAGTGTTTCACCTTCAGACGCTACCGGAACCGCTATCTTACAAGTAGAGGCCGCCAATTGTGAAATTTCAGATTCGATTCATACTGCGCGTAATGAAAGCTCGTGGCCAGAGGTGTAATTTTGCAAAGCACCAAGATGCACTTCTCAGCCGTTGTCGGGAAAATCGACAGTTAAAAAAAGCCGTTGCGGTGAAATACTCTGTACGATCTCTACGACTAGTAATATCGTACAGAGGCGTGGCGTAGCGGTATTCCGCCGGCGGCGGACGTGAGCTGCGGACGTCGGAGCGGCCGTGTGGTGTTGAGGTCGTCGCTGCGGGCAGCCGAGCGCGGTGTGGTGAGTGTACGCTTTCCGCGTTTCTTGTTCTATAGGAAGTAACATTTGTAGAATGGCATAATGGCACAGACAACGACAGTAGAGAAATTGAGACAAGAAACTTTGAAGATAGTTTTTAACCCCAAAATATGCTACACCAAAATCTTTCGAAGTTGAGGCATTTATAGAAAATAACTTTAAGATCAAGGTGGACGAATTGATTGGAATTAACTTGTCGATCGTTAGCCCGACCGTTTACTTGAAGTTATCAACTGCTGACAAGTGCGATGAAATTGTGAGATCTTGTGGTGGGGTAGCCAGATTTAAACACTCAGATGGACATATAGGGGATGTCACGGTTTCGAGTGCAGGTATGGGGACACGGACGGTCCGTATTTTTGAGCTCCCCTCTGAAGTAACATAAGAGGAGATTAATGAGAAACTGCGGGAGTATGGCACGATTATCAGCAATGTTGCAGAGAAGTGGTCTACTTTACACAAATATCCCGTTCTAAATGGTGTTAGACAGATTAAAATTGACATGTTGAAACATATTCCCCCTTATCTCACGATATGCGGATACAGAGCGATAATTATTTACGATGGGCAACCGAGAACTTGCTCAGGTTGTGGCTCGACTACCCACGTCCGTGCTCAGTGCGTGCAGAGGCGTGTGACGCAACTACCGACTGGTGAGCGAGAGGAACCTAGTCACATGACCACGTTACCCGTGACGTACGCCTCCGCAGCCCGCGGAGACGTTGCCCCAGACACATGCATGGAAAGGGCGGCAACTGAGTTTACAGAACGTCCAGATGAAAACGTCACTATGGAGACTAGTAGCACAGAAGCTATGGGTCCAGCTACTTCTCAAGAAGCAGGAACCAGTGCCCATGCAGAAGATGATCAAATTAAGACGGCAGAAGAAGGCACGTGTGAGTCACACGAAGAAGAAGGCCAGTGCAAAGATGACACTGTTGAGACGTCTGAGGATGGTGACCTGCAGTCCCTCATGACTTCACCCAAGTCCCGGAGGAAGCGTCGCAAAGCTCGTCAGGGAGCAGAACAACTTGCGCCGCTACTGCGCGATAAAGCGAAGCGGATAGGCCAAGAAATGGCGAACACAACTGAAGGAGCGCTTCCGGACAACCGAACTACAACAACAAAGAAGTCACGAACTGAGGACACTACACCAGATCGAGGAAAACACACCCCTGAAAGCGGTGCCAAGACAACTGACAAGGCACAGCAAGTCAGAAGGACCCTCCAAGTATATCACAGACGGACGTGGGGGAAGTTAAGTGCACTCGCGATTGGGCGGATGATGTTGAGGAGCACAGCCAAGATGCAGAGGTGACTGAGATAACAGGACAGACAGCACCCGAACACCGACATGAAGTGACCACTGATCGAAAAAATACCGTAGAAGACCCTAATATGGCAGGTGACGATGCAGATTTCTTTTAAATGGAGACATATCCACCTTGTCTGGCAGGCAGTATAACTACTTCAATGGTACAGTCAACATGACGTCCTTGCAGGCGTACAGAATTGCGACCTTGAATATTAATAAAATTAGCAGCACTTTAAAACTTTAGAATCTCCAAGATTTTCTGTACGCCGCCGATGTTGACATCCTTTTGCTGCAAGAAGTAACGGACATCTGTTTGGACAACATCGCTGGCTACAACGCTATTATTAATCCTGATAATGACAATGACCTCGGTACAGCGATTATGGCTAAGGAAGGTATCATACTTACAAAAGTGGAGAAACTGCCGAACAGTAGAGGCATAGCTGCCACAATAAATAATACTAGGCTAATTAACGTATATGCCCCCTCAGGAACTGGGAACAAGCGCCGCAAAGCCGAATTTTTCAAGGAGGACATAGTACCACTTTTTACTGACCGATCTGAACAAACAATATTCGCTGGCGACTTCAATTGCGTACTGAGTCCCAAAGATCAGACGCCCAATTTTAATAAATCTCTGGAGCTGGAGACCATCGTGAGAGACTTAAATGTGCTTAATACTTGGGAACTGAAACACGGTGATAAGCGGGGTTACACATATATCACCAGTCACTCTGCCAGTCGTATAGACAGGATCTATGCAACGTCCAATTTAAAGGAACACATTTTACAGTTCGAACTATGGCCAACTATGTTCTCTGATCATATCGCGTACATATGCACTGTAAACTTAGAGAGACAGGGAACCTACAGAGCGAGAGGCTAGTGGATGTTTAACGTAGCACACCTATCGGACCCTGGATGTCGTGCAGCATTCTACAACTTGGGCAGAATGTGAACGGAAGTTCCCCCGTTACAGTACGGCACTGCACCTGTGGCTACAATGCGCAAAACCCGCAATAAGGAGGACACTGAAAAACTACTCTCGCGAAAAAGCCGCCTGGCGGAAGCAGACGACAGAATTTTACTTTCAGTGCCTGCGAGACTTGTACGTTCAGGACGCCACAGTCATCAACAATTACGGGCAGATCCAAAGAATAAAGGCGAAACTGTTAATTCTGAAGAGACAACGTCTCGAAGGCTGTCAAATACGAACGCGCTTACAAAACACAACAAATGAAGAGACTACATCGATGTACCATGTTCTCCAAGAAAATAAAAGATAGAGAAGGAAAATTCTGACAGAATTTAAAACTTCAGACGGGAGACTCTTGACAGACCAAGCTACGATACGAGAAGAGATCCACAAACATTTTAGAGAATTACTTGCCATTACACCAACAGACGAAACAGCACAGCAAGCCATTACTGCTAGGACGCAATGAAGACTAACTCCAGAAGAAGCAGGCGAGCTTGCATCAGAGATAACAGACGACGAAGTCTAAGATGCTATCTCAAGGAGCCCGAAGAATAAATCACCTGGTCCAGATGGGCTTCCCGCGGAGTTGTATCAAGTCTTTCGAGAACGAGTAACGCCTAAACTGACACTCGTATGTAACGAAATAATGCACACAAAAAATGATTTTCCGAAAGAATTCTGTGAAGGCACTGTGGTCTTTGTCCCCAAAACACCAGGAGGCAAAATCATAGCGAATCTTCGACCTATAACACTTCTCAATAGTGATTGTAAGATCTTTGCCCGTATCATGATGCAAAGGTTCAAGTACGTTATTCGTACCGTGACAGGAGCTTATCAAACGAGTGTGGGGAAAGATAGGACAATCTATCAGACCTTAACCGACTACAGAGATATTATAGCAATATCGGAAGCTTGCAACATCAGATGTGCATTGATGTCGCTTGATTTTGAAAAGGCTTTCGATAAAGTAAATCATTCGTACCTTTTCCGGACTATGAAAGCCATGCACTTTCCACAGACAGTGATAGATACTGTGACAACCATACTCACGAGTAGCACGTCACAAATAAGTATAAACGGCCAACTCAGCAGCCCGATAAATGTTCAGAGTTCGGTACGACAAGGGTGCCCAATGTCTATGACGCTTTTCTCACTGGCTCTTGAAACTCTTATGACCTGCCTGGCAGAAGAACTTCGTGGACTACTCATCCATGGGCAGAAGATAACATGCCAAGCTTACCCGGATGATGTTGGACTCCTTGTGACTGATGCAAGCGAGATGGACAAAGTACTTGACATTGTGGCGACTTACGAACTTGCGTCAGTTGCTAAATTAAACCGCAATAAGTCTGGTGTTATGAATCTTGGTCGAGGTATAGAGATCAGACCCGCGGGACCAGTAAAAATGGTGGAACGAATAAAATGCCTCGGAATCGAATATACTCGTAGTATTCACCGCACGGCCGCTCTCAATTACAGGACATTACTTGCAAAATTACGAGCAGGCATACAACAACACAGCTTGCGCAATTTAAACATCATTCAAAAAGTGCAGCTAGTCAACACGTATATTACATCCAAAATGTTGCTGCCCTTTCCCAGAACCATAGCACGCAAAATGCAAGCAACGCTTGGTTATTTTGTTAGTAGAGGTCAGATATTTAAGGTTGCATATGACACCTTGACGCTACCGACACACAAAGCGGTTTAAAACTGACAGATATATATCTAAAAGCGCAAGCACTATATGTCAGTAAAACATATAAACAGTGGAAACAATCACCAACGATCTTAGTATCTCATCTTTTGAACGAAATCACACCGGTTAGCTGGGCACCACAAATAGACGTGCACCACATCTCACACGAGCTGTACCCCCTCAAACACTTCCTAGTGGAGTACAGCTACATACGTCATAGAACCCCGGAGAAAGGCATGTACACAGTAAAGGAGATCTACAACACTTTGATGGAAGGCAAACAGAGTAATCAAATAGAAAAAAAAATTTCAACACAACTGGAACAATAACACCGGCACAAGTACTTAATCCTGATGACGTACCGTTCCCTAATACTAGACGAAGAGCAGTCAACTGGGTCAAAGGCCAGACTGTTCATTACATTTTAACAAACAAGACAAAGGATAAAGAAGATTATTGGATGTACCTGCTGATAGAACATCAGAAGCTTGAACGTCACAGAAAATATAAAGAGAAGTACGCAAATTATCTAAAACTAACAATAATATAGACCAACGGCAGAGAAAAAATTAAACGATACAGTTTCATTTAGATATATTATTTATTATCTTTTTATTTCATTTTACGCCAAGAAGATGGCTATTTATTTTTATACTTATTTAATTTTTGTTTTCATATCGATGCAAAAACACGTCGTATTAAAAGAAAAATTTGCAACTTGAGATGCACCACAAACCATATCCGAGCATCTCTGCCGCACAAGACGGAAAGAAGAGTGCATCATAACAACATACTTAATCAAAATGGGAACAGAAGCAAGAGATTAAGTGCATTACTATACTTGAGAGAAATAAATTTCTCTTTTTTTTCTGTTGAAAATAAAAGGCCAGTGAAGCCGACGCCGAAGAAGGCGACCGTTGGCGAGCGCAAGGCCGGGCTAAAGGGGTGGATGGAGGCCCGTAAAAAAAAAATAAATAAATAAATAAAAATAAAAAAAAGTAAGCGTTCGGGTAGCCGGATCGAATCTCGCGGCATTCATCTTTTTTATTATTATTTGTTTTTTGTAATTCAAATGTATACACACACACACACACACACACACACACACACACACACACATATATATATATATATATATATATATATATATATATATATATATATATATATAATCAATTAATAACATTTGATGTTCGAAGTCGCCAGTTTTTCCACGACAAACGACTTTCAAACAACTTATTATATGCAACTGGCGACTTCGAACATTATTATGTTTTCCGAAATCAAAGTTGTATTTCACAAATGTTATTAATTGTCTTCATAATGCTTACCACGTATAGTTAACGGAAGAAGTATAAACGATATTCCGAATCGAATACGTATAGTGTAAGGCAAACCTGACGTACGATAGAACAATTTTTCAAAATGTCAATCAGGTGTGTTTTCCAACAGACAATTTAAAAAAAAAAAAAAAAAAAAAAAAAAAAAAAACAATTGTTCTGGTAAAAACGCATCGCTTATCAGATGTGATCGATGTCGTGCTGTTTTCTGCTTTCCATATTTCTATGGTTCGTGCGAGAGATTCGATCCGGCGCACTTTGGATTACCAAAGCGAGCGCTTACCGCTACGCCATGCCTCTGTACAATATTACTAATCGTAGAGATCGAAAATAAACGGCGATTTGGTACACATCGTACTATGATAGTTATTTGACTGAATTCTTGTGGCGCCAACGTTTCCAAAGTAACCCGTTTCACCATTTGGTTGAGCAAATTCGTTTAGTTTATCCTAAAGCGGCTGACTGAAAAACAGTGCTACAGTAAAAGACAGTGCTGTTATAGTAAGCAAATAATAATAATTATTAATAACCACATTCTTCATGTAAATTATACAGTAGGAGTAGAATATCTTTTACGTATATGATTTGACTGTACTCACCACCAGAGATAAACTTTGATCCCGTGCCCCCTAAACTGGAAAAGTGCCTTTTAGAAGATGAAAATTTCATTGATGATTTTAACTTAAAGTGGCAAAAGATTGTGCGGGACAGGCCGGGTGATATCAGTCATTTAGAATGGTGGGGGACAATGGCAAAGCCGGCGGTCAGGCGAGTGTGGATGGGAACGGTGTGGTGCCGCTTCCACCACGACCGTCTGCGTGACGTCACAGCCCACGCTAAAGCACTAGACGTACCCAGGCTGAATGGTCCGCCATGTTTTCCCCAACATGGTTGGAGTCGCGCTGCACTAACAGAATGAATCACTGAGTATCTCATACACGCTTAGAGGTATCGAAATGATATTTTGACAAATGATAACATGCAAAGTGGGAAGTATTTTGCCACATGGTTACTACGCAGAACCTGTGGTGTCGCACAATGTGGCTAAGGTGAGTAAATTCTGAAAAGTCAGACTTACTTGGGCGGAGATGGAGCCACATAACTATCTAAATCTGTGGTGATGGTAGCTTAACAATTTGTGTTCTGTCCCCTGCAAAGAGGTAAACGTACAAACTACGTAAGGGCTATTCTACTTCAAATAGCCCTTACCTACTTTGTACGTTTACCTCCGCCCAAGTAAGTCTGACTTTTCAAAATTTACTCACCTTAGCCACATTAGATTCGCTGCACGGACTGTAATAAAACATTTGTCTGTTTCCAGTTTGATGATGCGCTAACAGCGCGAAACGCGTTTTTGGAGTAATGAAAATATTGCAACAGAGACAGAATTATTTCATTATTCAACGCTGTTGCCGCACCAGCTGCCACCACCACCATCGTGGAATGGAATGAAATGAAAAGTTAGTGATTTATTATTCGATTTGCCGATATTCGTTCGTCACTAACAAATGTTTATTTCCTTGCTTCTTGTCCAATGTGTTTCAGAGCCACTACTCCGTTTCCAAAACCTAACAAATGTTTATTTCCTTGCTTCTTGTCCAATGTGTTTCAGAGCCACTACTCCGTTTCCAAAACCTAATAGGAGATACATTTCCTTCAGTTTAACGCCTAGCAGTAACAGAACGGAAGTTACTAGATATAATGAGGATTTTATACCAGAATACTTGAAAATGACAGATAGCAAGGATCTCTTCACTAGCTAACGAACTGACTTGTTCTCATTTCGTCACATAATAAAGCACTCTATATTGAGATATTTAGAATATCCTTTTCATATAACTGAAACTGAATAATACATAGAGACACAGCACTTTTTCAGTTTGCAACTATTAAATTTAATGCGTTAAAAGACGTCATTCAAATGTTGAAATGTTTGTAGAGTGTATGGGACTTAACTACGGGGTCATCAGTCCCTAAACTTACAAACTACTTATGAACTACTTACAACTAAGGACGGCACAAATGTCCATGCCCGACGGGGGATTCGAACCCCCGACCGTAGTGGCCGTGCGGACCGTGACTGGAGCGCCGCAATCCCCTCGGCCACCGCGGCCGGCTAAAAGACGTCTTTACCAGTATCTTCAAGTATGGATGTTATGCAGTAACAACATGTGCCTAATTATTAGGAGCTCTAATACGGAAGACGTGCTAGATGGGCGAGCGGATCCCAGTGCATCATATTTAAATGACATTATCTCAAGTTCTCACATAGTTGCTGTTTGGAGAGGATGAAAATTTAATTATTTTGAACATTTCATTCGCTTAATGTGTTCACCTAACTTCAACAGAAAAAAAAAGTTCCTCACATGTCGAAAAATCCGTAACGTCGTCAGAAAGTGCATGTTCGTAAACTATCAGTATATGCTCTTTATAAATTATTGCCACAAATAAAACCAGAATGAAAATATAGTGTAGTTCTTAACGAAGAAATTGATGAAAATTCCACGTTTATACAGTGAGTGGTTTGCGAGTGTGAGCGAGTTGAATGAAACGCGAGGTAACGCGTGAGCTCGTCCGGAGTTCGCAAGCTATGCCTCTGGTCGATCTTGGACACAACCAATCAGCGTGCGCCTTCTCAGGCAGGTTGAATTTTGGGCGACCGTTGGAGAGGCCGGTAGCCATGAGGAGCCTGTCGGTAGGAGCCCCTGGAGACGGACGGACGCTGTGGTGGTTGCTTCGCCAACTTGCAGAAATCGGGGTAAGAAATTCGGGATATTAATAGTATGTGGCTCCAAACCACGGTCAAAGGGCAGCTTTTATCAGTAGAAGCATAAGTTTCACGAAAGAAAATTTTTTAATCGTGAAATCCACGTGAAATGGGCGCAGAAAGTGACTACAGTGTTTCACAGGTGGTGTAGTCGTTATAAAATCTTTCCCCTTACAGATACGGCTTTCGTTTACTGCTTACCAGTTGGGATTTTGCGGACTCTTCATGTTGATGTTCATTTTGTTGTAGAATTATTAAATTTTTTGGGTACGTTTCTTCATCTAGTTTGGCGGGATTAGTATCAGACAATGAACACAGTAAATGAGCCCCGATGCTCTGGTGTTTGGTTGTAATTGTTTCAGTATTAAAAATGTTGTCATATCATATTACTTTCAATGGGGAATTTTTAAAAATTGAGTCCGTTTTCTACGTAACATAATTTAGTCAGCCACGTGGATAGTAAGACCACGCTGAAATTTCGTGGTTGGCTGTGCTGATGCCCAACAGTTATCTTTATGTGTTTCCTTTTGGTATTGCCGCATGTGTAATATTTTCCTAAATTTTAACGACTTTGAGAGACATTACTGAGTGTGAAGCTGAGGGATCTCTGTGCACTCGCATTAGATCAGAGTTGATTCTTGTCCAACGCCCGTTTAGTATTAACTTTGCACATTATGAAGCAGCGCACGTAACGTGTTTCTTTCCATTCATCAGATTTCTGCCTCTTGCAGGTGTAATTGTAATTCCTTAAATGTCGTTAGTTAATAAGACCTCCCTGTCCAAATATATGACCATTGAGCACCAGCTGGTGCTAAGAGTACGCCACCAGGCAAGTGCATGCGCGCATGAGAGTGTTTAAGTGTTGCTGGGTGCATTTTTCTTCCATTCCCTCGTGTGACATGAAATGAAATCAACTTGTTATAATTTTGTGCGTGCGAGACCAGCTAATGTTGAGCAACCAAAGTTGGTATGGTTTTGTAAAAGATCCGATTTGTTCACTGTTTTGTTTAAAAACTAAAAGGTTATTCAAACCACCATTGATAAATGCCATGCTTAATAATTATGTCTGTGTTAACTGAATTTATTCGTGGAAAGGAATAAACCTCAATATTTAAACCTACATGTGTATTTGTATCATAATACTAATTTGTCCCCTCTGGTTCACCCTTTTTGGGTGGGATCATAATGTGCAATAAATCATATAACTTGTCCTGGGTATAAAATTGGACGTATCCCTTCTTGATAGCATACACTGGTCTAACTTTAAGATGTGTTATCCGTTGCCAGCCGTTATTAATTAATTGTCATTGTCTTGTTCAATATATTTTCAACTTCTTTCACTTATTTCGGAACCACTATATATAAGATAGAGCCTACAAAATATGCGAGCCTATCCCACAATACGTGTTACTGTCAATGGGTGGGTGCCAGCTGGAAGTAACCCAGCGCTCGTGTAGGTGACCCAGGGACGAATTTCCAAATCAGATTTCGTCTTCTGGTAAATTAATTGTGAGTAAACGCACGGCGCGTTAACAGGCTAGCAATGCTCCACTCATAGGAATACTGGCGTGTAGAAACAAGGAGGGTGGGAAGAAATTAGTCCCCCTCCCTCCCCCGTTCAACAGGGGTGGACGGCAGGTAGTGGAGGCGCCATGCCACGGTGTGGGGGCGGCAGATTTGCCGGCCCTCAGAAAGTGCCGCCCCGTGCAGCCGCACGTTTCGCACGTGCCTTGCACCGGCCCTGAACGTGACGTCACGTAGCGGTGCAAGGAGGCCAACGAGAGAGGCGGTCCGCGGCGCGCCTGTCTCATTACGTGAGCGAGGCAGGCCTGAGCCGGCGCGACCGCAGCTGAGTGGCGGTGGGCTGAGCCCTAGAGGCCGACGGCACAAACATCCATGCCCGACGGGAAACAGCCTCGCGCATCGGAGCATAGCGCCTTAATGCGCTCGGCCAATCCGCCACGGCCAGACCACATTTTACCAAGCACCACTTTAATTTGTAGCCACTGCCTACCCTTTGCAACGAACGTATGCATTTCTTCCTGACTGTGCAAAAAGTCAAGCAGCACATGAGCTCTGCACGTTTTCAGCGTCCTTTACCTCTACTTATTTTATGCAAAAAAATTTCCCCTATTATAGATTTATCCCAGGTGTTCCCTTGGTGTTGTTCTTGAAGACGACATCCTCCTGAGCAGTCCCCGCCTAGAGTTACGAATGGGGAACTATTTTACTTTCGAAATATTTTACCCGGGATGACGCCATCACCATACATTCATACAGTAAAGTTGCATGCCCTCGGGAAAATTAACGACTGTAGTTTCCGTATGTTTTCAGCGGTTCGCAATAACTGATGGCAAATCCATATTAGCTGATGTTCCCAAGCCAGCTCAGTCAGTCAGACTGTTACACCTGTAACCACTGAAAAGGCTGCTGCCCCTCTTCGGGAGCCACACTTCTGTCTGGCCTCTCCACAGATACCCCTTCGCTGTTGTGGCACCTACGGAATACGGCTATCTGTATCGTCGAGGGACGCAAGCCACCACACCTGGGCAACGACTGTGGTTCATGTTAGCAAGTCCTTTCTTTAAGCATTTGTCTGGAGTGTATTAATGTATGGAAGTGAATCGTGGCCGATAAGGAGTTCAGAAAAAAGATGATAGAAGCTTTCGAAATGTGGTGCTACAGATTAATGATGAAGATTACATGGGTAGATCATGTAAATAATTAGGAGGTACTCAAAAGAATTAGGGAGAAATGGAGTTTCTGGCATATACTGACTAATAGAAGGGATGGGTTGGTGGGACACATTTTGAGACATCAAGGAATCGTCAAGTTAACATTAGTTAGAAGGACGTGGGTGGGGTAAAAATCTCTGAAGGAGACCGAGAGACGAATACAGCAACCAGATTGAAAAGTATGTAGGGTGCCGTTCGTATTCTCAGATGAAGAGGCTTGCACAGGACATAGTGCTTGCATGATGTACCTGATGCAGTAAATGTCACTATTATGCCTCTCACCTTTCCAAAAAGTAACTCATAATTGAGCAGTAGTATGTGATTGACTACTGTTACGTGGCAAAGGAGGAAAGCTAAAGTAAAGAAACATACATGTTAGCAGTAACTGAATTCAGGTAACTCTCGAAACGATTCAGTAGAACTCTGAAATTTATAATTTCTAGGCCGAGCTACTAGCATATGCAACACTATGTGTACCAGCAGATACAAATGAATTTGTGGTAAAATATTGATCAGTTTGAGAGGTAATGGAAAAAATAAGGTATGTAGCTGATCGGCTAGACTATACATTAAAGCGTTAAAAATTCGTTAGCTGTATGGTAGTGGGCATTCTGACACACTGAGATTCGCCCGTCGACGATAGTGTCATCAACACCAGACGCTCGGCCAATTACCAGAGCGCAGATCAAAGGATGCCGCCATAGGATGATTGATAGGTCTTCCCGGAAGGACGAAAGATGATTGACAGTTTACGTTTAGATCCTTCTGATTGTCATCAACGCTACTTGTCCGACCGCTAACCAAAGGACGCCGCCATAACGCACTCAAGGATGATTGACAGGTTGCAAGTAAACAACACCTCCCTTGTCCACACACCTGGCCGAGACGACGCCCCCCTCCACCCCCAGGCGCCGCCGTCAGATGGGCAGCATCTCCGACAGGTCCAGACCTATAGACCCCTCATCATGTCTGTACTCGCACCTTCGGCCACACACCTGGCCGCCGCCCCCGACATCACCCCCTATGATTGCGTACTTGTGATAGAGTGCATGCGCGAAAGAATTTCATGGTGACCGCATCACCTCTGAACCACAAACCGCAGCTGCCCAGCAATTAAAAAGCGACTACGGGACGCACCTTGCGCCTTCGCGAAGTAAACCGTACTTAGTATTAAAGGAATTGGAACGGGTCGTAGAACCAGTGCTTCACAAATGCATACATTAATGAATATTTTCGTAAAAATACGAAACACTGCACATGCAGAATATTTTTGACGCGCTAAACGGCACAGCTGGCCAAGTGTGGAAAGGGCTGCGCGACCGCTATTGTGCCGGACACTCACTGTGACGGCTGGTGATGAGTGCACAATAGGTGGCTGAGGCCGCGGCTCACGCTGCACGTAATTGATACTTTAGCGGAACACATCTGTTTGAAAGCTTTCCTGGAAAACTTCGGTACAAAGTGCTTTCAGCCACTTCCAGAAAAGATGTGTGTTATTCCCCAGAACCTTTTCAATACAGCATTCTGTGGTTTTCCCCGATTCATAGATTTTTGGAAAGACATCAAAAATGTTCACCCATCCAAAGTGCTTTCAGCCATTTCCGGAAATATGCTTGTTATTCCCCAAGAATCTTTTCTCGCAAAATACAGTGCACCATTCTGCGGTTTTCTCTTTCCACAGAATTCCAGGAACACAAGGGAAAACAACAAAAATGTTTACCAAGGCAAAGTGCTTTTAGGAAACACCCAAATATCGACCAGTTTTTGAAAACAGGGTTTTTCCCTTTTAACATGTTGAGACTTGCGTGCTTCAACTGTCACTCATTTGAATCGAGTAGTGCATTGGGGCTTGATGCTGGGAGAAGGGGGGTGAGCATGTATAAGTCTCGTTCCAACATGTTGAGACTTGTATGCTTCAACCATCACTCATTTGATTCGAGTAGTGCATTGGGGGTTGATGGTGGGGAGTGAGCATATATAAGGACAAGCAGCTATGCCGTAGGACTCCTTCGTCTCCTGTGTCTCATTCAGTGAAGATCGCCGGTAGCAATGTGAAGATATCCGCCGCTATCGCCAGCAGCAGCGACATCGCCAGCAGCAGCAGCAGCAATGGGAAAAAGTCTCGCCGAGAAGAAATTCCGGGTAAGCTGACTTAGTTTTTATACTTGGTGCATAGAACTTATTACCGCAATATTTCGGTACTAGTTTGAATTTCATTCACGCACCGCATCTTAATGCATTAATGTTGTTTCTGTAAGATAATCATTTAATAAATCAGTCTTCGTAGATACTTGGTATTCCAAACAAATAAATCATTTGCAGCCGAAACAATATGCGCTTCTGTCCTGTGAAGTGCTTGCCTTTAGTCAGCGTTCCCTACAATATTTTCTTCGTCCCCTTTTAAGCTGTAATTAATTGATTTTTTCCACGACCTGTAGATTTGCCTGGTTTTTGCGAAGTTAAACGGATTTATTTCGCATTTGTAGTTATTTAGGATCAATTGCTGATTCTTTACAGATATTGCAGTTGATCTTCCTATAACCCGGAAATACAATTTAGAATCAAATGTCTGAATATTTCTTTTTTGTTGCTGTTATTATAGCGTTCATCCGTCAAATGCTGCAACAGCTGGATGAAGAACCAGCTGCAGCAGCAGGAAGACGTCAACAGCATCAAACACCGCATAGTCCTTCCAACCAGCATGACTTATATGGCATCCCCATGTGGGTCCATAATCAAGCTGCGGAATGGGAGGAAAGGCAGCAGCGTCAGGCATGTAAGTACTACTGCTATCATTTCTCATCAATTATATATATATATATATATATATATATATATATATATATATATATATATATTGTTTTAGCAATTATTTGTAGTTATATCATGTTCTACAATTCATATCTACTTTTTTTTATTACAGCCGATATTATTCGTAATCTGGATGTCATTGATGAGATGGTGCAGCAACATATGAGAGGAAGAATGGTGGAGGAGGAGGATAGCCTTGATCGGTGGCTGAATTCCGGATCACAGGAGGCGGCGGTGACGTCAGATGCGTGTCGGTGGGCTGAAATCGGTGTTTATTTTCCCCGTATTCAGAACTTGTTATTAAGTAAATGTTGTTCAGTAGGATAAGCATTCTATGTGTATTATAACATCGTTCGTTTCCTTTTAACAGAGAGAGACCTTGCATCTGTGGCTGCACCACCGCCGCGACCCGTCTCGCCGATCCACGGGGTGGTTCGTGTGCCGCGGAGCCTCGCGCTGGTCAGCGGCCCGTAAGACGCGCGCCGCCCGTGGTTGCGCTGATAAGGTGGGCGCTCTTGCCGCGGCAAGCGCCTCCTCGCCAATGCGGCCGGCGGGGGTGGGCGCGTCTGCTGCCCCCACCACCAACCCCGCTAGGCACCTGCCTCTGGAGACGGGCGGCAGAGCGCGCCACCACCACCAGCAGTGAGCAGGCAGCCGGCTGGGGTTTGTCATCGCCGCCGCCTGCGCAGACTGGCGACCGACCCCGTAGCCAGTGCAAGGTATTTCCTCACCGGCGCGTAACCCTCCAGTCACCGCCCCCATCATCACCGCATCCATCGATCACCGGTAGTTGTAGTTTGAAAAATAACGCTCCAATGGCTAGCGGTAATTCCCTCTCCCATCCTGTTGATAATGTAGTAGGACATCAGATTCTGGGTGTTATGACCCCACTTCAGTACTCAAAGATCACTAAAGCCTTTGAGGGGCGCATCTCTTTCACGAGGATTGAAAACCCTCCAGCGGGTTATCGCGACCCTGTCGTGTTCATGGAGGCATGCTATCCCGTTTTGGAGACTGAGCTCCTCAAAGCAATAAGTGATCCGCGTAATCCCGCCGTTAAATGCAGTGCAGTCCTGTGCTGTGAATTAACGCACGCACGCAGTTCGCAGGGCGTAGTGGAGGAAGAAACAAGTCCTCGCTATCTCTGGGGATCTAACGGTGTGATTATGCGGAGTACTTCGATCGCCGAGTGGTATAGGGAACCCACCTTGAGTGTAATTACGAACCATTTCTCCGAGATGGAGGTACGCGGTACGGCACATGCACTCAGCCAAGTAGTACACCTCGACATCCATATTCATGTCTATGATCCTGTAAAGGGAGGGTCCAGTTTTATTCAACTTCCTGTTGATATTAAGAAAAAGCGAGCTTGCGTTAATGTTAATAACGGGCCTAGAAGGACTAGACAACAAGGTAGTGAAAGGAGACGATTATTGTTTCGCGTGGTCAATTCCGGCTTGTGAGAGAAATTATGCCCGCAGAGATCATCCACAGCGCACAAGTACTTATAAAGTACCCGAAGGTGAAATTCCCGGAGGGTATAATTTTAAAGGTACAGAGTTCCCAGTAAAATTCCAGGACGTTCCCAAGTTTGAGGCCCAGAATCCCAGAATATCGGTACATTTATACGGTCTGGAGAAGAAGAAGGAAAGCAAGCCAGAAGAATATAAAGAGGATAGTCATATTGTAGTCGGACACTTCCATTTCTCGAAATTTGCAGGTGAGCGCGACCTACACGTAAACATGCTGCTTATCGCCAATGGTGAAAGGCAGCATTACGTATGGATCAAAGACATGTCCCGCCACCTTTCCTCCCAACTGAATAATTATGAACATAAAACCCACATTTCCCACAGGTGTTTAAGTAACAAGAAAAGTATTTAGCAAAACATCTTGTAGATTGCGAATCCAAGGAACCGGTACATGTTATTATGCCAACCCCTGAAAACGATTTCATTAAATTTAAAAATGCTCACCCATCAGGAAAGACCCCCATCTATTGTGATTTTGAAGCTTTGCTAGTTCCAGTTGCTTAATGGGAAGGTAACCCCCTGGCCTCACGTACCACCTTCACACAAAAACACGTACCGTATGCAGCAGCGTACCAAGTTGTATGCACAGTCGACCCCTCTTTGAATAGATTTGATCATTTGTAGGGGACAATCCCGCAAAATGGTTGCTCAATGAGCTGGAACAAATTGCCTGGAAAGTTGACAATCTTTACAGTCAAAATGTTCCGTTGCCTATGTCGCGAGAGGATGATGAGTCGTTTAAAAAGGCAGTAGACTGCTATATATGTGAGCTGCCATTAGATACATCTACATCTACATACATACTCCGCAATTCACCGTAAGGTGCGTGGCGGAGCGTACACTGTACCACTACTAGGCATTTCTTTTCCTATTCCACTCCCAAATTGAAGGAGGAAAAAAAGAATGCCTATATGCCTCCGTACGAGCCCTAATTTCTCTTATCTTGTCTTTGTGATCTTTACGCGAAATGTAAGTAGGCGGCAGCAAGATCGTACTACACTCAGCTTCAAATTACGGCCCTCTAAATTTACTTAACAGAAATTCACGAAAAGAACGTCGTGTTTCTTCCAGCGATCCCCAATTGAATTGCCGGAGCATTTCCGTGACACTTGCGCATTGGTCGAACCTACCGGTAACAAATCTAGCTGCTCGCCTCTGAACCGCCTCTATATCTTCCTTCAAACCGATCTGCTGCGGGTCCCAAATACTTGAGCAATACTCAAGACGTGGTCGTACAAGTGTTTTATACGCGGTCTCCTTTACAGGTGAAGTACATCTTCCCAAAATTCTCCCAATAAACCGAAGTCGGCTGTCTGCCTTACTCACAACTGTCCTTACATGCTCGTTCCATTTCATATCGCTCTGCAATGTTACGCCTAGATATTTGAACGACGCGACCGCATCAAGAAGCTCACTACTGATGCTGTATTCGAACATTATAGGATTGTTTTTTCTACTCATGCGCATCACCTTACATTTTTCTACATTGAGAGCTAGCTGCCATTCTTCGCACCAACTAGAAATTTTGTCTAAGTCAACCTGTATGCTATTACAGTCAGTTACAGAAGACACCCTCCCATACACCACAGCATCATCAGCAAACAGCCGCAAATTACTACTTACTCTGTCCATCAGATCATTTATATAGATAGAAAATAATAGCGGTCCTATCACACTCCGCTGGGGCACGCCTGACGATACACTCGTCTCTGATGAACACTCGCCGTCGAGAACAACGTACTGCGTTCTATTACTTAGGAAGTCTTCCAGCCAGTCACAAATCTGTGAACCTATTCCATATGCTCGTATCTTCGTTAGCAGTCTGCAGTGTGGCACCGCGTCGAACGCCTTTTTGAAGTCGAGAAAAACACAATCCGCCTGTTGCCCTTCGTCCATGGCTCGCAAGATGTCATGCGAGAAAAGGGCAAGCTGAGTTTCACATGAACGATGTTTCCTAAACCCGTGCTGATTCATGGAAAGAAGCTTTTCCGTTTCAAGGAAATTTACTATATTCGAACTGAGAATATGCTCCAAAATTCTACATGAAACCGATGTCAACGATATTGGGCTGTAATTGTATGGGTCAGTTCTCTTTCCTTTCTTATACACGGGAGTCACCTGCGCCTTTTTCCAATCACTAGGAACTTTGCGCTGAATTAAAGATTCGCTATAAATGCAAGCTAAGTAGGGGGCCAATGCCGCAGAATAGTCTTTGTAAAACCGAACTGATATTCCATCCGGACCAGCAGACTTTTTCGTATTTAGCTCTCTAAGCTGCTTCTCTACACCGGAAATACCTATTGCTATGTCCCCATTTCGGAATTAGTACGTTGATCAAATGATGGTATATTTGTGCGGTCCTCCTGCGTGAAAGATTTCTTAAAGGTTAAATTTAGAACTTCAGCTTTCCGTTTGCTTTCTTCTATTACTGCCCCGGAATGATTAACTAGTGACTGGACAGTGGGCTTTGACCCGCTTATCGATTTTACATAGGACCAGAATTTTTTTCGGATTCTCGGAAAGATCTTTTGCTAAGGTATGGCTGTGATAATTATTGTATGCTTCACGCATAGATCTTTTTATAGACGCACGAATCTCTACTAACTTTTGCCTGTCATCATTTGCGTGTTCTTTTTTGAATCGAGAGTGCAACAGCCTTTGCTTTCTCAGCAGCTTTCTAATATTATTATTATACCAGGGTGGATCTTTTCCATCCTTAATCGTCTTTAATGGCACATATTTCTCTAACCCTTCATTAACAATGCACTTAAATTTAGTCCACAATTCCTCTACATCCATAGTCCCAGAATTAAACGATGCCCATTCATTTTCTAAGTGCGATCGTAACATTTGCTTGTCGGCTTTTCCCAACAAAAACACGCTCCTTGCCTTCTTGACTGGTTTATGAACTTTGGTGACCATCGACGCTATGACGATATCATGATCACTAATTCCTGTCTCTACACAGACATCGCTAATAAGGTCTGGCCTGTTTGTGGCTATAAGGTCTAGAATATTTCCATTGCGCGTGATTTGCCGGTTCAACTGCTCAAGACAGTTTTCGGAGAATGTGTCCAAAAGTAGCTCGCAAGACTGCTTGTCTGTACCGCGTGAAATGTAACTAGCGAGGTCCCAATCTATACTCTTAAGGTTGAAGTCACCTCCGACTAACATTACATGGCCCGGATACCTATGCACTACCTGGTGTAGACTTTCCTTGAATGATTCTAAAACTGCTACAGCAGCACTGGGGGCCGGTAAAAACACCCAACTATTAACTTTACTTCTTTTAGACCTGTTATGCGTGCACAGATAACTTCACAGTTACTTTCAACCTCGATCTCAGTAGAAAGAATATCTTTGTCCACAGCGATGAACACTCCTCCTCCAGTTGTATCAGATCTATCTTTCCGATATACATTCCACGCTTCGCTAAATATTTCTGAACTTGCCACATCATCATTTAGCCAGCTTTCGGTGCCTAAAACTATCTGAGCGCAATAACTTCCGTGCAGCGCTGCAAATTCGGTAACTTTGTTTCTAATACTCTGTAAGTTCGCGGCTAATATTTTTATGTTCGAATTTTTGTTTCGAACGTGGCCTGAATTCGCTGTTTGAATGCTGACAGGCGAGTGCTCATCAGAGTTAGCGCCTAGCCTAAAAAAAACCCATGTGCACTCCACAAGTACTCTGCTACCCGAGTAGCCGCTTCCTTAGTGTAGTGATCTATCTAGGGGCACCCTACAATTCCCCACCCGATAACGCAGATCCAGAAATCTGCAGCCATGACTGTCACAGAGTCGGCGAAGCCTCTGGTTCAGACCCTCCACTCGGCTCCAAACCAACTTTGGGAACAATGCTGCAAATCGACAGCTCTGCTTGCACCCCGAGTGCGAAGGCAGCAGCCTTCACCAATTCCGCCAGCCGATCGTAGGACCTGAGGATGTCCTCAGAACCCAAGCGACAAGCGTCATTGGTGCCGACGTGAGCCACGAATTGCAGTCGACTGCATCCCGCACCGTCGATAGCCGCCGGCAAGGCCGCCTCCACATCTCGGATGACGCTCTCCGGCAGACACACCGAGTGCACGTTGGAATTCCTTCCGGATCTCGACGCTATCTTCCTAAGGGGCTCCATCACCCGCCTAACATTGGAGCTCCCAATAACTAATAATCCCCTCCCCCCGTGCACCTGCTCGGACCCTGCTGAAGGAGTGGCCACACTTTCACTCACAGGACGAACGGGCGCGGACGGACGTCCAGCCTCCACATTGGCCTTCCGCCTCGAGCGACGCGAACGCCGTACAACCCGCCACTCCCCTTGCGGTGAAGGCGGCTCGACGACGTCCGGTACACCTGAAGGTGCCTCGCTAGCAGGGACAGAGAGCGAAGCGTGAGACACCTGAGGTGTCCCACTCGACGCATCAGACTCCCCACCATCGCTGCACCCCGAGACAACAGCCTGAAGACGGCTGACCGTAGCCAACAGCACGCTCAGCTGTTCGCGAACCGCGGCCAACTCCTCCTGCGTCCGCACACAGCAGGCACACATCCTATCCATCCTATCGATACAATTGACAGCAATTAACAACTTTAAAGAAGCCTAGTACTCTAATGAAGGCGGCTGGCTGCTGACTTAACTGTGGTCAGTGGTAACTACACTGTCGAATCAACAAAAAGCAGAACAGATAGAAAAGCAGAACATCCCCGTAGAGACCATTGTCATCTATCTGGAAAGTTCCGTGAAGCAGCCCACAATTTATGCAACTTGAAGTACCAGGTTCCACACCATATACCTGTATTTTTCCACAACCTGAGTGGTTATGACGCTCACCTTTTAGTTGAACACTTGGATAAATTCGGTCAGAAAAATGATCAGGTTAGTGTCCTGCCTGATAGTACAGAGAAGTATATTTCGTTCTCTAAACAAATGACGCCCAAAATTACGCTGCGCTTCCTTGATTCGCTAGGCTTCATGCAGTCGTCTCTTTCCAAACTCGTTGAGACTCTACCTCAAGAGGATACGCATATCACACGATCTGCATATTCTGATGAGGAAAAGTTTCAACTAGTAACGCGAAAAGGGGTTTTCCCATACGAGTACCTGGACTCTGTGGAGAAACTCCACGAAACCAAGCTTTCCGACATATCCGCATTTACCAGTTCACTGCCATAACTCATGCGGAACACGAGCATGCCGTAAATGTCCGGCGGAAATTCAACATCCCCAGTTTGGGTGAATACGCGAGGATATACATGGACACAGATGTGCGCTTACTTGCGGATGTTTTTGAGAAGTTCAGGAGTCTTTGCTTGACCACGTACTCCTTGGACCCCGCCTTTTATTATAGGGCACCTGGGTTGTCTTGGGACGCAATGCTCAAGAAGACGAAGTGTAACATCGAACTTTTAACCGGTCCAGATATGCTTCTCTCCTTCGAGCGCGGGATACGTGGGGGACTTTTCGAGTGTATTCATAGGCACGCTAAAGCAAATAACCCACATATAGGTTCGGGGTACGACGCATCAGTCGATTCTTCTTATATTCTTTATTTGGATGTGAATGATGCACGCAATGATGCAACCTCTGCCTGTTGGGAGTTTCCAGTGGGTTCCCGAAAAAGAATTAGAGCGATTAGGTGGAAAATTAATGGGCCTCTCCGCAGAATCTGATGTTGGGTATTGCATATCCAATTAGTTTTCATGAGGAGACAAGCGACTTGCCATTATGTCCAGAGCAACTGGCTCCACCGTGAGCCAAGGATTCCATCCCCAAGTTGATGACAACTGTTGCAGACAAGCAGAGGTACGTGATTCATTACCGTAATCTGCAGCAGTGCATCAAAATGGGAATGGAACTTGTTAGAATCACGCGAGTTATATCCTTCAACCAATCTCCATGGTTGAAGCAGTACATTGAACTAAATACGGCAATGAGGGCGGTCGTGACTAGTTATTTTGAGAAAGATTTTTATAAGTTAATGAACAATTCCATTTTCGGGAAGACCATGCATAATGTAAGACATGAACGCGATATTAAACTCAGAATGAGCTGCGATGGGCGTTGGGGTGCACGAAAATTAATTGCGTCACCAAACTTTAAAAGGCTCACAGTATTTAATGAAAACTTTGTTGCTGTGGAGATGATGACGACTTCAGTAGAGTTCACAAAACCCATCTATCTGGGGATGTGCATACTTGACTTGTCCAAACTCCACATGTACAGGTTCCACTACGAGATTGCTAAGCCTCATTTTGTGGTAGCAAAGTTACTGTATATGGATACAGGTAGTTTCATCAACTGGGTGAAAAACTGCGATCCATATGCAGTAATGAAACATATCGGTGAAGAATTCGATACTTCCGATTATAGGGCCGATAATCCTTACGGAATTGTTCCACAGAACAAGAAGGTTATCGGTCTTATGAAGGATGAATCGAATGGTTCACCGATTGTGGAGTTTGTAGGCCTAGGGCTAAGATGTATGCATTTCGCACAATAGATGAGGACACTCAGAGGCGGGCAAAGGGTGTTAGACGATCGGCATCTCGTGTACCGACGATCGAAGACTACTTGCGGTGTCCGTACGGAGGTGTTCGCGGCGCCCCGCCGCTGCCTACTCACAGAGTCCAGCAGGCCAGCAGCTGCAGTCTAAAGTCGGTTTATATGCTCATGACGACAAAAGGGTCATAAGTGAATGCGGTATAGAAACTCTACCGTACTCACACTATTCGCTTAGGGAAAAAGAGGGTGTTGGGGGAACACTGACAGAAAAAATGTGAGTGAGAATGAGGGATTTTGTATGCTTGTGTGTGTGCTTGTATATAATAGTGTGGCCCTTTTGTCATATTGTACATAGGTGGGAGAATATGAATGTGTTGTTGTTGGGGGGGGGGGGGGTTGCATGTATGCGTGCGTGTGTGTATGTGTGAGTGAAAGTGTGTGCGTGATTCCGGGTAAAAATAAGTATCTTTGTGTGTATATAGCTTTTTTTTCTTCAATAGCATGCGAAGCATGCAACGAAGAAAAAGTTTACCTAGTAGACTGAAAAAAAATCATAAAATTTCATTGGCGATGTAATCACAGTGTGTGTGTGCTGTGTAGAAATAAGTATGTTTTTCTTAACTGGCATGCCAAGCATGCAACGAAAAAAAAGCTTACTTAGTAGAATAAAAAAAAATCATAAAATTTCACTGAATGCTGTGTAAATAGATTACGTTTTACTGTAAGCAAAGTGTGTGTGCTTCAAAGAAAAAGAAAAAAAAACTTTTTCATAACCATTATGTGCTATAACTTCATTCCATTAGTTTAGTTTAGTTTATAAGTTTCACCTACACTAGCCATCCAGTCAACTTAGTTTTTAAGTGTGTGAGTTCCACCCAATTTTGTTCTAGTCATTATATAAAGGCAGCACCAGTTCAATGTATAACTTATTAAGAAACACCCAAGAAAAATTCGTACTCCTGTTTACTGAATTACCTGGAACAGATTGCTGTAACATATCGAGTCTTCCAGCTTACTGTACTATTGACGTCTGGAGCAGTCGCTTCAGCTCATTTGTGTGTAACCGTTGTGTACTGTCCGGGTGGAATTTCACCTTAGTTGTGGTAGTATTACATTAACTTTAGAAATACGTAATTTTAAGAGAAAAAGAATACTGAAACGCTTTGCGATGTACCTCTGCTTTAGAAATTTTCACAAAAATGTTAATGTCTTGGTAGAAGTTAATGTAGTTTTAAGAAATCTGCTCAAAATTGTAAATGTAATGCTCTAACATACGCGCAAGTAGTGTTAAGAAGAAAATCTGCACCAAATTGTAAATGTATTGCTCTAACATAAGTGCAGTTAGTGTTAAGAAATCTGCACAAAACTGTGACTGTTCAAAACGAATAAGATTATTGTTTTTTATTCAAGAAATCTGTAAAATTGATACTAGCGTTATTATTTGATTTCTCCCAGCCCATTTTTTAAATAATATATATTTTTCACTCTTCAAAAATATGGAGAGAAAGAGATGATTTTTTGTGTATAATAAGCAGAAGCATCTGCCTGGTCTATAAGTCTGCATTTACACAATATTTTTTGTACAATAGGCACAAACATCTGCATTGCACGCACTCATCTATAAGTCAAGCTGCATTTAAACATACAAATATAGCTCTTAAAACTAAGGTGAGGTAGGGGATTAGTTAAATAACAACACAAAGGTTTCTTAGGTAAAATTTAATTTATTTTCATTCTTTAACCAACATATAAGCATATGTACATTATCATTTGCACACACAACACTATTTTTCTTGCTCTTGAGTTTATGGAGAGTAGGACAACCAAAGGAAACCAGGTTTTGTAAAATTGCATTCTTGAAGAGTCGTCGCAGCCAGGTAATCTTCTCTTCTCCCTTGACGAAGATTATTGTATTAATGTTGTCGAAATCTTGGAGAGTCTTTAGCAAGTCTTTATAGGGAATGACGGGCTCGTCCCAGTGAATTCCATGGTAGTTACGAATTAACCACATAGCACACTTCCTGGTCTTAACACACTTCACATCCTTGAATAGTCTTGGTGATTCATTTCTTGCAGAGAACGTTTTTATCACTTCGGTGAATGCTATGAGTGCGATGTCTTTCAGTATGAAACGATCGCGCTCATGGTCTTGGAAGCCTTGTACGTCAGCAACGATGTGTATACTTCGAGAGCTCATGATGAACTGTCATTTTTATACTGACCGCTGTACAGTATTAGTGAGCGGGCAGGACTGAGGCATATGCAGCAGTCAGTTGTCGGAAATTTGCTGAAGCTTCAAATTCAATCCTCACATCTTTAGGTTCATATTTAATTACTTCATTCTGCTTGGAACAGCCAATTAGGATTATAGATGCCAGTTCCTTGAATTTTTGTGGACTTAGGGAACACCCATCTATTTCTTCGACATCGTCATAGTAACTAGATCGGAACCTTGCGTACATGTCATATGCTATACTGTACATACTTTTGTCCCACTGCAGATGTAAGTTGTCACAAGAGTAGAATTCCGAATTCAGGAAGACTCTTGCATTAGTTAAGTTGCAGTTGTCGAATACGGATGAATCGATTGACAGATTCCCTCGTCTGTTTGTCTGAAATGCCAGTAAGATGAATCGATGTGTCTCCATTTGAACAGAGGTTTTAATAGCCTAGGTCTGTCGACTGGCAGTAGGTAGCATAGGATACTCGAACAGTTCCCATGAGCGGAAATGTAGCGGCAGTAAAGCACCTGTGTTCATTATTTTTAAAAGCTTCAAACGCTCCTCGTCTGATACACTGATGTGAGGCATTTTCCATGTTAGATAGTTTATGATGAACTCACTTACCCCTTCACTTGTTTGAATATATGAGTTGTTGTCACTTCAGTTGTTCGCACTTCGTATCAGAATAAGTTCCTGTTTAGCATTCATGATAATTCCATGCATGTCCTCAAAGTAACCCATTAACAGTTTTAAAGGTGTGCACGCCGTAAACCGCAGGTAATCAGCCGTTGATCGATCTGTAGGCTCATCAATGAACCATCCTGCATTTTACAGCGAGTTACCCTCAGTATGAGCTGCGGAGATGTAGGTTTTAAGAGTCGATGCTATTCCAACGTTTCTTGTGCGGTCGATTTCAGCTCCATTAAGTTCATAGCGTATCTCTTGAAACAGGAATACTAGAGCATTACGTGTAAGTTTCACATCTGCTGCAACAGGTTGATTAACATTTTTCTTCCTAAACGATTCATCCAAATATAGGAATCTCTGACACGGCTGGGTTAGAGCGTCCTGGTGTTGAATGACGATCCTAATTTCATCGTTTTTGTTAAATTTAGTTGAAGCAAATGGTTTATGCGATAAGTATTCTTGACGAATAATCCGCTCATCGTGAGTTGGCGCATCAGTTATACATAGCAATGACATCTTTGCGAGGTTTTAGCCCAATTGATTTAAGGAACTCGTAGTTCACACGTGTTATCGCTTTGAGGTTCAATGGTAAACTGACGCTAGGTGTAGAGGCTTTAAACCTTTTATACCCACCCTGCCTTAGATGTTGCCGTACAATGATTTCCTCTTCTCTGAAGTCGACAAGACGGTTATTCTGGTCTACGATGCGCAGATCCAGGTAGTCGAGTGTCTGCACCGTCACCAGAAGGTATACTGCGTTTGTAGGAGTCTCAATAATCTTGTATCCGGAACCAGCTGATGGGAAGAAACAGTAAATTGTATGAACCAGTCTGTCGTTTAAGTATGAGTTCGTTGTGATGTTACACTCAACACGAATAGTGCTGACTGGGATTATATCTACAGTTAGATTGGAAATGCAGAATTTATTGGAATCCTTTTTCAAGACTTGCCTCTTGGTGAAACCTAGCAGCTGTCCGATTGAACCTTTCTTACTGAAGACTTAAGAGTGCTGGTGTTTGCACGTAGCTGAATCCCTTTACAGCGTTGCTTTAAAACTTCATTTAGTTTATATACATCGTATGCACCTGGTTCTATTACCACGGTTTCTTTTACACCATTAACTTCAAGAGGTAGTTTATTATTAGCTTCCTAGATAGACAGAGTTATAGGTTTCCAAGCCAATCAGGGCGATGCTCCACTCTTCACTGCTTAAATCAATTGGAGGGAACTAATTTGCACTTAACACAGCTGAACGATCTTTTAAAGTCAGAGTGTACGACATGACCGACAAAACCCAACTGGCATGAGGTTTTGAATGTTCATCCTTATTTAGCCTTCTTCCTATTCGATAAAAGGGACATCAGACACAAATGTCCACAGAGGTAAGTATGGTAACCCTGGTACCGATGGAGATTATAGAAAACATGTCTTTGGTTGAAACTTCCTGGCAGGTTAAAATTGCGTGCCAGAACCGGGACTCGAAGCTAGGACCTTTGCCTTTCGCGGGCAAGCGCACTACCGACTGTGCTATCCCGACACGACTCACGATGCCGCCTCACAACTTTACTTCCGCCAGTACCTCGCCTCCTACTTTTCAAACTTCACAGAAGCTCTCCTGCAAACACGCAAGACTAGCACTCCTGGAAGAAAGGATATGGTGGCGACATGGCTTAGCCACAGCCTAAGGGATGTTTCCGGAATGAAACTTCACTCTGCAGCGGAGTGTGCGCTGATATGAAAATTCCTGGCAGATTACAATTGCGTTCCGGAACCGGGACTCGAACCTGGGACCTTTGCCTTTCGCGGGCAAGCGCACTACCGACTGTTCTATCCCAACACGACTCACGATGCCGTCTCACAACTTTACTTCCGCCAGTACCTCGCCTCCTAATTTCCAAACTTCACAGAAGCTCTCCTGCAAAAACGCAAGACTAGCACTCCTGGAAGAAAGGTTATGGTGGAGAGATGGATTAGCCACAGCCTAAGGGATGTTTCCAGAATGTAACTTCACTCTGCAGCGGAGTGTGCGCTGATATGAAACTTCCTGGTAGATTAAAATTGCGTGCCGGAACCGGGATTCGAAGCTGGGACCTTTGTCTTTCGCGGGCAAGCGCACTACTGACTGTGCTATCCCGACACGACTCACGATGCCGCCTCACAACTTTACTTCTGCCAGTACCTCGCCTCCTACTTTCCAAACTTCACAGAAGCTCTCCTGCAAACACGCAAGACTAGTACGCTTGCCCGCGAAAGGCAAACGTCCCAGGTTCGAGTCCCGGTTCCGGCACTCAATTTTAATCTGCCAGGAAGTTTCATATCAGCGCACACTCCGCTGCAGAGTGAAGTTTCATTATGTCTTTGGTTGTTTGTAAAGTATTGCTATAGTTCTTCTGGAGTCTTAAGGTTTCCGAATGAGTCGAAAAACAGTACGCTACTTGTATTCTTCTTTCCACCGAATGAGTTCCAGGTCCACCAGCAACATCCAAATTAACTATACCGCATTCACCTGATCTCCACATAGTCTTCGGTAATGTATCGCGCATGAAAACTCGTAGAAATTTTGGAATTTTGAATTTTTCTTTGGTGAATTTGAGGAGATCGCTATTAGTAAGAGGACTATCTGGTAGAATGGTTAACGGTGTTTTTTTTTATTATTTATAAAGAGCCCAAGTCCTTTTTTGTACGGGTTCAGGTAGAGTCCTTTTCCTATAGCAGCCGCCTCCATCATTCGGTTATGTCTTCTCGCCTCCTCTAGTTGCTACTGTGCATTTTTAGCATTATTCACAGAACTGGCAATAGCTGATGCGCCGCCGGCCAGGGAACCAATCGCAGAGAGTCCCGCCAGAGCTGGAATGAGAAAAGAAATAATAATTCCACCTGACGTCTTCGGCATAGGTAGAACTCGAGGTGTTTTAACTTTTTTTTCTGTGTGATTACGGTTCTTCAAAGCACTTTTAGCTGCATGTAGTGCAGTCAATATACATCTCGTCATACAGCCACTCTTCTTCTTATTCTTCTTTAGCGCGCGACGTGCTGCATTCATAACTTGACGGAACCCCAAATCAAGCTTAATTTTAGCACGCATGGTTTTATCGACTGCAAGTGCTGCAAGACGTTGACCAATGCCGAGATCCTTCCTCCGTCGTATTGCTTTAGCTTTATCGGCTAAAATTCAATCGGCAGTGTGACGGTCGCTATTCGAAGCGTATGCGATGTCGTGTTCTTTGCAGGCTTCGTCAAGCAGGTTAATCCCCTTATCACCTCGTGCTAGACGTTTTTGAAGCTTTGTTCCAGGTCCACAGTAGTTATATCCGGAAATGTGAAGCTCAGCTGGTAGCTTGTAAAGAAGACCTCCCGCTCCTTCGACACGTCACCTACCGCGCATGGTATGCTACTGAAGTACATGCGGTCCATGATGCTCATTATATAGCAATTCGTCGATGGGAATCCAATTATTGTCAGGAGAGGGGAATCCGAGCCATTTAACTAGAACTCTACTCCCACGGCGTCTTATAACCTTCTCCACGAGAAACACATCGCGTTCTGAGCTCTTCTGCAGTTCCTCAGTATAGAAACTTCCAGCGATTTCTTCCCCTTTGCTGTCCTTTAAGATATATGTCCTGGGATTCGTTCTTTGAACTTTGGTGACTGTAAATATCTCTGTTGACCAGTTTGGTAGGTATGATTTCTCAAAAGTAGTCTTGTACTTTGATATGCGCACCAAGTCCCCCGAATTAAACTTTTGCTTTCGTGGGTCTAGCATCTTAATTCTGAAGTAGACCGTTTTTAGGAGTTCGTTATCTCGAACATCAATAGGTCTCATTTTTATAGTGCTGTGTACTGTTCTGTTGTACTTTGAAATTATCTCGGGGAGAGTATCAGTCCACTTATGCGAGCCGCGGAGATTGAAACGCATCCACATTTGAGCTTTTATGTTCCTGTTCAGTCGTTCCACGATGCTTGCTTTCAGATCCGTGTATGCTGAGTAGTGATTAATAGCATACCGATCCATAACTCTCTTGAAATATACATTATAAAACTCAGTCCCGTGATCTGTTTGAAGGTTGCCAGGGCATCGATTCGTACCCGTCTGCAGTAGTTGCTCAAACACTCCTGCAACGCTCTTTCCTGTTTTGGTTTTCAGCGGTAATGCCAATGCAGATTTCGAGTATGTATCGATGATCATTAAAATATAGTAGAATACTCTTTCATATCCACCAGGTCAGCTTGCCATAAGTCATCCAAGCCTTTAATCATAACATGCCTACGAAAATACGTTCTACGTGCTGGTCTATGGATTTCACGAACCACTGTCTCCATTCTTCTTCTTATTATTCGATGATGCCTTGTTGTCTAAGTTGTGAAATTATCGAAACACTCTCATTCGAGTGAGCTGTATTACCAGCAACTATTTATGCCATTAGCAGATGTAGTCTGTCTATTACTTCATCTGGATGACTCTAATATATATACTCTGGGGCTTGCCCGATATCCATACTTTTATTTTGAATGTCTATACCATCACCATCAATTTCATTCCCCTCTAGCAGAGGTTTTATAATCTTCTTGTATTTCAAGCTGCTTTGGCTTCGCGTCTTCTTATGCACATCAGTCAATTGTAATATTTCCCCATAGCGCTTCAGATCTGCAGATGTGTATTTCTTGCTTTCATCTTTAGTAGGTTTTAGGAAAAAAGATCCACTAGGCTGGGGGTTCTTTCAAACTCGTTATGACCAATCTAAATTGTGTTCTCGGTTAATTTTATAGGCTTTGAGCCTAGCATATATGGTTTTACTGTGCTAACACTATATATTTTGCCTATTCTAGAATTGCTATGATTGCTGATGAAATTCGCGATTGAGTCTTCTTCTTCTTCTTCTTCTTCTTCTTGACGTGAAGTCATTTTGAAATGCTTGAGGGAATCAGTAACTGGTTTGAACGTTTCTCTTAATGTTTGTTCGCTGTTCAGATGCCCCAACAGTCTCAATTTCTCGCGAACAGCGTTTCGCGCTTGGATGACTTTCTGCTTGGTCGACATCTGAACACGTACTAAACAGACTTCTGGGTCGCATGCTCTCTTATACAGGGCCGCCATTATTAATCTTCTTCTTATTATTATTATTATTCTCAATAACAACTGCAGACGCTGTGATTTTTTCACCCTCAATATCATCGATCTTTGTAGTTAAGGTGCTCACAATTTTTCAAGTGCATCAACACGTGCATTTAACTGATTGTTAAGTACTAGGAGATGCTTAGCATACTGCTTTAGATCTGTATGTACTTTCTCAATTCGACGCTCGAGAGTTTGGAATGTTCAATCCATGTACATGCGTACGTTCTGCTTTTGTACGCCTCAATCACTAGGCATATGTGCGAATTTGTCCATGTCGCACTGAGCTATATGCACCGTTATATATGTAGAAAATCTTCAAAGTTCCGTCGGTACCTACCGTCATTCAGTTTCCTTGTTTTATCTATAACTAAAAACCCGTACTGCAAATGATTCCAACAGTCTGCACAGATCTTTACAAAGTCGGTGAATGATATATCAGTTCCGACATGTGCGTTGTAAATATGTTTTAAATTCAAATTGTTTGAATGCTATAATGAGGTTTGCATTATCACGCAGCAACTGTTTTGGGATTCTGGAATACGTTTAGCTTAGATAAAATACATCAACGCCCATATGCCTTCCGAAACGGAAATATCTACGAATCTGGTCTTGGTTTTCAACTGTAACATTGTCAAATATGAATATGGTGTTGGGTTTTACTTGCTCAGAAGGGGGGATATCACCACTTTCACTGTACGTTGTATAGGTGACTGCTTTTACGCCTCGTAGTATCTCCTGCAATAACTGATATTTGGGTTGAGATAGAGTTTTTGAAAATACACAAACATGTTCAAAGTGCACTCCATCTATATGCGTGAGCAACGTGATAAGAATATTTGTTTTACCGCAGTTAGACGGACCTACAATTATTGCGCTTATATTATCAGGAAGTAATGATCCGTTCTTTTTCTTCTGGGAATCCTCTCCCAACCCATCACCAGACCAGTCACCAACTACGAAATTTTGTTGTTTCTCCCACCACGACATGTTATCGATTAAGCCAAGTAGAGGCCTACAGTTAGCTATATATAAATTCATTCATTTCCAGTATGACCAACAAAGAAGAAGACGTTGGTGACATAATTTGCTTATATGCGGTGTTTCTGAATCACAGGTGCTAAGACACATTCCATTTGCTGTAGTCATCGGTGGAAGCGCTCCAGATCTAGTGCATATTGCTGCCACTCGCCTTTACGAGCTGCTGTGTATGCAAATCTCCAACTGGTCATTAAGGGCGTCTCGTTAGCATCTGTATTAAAACGAACCTTCTTCTCCCCGTCACCACTCATCTTCGACTGACGCGCGATATCGGCGCGTAGGCATATTTCTTAATTGCCGGGCGGAGGCGGCTTGCAGTTCGGAGGTGACGCGGTCACCGTGACAATTCTTTCGCGCATGCACTCTACCACAAGTACGCGATCGCAGGGGGTGGCGCCGGACTGGACATGTCGGCGGCGGCGGCGGCGGGCAGGTGTGCGGTCGAGGGTGCAAGTACAGACATGTCGAGGAGTTGACACGTCTGGACCTGTCGGAGGTGCTGCCTGTCTGGCGGCGGCACCAAGGGGTGGAGGGGGGCGTCGTCTCGGCCAGGTGTGTGGCCGAGGAAGGTGTTGATTACTTGCAACCTGCCAATCATCCTTATGGCGGCCTCCTTTGATTAACGGTCGGACAAGTACCGTTGATGACAAACAAAAGGACCTATATGGAAACTGTCAATCATCTTTCGTCCTTCTGGGAAGACCTATCAATAATCCTGTGGCGGCATCCTTTGATCTGCGGTCCGGAAATTGGCCAAGCGTTTGGCGTCGATGACACTGTCGTCGATGGGCGAATTCAGTGTGCCAGAATGCCCACTACCATACTACTTAGGTTTTTTCTTCCTCTGCAGATATTTTGGTCATTTCTTTTTTGATAATATATCAAAAATCATCTTAAAATGAAAGACCGTTATTTTTTTATTTTTTTCCCGCTTTTGATAACTTTATCGACGATATGTTGAGTTCACATAGTTTTTCGTTCGTAATTCTCACGTTTTTTCTCTAAGACACAACTCAAAACGATTTTCGCCATCAACCTCTTGTTACCATTCTACTTTAAGGGGCTGCGAAATTTCTCCCATAAATTTTCCTCTAGGAACTATTAATTTTCCACGATTTAGCTTTTCAAGATTTACACTTTACGCTGAATTCTATAACTATTTTATCTAAAGTTGGTTTGGCAACAGAATGAAAAGACTTTAGGAAATCTTCAAACATATCTCAATGTCACTTTAATTACGTCATCTATGGCGAATTACTCACTTATGATTAAATATTTGTTCTGAGCATCACCTCCCCTTCCTAAAACCACCTAGATAATCACCTAAATTACTGCTTAGTATGGTGCCTAGCTTATTTATGCAATGCTTAGAAATTACTCTTAGAAAATTGAACCCTCTGTAGTTGTTTACATCCTGTTAATTACCTTTTTCGAGGAGTGAGTGTATCCAGGCCACTTTGCTATTTTGGTACCTCTTATGTTCATTTTCTGGGCTACGTCTTGCAAATGGTACCTACATATTAGAGTACGGCACAGCGTAACATTATTAGATATTCAGTACATCAATAAGCTAGCAGTCTGCCTATCTTCCAGAGAGCAATAATTGCAAGAAACGTGTAACTTTATGAGTAAATAAGGGAACTGTGTGCAGATGAAAATCGTATACTGCAACAGTTGTTGGTCAATAGTTGTGTTGTTAATTAACAACTGTATACGAAGTGCATTTTCGACTAATATTTCATTCCAGTTCACCTCTCATACCTTATTTTCTTATCATTTGTTACATTTGGAAATAAACCTTTGTTGACGCTGATACAAAAAAATTCAAAACATTTTACACAGTGCAAAAGCAGCAGGAAGAAAATTGCGAGAGCTCTGTCGAGTATCCTCATGAATTTCGCAGGTAAGTTTGCCTTTTCATCAAATCAGTGTTCATCATGTGGTAAGTATTTTTCAGCATAAATTACAAGAAACACTTACTACTTCCAGCCGCCTAAGGTCTTCCACATCACGAACGAATGCGCTGCAAATGACGTGATTGCATATCACGAATAAAATTACGTGAAAGTAATACGTTGCAGGTTCACTCTAGGCGAAAACCAGTTTGCTGATAGTGGTGACTGGATGTAAGTGACGTAATGAAGGACATGCAAGGGTTCTGGGCTTCAGTAGGTCCCGCATCGGATTTGTCCAAGACACTTCACGTCGACTGGTCTGTGTACTGAATGCTGCCAATGACAGCGTCCCAGTGTCCACAGACTCCAACTAATAGAGGCAGCGCCCAACACCGACTGTCTCGGCCCACGACAAACAACAGTCTTGAAGCTTTGCAGTCGCAGATATTTATAGTGATTCTTGCGCATGTCAAAACTGCTGGTATCGTTTTGCGTATACATTAGATGGTGTCATGCACGATACAGCTGAGTTGTATGTGCTGCTCTCGGTGGTGGAAGAGCAATAGTCTTCTAATCATTGATAATCGATTGATGGCGTCGATTACGCTGTGACTGGATGATATTAATGACAGGATTCCAATTTTTATCGAGCTGAAAGCCATAGTCACGATTTATAAGATTGACGGCAAGACGAATTTCTACTGATTCTTTGATAAGTGAATCCCAGAAACTGGAGACTGGAGTGAAAATATTACTTTTACTATATTCCATTGTGTGTCCCATGGAAATGCAGTGTTCTGCTACTGCCGGGTCTTTCATGTTCTACACATCGTTTCTGTACAGATCGTATTGTCTTGCCTATATATGCAGCGCCACACTCACACTCACGTCAAAAGAATTTCACAGCCTCAAAACAAAATTGACCGAGTGTTGTATGTATTAATTCCCTTGGTGTAATTGCAAGGTCGTGTAGGATAAGAAAGCTCGGAAATAGCGACGCAGTTGGCGCGTTAAAATGCAGAACGCTGGCATGACGCCGGCACCACGGCGCGGTGGCGACGCAGCCTCAGCCGTCTGCGCGGCAGCCGGCCTTCAGTTGGTGACGTCACGGGCATGCGCGCAGGCCTGTACTCTAGATGGTGTGGCCTTGTTTCGACTCAAGTCCTTCAGCGCTCTGTCAAATTCTGCTCGCAGTATCATATCTCCTATCTCATCTTCCTCCACTTCGTCTTCCATTTCTAGAATAGTGCCTTCATGTTTATTTCCTTTGTATAGGCCCTCTATATATTCCTTCCACAGTTCAGTGCTTAGTGCTGGTTTTCCCTCTGAGTTCTTGATATCCATACAACTGCTTTTCTTGTCACCAAATATCTCTTTTATTTTCCTGTAGGCGGTATCTATCTTTCCCCTAGTTATGCATTCTTCTACGGTTCTGCATTTGTGCTCTAGCCACTCTGGCTTAGCTAGTCTGCACTTCCTATCAATCTCATTTTTCAGACGTTTGTACTCCCTTTTTCCTGTTTCACTTGCTGATTTTTTGTATTTTCTCCTCTCATCAATTAAGTTTAGTATATACTGTGTTATCCAGGAATTTCTATTAGGCCTTGTCCTTCTGCATGTATGGTCCTCTGCAGCCTTCACTACCCTATCTCTCTGAGCTACCCAGTTCTTCTGCTACTGTATTACTTTCCCCCGTTTCAGCCAGTCCTTGCCTAATGCTCCCTCTGAAACTCTCAACCACCTCTGGTTCATTCAATTTATCCAGGCTCCATCTTCTAACCTTTCTACCTTTCTACAGTCTCTTAATTTTTAATCTGCAGTTCATAAAAAATAAGTAATGGTCAGAGTCTCTATCTGGCCCTGGATATGTCTGATGACGATTACAAATCAAGTGCCGCGGTGGAGTAGCCGAGCGGTCTAAAGCGTCTCGCTACGGAGCGCGCGGTTGCTCGCCGTGGAGGTTCCAGTCCTCCCTGGGGTATGGGTGTGTGTGTGTTGTCCTTATGTTAGTTTACCTAGGTTTAAGTAGTTTGTAAGCTACGGACTGATGGTCACACAGTTTGGTCCGATAGATTTACAAACATTTGAACATTTTTTTACAAATCAAGTGCTTTCCTTCCTTTAGCCGGAAATATGTCCTTCAAAACAGGCAGGTTGCTTAGGAGAAGTAAAATCAAGGTTATCTTCCGTCCACCTGCGACGAATTTGACCTTAGTAGAATCCGTCAAAGATGATCTGCAACTGAGATAATCGTGTGTCTACAAGATCCCCTGTGAGTGTGGCGCTGCATATATAGGCCAGACAATACGATCTATACAGGAACGATGTGTAGAACACGAAAGACAGACCCGTCTACTTCAACCATCAAAATCGGCAGTAGCCGAACACTGCATTTCCATGGGACACATAATGGAATATAGTAAAACTAATATTTTAACTCCAATCTCCAGTTTTTGGGATTCACGTATTAAAAAAAAAAACGGTGGAAATTCGTCTTGCCGTCAATCTTATAAATCGTGACAACGGCTTTCAGCTCGACAAAATTTGGAATCCTGTCATTAATATCATCCAGTCACAGCGTAATCGACTCCATCAATCGATTATCAATGATTAGAAGACTATTGCTCTTCCACGACCGAGGGCAGCACTTACAATTCGGCTGTATCGCGCATGACGCCATCTAACGCATGCGCAAAATGATACCAGAACTTTGACATGCCCAAGAACCACTAGAAGTACCGCGACTGCTCCTGGGCTCTTCATCCCTTCCCCTCGCCCCCCTCGCCCCCCTCGTCCCCCTCTCGACATTTTAATTAGTGCTCGTGATTAGTGATCTTTGATGTGTTTTAACTTGTGCTTCGCCGACAACGTCCGACAACTTTTTTTACCGTGTGCACAGTTCACCTGTCTACTTTTCGTGCGAGTGTGTCCATCAATGTACTTTTAATCGTCACCGTGGCTCTAAACAGTTTTATGAATATAATGTGTGTATTTTATCGCCGCTTACTTGTCACTGTCCTCCAAATATTTGTCTGTAAATTTGTATTTTTACTGTACTCCAATTTTCACCTTGTCTGTCATTTTAACTCTGCAAATTTTGTTCTGTGTTTCATGTTCATTTCCACTTGTCATTACACGTATTTCTCAGGACTGAAGAGCAGCCACCGAAGCTGCTGCCAGCATGCTACCTGAAATACAGGTAGCATTAAGACATCAATAAAGGAAAAAGACTGGGCTCTTCAGTACTCGCTACTCACCTGAAGATGGCAGGACGTTTCCAGGCCGATATATCCTGTCAGAATGACGACGGGATCCGGCCGCACACCCGAAAGTTACTGGACGATCAGCCTTTAATTTTAATTTTTTTTACCACATCTAGTATGCTACTTTTTTTTACATATTATAAAATCTTATTATTTCCATCGTCATACCGTTACCACCCGCCCCTAAACAGACTTCTTAAACTCTGATCGCCGAAATAAATAAGATATAAAATACAGAATGGCTATGGGAAGAAAAGCGTTTCGGAAGAAGCGAAATTTGTTGACATCCAATGTTAGTTTAAATGTTAGGAAGTCCTTCCTGAAAGCATTTGTGTGGAGTGTATTTTCATAGCCACAGAGGTCACGATTAATGGAGAACATGTTTCCCTGAGCTAATCACATGCAGTGATGCCTATGTAACGCAGAACCGGACTTCTTTTATCACGTGAGTTGTTTTGAATTTCCTAACGAAAATCCTCCTGTTAACAAAATTACAATGTTTCGTTCGGTGCCCAGACTTTGGTACATTTAGGAGGCTAGCAGTGCACAAAGCGCAATCGGAAAAGCCATAGTGACAAAATGAGTTAACCTCCCCTGTGGGATTTATACGATTATTGAAAGTTATGGAATGGTGAAACCCTCTCCGACTGCCACAGCTCGCCAATAGGCATTTTCGCCGGCCGCGGTGGCCGAGGTGACTGAGGCGCTCCAGTCACGGTCAGCACGGCCACTACGGTCGGGGGTTCGAATCCCCCCTCGGGCATGGATATTTGTGCCGTCCTAGTTCGTAAGTAGTTGATAAGTAGTTTGTAAGTTTAGGGACTGATGACCCCGTAGTTAAGTCCCATAAGCTTAACAAACATTTGAACATTTGACATTTTTATGACTTCAGAACGTTGGGGAAGAAATTCATTTCTGAAATTATCCCATTTGCACAAGAAATATCAATAGGATTTACGCAGTGCTAGCAGATATTTCATACTAAACATCCTTTAACCAAAATACTTTGGAATAGCTCAATATAAAAGTTTTTAGATGAGGCAGACATCAATGTACAGAATGTGATACACAGTTACTTAAACAAAAACTATTCGGTAACTTAAACCATCTACATAAAAAAAAATGAAATACGAGTACATGTCGAATTACATGCTTCCTGTGGATCAAGCTTATTTTGAAGCATTCAAATGGTTAGGTATGATGAAAAATTGTAATACTGTAATTAGTATTAAAGTGCTTTCACAGTACTGAAATGTAAGTGGAATTTATTTTTAGTTCATGTGCTCTTGGAGGTAATGATAGATGAAGCTGAATATTTAATCTCTCTTGGGCCTGCAGCAATATAAATGTCATTTCAAGACATCATGCAATGAAATTCCAGTTGCTGCTTTAAATACAACTCTATTTATTACACTATGGGATCTTTTTCGGCTGTAGGTGGTGTTAAATGGTCGTGACACTCATATACATCAATGGTTTTCGAGCTGACAATTAATTTATTTATTGCTTCGTAAATTTTATTAAAGAAATATTTGTTCTGAAAATATTTTACGACTTTCCTCTTGCTGTGACAGTTTCTTGACAGATAACCAGCGACTAGCTGTGTGTGCTGTAACACATTACACCATTGTCACAGATACGCGACATTAGTTTTGGTCCTAAACAACAGCAATAACGTTCTGTCAGTCATTCAGTTTCTGGAAGACAGAAGTACGTTGTTTATGCCTAGTCCCTGCTTCCCCCCCCCCCCCAAGCTTCATCCTCACAAAGTTTCTAGCTGTTGTTTCAGCTTTCATGAAAGATGCGTTACACCAGGACTGGTGGATCACAATGACAACCACCCTTGCAAACTACTTACTCACAGTGTTCGAGGCATTTCACTACAGCTATACGCGACGCTACGTGTGGTCCGTAAACCAACAATTTTCCACAATGAATCTTTCTGCAACTGTTTCGTTTTATGGAAGTGAAACGTACTGTTCAAGTGAATGACATATCGAAAACTTTCTGCTACTGTTCCATTTCAGTCCTATATTGTAATACATGTGTTATCCGCACGACAGAACGCTGATTCTACAGGAAACGCTGGTCCTTGTATGTTGTACATTGAAGAGGATCTCCTCACTATGGATTAACGGAACGAAAAGTACATCTAATTTAATCTAATTTTCTTTTGTGCTACAATGTTGGCATGGCATGAGAAGTACTTTATTTTATGAAGTCGCTAGAAAGTATTAATGCACAATAAAAAGTTGTATTGATAAAGTTATTCAGAGTTTTGTTACGTTAGCAAGAGATTATGTCTGACCATTGGTGCCGGGGGGGGAGGGGTAATGGGACTGAAGCCCTCCCCCCGCCCTCCCCCAGCACCAAGAAAAGATTTTTTAATGTTATCATTATTTTTTTATCAGGTCGGCAACAGAAATTTGAGATATTACACATGTAATAAGTGACAAGGTAACTATAATTCGCCAAGCGCCAGTGAAAGTGACATTGGTGGCCCAGGTGAGGCCGCCACTGAGAACGTGCGCTGCCGCCACTGTGAGCGGCTTTAATGTCGCCGCGATCAGCTTCGATGCTGCCGCTGTTGTTACTGCCGAAATGAAATTACAAAGCGATTGCTGATATACGGCAACCCGCTGCCTAGCAGGTCAGCGGCGCCACCGAGTGGAATCTTATGAACAACAATAGTGATGTTGTTGTTGTTAGACTATGGTCTTCAGTCCGGAGACTGGTTTGATGCAGCTCTCCACCCTACTCTATCCTGAGCAAGCCTTTTCATATCCTCATAAGCACGGCAACCCACATCCATTTGAATCTGCTTACTATATGCGCCTCTTGGCCTCGCTCTGTGTTTTTTACTCCGTACACTTCCCTCCAATGCTAAATTTACGATCCCTCGATGTCTAAAATCCCTTCTTTTAGTCAAGGTATGACAAAAATTCCTTTTCTCGCCAATTCTGTTCCGTACCTTTCATTAGTTATGCTATCTACCCACCTAATCTTCAGCATTCTTCTGTAGCACCACATTTCAAAAGTCTCTATTCTATTCCTGTCCGCACTGTTTATCGTCCATGTTTCACTCCCGTACAAGGCAACACTCCACACAAATGCCTCCAGAAAAGACTTCCTTGCACATAAATTAATATTCGATGGTAACTAATTTCTCTTTTTCAAAATTGCTTTTCTTCCCATTGCCATTCTGCATTTTACATCCTATTTACTGCCACCGTCATATGTTATTTTACTACCCAAGTAACAAACCTTCATTGTTTCGTTACCTAATCTTATTCCTTCAGCATTACCTGATTTTCTAAGACTGTATTCCATTATCTTTGTTGTGCTCTTCTTAATGTTCACTTTATACGCTCTCTGTAACACACTGTCCATTCCATTCAACTGCGCTTCCAGGCCCTTTGCTGTCTCTGGCAGAATTACAGTGTCATCAGCATAACGCAATGTTTTCACTTGTTATCTGCAGGACCCACAGTGTTAGTGACGTCGTACATCGACATTTTAATAATAAGAGTTATATAATTTCAACTTCTTTTCCTTCACCGCCTGCTCGATGTACAAATTGAATAACGTCGGAGAAAGGCTACAACCCTGTCTAACTGCGGTCTGGCTTTTGCACAAGTTGTAAATAACTCTCCTTTCCCTGTATTTTACTCCTGCTGACTTCAGAATTTGAAAGAGTGTATTCCAGTCAACATTGTCAAAAGCTTTCTCCAAATCTACAAAAGCTAAAAATGTAGGTTTCCCTTTCCTTAATCTATCTTCTAAGATAAGATGTAAAGTGAGTATTGCCTCCCTGGTTCCTACGTCCCTCCTGAATCCAAACTGATGGTCCCCGAGGTCAGCTTCTACCAGCTTTTCCATTCTCCTGAAGATAATTCGTGTTATAACTTTGCAACCATGACTTATAAAACTGATGGTTCTGTAATTTTCACACATGTCTGTGCCTGATTTCTTTGGAATGGCGATTATTACATTTTTATTAAATTCTGAGGGTGTTTCGCCTTTCTCATACATCTTACACACTAGGTTAAATAGTTTTGTCATGGCTGGCTCTCCCATAGACTTTAGTAGCTCTGAGGGAATGTCATCTACTCCCGAGGCCTTGTTCCGACCTAGGTATTTCAAGGCTCTGTCTCAGTATAGTATATTTCATCTTGATCTACTTCCTCTTCTCTTCCTACAACATTGTGTCTAAGTTCACTTCCTTTGTAGAGCTCCTCTATGTATTCTTTCTACCTTTCAACTTTCCCTTATTCGCTGAGAGTTGGTTTTCCATTCGTAGAGCTGTTTTTCTTGTCCCCAAATGTCTCTTATATTTTCCTGTAGGCAGTATCTACTTTTCTCGTTCTTATACATTCTTCTAAAGATTTGAATTTGGCTTCTAGGCACTCCGGCATAGCCACTCTGCACCTCCCGTCAATCTCGTTTCTTAGTCGTCTGTACTCCATTTCGCCTGTTTCATTTACTACATTTTTATATTTTCTCTTTTCATCAATTTAAATTAGTATTTCCTGTGATATCCAAGGATTTTTGCCTTTCTACCTATTTTGTCCTCCCCTGCCTTCACTATTTCATCTCTCAAAGCTACCCATTCCTCTTCTACTGTTTTATTTCCCCCCGTTTCTGTCAATTGTTGCCTAAAGCTCCCTCTGCAATTCTTAAGAACTTCAGGTTCCCTCAATTTATCCATGTCCCATCTCCTTATTTTCCTACCTTTTGCAGTTTTTTCAGTTTCAGCCTACAGTTCAAGAACAATAAATTATGGTCAAAGTCTATATCTGCCCCTGGGTATGTCTTACAGTTTAAAACCTGGTTCCGGAATCTATGTTTTACGATTATAAAATCTATCTGATACCTTCCGGCGTCTCCTGGTCTCTTCCACGTAAATAACCTTCTTTCGTGATTCTTAAACCAGGTGTTTGCTACGATTAAATTATGTTCGGTGCAAAATTCTACCAGGTGACTTCCTCTTTCATTCCTTCTGTTCAGCCCATATTCACCTACTATTTTTCCTTCTCTTGCTTTTCCTACTACCGAATTCCAGTCTCCCATCACAATTAAGTTTTCCTCTCCCTGAATTGTCCGACTAATTTCCTTTAACTCCTCATACATCTTTTCATCCTCCTGATCATCGGCAGAGCTAGTTGGCATATAAACCTGTATTACTGATGTCGGTGGAACTTCGTAACTACCCTGACAATGGTAATACGATCACTGAGCTAATCATAGAAGTTTACCCACTTTCCTATTTTCGTATTCATTATCGGTCCTACTCCTGTGATACCCCCAACTGATTTTGTATTTATAATCCTGTACTCACCAGACCAGAAATCGTGTTTATCCTGCCAAAAATTGAAATGTCTGTAAGACTATCGGACCAAACTCCGTGGCCATCAGTCCGTAGCTAACAAACTACTTAAACCTAGGTAAACTAACCTAAGGACAACACACACATCCTTGCCCCAGGGAGGACTCGAACCTCCACGGCGAGCAACCGCGCGCTCCGCAGCGAGGCGCTTTAGACCGCTCGGCGTTTATCCTGCCACCGAACTTCACTAATCCGCACTATATCAAACTTCAACATATCCATTTCCCTTTTTAAATTTTTTTTTTTAATTTTCCTTCCCGATTAAGGGATCTAACGTTCCATGCTGCGACGCGTGAAATGCCAGTATTGTCTTTACTGATAACAGTTTCCTCCTGAGTAGTCCCCGCCCGGAGATCCGGATGAGAGACAATTTCACCTCCAGAATATTTTACCCGAGAGGATGCCATCATCATATTTCCATACAGTAGAGCTGCATGTCCACGGGAAAAGTAACGGCTGTAGTTTCCCCTTGCTTTTAGTCGTTCGCAGTAACTGCATGGCAAAGCCACGTTAGTTGATGTTACAAGGCCAGCTCAGTCAGTCAGACTGTTGCCCCTGTAACTACTGTAAAGGCTGCTGCCCCTCTTCAGGAACCACTCGTTTGTCTGGCCTCTCCACAGATACCCCTCTGCTGTGGTTGCACCTACGCTAGGGCTATCTCTATCACTGAGGCACGCAAGCCGCCACACCAAGGCAATGTCTGTGGTTCATGGTGGTCGACAATAGTGATATTTTAGTTTAATTTTTACATATAGTGTCTCACGTTAATTAAACTGCAAAGACTTTTCTCGTTTGCTAGTAAAATAGAAGCTGCTTAATTATTTTATGAGCTCATTCTATACACATTGCTCCTGTTGCACTTTCCAATTAATGCGATGCTAGTCATTTTATTTCTTGTGCAACAGTTTTGTAGTATAATTGGTTAAATTATAAAAGTGTAAGAATAAGTCATAGATCAATAAAAATTCAACAAGCCTTATTTTTAAAAACTGAGCACCCCCCCCCCCCCCCCTCGAGAAATAAACCTGGCTGCGCTACTGTGTCTAGTGTTTGCAACACTGTTTCAATATCCGCAGCTAAATCAGTACTGAACATAAAGTTACGGTATGGTAAATTTCATTTCCATTGGGTATATGTCACTACATTCGTCGCCATCATAGAAAGTAGGTTTTAGTTTTCGCACGTTGGTGATGTAATACTTTTGTAGATACACCGTCTGGTGACTTTGGAAGGCGGGCCCTCTCTGGGAATCAAACGACTTTGGAATTTCCTAGCAGGAGCGAGATAACATGGAGGCACAGGGAACCGCACTACATTTCACGCCGGTCAGAGTGCTTTTACCGCAGAATATTTTTCGTCACGTCTCAGTAATTAAACCGAATTCCATTAGATATAAGTTTACCTGGTTGTCCCCTGTGAACTCCCCAGTAATTAGAGCCAGAGTAGGGGCCCCGCCGCGCCGACGCAGCCGCTGACCGCAGAATTATGCGACGGCCGATCGGCGCGGCCCGTCCACCGCTCCCCTCCCCTCCCCACCCCTCCCCTCCCCTCCCCCACCCACGTTAAACAACAGTTCCTCGCCCTCATTTTCGTCCCGCTGTCCCCTTATCCGCAGGCTGCGGCCTGCCCTGTGGGGGATGCACTTTGTGTGTTTGCACGCCTCAGTAGTCGGGGCGGCGATGATTGGTCGGCCCTCCGGTGGCGACCGCGGGCTGCCCTGCTCCGCCCTGCGGTACTCAGCAAGTGTCTGGTCTACACGACGACACCAGGTTGCGACACTCGTTGCGTGAAATGAGTTGCACGCAACTGGTTTCGCGTATGTCTGTAGACACGGTGCCAATACTTCAGTTTCGTTCTTTTGTGAGTCCCGTAGTCGCTGTAGAATGAAAGTTTTGGTAGCTGCACCAGTTGTGGCGGAGCTATTGCTTCTCCATGTGAAGTCGCTGCATAAGACTAAAGATAAAAAGAATAAGAAATACAAAAGTCTTTACTCATATTTGGATGACTGAGAATATCGGTGTTTACAGGGGCATTTTTTATTAATTCGAAATCTCTTTGACACTCGTCATTTCAACACCATGTGCTACCTTTTCACAAAAGCGAAAGAAGAGCTTCACCGTTTAGCAATTGGCTTGGTACGAAACGCCTAAAAAACGAACACATTCCAATAAATGACTTCAATTGTTTCTTGTTCCTAGGTTCAGGAAAGTGTTGAACGCCTTCTAATTTTCTAGGATCTGGAGTTATTCCATTTTGGGAGATAATGTGTCCTAGGTATTTGATCTCAGACTTTGCAAATTTTGACTTTCGAAGATTTACTGTCACTCTAGAAGATTGAAATTTGTGCAAAGAGCGCACAAGCAATGATAAATGTTCTTCCCAAGCAGATGTAGTAATAACAACGTCATCAACATACACTGCAATTTTTTCAAGGAGATCGGGACCCAAAACAGTATCTAATGCCATGATAAAAGCTCCTGAGTTTACATTTAAGCCAAAGGGCAAAACACAAAACTGCTTAGAGCATCCGGCAAAGATGAAAGCAGTGTATTTTTTCGAGTCTTCGGACAACGACACTTGCCAGTAAGAGGACCTCAAATCAAGACTTGTTAAAAAGTTAACACCATAGAATTTTTTCAACTGTTCCTCAAGGTTTTCTGGACGGGTACAAATTTGTATAATTATTTGGTTTATAGCTCGCGCGTGTAGAACTAAACGTACGAAGCCATCGGCTTTAAATACAGCCAAAAATGTGTTGGAATAAGGAGAGGAAGATGGTTCCATAATGTACCATCCTAACATTTTGTTGATTTCTTGTTTAACAGCCTCTCTTTTGGCCCAGGGAATAGCGTATGTCTGTATTACATAAGTTTCATGGGGTTTCACCTGCACGTGGTAAACATAGGCCGTAATAGGCCCTGGTTTTTCATTGACCATATTGTAAAAGTAGCTGTTTTAACCGAAACTTCTGTTCTTCTGAAAGCTGTTCTGATTCATCAATTTTATCACTTATACATTTAGGCCTTACTGTCTCTATGTCTACCACATGACCTGTACTATAAGCAACAATAATGGATCGTCAAACTGCTGAAGCTCGACTCCTGCCCTCCGGCGTCGAGCTCCTCTTCTAGCGAGGGCTCTTCCATCACAAAAATACAGAAACTACATTAATAGCTGCTCCGGTATCTAATAAGATGACGATGGGTACGTTGCCTACAACAGCCAGGATATTTGCTTGGAAAATTTCTACAGTACTTGCTTTACAAGAACCTATTCTTGTGACAATTCTTCGCTACGTTCTTTTCCCATGTCATATCTTATTAAATTTATTTTTGTGATGGAAGAGCCCTCGCTAGAAGAGGAGCTCGACGCCGGAGGGCAGGAGTCGAGCTTCAGCAGTTTGACGATCCATTATTGTTGCTTATAGTACAGGTCATGTGGTAGACATAGAGACAGTAAGGCCTAAATGTATAAGTGATAAAATTGATGAATCAGAACAGCTTTCAGAAGAACAGAAGTTTCGGTTAAAACAGCTACTTTTACAATATGGTCAATGAAAAACCAGGGCCTATTACGGCCGTTCCCGTACTGTGAATGTGATTCTGATTTGCGTTGCCTCCCTGAAACTTTTATTACCAGCTCCGTTGCGCCAATATGTTCTTTCGTCTTCGTAAATTAAATCTAGACCTTCCAATTGATCTAAAAATTCTTCCACGTTGTGATCGGGCAAAGGATAAATTTGTTTGCGGATATGAATCGGGAATTTGCTCTTTAGTATCCTTAGAACCTCGCAGTGGGACATTGGTCCTTCGAAAAACTTTGTCTTCCTTAAGTATTTTTCAAAATATTTTCGTAAGTTGCCATTTTTCTCGTTAAATGGCGGAGGATGAAATTCTGTTTGTTTTGCTGTTCTTGTGACAATATACGTGCTTCGAAACAACTGAACCAGTCAGGGACTTGGCTCAACGTTGTGGAACTGCTCGAACTATCGATTGTTCTAGAAAGACCTATACTGTCCGTTTCGAGAACATTCGGCGGAATATTTTCCACTAATGGAAAATCTGCATTAATATTCTGAATTGATCCGGCGTTTTCTATTTCAACATTAACGATTTGTGATTCCATTATGGTGGATTTGCGGCGGGTTATCACCATAATAGTGATATACAATTAAAAAAAAATTCAATTCCTGTTCTACAACAGTGTAATCCGCAGACCTGAATGTTTCTTACTTGTGATTACACTTGTGCCAAATTGTAGCGATATACAACGAGAGTTTGGATGTGCAATAATGGGAACGCGATTCTATAACGGACACGTAATAGCCACTCGCGAAACCACTAGAAACGAAACTAAACGAAATTTTGAAAATTTGCGGATATATTGTTATATTCAACACTGCAGCTAGCGATAGGCTAGAAGAGATGCTAAAAGCGTATAAAAGCAATTGATGTCAACGTCTGATCTTACCTTAATAATTGTTAAGTCGATAATGGCGGCTATGATAGAATCTTTTGTTGTCTCTGTTTCCATGGTTTTTCTCCTTCCTTCTTTTTCCAATCTTAGTATTGTTGAAAATTTTTTTCATCTCAGTCGGGATGATAGGTCGACATGAAAACATTTAAAAGACACTTATTAGTACAAAATATTGGTGAAAAAAAATTACAGAACTATTATCATACAAATTGAAACTTAAGTATTTTCACGATTTTGATCGTCCTGTAAGACGGTTGCGAACTTTTTATAATGTAGCGCCTGTATGGTGTTTTGTAGGAGTCGTTAGCGGAAATATTATGTACTGAACTGGGAAGAAATGGAAATGGAGGATTATGATGAAAAGGGAATAAAAATTAAATTAAAACAAAAAGAATTAGTACGACTGTAAGGGTGAAGATGGGCGGCTTCTACATTATAAAAGGAAGACTATGTTACCTTCAGTAAGTACCATATCGATGTGCAAAGATGGTACGTCAGGGATCTGTAATAAATATTATATAATTAAAGGTACACACCGTCGTGATCGAAAATTGGACGTATTAAAATCTGTTATTGTGCAGTGAACGTTGTGCTAAATTTTAGTTGTGGGCTCCGCGTATGCTGTGTAACTGTTGGCAAGAATGTAAAATTCGCCCTTATTCTTTTCATTCTCCACTCCGAGGAGTGGAGCGGGCTGTTTGAGATCCGGCCCATAAGGAGTCGCGGTTCTATTCAGCCAATTATCAGACAATCTGATGGTGGGGAGAAGGGGAGATCCCAATTGGGAATTAGTGGGAGGCGCTTACCAGTTCCCGCATACGCCTCACAACCAAGGAAAACCTCCCGAAAACCTTGGTCGGAACCGGGGATTAGGATCACTTTAATTTATGTCTGGGACGTTCCCCAGACTAAAAATGGATTAGAGCACGAGTGCACTCACGACAATCATGGATCGGACGCCCGAGTTACTCTCGTAAACTGGTAGGGATCAGGTCGAGTAACAGTGGTCAAGCATCCTCCAAAGGGAACCGCACCCGTAAGCACGGTATTCCCTGCGTCCGAGCTATAAGAGGAATGTAACATAAACTTCGTTTTAATAAATAGCTATACAAATTCGACTGCAGGTCCTGTAGTCATCCCTATCTTTGATGCAGGAAATATTGGAATAGAAAAATGCAATGAAAACGATTTAACAATTCCTGCACTGATCATTATTAGCCGTAATGGCGTCCAATTCCTTCACACTTCAAGTTTACGCCACTCGAGTGAAAAAGGGCAGTTAAATGAAAGATGACTGCCATTTAAAATTCTATATTAATGTATTTCAAGTTAAAAATCATAATTTACAGGAGCTGCACTATACTTACACAAAATTGAGTATGAACAGGGGAGAGAACATGTCATCTCCAGAAGGCGATACGAAGCCAAAATAACGTTAATCGCTGTTCCTTCTCTCCCGCAGTAAATTGTGTCGTTTCACGGCACACATTTTAAAGTATTCATGAAATACCGGCACCAGTTAAAACCTGCATAATGAAGACCTGTGTGGTCGGTGGTCGATGTAGCAGCCAGCAAGAGACCGATAGATAATACTAACTCATTAGCTCGCCGCTATAGTGGACACATCTATTTTTATTATGTAATCTTAATTATACTGGCGCAAGCGTGTTATGAATATTTTAAAGAGTGTTCCAAGCAGACAGAATTTGCTTCTTAAAGTTGTAGGGGCTTTTATTACTTGAGCATACATGGATGTGAACAATCATTTTATATTCTGATATTATATTGTCGTAATTAAATTGTCTATTGCGATCATCATTGTATCTACTCTTTGTAGACTTTGAAAAGGCTTTTGACAGTGTAATGAGGAAGAAGATGTGGAAAGCTATGCAAGAGTTTGGGATCCCTAAGAAAATTATAAAAAATAACCCATGAAATGTATGAGAATTACACATGTCAAACTTTACATCAAGGGATGCTGTTGGAACCCATCCCAGTAGACACAGGAGGTAAGCAAGGATGTTTGCTGTCACCCATTCTATTTCTGATGGCGAGATTACTTGCGGCCACCATATCCTCAAGATGTTCCTCAAGATTCTATTCACAAATATTTGAAGTCTGCTAATCAGCTGTTTGTTGGTTTTCCATGATTCACTCCAATAGAGCAATACCGATTTGACATTTGTATTGAATATGCGTATTTTTGTATCGCTGTTCTGTTAAGTTCCCTTGATTTCCAGATTGGTCTCAGCATTGCAAATGCCGCTTTAGCCTTATTTTATCTATCTTAGATAGACCCCCCTCAAGGGTGACTAAACTTCCCAGGTAACAAAACTGCTTGACTTGCTAGATCCCTAGTTAAAAAAAAAAATAAATAAATAAATAAAAATAAAAATAATAATAATAATAATAATAATAATAATAATAATAATAAATGCTGGCTAGCGATCCATTGCCTTCTGCATCACAATATCGAGCACCATCAGAAATAGGATGGGTGACAGCATACATCCTTGCTTAACTCCTTTGTCTACTGGGATGGGTTCCGACAGCATCCCTTGACGTAAAACTTGACATGTGTAGTTCTCATACATTTCTTGGGCTATTTTTATAATTATCTTACGGATCAAGACACTGGCGCAGAACAGAATCCAGTGGCGGAAGTTCATTGATGCCCTATGCTCCACTTAGGAGATACTGGAAATAAGTAAGTCATATTGTCTTAATTATGTAATATATTTTATTCACATATCGACAGTCATGCATTCCAAACACATATGGGTCATTAAGCATTTGAAACTAGTGATAAAACACATTAAATCTGCGATTTTGACTTTGTGGATTGTCCTGTCCTATCAAATGACAGATCACGTCCCCAACCCTTCAAAAAATGTTCAAATGTTTGTTAAGCTTAAGGTATCAGTCCCTAAACTTACAAACTACTTATGAACTAGCTACAACTAAGGACGGCACAAATATCTATGCCCGAGGGGGGATTCGAACCCCCGACCGCAGTGGCCGTGCAGACCGTGACTGAAGCGCCTTAGTCGCCTCGGCCACCGCGGCCCCCAACCCTTGACCATGTCAACAGACATGATAACAATGTTATCTTAGTTTTCAAAAAATAGGCGCGCGCCTCGTAAACTGAGAACCTATATGACAAAGACCAGTATTCGACTCAGATCCGACATTACATAGTTTGTTAGGAGTACGATGAAAGGTTAACAATTATCGCAGCAAGTAAAGCCGTATTTTATTGTGCTGGTGGATGCACTGATCTTTCAAAATAAGACAACCCTAAATTTATAAAATGTCATTTCATAATCAAACTAGACTCTTTGGCGGATTCCTTGATCGCTGTGATCTAGCACAGTAAGATTATTTCAGCAAGTTCTCCATCGACCCCCTGACTCAGACGATTTTACTGCAGAAATGTCCAAAGAAAGCTTGGATCAAATTTCAAAAACCTACCCAACGCATACAATTTTAATTGATGACGACATTCATTTATCCTCGATATGTTGGCAAAAAATCATGTTCAAAACTGGAGGCACACATAAAACATCTTCCGAAATTGTACTGAAGCATTCTCCAAAAATTATCTTTACCAAGTTTAGGAACCCACTAGAATAGTTAATGGTTGTGAGAAAATACGTGCCTCCTAGCAACAAATAATCCAGGGCTAATAAAGAGCATCGAAACAGATACAGGGATTAGTGAACATAGAGTTCTCGTAGCGAGACTGAATATCGGACTTTCCAAATCCATAAAAATTATATTTAATCAAAAAAGCAGATAGAAATTTGATACACGCTGTTATGAGTGAAAATTTCCAGTCTTTCGAAACGAAGAATATGAGTGGAGATCAGATGTGGGTTACATTCAAAGAAATAATATCGACGACCATTGACAGTTTCATACCAAACAAATTAACAAAGGGGAGGGGGGGGGGGCTGACCCGCCGTGGTACAAAACCAGGTAAGTTGAATGTTATAAAAGCAAAGAAAGACGCATGCAAAATTTGAACGCCCAAAAAATCACCAAGACTGGCTATATTTTACTGAAACTAGAAATTTAGCTCGAATTTCAATGAGAGAAGCTTACAATAGTTACCATCTACATCTACATAGGATACTGTGCAAATCACATTTAAATGCCTGGCAGAAGGTTCATCGAACCACCGTTATACCTATTTATCTCCCATTCCATACTCGAATAGCGCGTGGGAAGAAAGAACACCCGAATCTCTCCGTTCAAGCTCTGATGTATCGTAATTTATTCTGATAATCATTTCTACCTATGTAAGTGGGAGTCAACAATATATTTTCGCGTTCAGAGGAGAATGTTGGCGATAGTAGTTTCGTAAGTAGCCCACGCCGCAGCGATAATCGCCATTGTTGTAATGATTCCCATTCCAGATCCTGCATCATTTCCGTAAAGGTATCTCCCCTGTATCGTGACAATTCAAAATGAGCTGCCCTTCTTTAGTCTCTTTCGATGTCCCCCGTCAAACCCACCTGATGAGGATCCCACACTGGGCAGCAATACTCCAAAAAAGGACGGACAAGCGTAGTGTATGCAGTTTCTTTAGTAGTTCTGTTGCATCTTTTAAGGGTTCTGCCAATAAAACGCAGTCTCTGGTTCACCTTTCCCACGACATTATCAACGTGTTCTTTCCAGTTTAAATCTGAAGTAATAGTAATTCGCAGGTATCTTGTAGAGCCTTCACTTTTCTTTGATTTATCCTGTAAACAAAGTTCATTGGATTTCTTTTCGTACTCATGTGAACGACTTCACACTCCTCATTATTTAGACTCAATTGCCAATTTTTACACCATATTGATATCTTATTCAGATCGTTCTACAGTTGGTTTTGATCTTCAGATGTTTTTACTAGACGGTAAATGACGGCGTCATCTGCAAGCAACCTAAGAGGGCTACTTAGATTTCCCCTAAATCGTTTTTGTAAATAAGGAACAGCTGACGACCAATAACTTTACCCTTTCGAACGCCCGATATCACCTCTGTTTTAGTCGATGCCTTACCATCGATTACTACGATCTGTGTCCTCTCTGACAGGAAATCCCCTATCCAGTCGCAAATTTGGGGCGATATACCATAACCACGCAATTTGAATAAAAGCCTTCTGAAAATCAAGAAATACGGAATCGATTTGCGAACCCTTGTCGATAGTATCCATCACTTCATGTGAGTAAAAAGCTAGTTGTGTTTCGCATGAACGATATTTTCGAAATCCGTGTTGACCTTGGGTCAACAGATCATTCTGTTCGATATAGTTTTCTAAAACCCTGCTGCAAATTGACGTAACTGAAATAGGCCTGTAGTTTAGTGAGTTACTCCTACTGCCTTTCTTGAATATAGGTTTGACCTGTGTAACTTTCCAATCTTTTGGTACCGATCCTTCTTTGAGAGAACGGTTGTATATGGCTGTTAAGTAAGGAGCGATCGCTTTAGCGTAATCAGATAGAAATCTAAAGGCTATACATACCGGACTAGAAGACTTGTTCTTGTTAAGTGATTTTAGTTGCTTCACTACTAAATATTTACTTCTACGTTACTCATTACGGCGTCTGTTCCTAATTCGAAATCTGGAATATTGGTTTCGTCTTCTTTGGTGAATGATTTTCTAAAAGCTATGTTTAGTAACTCTGCTTTAGTAGCGCTGTCATTGACAGGATCGTCATTACTATCACACAATTAGGGTATTTTTTGTGTTTTGTACCTAGTATATTTAACATATGACCAAAATCTCTTTGGGTTTTCTGTCAAATTTCGAGAAAGAGTTTCGTTGTGAAAAGTATTATAGTGTCCTGGTCTTTTTGTGTACCATGGGGCACACATCCTTCTTTTATTAATTTATTTGGTACAAAACTGTCAATTGTTGTCGATACCATTTCTTTGAATTTGAGCCACATCTGGTCTACACCTACGTTTAGTGTTAGAAACGAATGGAAGCTGTCTTTCAAGAAGCAATGTATTTTATTTCTAAATATTCAAATGTTTGTAAATCTATCCGACCAAACTGCGTGGTCATCAGTCCGTTGCTTACAAACTACTTAAACCTACGTAAACTAAGCTAAGGGCAAACACACAGACCCATGCCCCAGGGAGGACTCGAACCTCCGACGGCAAGCAACCGCGCGCTTCGCAGCGAGGCGCCTTAGACCGCTCGGCTACTCCACCGTGGCTATTTTCTTTCAATCTGTTTTCCTGAACAAATATACTTTTCGTTTATTTTTAGTAACTTTGGGGCTTTCGACATTCAAATTCGTTACGACAACTCTGTATTCACTAATACCTGTATCCGTTTTGATGCTCGTTATGAGCTCAGGATTATTTGTTGCTAAGAGATCAAGTTTTGACATCCATTTACAATTCTAGTTGGCTCATGAACTAATTATTCGAAGTAATTCTCAGAGAATGCCTTGAGTACAATTTCACACAATGTTTTATGCGTACCTCCTGATTTGAAAATATAATTTTGCCAACAGATTGAGGCTAAATTAAAATCACCGCCTACTATTATCGTGTGAGTCGCGTATGTTTTTGTAATTAGACTCACAACAACGAAACCCTGTAAAGTATACCAGCGGGAAAACACAAACAATTCCTTCATTACACGATAGAAATGGTGATACTACTGACGACAGTACCGCTAAAGCATAATTGCTTAACACAGCTTTCCGAAAATCCTGCACTAACGAAGACGAAGCAAATACTCCACAATTCCTATCAAGAACAGCTTCCACCATGCATAATTTAGAAGTAAACATCCCCGGAGTATCAAAACAACATAAATCACTTAACAACATTGAGTCTCCCGGCCCAGACTGTATACCTATTAGGTTCCTTTCAGACTTTGCTGATGGAATAGCTCCATACCTATCATATACAGCCGATCGCTTAGCGAACGTTGCGTACACAAAGAGTGGAAAGTTGCTCAGGTGTCTCTAATATTCAAGTAAGGCCACAGGAGTGATCCGCAAAATTACACTCCTATATCTTTGACGTCGGTTTGCAACAGGATTTTGGAACATATACTTTCCTCAGATATCAAGAACTACCTCGAAGAGAACGACCTATTGTCCCATAGTCAACACGGATTTAAAAAGTATCGTTCTTATGAAACACAGCTAGCTGTTTACTCACGTCATATGATGGTTGCTATAGACAACTGATGTCAAATAGATTCCGTATTTCTATATTTCCGGAAGGCTTTCGACACTGTATCTCACAAGCGTCTTCTAATCAAACTGCGTGCTTATGCAATATCGCCTGGGCCTGAAATGAAGATTGTGGAGGCTCGGTGTTTCAGCAAATACTGACACATTATACAGGGCCTATGGTGTTTTATTTCAAACGACTCTGTTATTGCTGCCCAGCGTCTATTTCGGCGTCATTTCAAGTTGTGACGCCATGGGAAGGTTTTATATGGACGGACCTTTGTGAGATGGGTAGGTGCTTTTCGAACAACAGGTTCTGTTTGCAGTATTGCGCAGCTCAGAAAGATCCTCTCGTCGTCATGCGCTAACTGTGCATACGCCCGATCGCTCACTCAGGAGAATATTGGACGAAGATCTCCATTTTCATCCATATGAGCTGCAGATTGCTCAGGACATTAGGCCTGGCGATTAGGTTTCACGCGAAACATTCAGCTTAACCATGCGTGATCTCCTCCGCCAAAATTCGTAAAATTTGCATTCCATCCTGATGTCAGGATGAAGCTCATCTCGAGTTATGTGGTTCAGAATATGCTTTATTGGAGTTATGTAAACCCGCATGAACACCTCATCGGACCCTTGCGCAGATCTCGTGTCACAGTGTGCTGTAGAGCTGCTTCCTTTGGGTTTGCTGGCCGTCACCTCTTTGAGGATGACAGCGGTGTGGCTGTAACGGTCGCCAGTGGACGCTGCCTTAATATGCTGCGAGACTTCGTTCTTTCCCAGTTACGCACGGTCGATGTGGATGTGGAACAATTACGGTTCCAACGAGACGGAGCGACCTCGCACACAGCCAGAATTTGCACGGTTTTTTTGCTACAGACTTTTACCGTCAAAGTAACTTCCCGTTTTGGTGACATTTCCTGGCCGCCTCCCTCACTGACCTTTCATGTGCAGACTTTTTCCTTTGGGGCCACCTGAAGCAAAAAGTGTTCCGAACTCTGTGCCACTACTCCTTAGTTGAAGGATCCCATCAGACCTGCTATCGGCAACGTCCCAGGAAATGCGTTACGCCGAGTTACGAGCAACTTAGATGAATGCGTTGTGCAGAGGGGGCATCATTTGACAGGGGTCATGGTCAAAACGCAATCCACGGAATGGACAGTGACTTTCGCATTAGTAAATGGCATACCTTCAGCTATTAATTGAGGTAATAAATAAAATGCAGTTGCTTCCTGATGGTGTGTTTTTAATATCGTACTATGAACGCTGCCGTACCCTTTACCTCAGTACCGCTTCAGTGATTATTTCATGTTTTCCGTATCCAATATTTCAAAAATTCGTCTTACGTCTATTGTAAAATTTTAACAGCGTGTAAAGGTTCTTATTTTCGCGGTGTTTGTTGTCCCTCAAATCGCGATGGAAAGAAATCGCATGAGGCTATAGCCAAAGCAAACGCACAGTCACCTGTTGTCTGACGGAATTGTGAGGAAACCCTTGGACAGTTGTGTGTGTGTGTGTTTTCTCGCAGGAGCGACATAGAGTTTAGTCAAACAGCTTACAAAAATAAGAGCGTAAACTGTTAAGCGAAAGGCGAGATAGCGTTCCCAGCACCTCGTAGCGGAGTGAGTTGTGACTACAACTAGGAGCGAACGGCCGATTAACGCTGTGAGGCTCAAAACATTTACATCATTCTTCGGCGTAGTATATACAAGAACGAAATGGTTGGAAGAGGAAGTTAATGTGCTACATACAGCTGTAATACCTAACTACAAACAACATACACTTCGAAATCTTTCTTCAGGTTCAGGAAATAGGGATTTCTAAATATGATAGTTTAAAGGCCTTTAACGCTTTCATTTACCTTTCTTTTAGTTCTTTATAGATACAGATAGTCTTTATAGATATAGATAGTTGGTTATTCGTAAGCGAAAGAAAGGTCCTGAGCATTTGAATTTTGTATTATGCACAGACTACTTTGTGAAGAAATATATCAGAAATTGTAAAGCCAAGAGTAATTTGTTTTTACGTCTGGTTTTCAAATAAAATGTTTGTTAAGCTGATGGGACTACTTATAAACTAACTTATACTAAAGACGACACAGACGTCCATGCCCGCGGGAGCATTCGAACTCCAGACGGGGAACGGCCTCGCTGCTTCGGAGCATAGCACCTCAATGCGCTCGGCAGTTCCGCCGCGGATGTATAGTTTTAATTTTTTTTTTAATTTTTATTTTTTTAAAGTTTTGGTTAATGTATTATAACAACAAATATATAATAGCAAGTTTTATTTGAATCGCTTCATTGAAAACGTAGAACAACAGCACAATACCTTCACTATCAGATTGTATTTAATCAAAACTTATATTTTATGAAACACAAGACTAAATAGAAATTTAAAATAATGTCGTACATTTTCGTTACCGTTCCCAGTAGTAGACTTCATGCACTGCCTTCCGTTCTGCTGCCTAACTGCTCACTGAAATTGCGTTCATGTATACGGTCAAGACTTTCGTCATGTATTTTTACTTTTAGTTCAAATTCCAGACAAATAAACTGAGCATATTATGAAGGTTATTATTTGTCTGCCTACGCAACTACAAGTGTAATCGATTTAACCAGACGCGTTTCACGTTTCGTTTCATTGAATACAAAACATCTTCAGTTGTCTGAAATGAAAATCTATGAAAAATCTGTTTTTTTTTTTTTTTTTTTTTTCATAGATCGACAAGAGTTTCTTAAAAATTTGCAAAATGTTGAGTTTTTTACTTATGGATTTTTGTTTAGATTTTCGGCTGACATTTGAAGCGCCATGGTGTAGCACAGTTCATGGCAGAGATGACTGCTTTACTTTCATCTGCCTTACACATAAAAAGAAATTGTCATGTAACATAATATTTTAAATTGTGTGACTTGGACAGTAATTTCGGTGTGCAGCGAAACAAATACGGAAACCCAGACGTCAGGGTGAGCACAGTGTGCCAGTGGTGGCAGCAAGTGGAACCGTGGCACTGGCGGCCGTCGCTCCAGGTGTCTGTCGCTTCACTCCCCTGAGAGCCGCAGCTCCATAGTCGCCCCCTGCCCACCCCCACTACGGCTTGCAAGCAAGGAAACGACTGGCGCACCTCTGCGACTGGCGCTGGGGAAAAGTGGCCCTGTTGGCCCCCACCCTGCACCCACCTCAGCCATATTTCCGTTGAAAGATCTGCAGAATGTCTTACCTCGGCTTGTTTGCGCTTGCTTCAACTAGAGCTGAGGTGTCGGCCTGCCAAGCTTCTTTATTTCACACTTCTGTTCCGAGCTGAAAGCTGACATTTGTTTCTAAAACATACTGAACGTTGTTCATTTTTCTATGATAATAAAGACCAATAACATATGAATATGGACATGAAACTAAAACACAGTAAGTGACTGATTACACTGTTAAGTGGTTTTAACAAAATTCAAATGTTAGGAAGTCCTTTCTGAAAGCCGTTGTCTGGAGTTAGCATTGTATGACAGTGAAACGTGGACGATAAGGAGTTCAGACGAAAAGGTTATAGAAGCTTTAGAAATGTGGTGCTACAGATGAATGATGAAGATTAGATGCGTACATCACGTGACTAATGAGGAGGTTCTTAACCGAACTGGGGAGAAAAGGAGTTTCTGGCATATTCTGACTAATAGAAGGGATAGATTAGTAGGACACATTCTGAGACATCAAGGAATTGTCAACTAATTGTTAGAAGGAAGTGTGTGGGGTAAAAATCGTAGAGATAGACCGAGGGACGAATACAGTAAGAAGATTCTAAAGGATGTACGTTGCCGGCCGTATTTTCAGATGAAGAGAGTTGCACAGGAAAGGGTTGTGAGGAAAGCTGCATCAAACCAGTCGGCGGACTGAAGAGCACAACAACAACAACAAAATGAATCTTTTACGATGAAGAGACAACCTGTCTTCGAGTCACATAACACTGTAAGGAGCACTCCCTCCTAACGTTACTCATGCGCAAAGGCTGCTCTCCTCAACATCTTCTCAAACAGTTAAATATTTGTTACAAAGAAGAGTATAAATGTCATTTACCTTCAAAATCATGACCAATTTACAAAAACGTCCAAATATATATTGCAAGTAACAATAGAAAAGTTATTGTTGTACCAGTATCTGATAAAAAAGAAGGTTGGTTTTGAAAAAATTGCTCGGAGGCCATAACTAACCCACTATTACCGATAACGCTGTGTGGTAGCTGTAGTCACACGGCTATTCTCGGTAAGAGGAGAGTATAGGCTTCATTGTTATTGATGGTCGGATCTTCTCAAGGCATTTACTGTTGATGTGTGTTAATTGAAAGTTAAAATGTATTTTACCAAAGACGACGTGCGTTTATTTGATGACTTTCCAATGCGCCAGAAACAAATATGAAGGGTGGATGTTGCCTTCGTGGAGGATTTGTGCATGCACGAGGCGAGGTGCGCAGTTGCTCAATTTTCTTGCTTCGGGACTGTTATATGTAACCGCCAGAGCTCGAGTATCCAGGAGCTGGCGTCTCTATCAGCTCCAACGCCAATGTTAAAAGCGGCATTTCCCCTCGCTCCTCCCTGCCGCGGGAGCGCCCGTATGCTGCCTCCAGGGGGTTCAGCAGAGAATTTGAACCTCAGCTGCGCATGCTCATTGCAACGCTGCGGCCACTGCCGCCTGTATTAGGAGGCCACGGGTACGACTCGCATACCTGCTGTCTCCGCGAATAAAAATGTTTCTCGTGTGGTACAAATACTTTGAATGTCCATATAAAATGATGTGATGACCCCTTGAGCCTTTACTTTTACCAACGGCCCCCGGCTGTCGCGTCGGCGCTCTGGGGCACTCCCAGCTGCTGCGGCCGTCCGTTACTCGTGCGGCCGTTCACTTATTCACGCGGTGAGTGGCTGCCACACGTCTCCTCCAGTGAACTGGCCTCCAGACAGGGCGGCGCATCCCCACCCAGCAGCCGGCCCATTCCTGCCGTCCACCGCGCATGCAAGGCGACGCCGGGAAAGAGGCGGCAGCACACGCGGCCCAGCTGGGTAGGTGCTTCCAGGTGCGGTGTTCTATCGGGACACGCCCCTGCCGGAACCACACTTCTACTACCTCCAAAACAACACTACCAGAATTAACTTTCACAGAGTTTTGGCAAAGCACTGTTTTCATGTAAATGGTTAAGTGCGGACAGTTAACTATTGTAAGGAGTCAAGATTCCATTACATTATTTTTCGACATATTTCACCCTCAAAAACGTTTTCTACTCTTCGAGACGAACAATTTGAGTATAAACTCGACAGTATTCAATTAATTAATAAAGAAGTTATCATCATATTGCTTATAGTAATTATGGTCATGTCGCAGTGCAACAAGGAAAGGAATAATTAACACGCTTTTATATACTGGAGGTATTTTTAAGGAATGCAGAGCGCCCGGCTTAAACACCAGGTGGTGGGAGGTCCCCCACACCCCAGCGAGCAGCGAGCGACAGATGGCACTCGGCGATAAGCCAGCCCTCATCAGCACAGGTAACAGAGAACAGGATAGCGGAAGACAGCACAGGTAACAGAGATAGGTCAGTTCAGACAGTTCACTGTTAATTGTGTATTGTGCATTAGCAGTCCCAGTTAATTGTGCGACAGCAGTCTTTTACTCGCGGCTGACGCAACCCAAAACTTCATGGTGCAATAATCGGCAAGATTTCGTGCTGATGCAACGCCAAGAATTGTGACGAAACGGCGCATGCCAGTGGCGGGATATTTAAAGGGAGAGACACGATTGGCCGTTCCCCCAGCATAACCCTCCCAGAGAAACGTTTTGATTCGTAGATGAAGTGACACACGAGCCACACGTAGGAAAAGACGAGAACTAGGGACAAGGAAGCTCCTGAACGCAGCGAGAAGCTTCACTTCTTTTTGGTGGGCGGCCATAGGAGGTGGCAGTCGTGTGGGCTGACGCCATCCTCTGTGTGGACGAAGTCTTTTCACGGACTTTCACGTGAAGAGCAGCTCTGTCGGCGAGGAAATCACAGTATCTTCTAGTGAAGTACGTGTGATTACGCGTTTGTTCGAGTGTTGAGCCGCGATACTTCATATCCGGCTGTGAACAAATGACAGAGTGGCGATAGTGTAACGCTTGCGAGCGCATATTGAGTGGCATCGCGGTGGGTTGGCAAAGGCCAACGTATCACGCCAATAGAATTAACCTAGGGCTTGTAGATATCTTGACTTCATCAAGATTCAGGACAGTGTGATCAGCGGTATCGATCAAGGCAGTAAAGAGAGTAGTTTGTGATGCAGTGACAGAGCCCAGCGGCAGCCATCTTGTCGTCGGCGCCGTAACAAGGTACAGTGAGCAATTTGCGACAGGCGAGTCCTCCCAGACCCCTGATACCATTTACAGACTTCTCACCATAGTTCATGGCATCGCGACAACCTCGTTTGCCAAACTGATAGTACGGTAAATTGTGTAAAATCCAGAAGGCGCGATTTTCAGCCATTCTATGAGCCTACTACAGTTATTACTTACTATCCAGTCTATACCTATCCTATGATTTTTAAATGAACCAGGAGCAGTAGAGAAACTATGTATATAAATTTCCTTTTTATCTCACTTCTTACAGTAAAATAAACCAGTCATCTTTTAGTAAAACAATTTATTTTTCTTGTAGCTAAAGGCGTCATAACGTACCCTTATTGAGCCCTACTAGTTGCTAGCTTGTAAGCTTTTTCTTTCAGGAGTTGCCAGCGACAGTGACAGCGAGGGACAGCGGCACACCAGTGTTGGCATCATTAGATAAGTGTTAGGGCAGCTCTCTGATTTCAACGTGTTCTTGCTGTAGATGTCTTCCTTGCAGGAGCCAAGGGTACATCACGAGTCAGATATCTTGCACATTTAATATTAGTTGGAAGCATAATTTAATATCACAGCAACGACTCACACGTTAGACTATGAACTACACCTAAACTAACAACAAAAGCACATCCGACAGAACTCGAGAGGCCAAGTCTCCAATTTCCTGGGCAACTAGGGCAACAGAAATGTTCAAATGTCTGTCAAGCTTAAGGGACTTAACTGCGGGGTCATCAGTCCCTAAACTTACAAACTACTTATCAACTATACTCAAAATGTTCAAATGTTTGTAAATCTATCGGACTAAACTGCGAGGTCATCAGTCCGTAGCTTAGAAACTAGTTAAACGTAGGTAAACTAACCTAAGGACAAACACACACACCCATGCCCCAGAGAGGACTCGAACCTCCACGGCGAACAACCGCGCGCACCACAGCGAGACGCTTTAGACCGCTCGGGTACTCCACCGCGTCGACAACTATACTAAAGACAGCACAAACATCCGTGCACGACGGGGGATTCGAACCCCCGACCGTAGCGCCCTTGCAGACTGTGACTGGCGCACTGCAGATCGCTCGGCCACTGCGGCCAGCGAGGGCCACATTTCAAGTTGGTAACAGCAGTGCTGGCCGGATGGCGATTACTCGAGAATGAGATGCTAACGCCTACTTTGTCCTGTGACGTCACTGGTAAGGCGGAAACCACAGTTTAACCTGTAAGGTACGCGAACCAAATAAGGTCCACCTAACGCTTATGAATTTCGTATGCACTATGTGTAAGTGGTAATATTCCGAGATCGTACGTGCAACATCCTACAACTATATTCAGTTCAAAAATAAATTAAAATGGAAAGTTTATGGAACTAATACCAGCACTTTAAAGAAAATATTTAACCCCTGCAAGTCGGCCTTGTTAGGAGACCCTTTTCCTAATACGGCCGTAGCGACATCTAGTTTGTGTTAACATTCTGGGCCACATAAATAACAGGAAAACTGTTGGAATACACTGTAAGAGTTATAATGCAATTTTATTTTAGACATAGGCCTAAGTGCAATCAGATGATAGAGAGGCTTTTATATTTACATTTCAAGGTTTTTTTTTTAATTATTTTTTTCCTTATACTCGCTTCATACAGTACTGTTGGTAAGTTACTTACTTACTGGTTATTAACTCTTTCGATTATTAAATTTAATCAGCAACCAACATTGTTGTGACAGCAGTAAGTTCCCTTATCGTAAGTTAACAGAAACACTAAGTCTGATCATTATATTTTCTATAATGGGCCTTATTGAGAATAACCAGTTTAAAACGTGTGTGTGTATATTCTTTAAAAATAAACGTTTTATTGGGCAGATTATGGCACTATCATAATACAGCGCAAATTTCTGTACACATATACATATTTACCAGTACAAATGCTTCATGACCGAAGCGACTGCATTGGGTGAAACGTACCGTGAAAATAAGAAGCAGCCCTCCTTCGTTGAACGCCGTAGCACAACTTAAAGTAAAATGGCCAGCAGGAGAGCGGGTGCGGAAGTAGTTGTTGCTTTGTCCAGTAGTTGTCACAAGCTACCATTACCAACTACATACAGCACTGTTTTCAAACTTTCTGTGCTACAAAATGAGAGTGGGCCTCATTAGGAACCGAGCCTTATTTGGTACATGTGCCTTATACAGTATTATCACCATAATATCACTCTTTACGCCCGCAAACAAAGATCAATAAAATGTCAACTACAATAAAATGCATTTCAGGTGACATCTGCTTCTGTTTAACAAGTTCACTATATTGCTGGTGGTAAAAGTTCAGATCTACATCGGATACACTGCAAATCACATTTAAGTGGCTGACAGAGGGTTCATCGAACCACCATTATACTATTTATTTCCCATTCCATTCTCTAATAGCGCGCAGGAAGAAAGAACACCTGAATCTCTATTCTGATAACCATTTATACCTATGTAGGAGGCAGTCAACAATATCATGCAGTGAAGGCTTTCACGACCGGCTGAAACAATTGCTGTTGAATCTTCCGGGTTACATGGTCGTGGTTGAAGAAACATATCTGATCCTGACGTTTCGTCCAGAGCTGCGATGGACATCTTCAGAGGTGCTTGGTAACGGTGAGTCTTGTCGACTGACGAGTCGGGCGTCGGAGAGCGGTATAAATACTGTCTAAAAGGGGGCGTGGTCAATTGTCCACTTGCGCAGCAGAGATAAGCCTTGTCAAAGATGAAACTTAACTTTCGACAGTCGATGGTCAGAGATAAAAGCGTAACTACCTACTCTGAAGAGCCACAGTCCATATGTCATTAAGTTCATTGCTTCCTACATTATATTGAAATTATCCCCATGTTTGTATATTTCGATTGCTTCTCTGTACAGTCGTGGATAATAGTTCGTCGTTGTAGATAAAATTTCCGTTTCGGAAAACTTTACTTCATGATTTCCTGATTGGAAAACATGATCAGCTACAGGTGATTTCTCTATTCTACCCAGTCGGCAAAGACTTTTGTGTTCTTTCAGTTTTGTATTCACACTCCTTTTTGTAGTACCAATATACACTTTCCCGCAAGAACACGGAATTTTTTACACCCCACTTGATGATAAAGGAGGGCGTTTGTCCTTTATAGATCGGAGTGCCTGACTTATCTTTTTTGTTGGTTTAAAAACCGGTCTAATATCGTGTTTACGTAAAATCTTTCCTATCTGAACAAACACTGTTTTAATGAAGGGGAGAGAAACGGTGTTCTTCCATTGTCGCGTTTTGTTGCTTTTTTTGTTTACCGTTCCTTAGTCGCAGAATTCTATTTACTTCTTTACGTGTATATCCATTTTTCTCAAAAAGCCTGCATCAGATGCTGTAACTCAGCATCTAGGTGTTCTGGCGTACAAATTCGTTTAGCTCTGTCAATAAGACTTTTAATGACCCCTCTCTTTTGCTGAGGATGATGGTTGGAATCCTTATGCAAGTATCTGTCCGTATGCGTGACTTTCCGGAAAACCTTATGCTTCAAACTTCCATACGTCTGTCGCATAACTGAAACATCCAAGAAAGATATTTCAATGTCATTTTCCTTCTCCACAGTGAATTGTATCTTTGGATGTAAATCATTTCCGTGACGCTGTCTCCCCTGTATCGTGACAATACGAAACGAGCTGCTCTTCTTTGGACTCTTTCGATGTCATCCGTCAAATCCACCTGATAAAGATCCCACACTGGGAAGCAATACTCCAAAAAGAACGGACAATTGTAGTGTAAGCAGATTCTTTAGTAGTTCTGTTGCATCTTTTAAGGGTTCTTCCAATAAAACGCAGTCTCTGGTTCGCCTTTCCCACGACATTATCTAAGTGTTCTTTCCAGTTTAAGTCTGAAGTAATAGTAATTCCTACGTATTCCGTGGAGTTTACGGCCATTACTTTTGGTTGATCTATCTTGTAAACAAAGTTGAACGCATTTCTTTTCGTACTCATGTGGACGACTTCACACTTCTCATTATTTAGAGTCAATTGCCAATATACACACCAAATATTTTACGTACATAAGGAACAATTGAGGTCCAATAACAGTTACCTGTATATCGCCGGATATCACCTCTGTTTTAGCCTTTCCTTGGCCATTAATTACTGAAAACTATATCCTCTGTGAGAGGAAACCCCTATCCAGTCACAAGTATTCCATAAACACGCAATTTGATTAAAAGCCGTTTGTGAGGTACGGTGTCAAAAGCCTTCTGGTAATCAAGAAATACGGAATCAATTTGAGATCCTTTGTCCATAGCATTCATCACTTTCGTGTGAGTAAAGAGCTAGTTGTGTTTCGCATGTACGATATTTTCTAAATCCGTGTTGACCTTGGGTCAAGACATCATTCTGTTCGAGATAATTCTTAATATTTGAATACAGGATATGTTCCAAAATCCTGCTGCAAACTGACGTCAATGAAATAGGCCTGTAGTGTAGTGGGTTACTCCTGTTGCCTCTCTTGCATATAGGTGTGACCTGTGTAACTTTCCAGTCTTTTGGTACAGATCCTTCTTTGAGCGAGCGGTTCTATATGGCTGTCAGGTAAGGAGCTGTCGCATCAGCATAATCTAATGGCTAGACAGTCCGGAGCGCCGGTAGCGGCGTCTCGCACTTACGTGACGATGTTGGCAGCGGTGGTTGTGCAGCACACGGCGCCAGTTGCGCTGGTCGACTGCCTGTTTACAAGCGTCAAGTGAAAAGGTGGTGTTCCGATGAAATTTATGACGACGTATTAAACTGCCACGACACTGTAATGTCCACTGCAAACAATCTGTATTTCAAATTCTCAGTATTTTGTAATACTGTACATGGGTGCTCGGTATACTGATGTGTAAAGCACGCACATGAATGAACAGGAAGCATTCCTCACTTTACTCAGTTTCATTCATTTAATCCAACGGTCTGTCTTAACGCCGCCGCAGAAGTATAACAGACACTCACAAGAACAAACCAGGCAGTCGCTCCAACTGCCGCGCTACAAAAGCATTCAGTCGATTCACGCCCGTCACTGGTTACGTCGAGGTGACGCGTCAGTGGCTACTCGCGTTGGCACTGGCCCCACGAATGATGGAAAGAGAAGGCGGTGAATCGCGAATGGCGTTCAGACCAAGGAGCTTACAATTTCGGGGTTCAGACAGACAAAAGGAATGGTTTATTTTGTCTCCAATGGCATGAATTAATCACGAAATTATCTGTTGTTGCAAAGTGTGCAGAACTTTGTTTGGAATCAGGGTGACCTGACGTCCTGCTTTTCGCAGGATACTCCTGCTTTTTTAGGTCTTATCCTGTGACCCGTGACGAGGCCAGAAAATCTTACAAATATCCTGCATTTCAATATTGATCCCTCGAAACATCCTACGAAATTCGATTATTGTCTTATTCGAGGGATATCAGTAGTTATACAGTTAAAAGAGAATGAAACCCATATAGAAAAGAGTTTTCACGGAGGAAAATGTTTCGTTGATACAGTAGCGTCCGCTATGCGTGTCGCCTGCAGTCACAGCAGACGTAAACATCGTCCGCGTCGACCAGAGATGCGAAATAGCTGACAACCACCAAAGATTTATAATTTAAGCTCGTTGAGTACGACGAAGAGCTGTTAGCAAAACTGCAAGTCACAGAGTATGCTACCGGTTTGATAGCTCTTTGTGTGTTTTTGAAAGTCGTTAATGTGTGAGCTGTGAAGTGATCTGTTGGTTGTTATAAAGCCGAAAGTGAAAGGAAAATGTGTACTGAACGCTGAATTGCGATCTTTGTATCCATTTATTGTACGCATTAAAGAAAAAAACCGACAGTGATGTTCGCTGCAGGAAATGCTCTGCTGTGTCTTCAGCAGCAAACGGAGGACTGTCTGAAATGTCGAGGCACGTGCAAACAAACAAGCACAGGGCAGCTGAAAATTCTTCTGTGTCCGCCGCCTCTCTGAAAACATTCTTCCGACGGGCAAATCTGTGGTCAGCTGAAGAAAAACTGGCTGCTGCTGAAGGTAGTTTTGCCTTCCACACCGTTCAACACAACCAGACGTTTAGATCAATGGACTGCAGTTGGAAGTTGGTTCAAAACTGTTTCAATCCTCAGTATTTGTGTGCGAAGTCTAAGTGTGAGGCTATTGTGACAGACGTGATTAGCCCGTTTGCTATGGCCGAACTAAAAAAGGATTTGGAGAAGGTAAATTATATTACCATGTACACAAACTCTTCCAATCACAATTCGACAAAACTTTTCCTGTTTTGGTTCGATATTTGGATTTCAAGATAGGTGTACAAGTAAAAGTTTTGTACTTTCAAGAAAGGTTCCGTTAGTCACTTTAAAAAATCAAATGTAACAGCTGAGGTAAATTTGGTAAAATTATGAGCATAATTGAATCACAGGATACCGTCAGTTGGCATTGACCCATGATGTCATCAAAATGGAAAAACGATATTTCAGACATAGCCAGTTGCAAATAGTCGATGTTTCAATTTATTAGTGTTTTTATTTAAATCCCGTTGTTCGCTAGAATTTTACTTCCTGACCTAGTGGCCTCATATGATTTGCCAAGGTGTTGTATTCTTGGAAATCTGAACAACATAGAATGACTTGCTTAGTTTTTTGTACAGGCAATAAAGTAAATAAATAATGTTGTTCCTGCTCCATGGTTCACAGGCTCGTGATGTACCCTTGTCTGCTCAGTAAAAGTGATCGCCCTCAGCTCGCCACTACGTAGCCTTCTGTACAACATGCCGATGCCATGAGTCGAAGCCGACGGGTGGTATCCCGTGTTTCAATTGACCCACTGGCATAATTGAAGCATGCGATACCATCCGTCGGCTTTGACTCATGACGTAAAAGTGGACGGGCGGTATCTTGTACTTCAATAGACCCGAGCTTTGTTGCGTAACTGGGAGATCCTGCTTTTTGGATCGGAAGATATGGTCACCCCATTTGGAATGCCAATCGAAATGGTAATATTACTCAAAAAACAGGCATTATATGGATGTAATAGATTTTCTAACTAATGTAAATTGAGCACATTCAACTTGATTGTTAATTTAAAAGACATGTTTCTACTCAAAGCTTCAAAATTAAAGTGACGCTCCGTAGTGACTGTTTATGTATTTCTTTATTTATTTATTTATTTATGTTTTTTTAAGTTTCTCAACGAACGTAATTACTTTTGGGTTTGTTGTTAAGCAGGTACCCAATAGCAAAATTTCATTTCTACCAGTGAAACGAGCAGCAATACCATTTTCAAGTAAATCTCCTAAAATAAGGTATTTTCAACGCGTGTGTCACGAATTTACTACGTTACTCGTAAAAAATATGTCCGTCCAGAACATCGAATTGCTATCAGAGTGTAAGGACGTTGTGAACAGACTGAAAGCCACTGCTGATTGGCTGCCTTCACTTCCCATCATTCATCACACCGCTATCAACATTGCAGCAAATACAATCGGCTATTACGAAACCTATAAAATTATTAACTGCTAATTATTTAACTCCATACTCTAGTTACAAACGCGACCTACAGAACGACTTTTTCTTGATCCCACATTTCTCAGATAAGAAAATAATGAAATTTTTTACGTTTTACAATAACACCAGGCTACAATTTTAACTCCGGCTGCGGTGGCGTAATATATTGATATTGACTACAACAATTGAATGTGCATTGAAAACTCAGTCACACAGAACGAGGAGAATGAAATTTGCGTTGAAATTAGTTACTAATGTTCATTGTCCTGTACTCTAAGCTGACAAAATTTTACACGTTAATCACCTCATTGCCTTGTGCCGTGTGGTAAGGGAGATGAGTAGCGAAAGATTCAACCTTTTATTGGAAACATTTCAGTTGATGGTGTTTGATTCAATGGCTTCAAATAAAGTTCACAGCAGAAATAATTGGTCTCATTACACAAGATATACGCATGGAATTTGCTCATAGTTCTCCCTGATGAGGAACATATTGCTTGTCAATGGTTTGTGAGTACCTTTGGCTTCATAGTCTGCAATTATTCTGCCACCAAAACCTGCGAATTTGCCATAAATATTTTTCCCTTCATCGACTGAGATACATATCAGCCGAGGAAGAGGAAGGTAGCGCTTTGTGGTTCAAGTTAACTACGCCTATTTAAATATGCCGTCGCTCACTGTTGTTCCATACAGGGAATTCCGTTCTGCTAGTACTTCGGTTACTCCAAAGTTTGAGGAAACATCTCTAAAGAATTACAGAAGTTTGGAATTATTAGTTATGTCAGTAGATTCGTCCAGAGCTATAGAATAGCAAGAAACGTTGGATGCCCTTTCTTGCAACTTATTTTAAAAAAAATAGGAAGTAGTGTCTTTAACTCGACGCGCCACAGTATTTGCTCATGGAGAAAAAAAAGCTTTACGTTGTTTCTTTTTGCCAGGGAACAATTCTTTAGCTATAATAAGCATGCAGTTCTTTATGTATTCACATTCCGTGAATGGCTTTCCTCGTTTGGCGATTTCGTGGGCAATTCTTATGCTCACTATCGTAGCGGCTTCATCTTCATGAATACGTTTCCTAAAAATGTTTTGTCCCGATCACAGTCTACGTTTTAACATTTTGAATTTGTGCTCCCGTACATTGTCTTTGAACGCATCAAACTGTGCGCCATGCTTTGTTTCATAATGGCGATGGATATGAAAGTCCTTCAGCACAGCTCTATGTTCATTGCAGATTATATACTTGGCTTTGTTGTTTTTCTCTGTGACGAAGTATTTCAAGTCCCATCATTTTTTACTGAATAGTCGACAGTAGACATCGACTTTTCCCTTTTTTTTTTTTTTTTTTTTTTTTTTTTTTTTTCATTGACATACTGCACACTGTACTCTTATTCGGCACAAAAGTCGTATAGATTGTTCAATCAAAGAAAGTCTTATGTAACAAGGGTCACGCTACAACTAACGAACTAAACAAACAAGACGAAATCAGAAGAGCAAACCACAGCCAAGAACCTTCTTGAAACTGGAGATCGGGCTAGATGATAGCCCTCCGCGAGCTGGCTGGATCCCAAGTTTAATGTCAGTGAGTTGGCCATAAACCATTTATTACTGTTAATTAAAATATCATCAGCAGACCTTTCTAGAGAAATACTCGATATTCTATTTATTGGAAAATCATCAGCAAACGGAATGAACTCTTCTTCTGGAAGTGTAGCTGACGAGAGATCATTAATGTACACAAGAAAAAGGAATGGCCCTAAGATGGATCTTTGTGGACACCATATGCAATTTCTTCCTAATCTCATGATGACTAATGGCTTCATTACTGTCCCACAGCAATGACACCCTTTGTTTCATATTAGTGAGGTAAGCCTTGAACCCTTTTGCAGCACAGCATTGTTAGATAGAATTATAATTCACTTAAAAGGATGTTGTGGTTCACACAATCATATGCCTTTGAAAAATCACAGAAAATACCTGCTGCTTGTAATTTGTTATCTAATTAATTAAGTACTTTTCACTGTAGGTGTAAATATATTTCTTCAAATCGGAACATTTCAGAAATCCAAACTGTGTTTTGGACAATACGTCATTTGCTGTCAGGTGAATGAGTAGCTGCTTGTACATTACCTTACCTAGAAATTTCGAGAATGCTGGCATAATTGATACCGGTCTGTATTTTATGGTATCTCTTTATCCCCTTTGTTGAACAGATGTTTAATATCTGCATATTTAAGCTAATAAGGAAAGCTTCAGTTCTAATACACTGATTGAACAAATCGTTTAAAATTCTGCTAAATTCACAAGAACACGCCCTAATCAACTTTTCTAGTATTTCATTGTAAGGAATAGAATACTTTGTTATTAAAGATTTTATTATGGAAATTATTTTTTGCTGTGAAATGAGTGATATTCATGTACATGAAATTATTTGTAATGCTACTTTTAGGTATTCAAGGACATTATTCACTGACCCTGGCAATCCTATATTATCAGTAATGGATAACAATTACCTGTTAAATAGATTTGCCAGTTATTAATGTATCATCTACTGTTAATGCCACCTGCTCCTATTCCTTTCTGGTTCTACCAGTCTCCTGTGTAACTATATCCCATAGTGTTTTTATTTAGTTGCGTGACACTGATATCTTCTTCTCATAGTACATTTGTTGAGATGCCTGAATTACTTTTCTTAATATTTTACAGTATTCCTTATATTTAGCTAAATCATCAGCATTGGAGCTATTCTTGGATGATAGATACATTTTCCTTTTTGTCTTACAGAAAATCATTATTCCTCGTGTAATCTGTCGATTTGTTATAGACTTCGTTTAATTTGAGTTACTTTTATAGGAAAACGGTTTTCAGGCATGATACTGACATTATTATGAATGTGTTATATTTGTCATTCATATCACGAGCACTATAAATATCTTTCCAGTTAATATTTTCGTCTAGTTTCCCAAAATACCTAACTAAGCCATTCCCCATTTTACACTTCCCTCTCTACAAAATTTTGGAAATAACAATCACGACCAGTCGCAAGTATGGTATAAAATGTTTATTTATTTAGACCATGACCGGTTTCGGATTTCTTTTTACAAATCCATTTTAGATGGTTTTAATTATAAACATTATAATAACACTGCCACGGTTCTCATAATATCAGTTTTTCATAAAACAGCGTTAAGCTCGAATACGCAGGTAATTACAGTATTACATGCTTTCAAAAAATGTAAAGTGGCGTAATGAAAGCAATACATAACATAAAATTCCACTAGAAATGCCTGATACAGAAAGTGACTGCAAATTACATGAAAGTTTAAGTGAATTCTCAAAGAAATGCGGCTAAGCTTCAAAAACCAAAATGTGAAAAAAATCCGGTCAAAAACAGAAATAAAGTTATAGTACAAAATGAAGGAAAAGTTAAATAAAACCATGTACACGTTGCATTTACAATTAGGACACAGCCTGTCCTCTGCATAATTCACATATATAGCTTGTTATATATATATATACTCTTAGTAGGGAGCAACAGAAAATATCCTCAAAGTAAATGACTCTCCAATAAATGTAGAACAATTGAAGCACACATTCTACACCAGATCAATGATCTCTACTGATATGCCTTTCATCGATTATGTAGTTGCTCTTTAGAATAAATGCCTCAAGCACAATATGCCACCAAAACTTACCAATAAGAAAACAAAAATAACTAATACGAGCTGCAAAGCTTCCATGTGATCCTGCCAAATTAAATTACAGTGAGAAAAAACCTTTGCCGTTTAAAGCCAACAAAAGTCTTACTTAACACTTACGTGCAGAAAATGGCATAAGAAACAATGAACACAAAATTATTCAAAACATCAACGACAAATCAACAGTTAATATAGCCCACACTTTGAAAGCTGACAAAAGGTATTCTGTAGTCATCTTCTATGAAACTGAATATATTGCCAAAACACTAGAGGTTTCCCAGATTAACAACAATACAGAAATAGGCTCTGATCCCACTGCAAACTTCCAACCCAAACTTCATAAATCACTTAACAGCTGACAACTCCTCCTTATTAAATATGTAATTAGAGACTACATAAACATGAATCCAACTGCCCCATAACTCTAGGCACAACCTTAGGTTCGCAAGGAAAACCACCAGGTACGTCCTCTAATTATCTGAATAAACAACCCAGCATAAAATGCAAGCAGGAAACTAAATCAGATCCTCACCACTTATCACAAGTTTGAAATCAAGTACAAAATTAAAAACACAGCTGAGCTCACAGATTACATCAAAGACATACATCTACCATTAACAGCCACATTCGAATAATTAGAGACGGTCAACCTCTATACTAACATCCCTGTACAGGAAACCATTAACATAATAAAAAATAATCTCTTAACTTACATGAAGGTCTGCCTACCCGAAATATGTAATCTGATTGATATCGTAACACTTGTCCTATAATTAAATCATTTTACTTTTAATAATAAAATTTATTATCAAAATAATGGACTTGCAATGTGGAGCAGTCTTGCTGGATTACTAGCTGAAATTATTATAAATCATCGGCAGCAGAAGTTCTTCTCAACCAATAATAAAATAAACGGTAAAATAATTTATTACAAGAGGTATGTTAATGATACTGTCTTACGGTTTGATGGTAACAGCAGTGAAATTGACACATTTGCTAAAGATCTAAACAAATTACATAATAATATCAAATTCACGGTTGAACATGAAATCAACCAGAGTATAAACTTCCTAAACCTTAAAAATATCAAACAAAAATGACCAAAATTATTTTGATATATTACTTAAGCCAGCAGCCTCAGATATTACCGTTAACAACGAATCAAGTCACCTAAACCAGCATAAGAAAACTACTTTCCGGTCAATGCTCCTTCGAATGCATATATTTCCCCTTAGTTATTCAGAACAAAACAAGAAAATCAGCATAATTAAATCAATTACCCAAAACAATGGATACTGTTGTTATGGTCTTCAGTCCGGAGACTGGATTGATGCAGCTCTCCACCCTACTCTATCCTGAGCAAGCCTCTTCATCTCGTTATAAGAACGGCACCCTACATCATGTGAATCTGCTTACTGTATCCATCTCTTGGTCTTCCTCTGCGAGTTTTACCCCAGTTTTACCCTCCAGTGCTAAATTCACAATTCCTTGGTTTCTAAGAATGTGTCCTACAAATCGATCCCTTCTTTTAGTCAAGGTATGCCAGAAATTCCTTTTTTCCCCAGTTCTGTTCGGAAGCTCCTCATTAGTTATGCGATCCTCCCACCTAATCTTCGTCATTCTTCTGTAACACCTCATTTCAAAATCCAGTATCCTCCTCCTGTCCGCACTGTTTATCGCCCATGTTTCACTCCCATACAAGGCAACACTCCACACAAATACCTTCAGAAAGGACTTGCTTACGCTTAAACTAATATTTTATGTTAGAATTTCTCTTTTTCAAATGTTCAAATGTTTGTTAAACTTACGGTATTTAACTTCTGGTATTCAGTCCCTAAACTTACAAACTACTTAAAAGCTACCTTATACTAAAGACAATAAAAACATCCATGCCCGAGGGAAGATTCGAACCCCCGACGGGGAACGGACTCGCCCATCGGAGCATAGCGCCTCATTGCGCAGGGCCACACCGCCGCAGCTTCTCTTTTTCAGAAACACTTTTCTTCCCATTGCTATTTTGTATTTTATATCCTCTGTACTGTGACCATCGTGTGTTAGTTTACTGCCCACTTTTTACTACCATTTTTATTGTTTCGTTACCTAATATAAGCCGCGGCGGAGCGGCCGAGAGCGTTGAGGCGCTATGCTACGATGCACGAGGCCGTTCCCCGTCGGGGGTTCGAATCCCCCATCTCGCATGGATGTTTGTTCCGTCTTTAGTACAAGCTAGTTAATAAGTAGTTTGTAAGTTTAGGGACTGATGACCCCGCAGTTACGTCCCTTAAGCTTAACAAACATTTGTACATTTGAACCTAATCTAATTCCTTCAGCATCGTCTGAATTTCTTAGACTGCACTCCAGTACCCTTTTTTCTTGTTAATGTTCATCTTAGATGCACCTTTCGACACAATGTGCATTCCGTTCAACTGCTCTTTTGCTGTCTGTGACAGAATTACCATGTCATCGGCAAAACGCAATGTTTTTATTTCTTCACCCTGAACTTTAATTCCTTCTCCGAAGTTCTCTTTGCTTTCCTTTATAGCTTCGTCAATATTCAAATTAAATAACATTGGTGAATGACTACAATCTTTACACGCATTGAAAATAAATATTTAATTTTAAAGCTCAAAAAAATTACTGCCTACAAATTTGAAATGAAACAAATATTAAATATATCCCAACTATCTCTGGAATAAGAGTAGAAATTCAAAAATAGCTTTCACCAGCGTGCACAGACGAAGAGGCTTCAGGAAACGACATACGATGCAAAATTTAAAACGTAAATAAATACTGTTTCCAACACAAACTTGTGTGTTTTTGAAAGGAGCACTTCTATTATTTCGTATGCAGTCAATAGCATGAAAAATAATGGCGTTGGTTGCATCGCAACACGTCAATTGCACCCCAAGAAATTGCAAAGTGAAGTTGACGCTTGAAATAAATGATGCGCACAGCTAGCGCAAGTCCTGAGACTCAAGCTTGAACCTCACTCTGCCGATGATTGTGAGAGACGTACTATGTCCGTGGAGTGTCAGTGCGTGGTGTGGTGTTGTGTGACAACACATTATTGTCAGATATTCCACTTATGGCAGGCTGAAAGGGCGATAGTGTAACGTCTTCTTGAGCTGTACCTCGCTTGAAGTGATCCACCTCTTATAATGTATCGAATATTGCGGTATCAAAATGATGGATATGCTGCACACAATTTTTATTGCTGTGAAATGATAAGTAGACGTACAATTAGTGGTAACACACGTGGTTTCACGTTTCTTAACCTCAAACGTTCTGAAATATGTGGATTGTATAGGATAGCAACGGCGCCATAATTGCGGATATAATGCATCGATTGTGGTACTGTGCTCAGAGCGGGGGTTGCCTGCACTGGCGCCTGTATCCTGCTGTAAGGAAGCTGGCCGCGGTGGCCGAGCGGACTGCGGCGCGCCAGTCACGTTCTGCACGGCCACTACGGTCGGGGGTTCGAATACCTCCTCGGGCGTGGATATTTGTGACGTCCTTAGTATTAGCTAGTTCAGAAGTAGTTTGTAAGTTTAGGGACTGATGACTCCGTAGTTAAGTCCCATAAGCTCTACAAACACTTGAACATTGAAACATTTTGCTGTAAACAAGCCAACATGACCACGGTACGCTCCGCCTTCAGTGCCCGAGTTTCTCCTAATACGGTCAGCGGAACTGCTCCCATACCGTAACGAAATTCACATACGCTGCCACATTGTGACCTGCTACATTTGCCGGCATCTAGTCGATATAGCGGCCTCGAAGAAAAGCTGGATATTATTTTAATTCGTGGCGAGTGTCACAGAAACGCGACCGCAGCTGTGGCCCACTAGGCTGAACGCTGCGCAGATCGAGTGTGTCCGTGGCGTCCAACAACTGGCAACGTCGGCAGGTGGCAGGAAGCAGGTAGCTGGGAGCTGGTCTCCCACAAACGTCGACGCAGAGCGCCGGCGACTTCCTGGGAGCCGCGGCGCACAGTGCTGAGTGCTGAGGCGGGCGCCCAGGCGGAGTCGCACTGCACCAGCAACTGAACGGGGATCACATTGCATTCTTTCGTTCTACAACGTGATCTGGTAGTGCTTAGCGATACGTTGTATACGGACGACGCTTCATTTAAAAATCACTTATTTATTTATTTAACTCTCAGACATTTGATGCATAGTCATTAGTCTTCTAACTTCCCAATACAATCGACCATCTGACATATTGCAGTCTTTCACAGTTTCTGAGATGCTCCCAGTTCATAATGGAGTCTTCTCTTTCACATACAACACACTTCAGTGATGGTAAGATTCCAATGGTTTGCAATTGTGCTGCATGGCAGTCGTGGCCAGTAATTCTTCGCAATGCTGCCACAGTTTCCCTTCGTGGGTGTTTCATCTCTTCTAACAGTAGAGGCCATGTTCTTCCTTGCCATTGTGTTGTCAACTGCTCATACAACTTCTTCTTGAAACAGTTGTTTTGTTTATCAGTCTTTCAATGGAGATGTATGATAATTTTGGGCAATTTGTTTGAGAAATCTTTTTTTTTCCTTTTTTGGCTAGAAAGTCTGCCATTTCATTCCCCTGCATACCTGTACGTGCTGGTATCCAATGAAAAACTATTTCAGTTCTAGCTTTGGTGATTGAGGCAATAGAGGATTTTATATCATTTATGCAAATACTTAGAGGTGTTTGAAAGGATGCAATGGCCTGTATTGCAGAAGTTGAATCACAAAATATAACAATCTTTTTGAGACCTTTGGATATGGACAAAAATTGTTTTAGTGCCAGGTTTATTGCCAGTAACACTGTCCTAAATCTTTGTAAAAACAAAATATTTCACTTTTAACTCCAGCACCAGCGATACCATTTGCTTCATTCAAGGATCCATATATATATCCATTCTGTTTGCGTGTAGTTAGCATTTATCATTTCTAGAGCCATATATATGTTCTTTATTCGTTTATGTTTTAACAACCTTTTCATTCATTTGAAGTCTAAATGTGACTGGGCATAGTTTAAGAGGACTGACTGGTGCAGCGAAGTCTTCTTTACTGATTGGTGGACAGTGGTCTTGTCTTACTGAATCAATACATTGCATAAAGCCTTTCTGTGTTTTCAGCCGCTTAGCATGATGTTGGTTGTTGTTCCAGTATGTGTCATTGGGTAATGTGGTTAATTTTTCATATTTCTGATTTTAGAGGTGGAATGCCAATCGCAGCTTGAAGACCCAATATTGGTAATGTTTTTACTGCTCCTGTAATCAGGCGCACAACTTCAGTTTGAAGAACCTCCAAATTAGATATATTCGCTGGGAGTAATAGTTCACATCCATTCAGAATACTGGATTTATACAAATTTTATAAGTAGAGTTTGCAACTTCAAGAGAGCCGCCGCACGTTTTTCCGGCTAGCCTCTTAAGGATGAGGGTGTAGCGTGGTGCACTCTGCGTAACGCTAAATGGCGCACAGTGAAGCTCATGGTGGAACTTCTCAGAGGGAATCAAACAGCCCCCCAATCGGATGTCCGGGAGGGGCCTGCAGTGAGAAGAAAAAATGTGAACACCTTAAATATATTGCAATGGAATTCAGAGGACATGTCCCAGTCAAAGAAACTAGAATTGCAAAAATTCTAAATGATTACTTTTGAAAATCGCGATTATGTGAATCTGCAGAACATGCACCACTGATCCGTGCCAGATCCGCTCTGGATTCGCCAAGTTGCTCATCAACGACAGTGGAGTGGCAATGTTTGGTGCGCTACAATAGCCAACTGTATTGTACGTTCCTGCCTTAAGCGTGAAACATTAAATGGGCAGCGATGTGCACCATTTCTTCAACACGCATAGCGCCCCTTCTGGAGGATCTAGGAGTGGAAACTCGTCTATCGATGTAGTTCCAGTATGATGGATGTTCCGCACACAATGGAATGCTCGCTATGGACGCTCTAGACGCGACAATTCCAAACAGGTGTATAGAGTGGGGAGGTACTATGCGATGGCCAGAACGGACCCCGCTTGGCGCCATTACACTTCTTTCTCTGGGGCGCGGTGAGAGAGCATCAAGAACCCCCCAAAGACAGTAGAGGATGAGCAACATCATATGACTACGGCGTGTGCGCCAGTATCTACAGAAACGCTACAATCTGTGCAACACTCTCTTTTTAGCAATCTCCAAACGTGTACGGATGGAAACGGAGGGCACTTCGAACATTAGTTGACGTGGCACAGATTCATTGGCCAAGATGTGCGTGTCTTTCGTGCTGGAAGTACTGCACAACAATACAGTTTCTGTGGGCGACAAGGCAGTAGTAAATGTTTGTTAATAATTATAATAAGACAGTGAAGATCGCAAGTTGTTGAGCTTATTACTGGCACCCGGTTTCGGTTCTACAGAACCATCTTCAGGACGTTGGCACCTTGTTGTAACTGCAGTTGACCAACAAGGTGCCAAAGGACTGAAGATGGTTCTGTACAACCGAAACCGGTTGGCTATTATTAAAAAAATTTTGAGAACACTGTTACCACAAAAAATTCTAGTTGTAAATCTACATCTACATCTACAAATCACATTTAAGTGCCTGGCAGAGGGTTCATCGAACCACCATTATACTATTTATCTGCCATTCCAATCTCGAATAGCGCGCGGGAAGAAAGAACACCTGAATCTCTCTGTTCGAGCTCTGATTTCTCGTATTTTATTCTGATGATCATTTCTACCTATGTCAGTGGGAGTCAACAATATATTTTCACATTCGGAGGAGAATGTTGCCGATAGTAGTTTCGTATGTAGCGCACGCCGCAGCGATAAGCGCCGTTGTTGTAATGATTCCCATCCCAGATCCTGTATCATTTCCGTAACGCTGTCTCCGCTATATACAGTACAATACAATACAAAACGAGCTGCCCCACTTTCGACTCTTTCGATGTCCTCCGTCAAACCCACCTGATAAGGATCCCACACCTGGCTGCAATACTTCAAAATTGGAGAGACATGGGTAGTGTACGCAGTTTCTTTTGCAGTTCTGTTGCATGTTTTAAGAGCTCTGCCAATAAAACGCAGTCTGTGGTTAGCCTTTCCCACGATATTATCTACGTGTTCTTTCCAATTAAAATTTGAAGTAATAGTAATTCCTAGGTATTTTTTGGAGTTTACGGCCTTCACTTTTGATTGACTTATCTTGTAAACAAAGTTTAACGGATTTCTTTTCATACTCATGAGGACAACTTCACACTTCTCATTATTTAGAGTCAAAAAAATGTTCAAATGTTTGTTAAGATTATGGGACTTAACTACGGTGTCATCAGTCCCTAAACTTACAAACTACTTATGAACTACCTTATACTAAAGACGGCACAAAAATCCATGCCAGAGGGGGGATTCGAACCCCGACCGTAGTGGCCGTGCAGACCGTGACTGAAGCGCCTCAGTCTCCCCGCCCACCGCGGCCGGCTATTTTTAAACCATACTGATATCTTATTCAGATCGTTCTGCACTTGGTTTTGATCTTCAGATGATATTACTAGACGGTAAATGACGGCGTCATCTGCAAACAACCTAAGAGAGCAACTTAGATTTTTCCCCTATATCGTTTATGTTAAGAAGGAACAGCAGAGGACCAATAACACTACCCTGTGGAACGCCCGATATCACCTCTGTTTTAGTCGATGCCTTACCATCGATTACTACGAACTGTGTCCCCTCTGACAAGAAATCCCCTATCCTATCGCAAATTTGGGGCGATGTATTTACAAACGTGAAACCAAGTGTGTTATCTCTAATTGTAGCTATAGTTGTCATTTCGCTACATTAAACATAGATTTACAATTTGAAAAATGTAACTTTGCGTTGGAAGTATAACTTGTTTACTTTTGTGGAATGTGCATACCTCTCCACTGTCTGGGCATTCGACACAGGCAGCTCGAATCTCAGGACGCTTCCTTTTGAGCACCAACTTCGGTTCGTTTCGCAATTTCTCGGGGTGTTATTAATGTATTTCCATGGAACAAATGCCATTATTTTCGTGATTTCTCATGCTTCTTATTGAATACGAAATAATAGGGGGTACATATTTACAAATACATAAGTTTGTGTTGAAAATATAATTTGTTTACGTTTTAAATGTTGCATAGTATATAGTTTCCTAAGCCACTGCCGTCCGTCCATGCTTGTGAAAACCGTTCTTGAATATCTTTTGTTGTTCCACAGATAGTTGGGGTGTAAGTTTTACGTGAGACACCCTTCACATACATTATGATTCTCACCATGTACTGTATCAGTTTGTTGATATGTAATTTGTATGTCTTGTCCTAACTAGTAACTCGAATGCCCTATTATGAATACTGTAAATCATTTCACTCCCAAATTACATGTTCAGATTAATCTCTCTGAATAATACCGCAACACTTGCATGGCGTCTAAAGCGAACAACTTCACAACTGTAACACATTTTTAAACACTGTTTGGGTCTAGTATTTGTAGCTGGACCATGCTTAGTAATCATACGTTAAAGTTTAGCATGGTGACGTGTGAACCACTTAACGTTAACAACACTCACAAAGTGCATACTCAGAAACATAACATGTGCAAAATACACAATAACATTTCATCACTTTAAAGGAGACAACACGTAAGACTTCACCATACTTCATGTGCTTTTAGTCGTAAAACTCTTTTATAAATGTGTTGACAAAGATGAACATAAGGACTTATAACGTAAACTTCAGCAAATAGTAAAGTAATTTTTTTCTATCTTAGGACTGCGATACTATAACAGATGCAAAACGAAGCTCTATCTGAAAACCATGAAAAGCATTTGAAGATGGATTTGTAAAAAGAAAACCGAAACCAGTCATGGTCTCAATAAATGAACGTTTGATACCATTCTTGCGACTGGTCGCTGTTTCAATTAATAGACATTATAAAACGACAGCCACGGTTACCACAATTTCAGTTTCAGACAAAACAGCAGAGTCCAAGTAAAATATTGGAACTGCACAACCAATTATGGTCGCCAGACTAATTAATCATAAGTCTGTTTGTGACATTAAATAAGTTTTGCAGAACATCAGGAAGTTGTTCCGTTTTGATATTAATCATAAGTCAGTCATAAATCTAAATTGATCAGAGTCAATAAATTTACTGACTGATTATTATGTTTGTGAAACTTAAGGAACTTAACTGTGGAGTCATCAGTCCCTAAACTTACAAACTACTTACAAAGTACCGTATACTAAAGACAACACAAACATCAATGCCCGAGGGGGTATTCGACCCCCGACGGGGATCGGACTCGCGCATCGGAGCACAGCGCCTCAATGCGCTCGGCCACTCCGTCGCGGTCCCTGATTGATCACATTCTTTATTAGGACTGATTTAATGAGATATATATAACATGAAATAGTCAAAAGACACAAAATTTCATTACAGAAAATTTACCATAGATATTACAACTAAACAATCCTATAGTCTTCTTAGATTACGACAGACACAGCTCACAATAATCATGTAACTGCCTAATGTTATTATACTGAAGGATTAATATGAACAGTTGTTTATAAATTTACTGTACTTTGTGGAAGCATAAAATTTAAAGGATTCTGTTTCTGAATATCAGAAAATTACTGATTAAAAAACAATACTGTTTGATCCTGAACATAATATGCAGTTAACACTTTTGTTGTAAAACATTGCTTATTCCTATACATATCATAATGTCCAAATATTTTTACAGGTTATGCGACTTAACTACGAGGTCATCAGTCCGTAGTTTATACTAAAGACGGCACAAATATCCATGCCCGAAGGGGGATTCGAACCCCCAACGGCAGCGGCCGCTCGGCCACTGCTGCAGGCTGTTGTACATACCTCGCGAAGGGAAGGGTGTGAGAATGTGAGGCCCACTCTTCGAGAGACAGGCGACCGTTTTGTTTTTCCTGCGAGCCAAGCGCGACTGCGACAGCAGGCAGTGGCGGTAGAACAGCGGGGTGACGTGTGGAGGGGCGGCAGTGGAGGGGGCGTGTGGAAGAGGGCCGGGAGTGGTGGGGCGTGTGGAGGGGGGGCAGTAGTGAAGGGGGCGTGTGGAGGGGGCAGAAGTGGAGGGGGGCGTATGGAGGGGGGCAGTAGTGGAGGGGGCTCATGGAGGGGGTCAGTAGTGGGGGGTAGCGTGTTGAGGGGAGGCAGTAGAGGGGGGGTCAAGGGGGGCAGTAGTGGGGGGGCGTGTGGAGGGGGGGCAGTGGTGGGGGGGGCGTATTGGTGGGGGCAGTAGTGGGGGGGCATGTGGAGGGGGGGCACTAGTGGAGGGGGCATGTGGAAGGGGGGGCAGTAGTGGGGGCGTGTGGAGGGGGGCAGTAGTGGGGGGGGTAGCGTCTTGAGGGAAGGCAGTAGAGCGGGGGGAGGGGGGAAGTAGTGGAGGGGGCGTGTGGAGGGGGGGGCACTAGTGGAGGGGGCATGTGGAAGGGGGGCAGTAGTGGGGGGCATGTGGGGGGGCAGTAGTGGGGGGGGCGTATGGAGGGGGCAGTAGTGGGGGGGTGTGGAGGGGGGGCACCAGTGGAGGGGGCTCATGGAGGGGGGGCAGTACTAGGGGGGTAGCATGTTGAGGGGAGGCAGTAGAGGGGGGGGGGGGGTCAAGGGGGGCAGTAGTGGGGGGCGTGTGGATGGGGGCACTAGTGGAGGGGGCATGTGGAAGGGGGGGCAGTAGTGGGGGGTATGTGGAGGGGGGCAGTAGTGGGGAGGCTCATGGAGGGGGGGCAGTAGTGGGGGGTAGCATGTTGAGGGGAGGCAGTAGAGGGAGGGGGGGGGTCAAGTGGGGCAGTAGTGGTGGGCGTGTGGAGGGGGGCAGTAGTGGGGGGGTGTGTGTGGAGGGGGGCAGTAGTGGGGGGGCTCATGGAGGGGGCAGTAGTGGAGGGGTAGTGTGTTGAGGGGAGGCAGTAGAGGGAGGGATGGAGGGGGGAAGTAGTGGGGGGCATGTGGAGGGGGGAAGTAGTGGGGGGCGTATGAAAGGGGGCAGTAGTGGGGGGTCGTGTGGAGGGGGGCACTAGTGGAGGGGGCATGTTGAAGGGGGGGGGCAGTAGTGGGAGGCATGTGGAGGGGGGCAGTAGTGGGGGGGCTCATGGAGGGGGGGGGCAGTAGTGGGGGATAGCAAGTTGAGGGAAGGCAGTAGAGGGAGGGGTGGAGGAGGGAAGTAGGGGGGCGTGTGGAGGGGGGAAGTAGTGGGGGGCGTATGGAGGGGGGCAGTAGTGGGGGAGCAGTAGTGCGGGGGCGTCAGTCACCGACGGCCGCCCAGCGCGGTTGCAGTCGCACTTCGACTGTCGCGAGTGAAAATTCAATGATTCGAAGCACTTTTAGCAGACCACGAACCTCCGCTGTCCATCCGGAAATAGCTCAGCCATCACTGCCACCGAGACGACGCCACTCTCGCTGTGCTGGGCCGTATTTCTTTCCATATACGCCTGCTATATCCGTCACCGTTCCATCAGACAACACACAAATGCCCTTCTAGTGATCGAGATCTGGATTTCGATCACGACTGGGCGATACGTTCCCATGGCGCTAGAGAGGCGCTAGAGAGGCAGTTTACAGATTTGCATTGGCCGCAAAGCTTCTGCGATGGAAGTTGGTCGATGACGTTCTCTGTAAGAATTTCGCCTCGTTTCCAGGAGTTGTGTCCTCCAGCCAGGAAACAACGCGTCCAGCCGGACGGACAGGCGCTCTCGTACCGCCTTGACGCGGTACCGCAGTGCGCACCATTTAAGCCCTATGGTTTAGCTTCAGTAAATCCATCTACACTCACAGTTTTATGTGGAATAATTACGAACTGTAACGCTGATTTACTTCTCTGGCCCGTTAGATCTGGAAATACGTCATTTGTTTTATTTATAATTTGACAAATGCCCTTTTCCCTCTGGTGCACCACCATGAAAATGAGCGTGTATGAATGTTTTTTGAGTAGATTATTTTCTGTAGTTACTAACCATAGATAGTTTCGAGGTGGTGGAGTAGTTGCGAATTGTTTGGCTTAGGTGAGGCAAAGAGGGAGGTTGGCAGTGGCTTTCTCGGGTGTCGCTTGTCTTGAGGGGGAGGCAGAGACCGGCCAATGGCAGGTATCTTCCTCGCGTTTAAAAAACCAGCGGTTCGTTGGGCTCAGGAGACGCCATGTTTGGCACTCTTATATTGGAGGCCCGAGAGGACGGACGTGCCGTGCTCGACTGCTGCAAATGCGGTAAGCAAGTTTGTAAAAATGTGTCAACTCGCAAGGCAATAGTTGAAACAGACTTATGTTGATATAGCAGAAAATTTAGCGATTTTGGTTATTTTTTATCAATCTGAGTACCTAAAATAGTTTGATGCCAACGGTAACGGTCGGGACTTAGTATCCGCTTGCTACCTCACCCTTTCAGATTTCGCTACGTTTGATTCTCTTATTTAGTAAAGATTTTCAAAACACTCATTTTAAAGTTTGTGCGGACAATATCGTATGAGAATTTACGGAGTTTTCTTTGTGTAATGCCACTTGGACAAATTTTCGCGCCATTGCACAACAGACCCATAGTCTGGCAATTTCAAAGTGAGAATGCACCTTCAATGGTCGATAGCAGCCACGGAAATATGCAACATCTCATTCTCTACCGCTAGTTGTCCGGTATTCCATTGATATTGTAATTATTTTTGTAATCGGACGGAAGGTAGAATGAGCCGCGGAGGCCACGTGAGCAGCGTGGGGTGAGTGGCGTCTTATCGTACAGAGTAATTCTAGGAACAGATGAACTTTCTAATAATATTTGTTCTTCTTTTCTGGAGGGCACTTAATTTTGTGGAAATCGCGGAGCCATGTGCTTCCCGCCGTAAATCTTGTTGCGTGGTTCAGTATGATAAGGGAGGAGCGACAGTTATGCTTGTTGTGTGACCAAGCCCAATGTGTAGAATTCTTTTATAATATTTTTTTTATTTGGAGTGCGACTTTGAGTTTTTGGGATTCTGTCAGATTTGAGCGGTAGATACCGTTGCGTGTCTCATGTCTTGCATTAAAATCAGCAATAATGGCCACCCTCTTTGCTGACCAATTTTTTTATTTGCTTTTGCTAGTTAAAAATTGAGTGGTTAGTGCATGTAGTGTGAAAGTGTTTCATGAGCGAGTGCGTCTGTGAAGAGGGATATCCTTACTAGTCGAATAAATTCTTTTTATATCTCGTTTTCCATGCAGTTTGGCGTGAAACATTTTGAAAATTCATATGTTTAGGAGACCAGGAGACCAGTTAATTAATCTATGAGCCTGTGGCTTAAAATGTTTGTCTGCTCTGCAACGAGTGTTCACAATCCATTTTTTGTTTGTTTGTAAATTTAATTTGTCTAAGGGTATGGTTTTATTTGCATACTATCGGAAAATAAAGATAAAACTTGTCCTTAATTAGTCGCACTTTATTATGAAGAGATTTTCCTCCGCCCGTTTAAATTTAACAGAGAAACCTGGAATCCTAATAATAGAAATTAAATAAATTAACTAATATCAGATGATTCATTAGGATGCAGATAAAAGCTAATTGTTGTCATAGTTTACCCCAACTCTGTATCGAAGGTTGTGACACTGATTAAATACCCGGGGTCGTGTTATCCGTCGCGCAGTCTAGTTTATAACAAATTGTTCGGTTTGAGGCCTTTGATTAATTTATACATAAATAAAGAAACCCGGCAGTCAGCTGTCACAGTATGAACCATTTACTTTTATTAGCAACGCTCAAAATAGCGTTATTAGCTGGCAAATCATATACTGTAGTAGTAAATAAAAAATAGGGCCAAATTAAAATCATTGTATCACGAGGGAAACTATGCAATCTGCGCTCAAACCATCGCGCCGAGCCAAGCTTAGAATGGGCGCACCCGCCTAGCGCTACCCGCCTCTCTCCCCTCCCACCTTGAAAGCTCAGCCGCAGCGCGCGGTGTGGGGCGCCGCGTTGTCCGGCCCTCTCTGCAGACCGCAGACTGAGCGGACCCACGCCTGGTGCCTGGGCGAGCCTCCTGCCTGCTGTGCAGCAAGTGCTCTCGGCGATGTGGGCCCTACACTGGCGTATCGCTGAAGACGGCCAACTGCATCAAAACTAAATGCGGGACGTTTCGACGATGTGAACGAGAACTAAGATCACGTGACTCATTGTGCCAGTTATTCTGAAACTAGGAAAGAAATCTAGGCGCGCAGAGTAGGTCTACTATTTTACTTTTACATATCTAACATGAGTGACGTTTTGATTTTAAATCTTTATTTAGAGTTCATAAATATTTTCTCATGCTCCTATTTTGAATTTTTACTCTTTCTGTTTCCGTTATATCTTTCAGATCACCTGCGTAGTCTGCACTACTTTTATTTGTTCCAGCTATTAGAGCATCGTGCTACACACTCCGCTCCAAAATTGCAATAACCACGAATTAAATTTGACAAAAACTACTTTTCAAAACCATTTGAACTACTCTATTATAGAACTTCTTTCGATGAAGTATAGCGTTTAATTGCGCCTTATTACATGTAGTGATCATTCACGTTCTTTGTTTCTTTACTCAGAATTTCACCACATTCTTTACTCCTGAATTAAGTATGATGAATAGTCAGACTGTATTTGCAAGTCAAATGTTAAATACGTTTATCCAGACTGTGACAACATTACATCATGTTTGCCAACTTGGGCACCGGAAAATATTCCATTACACTTACTGAAACGTACTTAAGAGGACACAGAAAATATGCGAAAAACAGTCATTCTATCACAAAATGCAGTACCAGCTTGAAACAAAAAAAACTTCCAGTGCTAGCGAATTTGTCATTTTGAAATAGATGGTATGTATTTTTTTAATTTAATGTAAGAGACTGTCATTTATTCGTAGGTGAAGTTAATTGCAAGCAGTATGACGATGCGTGTCGTAGCCTAGTAGTTTCGGCCTGTACTCCTAGAACAACACTTTTTAAGTTGCTGCAGTACCAGAGTGCGGAACGCTTTTGCCATTTTGCGGCACATTTTCAGAAGTTATCCCAATGCGAGACAGCGGGTCTGAAGGCGGGACCGTCCCGCAGAATCCGGGCCGCCTTGGCCGCCTTAGCACTGCTGGAAGTACTGGTCAATGAGCTGAAGTGTATTAATCAGTTAAAAAGGTACGTAAAGCAGGCAAGAATCCAAAGATTGGTTTGAACACGACAGTGCTTTACTAGGCACGGTCCTGTTTGGAGGTGGTATACCGTTGCCTTCCTCCGACCTTCGAACTGACTTACCCAGCCAGTTATAGGGGCACCTACAGTGTAACGTGGGATCCGAATCACGGTGCTACTCGGTATTTCTCACAGCAGCAACACTGCCAGAGGGGAAAGAAATCGAAAGCGAGAGATAAAAATCCTAGGATCTAACGAGGATCGAACCCGCGCCTTTTGATTCGTAGTCTGGCACTCTACCACTGTGCTACGGAGATATGGGTAGGTAACTCATTTAAATCAAATCCGAGCTGCAAATTATGGGGCTTTATTACTTGCCACACCATAATAGAAGACCGTTCAGTGAGTTTGAAAGTAACAATTATAATTTCAGTGCTGATACTGAGAGCAGGGTTCCTACCAGACCGGTCAGGATTAGGGCGAGACGCCGACTGACTGCAGTGGCGCGCAGCCGAGACCTTCTACAACATTCGTACATCTTCGTAAGTGTTCGGAAATGTTCGTTAAAGGCGTTGCAATTCATTTACTTATTTGTTTGAACTTTATTAATAAATATACATAATCAGCACCAACGTCTGTTGACTCCTAGTCTGCTACTAAGGTTGCGTGCCACCAAAACATTGTCGAATGAAAAACATTGATAAATTAAGCACGTTAGGTTCGCGCCATACTGTTCGCACTTGCCGTCGCCGCCGCACCTCTGCTGCCACGCCTCGGCCCTGGGAACGACGACGGAGCTGACCGTCGGCGAGCTACGCAGCCGTGCTGTGTCTGCCGCCGACTCCCTCCCAAAACTCCCTCTGCTGATGAATTCACGCAGTAAAGTAAAACAGAGATTGCAGCCAGCTACCTGTAGCAACCGTCGGCCTCTGCCACGGCAGACAGCGCCCAGCGCCCCTCAGAGGCAGACGCCAGCCAGCTGCCGCACACCGCCCCTGCTGTGCTGCCGCCACACCTCCACTCTGCTGGTCCTCGAGTCACTGGGACTGTACGTGTGGAGAGACTGGGGCACCACAACACACGGCATTACATTGTCAGATTGTCAGCTATACGCAACACACACTCACTGTGTGTTAAACAACACATGTACTGATAAGAGATAAGGATGGCTGGGACACACTAAATAGACTGACCAATGAGGTCTCATCACTAAAGCGGGAAGAATACGCAAAAACGGTCAGACATAACATCGTACAGAACACCGACACCATAACACAGGACACGTGGAACGAGACAAGCAGTGTAAGTACAAGCGACATGGATAACGAAACAGATGACAACCCCAGCACAGAAGACGACTTATTCCTAAACAATTCAGCACCATAAACATTAGAATCAAAAACCCCTTTAGCTCTTAATATACATGAAATGAACGACTACCACTTATGGAGGCAATTCCATGATGGAAGGGCTCGATGTTCATTCCGAGGCCTTCCACCTTGGTAGACTCTCTCCAACAACTTTTACTTTACCTACCCTTTCCTATCTTCTTTTATTTATCCTTCTTAATAATAATGATTTTTGATTTGCCCTTCCTTTTCCTTATAATTTGTTGTATCCATTATTCATACATAGTAATGGAATTAAATTCAAAATTGTATAAATAACTAAATATGTAACACCATGAATTTCACCATTAACTTATCTAATTGTTACTATCAGTATATATTTAAACTTAACGCTATTAAAATGTAAAATACGACACAAACCATACTTCGTCTAGTTACGACCAGCTATAAACCAAAAGGGAGCTAGTCTGTATCAAGGACATTTATGGACACTAAGTGTTTTGCCCTATCTAAACTTTAAATGTGTATCAAAAATGTATTCAGAAGAAACGCAGCAATAAATGTATTTCATTCTATCAAAAATGTTCCATTTACGCGGGCGTTGCGGTAGTCGTTTGAAGTGGTTACCCCACTTTGGACCCTAATCACTTCTGCCCCATCGGTCCGAAGCATTTACGTCGTCTGCTGGTGCCTAAAGTGGTAAAGTCATTCTGCAGGTTTCGTAGATTTTATGGATTTCACATACAATTTGTGGACACAGTAGATTACCGCTGGCCCCCATTCTGACTAGGCAGCATAACAATTCAATTTCTGGGCTTTTCAGACTGCCTGAAGATGACAGAATCAAGTGTCGAAACTGGTAGCAATAAAATTTCAAAATGTAATTCCTGAATGTGCTCCCTTCTATTAACCATTCACTTTTCATCTCATAGTTACAGACGAAGCTCCCCGCTGCTCCTTTATGCTGACGCCTAACGGCCTGACTGTCCGTTTTGTCGGGACGTTGGAAGTGCAACCGAGAGAGCTCTGCCCACGATACCCACTTTAAACGCAATGGCCATCCGTCCTAAGGCACCTTTTAAACCTCCCTCGGGAATGTGTATCTGTGTTGTTCTTATCGTAAGTTTAAGTACTTTGTAAGTCTAAGCACCAATGACGCCAGCAGTGTCGTCCCCCCCCCCCCCCCCGCCTCCCCACAGCTATCAAACATTTGAACAATTGAAAGCACTCAGTTTATCTCTTGCCTCATATGGGACGACACCGTTGCCCACCTGAGAACTCCACACGCTACGCGGCCAGCAGCCACGCCCCCAGCTTCCGACCACCGGCCGCGTCGCCTCGGCTGACCTGCGACTTGCGGGCAGCGCGAGAGCGCCTGCGGCGCCGGCCACCCGCACAGCAGCCGGCCACTGCGGGTTGCCGCCGCCGCCGGCGACCACACTCGGCAGTCGGCGAGCGCGCAGCGGGACACCTAGCGGTGACGTGCCGCTCTACCAGATTTCTGACGTCACATCCTGCTTTTTTTCCGTTGAGGGGCCATTTTGTCCCGTCAAATACAAAATACGTTCTTTGATATTTCGGTAACGTGCCACGTTAAGTCGTTCCAATAGGAAGCAAGAACACCGTCTTACATCGTGTTCCGACCTTTCCTGCTTCAGTTCGGTTTATTGTTTACTTCTAGCAACATGGCCACTGCCTGGACTAACAAATGAGTGTTTCAATTGAAGCCACGAAGGAAGAACAGTCTTTATATAATGAATAGAAAAACAATAGAAATAGATGAAACTTCGAAAAACATACATGCAATGATAACGTTTGACTGTATGTACTTTCATACAGTGTAGACCACAAAATCACCCTGAAAACGGCTCGTTTATTCAAGTTCTCGAATACGATGTAGCGTAGGGACAACTTTTTTCCATAATACGAGATGACGTATAATTACGAAACTTGGTGCAATATGGCGCGAGAGACTAGCGAAGTGTAAAAGTCAAGTCACGTTTTGCGATGTTCTCTTGTTAACCAATGAAATGGAGGGAAAAAATAATAATTCCATAAAAGTTCAGCGAAAATCTTAATATTTCAGTTTATATCAATATTGCTTTTTCTATTTACAATTTCACAGCCCAAAACCTCTTAATTTCCGCAATAGTCCCGTTAAATTGTTATACTTTTTTTTTTGGCACTTATATTTGTGTGGTTATTTACTTCATATTGTTCTCGACGCCATTAAATTCGCATTGAAATATGAATGTGTGTTATCGTCATGGCGTTGTGCCTGACGTCAAAGCAGACGGGTGGTATCGGAAGATCAAGTGTTGCCTATGAAAGGTTCTCCTGCCATTATTTCGCCGCTGAATCCACTCCCTGCGGATCTGCTTCAGCAGGATCCACTTTAAACACGTCCGTTTGCTCGCTCAGACCGCCGCTCGGCCAGAGAGCCCGACAGCCCTCAGTACGCCAAGCAGCTCGCCGCGTGCGCCGTCGCATCGCAGCTGTGGCTCGCGGCGTCGTCTGTCCCGCTCCCGCGCTCGTCGACGTTCACGGCAGAGTCGAATATAAAGAGTCGCGAAGCTCCCTGTGATTTTCTGCAACTTCGCGATTGCAGCGCTGTCAAGCGGTCGGGTCGTAAAATCACACCGCGAAGCGATTGAGTAATGAATGTGTATTTGGACTGAAGCAGCATTTTCAAAATAACTTCGTATTTACGAGCTTTTGTGGCGCTATAAATTGTAGCAACTGTCGAAAATATAATTCGGAAATATGTCATTTGCGAAGCATGCTCATAACAGACTATTGTTATGAATAACAGATGTTCGTTTGCTGTGGTTAGTTATGCTTTTAGGCATAGAAGTAAATCTTTAACAATTCATTCACGTACAAACTTCTGCTGTTAATGAGAATCGCAAATACTTGACCACTATTTCATAATTTTGTTGCTGAATAAAAGTAATGTATGAATGTACCTCAGCTTCACAAAAGTGATAACTCTGTATACTAACATATTTTGTCGGTTACCTACTGGTTTGATAAAGTGAATACGTAGCTACAAATAAATATGTCCATATATAAGCTGTTAATGTTAGTACGTCACATACTTGAATATATTCAGATTGATACCTGTGAAGTAGCTAAAAAATTATGATAGGTACCGTACACGAAAGGCACAGAAGCAAGGACGAGGTAAAAATATGGTTTAAACGATGATGTAGAATCTAGTCCCCTGCAATGTGAAAGTCGTGTGTACTTTTCAAAACATTACAAGTCCGAAATTCGCTGAAACAAAACTCGTGCAACATGTCAGTACGCATCGAGAACGCGAAGATAACCATAATCACTTCCTTTTATATATTTCAGCATATCAGGTTGCAATTCATTTCTACTTTCAATAAGTTTCATACGATTTTAATATGACTCGGGTATTGTGAACAGTATGAATTACACTGGACTGACAGTTTGTTAAATTATAGACTGCCATTAACAGAAGCAGTGATATTACTTTAATAACGTTTTCGTAACTGTATTACAAAGTTCACAACAACGTTCAATGACCTGGAAATATAAAAGTAACAGCATTGAAAACTGCAACTTCTCAGTTTGCATCATGCCATTCCACTGTTATTGCCTACTGGCCGCTTGGGGCGCTAGTAGCGCTTCAGCTGCAGTTTTTTTCCTCGGGAGTTTGGCGACTGTCTGTGTTAGACTGTGCTTCACGGCCTCGTTGCCTCGTTGCGGCACCATGCGGCATCACACGACGACCCGCCGCTCTATGTCTAGGTCTAGGTCTAGCGCGGCAGCCGTCTAGCGGCGAAACGCGTGCAACTACCGCGGAACCACCATTACTAGCAGACAGTTTACCCACTCGCCGGAATAGAGGCTTTGCAAAGGTGAAATATAACTTCAGTCTAAATTTGATTCATAGCATTATTACTGGTTACCAGGCATCTGTGAGTTAATGGGATACCTGTTGCATCGAACCTGATAACAATCCGAAACGTCGGTTTGGACATCAGGAACGTTAAAGTAATTCCCACACGTCAGTAATGAGGTAAATAAGCCATTATACTAGAGGTGATCTTATACTGGCAACGAAGTGCCGTTTGAACGTATTTATCAACTTACTAGCTAAAACCCACGGCTCCGCTCGCGTGTTGGTTCATTATGGTAGATAAGCTATCTTTCAGTAGTGTGCTATGAGACTGGTTTTGAAGAATGAAATGAAATACAATAACTACTTTAGAAACAAACATTTTTAATCAATAGTCAAATAAAAAAAATTAAATTGTGTGAAGTGCTCAATGATTTACAATAAATAATACATACATTATTCCTTATAGCCTGTGTTGCAATATCTCAACACGTATGGTGAGAGTCATGTCCAAATTACTTTTAATTTCATTTTCGGGCATTCTTGTAAACAACGTTATTTGTAGTATTGTTTGGAGAGTAAATGCAGAGATTTTTTGGGTGCCCACCCTTTAGCAACTGACCATGTGAAAAACATGAGGACTGTAAATGGATTCCTGCGACGTTTAATAATTGTCCTTGAGCTTTGTTAATTGTCATGGCAAAAGCTAGACGAACTGGAAACTGAAGTCTTTTGAACTGAAACGGTATATCTGAAGGGATGTAACGTGAAAACCAGTTTTTAAAGAGATGTATCAAAAGAAATTTCTTTTCTACTGCTTTATTTATTTATTCTCATATTTCCTCATCCGTATGCTTATCCTCACAGAGAAAGAGCTCAAGACATTGTAGCACGCATAAACCAAATATATGGTCTGTGGTATCACGTTTATCTGTATGTAACCTCCGTGATATAGAGTCGCAAACGTCATCCCTGGCCTTCAGTCCGAATTTTTTTAATGATTTGACGACTTTCAACCACCATATCTTCCACCCCCTTATAGCTATCAGCATGGAACTGCTTTGGTGTACAACGGGAGACTTCGGACACCAATAACACACAGATCATTCGTTTGCGTTCTGTTGTTTTCGCTCCAGAACGAAATATTAAGACACACACGTAGAATTTTATACACACCGACAACTTTCCATCCAAATATACTCCACCCTTTTATCATTATCAACCTTCAAGCAACAATGCAACCAATAAAACCATTTTCAAAGAGTAAATATAATTTTCAAAGAGTAATTATTGTTCCGCATTTCGCGTTATATTCTTCAAATTGCTAAATATCTATCACATTTCTATAAAACCGTGCCTAAAACCTTCCTCAGGTATAAATTAGTAACTGTACAAGTATTTAAGGCTACGCCTTGTCGTTCGGATGTGATAAGCGTACACCGAACAGACATTCACACACACACACACACACACACACACACACACACACACACACACACATATATATATATATATATATATATATATATATATATATATATATATTCACATTTATAGATATAGATTAATTAAATTATTTTACAGATTGTGTAAACAATGTAAGTTAATCATTTAAGCTGTTATATTATAATGTCTGATTAATGCTTATTTATACGTGCTGTATTAAAAATGTATTTTCCTTCGTTTCATGCGAGTCAATTACTGAACGAGCAATGTGGTCCAAGCTAAAACGAACTAAGTGGAGGAAATTCTGCGATGCCACATGTTAGCGGTTCGCTTTATTCAGTCCTGTACACCAACTGCTTCTTGCCTAGTCAATTTTGCAGTTCGTGCAAAATCTGTAGTGAATGTAGAACCTTGACCGTGGCGGAATAGCCGTGCGCACTGGGGCGCCCTGCTAAGGTTGTAAGAAAATTGCCTGTTGGAGGTCTTCAAATAATCTCAAAATTTAGAATGCGTAATAGTATACTCTAGTAATAATCATTTCGTTATTGAATGTTGCAGCAAATCACAACTAATGTGTCGCAACAACACTTTCGCAGTGAAAGTTAAAATTTTTGAATAAAAAAAAAGATATTAATTAACTTTAAACAATCACTGTGGTAATTAATTAAGCTTGGCCCTATCTGACTTAGCATTGACTACAGCCTCCAACTAGCACCTCTTACGATTCACGAACAGCACAACTTCACTAATAAATGTGTCAGAATTCATGTAGTGGTGATGGCGTGTTCGTGTTATAATCAAAATCGTAATAGTTGATAGACTCTGATTGCAATGATAATAGCTGAGTACTGTGAAACTGCGTAGTGCAATGAGCTTCACAAATACTACAGTTAAAGTTCCGAATTATTTTAATAATATTGTTTAAAGCATTCAACTTCCTTATAAAACTCTGCATGAACTATTTTTTGGTAAATTGGTTCCAGGCCCTGGGTAGCGTACGCGTGTAACTGGCTGAGCAGAGTTTGGCATTTAACGTATTTCATAAAAAAATTACTTCAGTCAAGTCTGGATAATCAACTATAATACTTTGACTACTGTTAGCCTGGTTACTTTCTACATAAATGAAACCAACTTTACTTTACTTGCAAACTCTTGCACTTTAATTACTAGTCACTGTGGTTGAAACACGTTTAGCAATTCTTTAACTCGTCTAGCAATTTCTTTAAAACTGATCGTGATTACTTTGAAAATGACTGAACTTGTTAGTCAATGTACAGGCTTGCATAATCAACATAATCTAATAATGGTGATAATGGGGTGACTACAACTACTTACAAAATTAAGACTGGTTTCAAAATAAGTCATGTATAATTGAACCAAAGTTCTGATTGGGTTGACACTACATTTACATGCATACAAAATAAAATGTTACAAAAGTACTCATCTGCTTTCGTCGTCTTCGTCGTGAAGTCCAAACAAGACAGATATGATTACAATAGGTACTCTTACTACAACAACGATCACACTCGGTGACAATAGACTCGATACCAAACAATTACTTTTCTTGCACACTCTGATCACTTTCGAGTATAAATAAACTTATTTCGCACTTCGTTCAATACATTAAACAGTACGCCTCTCAGGCTTATTGCAATTGCATAAAACTCGCGCCACACTGCGCCTACCGTGCCTCTGCACCATCAACAAAACATTCATGTGTTTACTATAGCGAGTCCGCTCCGCGACTGCATTTATGTCTTTACTTTGGCGAGTCCGCTCCGCGACTGCATGTGTTTACTATAGCGAGTCCGCTCCGCCACTGCTTCAGCAGCGCGACACTCACAGCTACTACTTCTGTACCAAAGATAGTCTTTACAACAGGTTCAACATTTTCTCTGTCGCATTGCTAACTTACAGCATAAAAATGTCCGTGCATTCATGCGGGTTTACACATATAGTACATGTTTACACTAAATGATTCAATATAGAAAATGACGTTACATAAGAAATATATCTAGCATACAAAGAATGAAAAATACATGAAATTAAGAAAAAAACAATTAAGACAATATATATATTACGTTAAATCAAACTGTAAGATACACCGACAGGTGTACTCTTACATCCTGCCCTGGTTGAGAAACATTTTTTTAACCTTAAAACACATATTTCATATAGGAAAATTACATGACAAAAAATAAAGATACATATTATTGGTTACATGTCATTACATAAGATACAAAAGGTAGGAAGTTGCATTATATTATTTACAAAATTTGATATGTTGGGATGCGTCGGTGTGTGACGTAATCGGCGTATAAACCTGCAAAAAAAATAGCACTGCACTCAATTGACCTTCATGGCCGAGCTTGATTGCTCCACTATATTGCACATCACACGCTAAGTTTCGTAGTCCCGTTGGATGAAGCGGTGTGTGTGTTCCTTTGAAGTCGCTACCGCCCATTGCTGTCGGCTGCTTTCAAGTCGCTCGCGCCGGCGGTTGACCGCGCGACGCAATTGTTGCCTCTGGTAGCTGCTGCCGCTGGCGGCACTTCTAATGTCCGAGAGCGCATTGTCGCCGCTCCGCAGGCCCGCATACCAAGGTCTCATACACTTGTTTTGTTTATTGTGTGCTAACCTGCAAACGGGGCTTAGCTTCAGTCTTTCATCTCGCATTCACGTACACAGTAATTAAAATAAATGATAAGTTATACAATACATTAATATTTACAAGTCATGTTTATCACATCAGTCTTTCAGTTGTAGTGTAGTTCCCCTTACAATATTATGATTACAACTTACATAGTAGTGATAAAATTTTTTAATGTCACAAACGTGTCTGAGTCTTACATTTTTGTTGTTCTTTATGGACACCAGTTCCATAGCATTAGCATGTTTGACTTTGTTTACACGGTAGGGTCCCAAATACCACCGGTAAAACTTCTTGCATCCGTTATCATGTGGTTTACCCAGCTTTTTGTCTCGTAGTAAGACAAGGTCTCCTTCTTCAAATTTTCTTTCTGGATATCTATTATTATGGGTTCTGTTCCTGGCCTCAGCACTTTTCTTTAAATTCTGGACAGCTAAAGATCGTATTCTTCTAAGCTGCTCTAGCTCGACTAGCCTCTCCTCGGGAATGTTTTCAATATTAACCACTTTCAGACGAATCCTTTGTCTTATCTCTTCCTCTTCAACAGTAGAATGATTTACGTCATAATAATTAGTCTCCTCTACTTCGTTAAGGTACACAGAGTCAACGTAATGTTGCATCTCTGTGTGTGTTTTCTCTTTCTCTTCGAATAAGTTCCATTTAGTCTTGATTCCACCCACATTCCATTCTATATATTTTCCATAATAATTAATCTTCATTTCTAACTTCCGCATCGTGTCCGCACCAATCACGACGTCGGTCTTTAATCCTCTGACAACTAAAAATTCTGCCACTATGGCCTGTCCACATACAATAATCTCTAGCATTACTCGTTTCCGTACTTGCACGCTTTGCTTTGGTATAATAGATGAAGTGTTTATATTACAATAGTCTTCTTTGATAATTAGCTTATGCTTGCGACTAATTAAGTACAAATCCTCTTAGATTGCATTGTACTGGCTTCCGGTGTCCGGTGTCACAGTAACAATCCGTTCTCCTACAAATCCGGTAATCATCAAGTTCATTTCGGTGTCCTCTTGGGTGTCGTCTTCTTCGAGTAAAAAATGTGTCCTTTCTTTGTGTGTCAATCCAAATAAGGTTTCATTTTGCTGTACCCCACTTCTTCGTCCGCTGCAATGCTCTTGATTCACATAACTACAGTCAGACGGTTCATTTACAGTTGAGTGTTTCATTTTCACGCGTCGTCTTCTCCAGTACTCTGTGCCGGCTCGCGGCGCGTCACGCCTCATTGTTGTCGACACGTTGCATGTACCGTTAAGATCTTCAAATTGTTCGGCCTTCTCTTTTAACCTTTCTCTTTGCCTTTGTTTGTCATGACTTGTTTTTATGTCTTCCTGGCTGCACCTGATATTAAATGTCTTTACTGGACGCTCCACTTGCTGTAATAATTCGGTGGTGTACTGGTTTCCTTCGTTTTCAACAGTCAACATATTTATTTTCAGGTCCACGACCCTTTAAATTTCTGTAGCCAATCAGCTCGAATTATCAAGGGAATATTTATTTCTTCCACTACTACAAACTCATGGTAAAATAGTTGGTTAAGTTCATTGATTTTAAACGGCAAGAAAATCTTCTTCTTTGATTCCACAAATTTAGAATTGAAAGCTCCATATATTTTCAATGTAGTTACTGGAAGTTCTTCTATTCTATGCAAGCTTTTCTTAACATCCTCATAAATCGATCGTGTCAAAATTGAAATCATCGACCGAGTATCGATTAATGCTTCATAATCCTTACTTCCGATTACCAGTTTTAGTTTCGGACATATATTGCTTTCGCTCTGTTTGGCGTCTCTCACTACTCGTATTTCAGTTCTAAGCACATCTTCTTCTTCCGTTGATAACCTTTGTTGTTCATCTGACGTTCGGATGGCATTGCATTGTCTCATCTGCGCTGCTGTTGTTGCAACGTCGTGGTGGCTCCAAATTTCGATACTTTCGATGATGTCAGGAAACTCATTCTGCAATAAATCATAATTTTCCGCTACTTCTTCCGTACAGGTGGTTACGGTATCTGCTGCTTTGTTGTCTGGTTCTCCCTGCTCATCTTCTGTCGTATCTGATTCGTCACTGTATTCCGTCTCCTGCACGTCAGTATCTTCTTCCAGTTGAACACAACACGTTTTCTTATCTTGGTCATTGTTGTCCAGTAGCGCATCTATTGCTTCAACGAACATTCTTACATGGTATTCTTGTTCCGTTTCTGGCCCGACTGTCACTTTATTTATTTACGCTGATGCGTCAATAACTTTGTTTATTTGCGCGCCCTCAAGCTCATTTGCTTCTACAGTTGTTGTTCGTTCATTCTTGTCATGTTCAATTACGTTCGTAGTCTTGTATATAACGTCAGATTCTTCTTCATCATCTGTCGTTATCCATTCATTATCGGAGTCTACTTTCTTTGCATTTTCGTTTGAGCTCGTCGGTCCTTCAGTCCCCTTTAAATGCTTTGCGGCCTCGCCGCGGGGCAAAGCAGGCCGCTTAATTAGTTTAAACAACGTGTGTTTTCTTCATGATTGTTCGTACTTTGATTACGTGTTTCGTGGTTGGTGTCTCCATTATCTACTGTGCGTGCTTCTAACGCATAAACCTGTTTGTCGCGAGTACCGGTTTCTCGTAGACTGTTCTTCCGTCTCCTCTACTTCTGTCTACATTACGTGACTGATTGTATTCTTTGGTCCTAGCTCCAATGTTTTGCCAATCATGTCGATTATTTCTCTCTCTATTACGATTTTCTTGTCGGTCTTGTCTCGGTTCTTCTTCTCTCTGATGACGTTGCCGTCGATCATCTTGTCGGCCGTTATTGATATCACCTCCTCGTGACCTATCCTCCCGTGTATCCGCTTGTCGGTGCCCGTATCCGTTATCTTCACGGCGAGTACCTTCGTCCCTCCGATAATGTCGATCATCTGTTCCATTCCTATTCCCTCTGTCCTGTCGGTTGGGTCGGTCTCCAATTTCCCATCTTCGATCGCATCTTTCCAAGACTTCCATAAATTTTTCTATAGATAAAACTGGTTGTACAATAAAAAGATCTCGCACACGTCTGGTCAATTTTGCCAACATTACTGAAATGAAAGCTCGCTCTGGTATTGGATTCTTATTCCAGTAATGTTTCACATATTTCTCCATCGTATTGAATTTATTTGCGTTAAAGATCGGTGCTGTGTGAATATCTTCATAAACTTCATCCTGCTTTGCTGATGAACAATATTTTCGTATTAGTTGATCCTTAAATTCGCGGTAGCTTCTGCTCTCGCTACTCATGTCCATAACGTCATTATGAATACTTTCATGCAGGTTGGACAGAATATAATTTATACACATGCGATCCGACCAATCTCGCGGTAAAGTTTGTTCGATATGATTCAAAAATTTCATTATATGGATGTCGCCATCTGGTTTGAATAGTGGCGGTCTGATACTACGCAAATACTTTTCCATTCGTCTATCATTTTCGGTGCGCCTTGCCTCCTCATTATTGTCAACACAAGGCAATGGCGCAACATTTCTTTGCTCCGGTACAGTTCCGTTCAAATTTATTTCGTAATGCGATTTCCCGTTACTGGTTTTGGTGACAGATTTTGTCGTTTCAAAGCTGACGTTTCCTGCAGCAGTCTGCCTCGTGAGACAATAATAATTATCTGTTGCGACATCATTGTGACTGCCAACTTGTGCTTCTGTACTAGGCGGGGTCCACGTATTGTTTTCAAGTTCCACAACACGCTGGATTTCTCTTTGCATCTGAACAATTCTTTCCTCAGTGTGTTTTAATCCCTGTTCGAGTCCCGCGACTTTGTCTTTGGTTCTGTTTAATGATTTTTTAAGCAAAGTGACTTCGTTACTGTACTCGGTGTGACGCTCCTCACAAATTTTTTGCGCCTGCGTAATCTGTTGTTCCGTTTGCGTGGCTAAATCATCTATCCTTTTGTCCTGTTTACTTATTTGCTTCCTGACGTGTTCATTTTCCTTTTTTATTTCTTCGATTTTTATATCTATTTTCTTTATGTCCTGTCCAAGATTCCGGCTCGTTTCTAACAGTGACTTTTCAAGATTCCGGCTCATTTCTAACTGTGACTTTTCAAAATTCTGGCTCATATTTTGCATAAATTGCATTAACGCACTTATGTCTGCATTTCCTTGAGGCACAGCATCCCTCATTTTTGTCCTTCGCCTATCCTTTTTATTTCTGTCGATTTTCCGTTCCTCCTCACTACTTGATGACAGATCATCTGATGAACATTTAGCCTCCGATTCGTTCTGATGTTCGTCAATTACCAGTCAAGTCTGGATAATCAACTATAATACTTTGACTACTGTTAGCCTGGTTACTTTCTACATAAATGAAACCAACTTTACTTTACTTGCAAACTCTTGCACTTTAATTACTAGTCACTGTGGTTGAAACACGTTTAGCAATTCTTTAACTCGTCTAGCAATTTCTTTAAAACTGATCGTGATTACTTTGAAAATGACTGAACTTGTTAGTCAATGTACAGGCTTGCATAATCAACATAATCTAATAATGGTGATAATGGGGTGACTACAACTACTTACAAAATTAAGACTGGTTTCAAAATAAGTCATGTATAATTGAACCAAAGTTCTGATTGGGTTGACACTACATTTACATGCATACAAAATAAAATGTTACAAAAGTACTCATCTGCTTTCGTCGTCTTCGTCGTGAAGTCCAAACAAGACAGATATGATTACAATAGGTACTCTTACTACAACAACGATCACACTCGGTGACAATAGACTCGATACCAAACAATTACTTTTCTTGCACACATGAAAAAAACATTACTCTGATCACTTTCGAGTATAAATAAACTTATTTCGCACTTCGTTCAATACATTAAACAGTACGCCTCTCAGGCTTATTGCAATTGCATAAAACTCGCGCCACACTGCGCCTACCGTGCCTCTGCACCATCAACAAAACATTCATGTGTTTACTATAGCGAGTCCGCTCCGCGACTGCATTTATGTCTTTACTTTGGCGAGTCCGCTCCGCGACTGCATGTGTTTACTATAGCGAGTCCGCTCCGCCACTGCTTCAGCAGCGCGACACTCACAGCTACTACTTCTGTACCAAAGATAGTCTTTACAACAGGTTCAACATTTTCTCTGTCGCATTGCTAACTTACAGCATAAAAATGTCCGTGCATTCATGCGGGTTTACACATATAGTACATGTTTACACTAAATGATTCAATATAGAAAATGACGTTACATAAGAAATATATCTAGCATGCAAAGAATGAAAAATACATGAAATTAAGAAAAAAAACAATTAAGACAATATATATATTACGTTAAATCAAACTGTAAGATACACCGATGGGTGTACTCTTACAAGGTGCGCGCGGCCGTTCCACGGCGGAGGTTCGAGACCTCACTCGGTTCGGGCATGGGTGTATGTGTTGTCCTTAGGTTAGTGTAACTTACTTTAAGTAGTCTGTAAACTAGGGACAGATGACCAAGCAGTTACTTCCCGCAGATGTAGAAACATTTAGCAATGCAGAACCCTGTCTGTAGCTGTAGCACAGGCAGCGCAACGCAGCGACTGGCGGCCAAATCCGCAAAGTGTCGCACGCGCCACGCAGTCTTTGTCCAGGCGTGGAGAGTCGCTCGTGTGCTACGTGCAGCAGTGTTACGTGCCGTCACAGTGAAATACAAACAAATTGTGTTAAACACGGTCGCTTTAGCAGAAGTGTATTAGGAGCTTTATTACAATGGAGGAAGTCAGTCCACAAGAAGTAGTACCAGAAACCTCAGATTGAGACAGGAATATGAATACGAACCCAGAACTTTTGACACTGGACCATGTGAGCAAGGGAATTAGCATAATTAATAGTACGATTGCTGCCTTATTTTTTCAAATGAATCAGAACTTTACTAAATTGCTAAATAATCAAAATGAAAGGTCGAGTAGGCAAATGGACGCAGGAAAGCAGGAAAGAAACTGCCTGCTGTAATTGCTAAGCAAGACGAATTGTTGGGCAATACAGGGTGGAATGTTCATTAAGCAAGATGAGATGTCTAACGCGGTTGCGAGTTTCATAAGCGAATTAAATGACCTCTAAGCAAGCCATACTACGTTGTCTACAGGAAATAAATTACCTGTACGCACAATTAGGACAATTATCGCCAGATGTGAATAAGAAAATTAGCGAACAAGATAGTAGCATGAACAAGATATTAACAGAGCGAGTCGTGAGTGAAAAGGCGATTTTGCGCGTGGACATTTCACAGTCCGTAAACGAGCAAATTGAGGCCGCGATCAGAACGAGGACGTCTTCCACCGACGAAGCCACTGGTCAATGTGAAGCTCTTAAAAGGAGGATTGAACACGTCAAGTAGGGAATTCCGAGGTGGCAGGTAGAATTCTCTGAAGAGCTATCGGAAGTAAAGAGTGAAACAGGTACTGCATGTACTTCAAATGTGGGAACGGCTGATGATTCTTCTTTTCCACGCGCAACTGGCGTGACGCAACGAGGTGAAACAGAAGCATTAGCACACATTTATGAGGTGGTACTTACTTATGAAAATATCATGGGGCATGAAAATGTCGTGCGTCATTGGCACATTCAGTGGTTTTCCACGGAACGGAATACCGTTCACCGCGTAGTATTAATTCGATCATATAAGGATGCGTTATCTCACTCAGGGTACGAAGTGCAGAAATGCAAATACGTGTGTGGATTTATCCCAGGTCATCCCTCACTATGGGCAAAGGAAATAATAGATAAGTGCGAGAATTATGCGAAGTTTGAAAGATTAAATACTGGTCATGTTCTATTCAAAAACGTCTGAGGACAGAAGTACTTGATCCTAAATCCTTCGATCCTAAACGAGGCATTTTAATGTGGTACTTAGAAAAGTACATTTACAGACGCGTTATTGTAGTGAACCAATTTTCAGATCGGGATTAATAAGGATTTTCAAAATAAGATTGCCTAATACATTAAAAAAAAGTTGATAACAGTTCCAGACGCGAACGTAGAGAAACTCTTGTCAGTTTTGGATTTCACTGACATGCTATATGAAGAAGAAAAATTGAAGGAAAATGCACGACGACCATCTAGGAGATTTTCGGAAAATATTGCACGCCGGGTTTGTAATGAGGGGAGTGATAGGCAAATTATAACCGTTTCGGAAATTGCAAAAAGCAATGGTGCCAACAAAACAGATTCAACCGTGGTTACCAATCGCATCCGCAGAGTCAAGAAAATGGAAGAGCAACCCAGCACTATCACGGGAAGGAGAGACCAATGTCGACCCAACGTTTTCATTACGGACGTAAGTCCATGTCCAAGCCGGCAACGGCTGCAGTCGGCGGGAAACAAGTGAAGGCCGCAGTTAGTCTCGGAATGAAGAGGAGGGGGGGAGCACTAAGAGTGAGGTAAAACATAGATATAACGAAGACCCCAAACTGACGCATGAACTACTTTATCATGTGAGGCGTGCGACCATTCACATACAGCTGAGACTCCATCGCCTACAGTGATAAGCATTGCAGATAAAATAATCTTGGCTCAGGCTCTGCTGTAAATGTGATATATATGCTAATTTATTTCGTAATATTTCTGAAATAGTACAGATTCCGACCTTGCCAGTCGTTTGTGGGAGCCGTTGCCACCAAGTCAAAAATGTAGCGATTCAAATTCACCTTGAGATGAAGATAGGAAATGTAGCGACAGGATGCACGTTCCTAGTTGTGCACTATCGCGTAGTGGAATGTATTTTGGGACTTGAATTCCTGACAGAAAGAGATGCAAGAATAGACATCTATGATGTTCGTTGCTATTTTAGGGATGACGACAAGAGGAGTTCTGTGAATTAGTTAAAAATAATTATGAGCAGAAAGTCCACTATCAGTGTAACAATATTAAGAAAGTTTTGGAGCCGATACATGAGTGTTTACTACTAGTATCCAGTAATGCATCAAACACAGAGGAGCACATCACGGATCACGGGTCCGACAACTTAGAGAAGATGAACGCTCTGAGCTATACCGTCTACTAAGTGTTTAGTGAGAGACGAGGTATTATTTGTGGATATAAATGTAAATTAAATGTAAGGGAACATGAAACATTCTGCATTCACTCTTATGAAACGCCTTGGCAGGCAGTCAATCGAAAAATTCAACGAATGCTTGATTGGAGTATAGTCGAACCCTCGGGCAGTCCCTATAGCAGCCCACGTCTTGCGATTGGAAGCCAAGTGGGGGCATAATAGTTGTTATCGATGCACGAGTTATTAATAAAATAATATTGCCTGTTTTGACACGACATGAAACCACTGAAGGATTGATCCATCGTTACTATTATCTGATCAGTAATGATTTATGTTCATGTTATTGGCAAATTAGCTTGAAATCTGAATAACGCAAATACACTGCATTCATTTCAGTGGAAGAAGCTACCATTTCGGTGTTCTGGCTTTCGGCTCTACTGTTAGCTCTGGTTTATTCATAGCTGCTCTTGATCTGTGCCAGTACCTGAACTGCTTAGCAGAGTGTCGCTGTTTGTGGACGCTTTATTAATCGCGGACATGGTCTGGACACTGAGATTTGCCTGAGTGGGTGCTCAGGGAATTCTCTCAAGCTGGCACTACTGTAAATTTATCCAAATCTGAATTTGCGTTGGAGGAGATCAAATTTCTTGGTCACCTAATTTCATATTATGGGATACTTCTGGACAAGGAAAAAATTAGTGCCCATGCTTTACACCTGAAGACAACTGAAAGCAGTCATCGGCTTAATATCATTCTACCGAAGTTTCGTGCCCAACCAGTTACTAAATGCTGAACCCTCGCTATTGCTACTAAATAAAAATATAAAATGGTGCTGCACACAAGAATGTCATTCAGCTTTTGAGACAAACAAGGAAGCGCTACTAAATTCTGAAATTCTTTCTCATCTGGATATGAATGTAGATTTTGATCTGTACACTGATGCCTCAGATGTAGGAATAGGATCCTGTCTCCTTCAAATAAGACAGATAGATGGAAAATTCACGTTTTGTACAATAGCATTCGCCAGTCATGTGCTTTCGCTATGTGAGAGGAAATATATACGACAACAGAACTGGAAATACTGGCGATAGTATTGTCCTTTAACAAATTTCATTATTAATTGGATTTTGTGCACACCCAAGTTTATTGTGACCATAAAGCTCTTAGCTGTTTACTAAACTGCAAGTTGCAAACTGCAAGAATAGTAGTTGGTCTCTAGCTCTGCAAGTATATAGCTTTGAAGTTATTCACACGTTAGGAAAGGAGAATATTGTAGCTGACATGCTATCTCGTCTTCCTCAGGGGCCTAAGGAGACAGTAAGTTCAACCGAGCAAATTTCAAGTTTTACTAATCAAGTACGAACTAAATAGAAAATGATTTTTACATAGCTACTACATTGCAAGACCAACTATGGAGTAACATCAAACGACGTTTATCTTTAAATTTAGATCAGTGCCTAAACAGCCACTGTAAAGTGCATGTAGGTTTTTTAGTTTATCAACGAAATCAGAATCCAATTAATGAGTTATGGTGTGTATGCATTCCTGCAGACTATGATGAAAGATTAATCTTACATACACACCTCACGTGGGGGCATTTCCTTGCAGTAAAAGATGCTTTAATGATTGGAGCCCACTGTTTCTGTCCTAATCTATGGAGGAAAGTTGAAAGACGTCCACTGAATGTGTGGTCGTGTTCCATTATTGAGTTATTCATTAACCTAAAGTGTTTCTGCGCCATTAATATTGTCTACTAGTATGTTAATTATTTTTATTCTGTTTATTGATGATCAATGCCCGATGTTTATATTTGTTTCCACCTGTGTGATTGAACTTGTGTGTTCATGTGAGTGTGGAAGGTTGTTTGTAATATTGACTGACTGCCGCGCAATGGCTTGCAGTTGCCGCCTCGCACTTTAAGGCCTTTGGTTAAGAACGCATGGCTTCGTTTGTCGTCTGCGTTGGCGACTGCTGGCTGGCCAGAGACAAGCTTACTTGGCACGATAGCGAGGTGGCCGTGTTCTTAGTGTGGTGCCAACCTAATCTTGGCTCTCTGGGAGCCGTTGAAGAGGGTATTATTTTCCTCAGGTAGTGAGGGTTGGTAGACACTATGCTCTGAACGCGCTCTGTGGGTTTTTAGTGCGCTCTACATCCAGTGTATGGTGGGGAAGGTTTTGGTGAGGCCTGAGGACTTCACTCTTGCTGCGACCGTGGAAGTAAGTACTTTGTCAAATCATGCTGAGGGAAAGGCATGTTGTTAGAACTTTGCTTTCTTTGTGATCAGGCAGTCTCGGTTTATCAGTGTTAGTTTTCTTGAATAACTATTTCACTATGTGAGGTGAAGTGTTTCTTAATTTACAGAAATCGAATAATTTAGTGTAAATTTAGTATTTTCATTTTTTATTCTGGTGATGATTTGGTGTCCGGTTTTTCTCAAGTTAGAATATACTTGTGTAGCTTTCAGCCTGTGTGAAAAACTTAGCATGTTTAAATTTATCTGTGATTATGCTAAATATTTCTCAGATTTTCTAGTTCGATTACGTCTTTCCTATCTTGTATGACCCATTGCACCTCATGCTTTCATAACAGTCGTTACTTCTGCCTTCAGCCATCCTTTTACTGATACTAGCTTTCTTCTATATAAATTCCTGCATGTGCTATACTTCCTTATTCTAAATTAATTTCTTTTTGTAAATTGTATTCGCCTTGGCCGCACACCATGTGGTACTTAAGAATAGGATGCCGCTGCCTCCCTGAACATGAGTTTGTTTGGTGCATTGTATTTTTTTTAATTTGTGCTTCCAGACACCTGCCATCTTGTTAAAACACTGCCGACACTTCGTTTGTCACTGCTATGAACTGTTCCTGCATGAGTAAGTGTCGCAAGCATTATGCGTGTGTCTGTGAATGAATGAATGTGCTTTCATCTATCCATTGTATGTTTGCAATTTTCCTCCCACATTACCGCCAAATTCATAAAGGGCAGAAACAATTTATTACAGGCAGTAACTTTATGATTTGATTCACCATTATACAATGTGTGTGTTTAATTTGGCCTTCCCACATTTAGTTGCTTGTTATTTTTATTGAATAGATGATAATGTAAAGTATCAAACCTCTGCATTATAATTTCATGCACCCTGTTCCATGTTTAATTATCTATTCATGTATTTGTAACGTTGATTTTGTGTTTGTTAAAACGTTGGCTGCTCCCTTAAGGAGTGAGCAGTTGGATAAATTTCCGTTGCGCAAGTAACGTGACCACTTGTAAAGTAATTTAGAGCAGCAGTGGGCATTTCAACTTTCATTTGCAGATCTCAACTGCCCGAGATCTTATTTAGATAATGTAACACGCTACTTTCAAGGTTCTTAAAAATAATTCTTCGAACCTGCGTCATTTGCCAAAAATCAAAACACTTGAAGAAGTCACGTAAGAATGTATTACATCATACTTTGCTAAACAAATCACTACAAACAGTAACAGTCGATGTCTGATGGCAACTTCCCAGAAGTAGAGTTGATGCGAAATTCATTGTAGGAAAACCAACGACCATTCTGTTGGACAATGGGACTAACTTCATGCCATTCAAGTGAAAAGCATTCCTTGATGCTATTGGGATAAAAAGGATCCTCATTGGCCCAAGGTCAACATGGATTTAGAAAATATCGTTAATGGGAAACACAGCTAGCTCTTTATTCACACAAAATAATTTGTATCTACAAGGGTTCGCAAATTGATTCTGTATTCCTTGATTTCCAGAAGGCTTTTGACACCGTACCTCACAAACAGCTTTTAATCAAATTGCGTGGTTACGGTATATCGCCCCAAATTTGCGGCTGGATAGGGGATTTCGTGTCAGAGAGGACACAGTTCGTAGTAATCGATGGTAAGGCATCGACTAAAACAGAGGTGATATCGGGCGTTCCACAGAGTAGTGTTATTGGTCTTCATCTGTTCCTTATTTATATAAACGATTTAAGTAGATCTCTTAGGTTGTTTGCAGATGACGCCGTCATTTACTGTCTAGTAAAATCTTCTGAAGATCAAAACCAACTGCAAAACAATTTGAATAAGATATCAGTGTGGTGTAAAAGTTGGCAATTGAGTCTAAATAATGAGGAGTGTGAAGTCGTTCACATGAGTACGAAAAGAAATCCAATAAACTTTGTTTACAAGATAAATCAAAGAAAAGTGAAGGCCGTAAAATCTACAAGATACCTGCGAATTACTATTACTTCAGATTTAAACTGGAAAGAACACGTAGATAAAGTCGTGGGAAAGGCGAACCAGATACTGCGTTTTATTGGCAGAACCTTTAAAATGTGTAACGGAACTACTAAAGAAACTGCATACATTACGCTTGTCCGTCCATTTTTGGAGTATTGCTGGCCAGTGGGGGATCCTTATCAGCTGGGTTTGACGGAGGACATCGAAAGAGTCGGAAGAAGGGCAGCTCGTTTCATATTCTCATGATACAGGGGAGACAGCGTCACGAAAATGATACAGGATCTGGGCTGGGAATCATTACAACAATGGCGCTTATTGCTGCGCCAACATTCTCCTCCGAATGCGAAAATATATTGTTGACTCCCACTTACATAGGTAGAAATGATCATCAGAATAAAGTACAAGAAATCAGAGCCCAAACGGAGAGAGTCAGGTGTTCATTCTTCCCACGTGCTATTCGAGAATGGAATCGGAGATAAAATAGTATAACGGTGCTTTGATGAACCCTCTGTTAGGCACTTAAATGTGATTTGCAGAGTAACCCATGTAGACGTAGATGTAGAACCCAGAAGGAAACCCAGTTGAGTGTATATTCTGTGAATTCATTATATTCATGTGAAGTTATTACCATTGAAAACCAATCGCCATGGATAAACTGTGTGTCAGTATTCCAAGAGATTTTTAACCATCTCCCACATACATCCACTGGACACTCGGCTGAGGAACACATGTTCCAACGCCCTGAAAAAAAGATTGGGTCAGACTCATTCCAAAAGTATCCAGGGACCTTAGGCTGTTCAAACAGAAAATTCGGCAGGCAGTAGTAGTGATGAGCCAAAAAGCCAACATGAGGAAGAAGTATTTTGATGAGGAAATTATGAAGAGGAGGAGATTAAAAATTGGGGAGCAGGTGTTAATCAGAAACCATCCAAAATCATCGATCCTCACTGGAACATTTGTAATTGTAGGTATTCTACATCCTGCTGCATATTTATTAGCATATCCAGACTTAGGCTTAAAGGACGTTACCCTCATCAGAATGTAAAGACATTTCTTATCCGCATTTCTTTTGTTATATTATGATGTACATATTCTCTTTTCATTTTAATGTATAAATAAGTATTCTAATATGATATATTTAAGGTACTTATTTTTAATGTCAATCATAAGCCAAAAAGCTAATTAATATGGTTACAAAAATTATTTTAGTTGTTTAACAGTATATATTTGTAAATCAATAGTAATATGTTTTTGGCATAGTGTGATTCCACATTCACTGGATGAGTTGTTTGATAAGATCTGTGAAGATTTTTCTATTAGTTAAAATTTGTCACCTATTGGGTTCTGTTGTTCATCACATTATGTCTTGTCTTTGTGCTCTAGGGGTGAAGTACTAATTTTCTTGGATTGTTTTTTTACCTTTGATAGTCATGACGTCTTGGTCTTTCGATGTTATAATGAGAAGAATTGTGATGGATATTTAAGTGGAATGTCGTTTGGTTTCTAGAATTGCTTGTACTTAATGGAGTGTTTGTTTCGTCCACTGATGGTCGACTGCACTGTTTTTGTTGACTGTGGCAATGAGCGTTGGTTCAAAGTGTTACTTTCATTGCATTTTTAACACATTTGGTGTAATACATCTTCTATTTCTGGATTTGCTTAGTCAAGGTGAGTAAGTAATTGTGCTTTACCCATATTAGGACACGTAGAGCAAAGGCAGTTCCAAGGTTATATGTCCACGTAACTGCACAGCGTTGACATCGTTTTCGTGCCTGTGGGCAGTCGCCAGGGACGTGACCCAGTCCATATCTGGACACTTTTTATATGAGCCGCTCTCCCACAGATGGTGTAGATCATCCACAGTTCAGAAGCAAAGTAACCACCATCTTTCATATTATTATCTGACAATGTGTCTTTTCTTCATTTGATGCAACAAGGGATCTCAGCAACAAGACTTCTAATCACCTCTGAGTTTCTGAGTTAATGAAGGTAGATCGTGATAAAGCAGACGCCTATTCTTCATCAGAACCCAGTGAGGAGCAGCTGCCAATGTGAGTGGGAGACGCCGACAGCTGAGGACAATGTGAGCCGTGGGTGGGCCGCGCGCCTCTAACAGGGCGAGCCTGCGCCCTGCCGTGCCAGGCAGGCCGCACCCTGCCGCGAGCGCTGGCCTGGCCTGCGCGCCTCACCGCGGCACGTCCTGTGTCCTGATAGGAAGGTCAAAACACTGTCTGTCGAATGAAGGAGGCGGGCTGACATAACAGACCGCTGACAGCGAAAGAGCTAACGTGGCAGACGCTAATGGTATCTGACGACGTGGCCGCCAGAAGATGTGAATGGGGTCAGCCAACAATGGAGTGCTGGCGGAGAAGCAGGTAGCTCCAGCTGATTCGTACCACCTGCTACAGATGGACAGAGAGCCAACTGTCTGTGCAATAACGTGGGATGTTCCATGTCTGCCTGCTGAGACAAGGAAGTTGCCAACTACGGCTGTCCATCCCAGACAGCTCAGCGCCAAACGGGTTCACAGTGGAGCGAGGTCGTTTTGCAAAGGGACCTCGCCTGACTGGATAACGACCACACGAGACTGGAGGGAGGAGCTGTCGCGAACACACCACTTAACACCCGACACCGGGGAGCCCTGCTGCCTGTGTCGAAGGCCACACCCACTCCTGCTCCAGTCGTGTGCAGTCATGCTGCGTTCTCTGGCTATGCTGTGCACGCTCTCACATTTGCCATGAACGTTGTCCAAACCTTATGAGGCCTAGTCGCCTCCTAGCGGTGCCTCATGACAGTATCATCAAAGAAAGTTTTGAAAAGACATTTGAGAGCTGTTACTTTAAGGAAAAAAAATTAAAATTTCTAGTTTAACTTCATAGTGATGTTTCTGTTTACCATGCCTTGTGCTTTACCATTTTACCTTTCAGATACAGTTTGATATTTCTTTATTAATTAATGGTAGTTGAATTTCAGTTATTAAAATTTGTAAATTTGCCATTTAATAAGGATATTTCTGTCAAGGATACTTTAGTTTATAGGTTCTCTCCTAGTTGTTTATACACATTTGACAATATATATACAAAGCAACAGGTAGTACACATGATAAAAGCTTAAGCCTACAGATTTTACATGTAAACAGATGAACACACACTCATTTTTCTCTTTGGTCAGGATTTGTATTTATATATATTTATATCGCTCAACTAAAATGTTATTGTTGACCTTGGGCATTTACATTCCATTAGACATCAATATTTCAATTTTTTTAATTTATTTATTTATTTATTTATTTATATTGGTAACTTCAAATATGTTGATTGAAGTAAAATCAGTTAGGGAATCATTCTTAGTTTTGCAGTGTGAATGACTATAAGATTGTAATTAAGGCTGAATGTGACATAGTCTGGGGCCCATGTTCTGGGCCTAACCACATTAAAATTACCTGAAATTTTTCATAGACCCTAAAAAAGGACATAAACCCAGAGGAGTTTGATTGACTAGGCTATGGTTTAGTTTGTTATTTATATAGTGAGGTGAACTTGAACCAGGATGGCCAGTTGATTATATGATAGTAAAGCTCTCCAGAATATTTCAGACCACAGAGTGTGATTAGGGTCCCAGGCATTATAGGCTCACTTAGGGGTAATTTGAATAAAGTAGGAAATTTTATATATTGTTTTAGTTTCAGAGGCTGGAAATGATTTTATTTTTAATTCCTTCAGTTCTGTTGTCACATTACCTCTTTAGATGAAATAAATTGTAACGGGTGGAGGGTGTTGAAAGGTGGTGGTTCTTTTTGACAACTTATTTCTCAATTTTCTCGTCTTTTCTATGTCTCATTTCTTTTCATGACTGATAATAGACGTTTATTTCATGTAATAATTTTGTTAATCTTATTTTCTGATTTATAAATTCAGCAAGGGGTTGTGAGAGATGTGAGTCTTGTTCATTGTTTTAATTGTTCATTAGCGTACTTGAGGTATTCCATTTCTTCTTTGGTTAGTCATGGCAGTGGAGAGCGACCTGTTTTGAGCTGTAGAAAGCTGTGACTTGGGTCAAGGCTGGTTTCACACCCAGGGGAAGCGTAGGAATTTGGTTTTATATGGCCCGACCATTAGTATTTCCACGGATAGGTCTCAAATCAGTACCAAACCGAAGCTCTCTGCACCATGCCGTGGTGTCAGTGGTATGCAGTGGGGGGCATGAGGCACTTGTTTCGGCAGACAGGCCCTACCTGGCCAGGTACGAGCGGCCAGTGTTGCTGGAGGACACAGTGCTCTACCGAGAAGGCAGACGGTGCTGGTCGGGCCAGTCTGCGAATTTCTTTAGGTGAGTGGCGGCGGTCAGCCACACGTTTAACCGCAAGGGACGACTCCCCACTATGTCTGCATCCCACACTGACGGCAGAGGGTAGCTTTGTTTACAACATAAAAAGTGGCAGGACGCAGCACGTGCAGTTCCCTGCCTGGAGAGGTTGTGTGGCTCAGCTTGTGTCCGGCGCCCACGTTAATGAAAACTGGTGCCAAGACGACGGCGAGAGATAGTTTCGCAAATGTTTAGGGGAAAATGTTTGGGCTATGAGACTTTGCATGAGAAATTAGCTGTTGGAGGCAGAGTGTAGGGTACAGACTGCAGCTCAGTCTGCCATTGGCTGTGTGTTTTGCTATAGAGTGATCTGTCATTCGGCTGAGTGTTGTCTTTGGGCAGCCCCTAAAAGGTGTGGTGAAAGTGGCTTCCTACATGTGAAGGGCTCGGCCGGCAGTAACTGGCGTGGGCCGCTTGGTGCCATAGAAAGGAGACGAGTGGAAGATGCTGTGGAGGACGGTGGAGATATCACAGGGTGCAGTTTACTTAGAAGAGCCTTGCGAGAGATACTATTGTGTGCAATTTTCTTAGGTGGTCTCCTATGTAGGACAAAGTTGTTTGATTTAGCTGACGGGATCCACAGCCTTCATGCTCCAGTCTGCCAACACAATCGCTGCAACTGCGTTGCTGTGTGAGTGGTAAAGTGTTGGCTGCGCTACCCCAGTACCTTATTAGGGTTCAATAACGCCGTTCAGGTTGGGATATTAATTGACTGTGGTGACCTTCTCATGTCAGTTTAGGATAATATTTATTAGTATTTCCGTTTCTTATTCACTTTCTTAGAATGGTTGATCTCCAAAAATATAGACAGTAATTTATTTCATTCTGTATAATATTGTGTATTTTATTTTGTATTGTTATGTGACAGCTTATTTCATACTTTCATGTTATAGTACTGTGACACTTGCTCATCTAATGTTGTAAAAGGTTAAGTTATACCTCTGAATTTTGAAATACAATCTGAGTTTATTGCAGTTATAGAATTATTTAACAAACCAATCACTATTTTTTAAGGGGAATATAAATGTTTGCTTACAATATCAATGGGGAGAAAACAAATTTCTGTGATAGAAGTAGGCAAATAGAGCAACTAATCTAGTCTTGGTCTTTGTATGGTATATACCACTGGTCAGATATATCAAGATTAACTTTTCAATGTTTAAGATAACATAGTGGTGACCCAATTTATCATAACAGGTTAATAAGATAATTTATCAAATAAAGTAATAAAAACATTAAATTGTTCTTCATACTAGATTGTCATATTAAATAAATCATAAAAATCTTTGTTATTTGTTTTGTTGCAATTTTCATGTCAAAGGAGATTCAGCCATACAGTAAAGACACAAATAATCAAGACATGTTACATATAGAGTGGGTCGGAAGAGACATGTGATAAACAGATTGAAACAGAGGGAGGAGAAAACGCAGATAGAGTGGGGGAGGGGGGAAAATGTCTGGGAGAGAGAAAGGAAGGATTGGAAAGAGAGACGAGGGAGACAGAAAGGCGGGATGAGGATGAGGTGGTTGTAGATTAAGAGAGGATGAGACGGAGGAAGATATGGATAAGAGGAAATGCGTACAAACAGTGTATAGAATACACTCGTTTCGTTTCTAGTATATGACTGGAAAAATGTACACCCAGGTAATGCTGGTATGATTAATATAACACATACAATGAACAGCAGTGCTCGTAATTTTTGCTTTATTAATACGAAATCGATTCCAGTTACAGACTGACTATTATGATTGCTGACCTTCAAGCAGAATACAATGTAAAATATACGAAATCAGTGCTACGAACAAATAAATAAAGAAACATTATTTAATACTTTTAAATTATGGGTCATTCATACCAATCATTTGAAGCTGTATGTAGCTGTATGTTGTAGGATGTTGATGAGCATTTTACTGTTCTAATTGTATCATAGACAAGTTTAAACTAAGCTTGCTGTTCTGTCTCTGGGTATCATTAGCGCCCTATTTATACTACTGGAATATGTTATTTGAGATATTGTAATAACACCAGATCTGAATAAATGAAAATGGAAAATGCATGCTGTCATGAGTAAGAAAATACTTTTTGTATGGTTAAAATGTAGGGTTAGTGGTATAAAAAATGAATCTGCATACTAAAATTGCAACATTTGTGAGGCTACATGGGTTTATGAGGATGCCATGTTAAAGTTATTATACGACTGGGACTGTTGCATTAAAATAAATAAAATTTGCTACAGTAATGCACAAGATATTAACAATTGTGCAAATTATACAGTCAGTGCTGTGATGTAGGACCATTTTTAAAGACTGCAACGACACGTAGATCGTGTACACTGTCATGTGGCATTTCGCCTCCTGATTTATTTAATAATTTATTGTTACTTTGAAGCGACAATTGGGAAGACTGGCAGCGGTCTCTATTCCGCCCTGCAGCCAAGAGAATAGATGAGGATAATACAGTAACATCAAAACAGGAGATGAGAGGAATATGTTAACACAATTAAAACAGGAGACAATTCGGTGAAGGATTCTACCTTGCGATGTTCCAGGAACTTCAGCAGGAGAGGAAACGGAATGATGTTACATAGGATGTAAATAGGAGATGTGAGGCAGATATGACAAGCGAGGCAGAGAGTGTGTCATTCGAGGATTTCAAGGGACTTGTAATAGACAAGTGAGGTGGAAATGCACATGGGGTGGAATGTGTGCAAGACAGGTCACATGAAGGAATGATACGTTTAGAGGATGGTGGATGGATTGAGGGTGAAGAGGCAGATACAGGCTTTGTCATGGACAGTTTTCAGTTGTGGGAGGGGGGGACATGAAAGGGGATGATGAGGGGTGAGGCCAAGATGGGGGTGTGGTCGATGACGGGGTAGTACAACATACACTGATTGACTGGGATTTGTGATTGACGGAGAAGAGCTGCTGGTTGCACAAGGAGGACAATTTGTGGGACTGGGAGAGTCCATGGGAGCAGGCGAGGGAGAGGGCGAGAACAAGGAAGGCGGTGTCGTCAGCGTTTCCAATGAGACGGACAGGAGGCTGTGGTCGGGGCATATCTGCGCCCTAGAGGAGAGTGGATGGATGCCTGGGCACCCGGTGGAGTAGTAGACACGGATGTAGGATGGGCGGCTGAAGGATATAGTTAACGGGAAAAGGCGTAGGTCTAGAGTTTGAACAGGAGACCAAAAGCTTTGTCTATATCAAAACCAACGGAGATTACGGAGCGACGGGCGTTAAGTTATACATATCGGGGGTGGATGAGGCGGACGAACTCGTCGTCGGCACAGAACGAGGGTCGGAAGCCACATTGGGAGAGAGAGTAAGCAGCTGGGTATGACGCAGACGCTGGCTGATACAGCGAGACAGGGTGGCTTCCAGGACCTCGCTCAACACGGACGTGAGGCTGATCTGATGGGATGGCACGACGAGCACAGAGCTCAGCCACGTGGAATATGTATACAGGTTGCTTACTTTAAACTTGTACCTGGCACATTTAAACAATAAAATGTATAACAATATCCTATAACAAACATTTACGTGTATAATTTCATCAGAAACCAGTTTCGGTATATATGAGCCATAATTTAAAATTGCGTTCCTGATTGTTTCCTCGACGTCTTTGTACAAAGCTCTGATTTTCTATATTTCCTCTCGTACTCATCTTGAAGATCTGCCCTGGTCACAGCCACTTCGATCTGCCGGTCCACCCCTGCTCTGCATTACCTCCCCCCGTGTCGTGCTGCCTCCCGCCCCCCCCCCCCCCTCTGCCCTGCCGGCCTCTGCGGTGCCCTTGGTCGCCTCTACGACCCGCCGACTACAGGTATACAGGCTACAGTACAAGTATACAGGCTGCAGTACAGGTATACAGCCGCGCCTTCCGCCGCTCCTCGTGGACTCCCACGGCCGCTTCTCTCCTACCAGAGGTCGCTGCGTTTGGTGCTCGACACGCTCGCTGCGATATCATTACGCCAGAAACAGAACTGACGCCATCACAACACAGCATCTCCAGAAACGTATTATGCAAAGTATATGTATACCCCAATATTCGTAGAAATCTGTCAAATGGTGTCACGTCTATTGTGAAGTACTCTCCGCCATGCACTACGAAGTCGCTTTCGCAGATTAACATTCTCCAGATTTTGCCTGAATTATACTCTTGGTTTGTGTTTTGTCGAATATACTTATGCACTTAGGTACGTTATACACTCTCCAGTAAGAATCAGCCGTTTACCTACAGATTTATTGAATGAATGTTCACAGATATAGTTTTATATTGCCTTTGTATTTTCTATACAGTATTACCAAAATAGTCCATAACCACTTTTACTGTCATACCCTGTCTATCAATACCAATAGGTTCACAACCCATTGTTACATCACACATCAATTCAGTAAACAGGATGGAAATTTCACGACTTATACTAACACGACTTCTAAGACAATACTTAAACGTTGAATTAGTAGAAGAATTATTTTAATCGTATCGTACCAAACGGACTTTATTTCTAGTTATTTGATATAACAATTAAAGGTTGCCACCTGCAGTTTACTATATTGGCATAACAAGCGGCGTTCCGTTAACATTCGGACTATTTAGGAAACGGACACTTCACTCATACGTCAACGAGGATTTTAATGCCTACGAATTTAATTTGCTGTTTGTTTTAAGATCATCTTTATGCAATGGCGCATTACAAAAGCCAGCCAACCATCAATGCGATGAGAGAGTCGATTTTAATTACAGTCACAAAATATAACGTAAAGAAAAAATAATACCAAAATTTTCATTAGGTTTTGCCGAGCATACCCACACAAATTTTGGGGTATGCTTGAGCGACCGAGCATACTTGTAGTCGGAGCCTATGGATCCATGTTAAAATAAAACTTCTTTACAGTTTTTTTCTTTAGTTAATGACGACCTGAATTAAATCTATGACATTTCGTTACCTTTAGGTTGTAACAGTCTCTAGGAGACATTTCTCGAATATTATAAAAGCAACTAAAATGTATGTCTTTGTTTAATCTCTTAAAAGCCAATGTTTGCCTTTGTAGCAGTAAAGTCACTTATAAGTCTCTAGGTAACTCCTTTCTTCAAAAAAAATTCTTTCACAATTTTACTGGCAGACCCAATCACACGTGAATGAGCATATTGTTTACTGGACTAGTTGATTGTTAAAGCAGCGCAAAGAATGTTATTGCTAATCACAGAGAGGAAAGTACCTATTTCAAACGAAAAGACGAGGTATCTCGCGATTTGTGACGTTTATGAAGTAAGAAGGAAAAGACGTTTCGCTCGTTGATCTCTCGCTTCGCGCCCTAATTGCGTCCGTTCTCCCAGAGAGAGACAGGCAGAGGCCGGGCCGTTTACTGAGGCAGCGGCCAGCGGTTTCAACAGACTGCGCCGACGCCCCGTCCCGTCCCGCAGCTCAGACCAACTCTTCACAAACTTCGGCCACTGACGGTCGCGGCGCAAGTCCCTGTTTCGTTTATCTTCTTCTTGCCACAAGACAGATAAAAATTGCCTCATCTTTTCTCCATTGTCTCACGATATTGTTCAATTATTTGTCTTGGAGCAGTAAAGTCCCGTAATGTAGATTTAAAGCGGATTTCTTTTTCCGCACGGAGGCGATGTCTTCTGCTAGTCTATTTCAATGGTCTATTGCTGTTGCTTATTATTCATCCGTACACAATTCGAGTGACAGGAAGCACAGATTTATTGTTTTATCTCGCGCTTATGACAGTACAGGCGGATCAAATGCAGATCAAAACGATATCGGGAGTCTTATCGAAAAGTCTGTTCCATTAAATCTACAAACAGTTACGCAAAACATAAATCAACAAAAGCCTATGGAACTGAAATATGTTCCTGCTGAATATGACTACAATTACTAAAATTCCACCAACTATACACATGAACTGCGAACCTAAAATTAGGAAACTTTTGTATCGTTGACATACAAAAATGAGTGTTAAACTATTAAGCAACACCACCAACAAATCAAGCAACAATTTGAAGCATGGTGATGGTTAAGTCTGTTGTTAGCGTCAAAATATTCACCATTCCATGCGATAATTCTCCTCAGTCAGCTGTTTGTTGCTTCAGATTTTGACAGTGCTATCATCCAACACATGGTGTGTCAACTGCGTGTGTGATCAGTTGGAAACTTACAGTTTTTAGTGCTCATGTAAGAAGTGTGTAAGACCAGTGTTTGAGGCATTCCTCTTTCAGGAGTCACTCACAGGCACTTGGAGGGGCGGCAGTGCACTGCGCATGCGCACCGCCGCCGCCGTGGCCGCAGGTGGCTGGCGAGCAGCGCGGCACGCCGACAGTGGACAGACAGACGCTCCTCTCTAAACGTCGCTCACCAGCCAGCTTCTTGATAGCGTGTCTGCTAATGTCTTTTATCTTTTGGGCTCGAGAATGTAGCTCATAATTTTACGTCTCATGTGAGTAATAATTTTAATCTTCTGATGAAGCCACCCATGTTCGGTGCCAAAATCTAGATCAAGTATCTAAACAAAGTGCAACTTGTTGGGCTCCTTTATTCTACAACTAGCTCTAAACCCGGCGTTGCCCTGGTGTTTTTAAGCCCACTATCTTGTAGTTCACATCACCTCCCCCCCCCCCCCCACTCACTCTGCATCCATCTCTCAGCCGGCCGCGGTGGTCGAGGGGACTAAGGCGCTCCAGTCACGGTCTGCACGGCCACTACGGTCGGGGGTTCGAATCCCCCCTCGGGCATGGATATTTGTGCCGTCCTAGTTCGTAAGTAGTTCATAAGTAGTTTGTAAGTTTAGGGACTGATGACCCCGTAGTTAAGTCCCATAGACTATACAAACATTTGAAACATCCATCTCTCTCTCTCCCTACTCTCTTTTTTCTCTCGGCAAAGTTTTCTGCAGTGTACCCTCTGTCATGTACCATACAAACATTTATGTACCCAGTGATCGTCCTCTTGGTTTAAAGGTCATGTGTGCAGAAATTCATGAAGATTGGAGCAAAACTACGTATTTTGTGAAATTCCGCAAGTTAAGTACCCTCCACCATGCACCGAACGAAATTTTATACAGACAGTGACATTCGTTTGGTTTTAATGGCATACTGTACAAAATTCAATCAATATCTGAACAAAACTATAGATTTCAGTGCAATAGAAAAGCAGGATCACATTGAAAATCGCATTTTGTTGTTCTCAAATATTCCAATTCCATTTCATCCAACAACAAAAAAGAAAAAAAAGGATCTGTGAAATCGGTCGAGCCGTTCTCGAGTTATGGCGCGACCAAGGTATTTAGCGATCCATTTTTATGTTACAAAGTACCCTCCCCCATACACCGTCTGAAACTTAAGGTAGAAGGTGACCTTCCACTTGTTTTGAAGGTCAAACGTGCAAAATTTCGTGAAGATCGGAATGAAACTGAGTTTCCGCCATGCACCTATCACAAAATACTTCTTAGCTATCGTTTTATAGTAATAGACTACAATTCTTCCAAATTTCAGCTTCATAGGTGAGGTAGTTTTCGAGATTTCGTGTTCAGTGAGTGAGTGTCATTTCGATTTTATATAGATAGAGATTAAGAAAACAGATTGCTTAATTTCGGATTCATGAGAATTAAAGGGTACCTGCAGACGAAAACAAGTAGAACCATGCCAATCTGTAATGGTAACATTATTTGATACAAGGTCATGCCTGATGCGACAGTTTTTCGGCATCTACAACGAAACTGTTATGAGCGGTACACTTCTTTTCGTTTCATCATTTTGCACGGGGGGAGGGTGGTGGTTCAGTCACAAAGCGCTTCATAAACGCCCGAAATTACTTGAAAACTTTGTTCCAGGTCCCTAACTACTTCCATTTTCAATAATTGACCTATAAGTCTGGGTACTCTCACGCGGTGGCCTCTCATTATTTATGAAGTCACATCTGCTGAACAATGTGTCGTGCTCTTTTGTTTTTGGTCAGGAAACTTCGTGGGCGTACGGTGAATAGTTCACCGAAGTTTCATTGCAGTCGAATGAATGGTTTATGAATACATAGAGGACATACAGACAAACATTCATGTATATATACAGAATGTTACAAAAAGGTACGGCCAAACTTTCAGCAAACATTCCTCACATACAAAGAAAGAAAATCCGAAACGCTTAATTTCGATGTTAGAGCTCATTTTAGTATTTCTCATTAAATGTAAATTTAAATAATTAATGCAGATAATTGTCAAAATACCCAATTGTTTCGTTAGTATGTACTGTACTTCCTCGATTCACGTCATCAACACAGATTTTCTGTGAACGTTTCGGCATGAATTATTGGTGATGTCTTGATTGGGCCTCGTGTTCTTCCACCTACGCTCACTGGATCACTTTATCATGATTTCATACGGGATACTCTACCTGTGCTGCTAGAACATGTGCCTTTCCAAGTACGACACAACATGTGGTTCATGCACGCTGGAGCTTCTGCACATTTTAGTCGACGTGTTCGTACGCTTCTCAACAACAGATTCGGTGACCGATGGATTGCTAGAGGCGGACCAATTCCATGGCCTCCACGCTCTCCTGACCTCAACCCTCTTGACTTTCATTTATGGGGGCATTTGAAAGCTCTTGTCTACGCAACCCCGGTACCAAATGTAGAGACTCTTCGTGCTCGTATTGTGGACGGCTGTGATACAATACGCCATTCTGTAGGGCTGCATCAGCGCATCACGGATTCTATGCGACGGAGGGTGGATGCATGTATCCTCGCTAACGGAGGACGTTTTGAACATTTCCTGTAACAAAGTGTTTGAAGTCACGCTGGTGCGTTCTGTTGCTGTGTGTTTCCATTCCATGATTAATGTGATTTCAGGAAAAGTAATAAAATGAGCACTATCATGGAAATTAAGCGTTTCCGAAAACAGGACAACATAACATATTTTTCTTTCTTCGTGTGTGAGGAATGTTTCCTGATAGTTCGGCCGTGCCTTTTTGTAACACCATGTATATAAATAGATTATTGTAAATTTAGAAAGACCAAATTTCTCCAAAAGACAAGAGAGAACGTAAGGTTTAAGTAACTGAAGGACACATATTTTCTAAATCTCCCGAACGAAGCTTTTAAAATTTCAAGGTATCACAGGGCTGCATGATCTTACCACTGCATGATCTTACCACAGTCAACAGCTTTAATGAAAGTGAGACACACAAATTCATAAGGTTCACAGTCAACCGTTTAAATCTCCAAGTACAACATATCTGCATGGTCTTACTATAGACAACTGCCTTAACAATAACACATACAATAGCACAAAGTTCACAGTAATCCTTTTTAAAACTGAAGGAATTTAAAGATCCCCTGGTTCCACTGTAGACAATGGCCTTAACAAAGAAACACACACAATATTTTAAAGTTCGGAGCCACCCTTTTAATCCTTCAGGTATGACATGACTGTCTGCTTTTACACAGAACAGGGGCGGCCACGACGCGGCTCTTGCTTCAGAAAGTAAGAAGTGGCTCACACCTATACGAACGAAACTTGCTTGCCCAGAGCTACGACTGTACAAGTCCCTCATCGACTTGGCAGAGCAGGATATTTGCAACTACACTTGACCCATCGTTACAAGTACCCCCCCCCCCCCCCCCCCACAATAGTTCCAACTATACCTGTCCAATCGTCACAATCACCGATAGTTGCAACTACCCTTGAACCATCATTACAGCTACCCCCCCCCCCCCCACACACACACACCGTCAGTTTCGTCCGAACCACCCACGCATGCCGACGGTTTCAGCCACACAACGCAGTTCAGTGAGATAGTGCTGGGACCCACATGACTTGCACTCGAGGATGTTAGACACTAAATCGCGCTCCAAAACCTTGATATTCAACGCCGTTATCATACAAAAAGGAAAGATTCATCTCAGCCTTGTAACAACAAGTTCACCTAACGCTTCTCTCGAAATGGTGATGGGATTTGCCAGGGACCCACGGAAACGCACTTCCAACTCGGGCACGCTTGCAGCTGGGTACTGTCTTCAGTTCATGATCTCGTATTTCAAGTGATCTTTCTTTAGGAGAACGACTGCAGGGCATCCTTCCAACTCACAGTCATCTCCAATACACTAACTCGAAAACCTGAAAGAATACAAGTACCTACTGTGCCTACTGTGCCACCAACAATATACCACAAGAAGCTGCCCAATAAAATTGCTACACCACGAAGATGTGCTACAGACGCGAAATTTAACCGACAGGAAGAAGATGCTGTGATATGCAAATGATTAGCTTTTCACAGCATTCACACAAGGTTGGCGCCGGTGGCGACACCTACAACATTATGACATGAGTAAAGTTTCCACCAGATCTCTCATACACAAACAGCAGTTGACCGGCGTTGTCTGGTGAAACGTTATTGTGATGTTTGGAGTAAGGGGCAGAAATGCGTACCATCACGTTTCCGACTTCACTAAAGATCGGATTGTAGGCCTATCACGATTGCGGTTTATCGTATCGCGACATTACTGCTCGCGTTGGTCGCGATCCAATGACTCTCAGCAGAATATGGAATCGGTGGGCGTAGGAGGGCAATACGGAACGTCGTACTGGTTCCCAACGGCCTCGAATCACCAGTAGTCGAGGTGAAAGGCATCTTATCCAGATGGCTGTAACAGATTGTGCAGCCAGGTCTGGATCCCTGAGTCAATAGATGGGGACGTTTGCAAGACAACAACCACCTGCACGAACAGGTCGTCGACGTTAGCAGCACCATGGACTATCAGCTCGGAGACCATAGCTGCGGTTACCCTTGACGCTGCATCACAGACACGAACGTCTACGATGGTGTACGCAACGACTAACTTTGGTGCACAAATGGAAAAACGTCATTTTTTCGGATGAATCCAGGTTCCGTTTACAGCATCATGATGGTCGCATCAGCGTTTGGCGAGATTGTGGTGAACGCACATTGGAAGCGTGTATTCGTCATCGCCATACAGGCGTATCACCCGGCGAGATAGTATGGGGTGCCACTGGTTACACGTATCGGTCACCTCTTGTTCGCATCGAAGTCACTTTGAACAGTGGCCGTTACATTTCATATGCTTTACGACCCGTGGCTCTTCCCTTCATTCGATCCCTGCGAAACCCTACATTTCAGCAGGATAATGCACGACAGCATGTTGCAGATCCTGTGCGGGCCTTTCTGGATACGGAAAATGTTCCACTGCTACCCTGGCCAGGACATTCTCCTGATATCTCCCCAACTGAAAACTTCTGGTCAATGGAGGCCGAGCAACTGGCTCGTCACAATACGTCAGTCACTATTCTCGATGAAGTGTGGTATCGTGTTGAAGTTGCATGGGCATCTGTTACTGTACACGCAAACCAGGCGTATCAAGGCCGTTATTACGGCCGGAGGTGGTTGTTCTGGGTACTGATTTCTCAGGATCTATGAATCCAAATTACATGAAAATGTAATAACATGTCAGTTCTAGTATAATATATTTGTCCATTGAATACCCGTTTATCATCTGCATTTCTCCTTGGTGGCGCAATTTTAGTGGCCAGTAGTGTAAATCCGCGGCCACCAGGGAAGGGGCTGAACCCCTCAACCACGCCCTGCGGCTAACATTTGTGACCTCAAATTGAATCGCAGGAGAGTACAAGGCCAGGGAAGTAAATACAGGCACCTTGTATTTAGTTCATAATTAAATACAACTTTGTTGTATAAAGGGCAATGAATTAGAACAAGCAAAATTGTGAAAAAGACAGTTGAGAAAGTAAAATTTAAATAATTAATGCTCACAAATTTTCTAAGATTCTAGAGCCAAGCTTCAACATATCACAGGACTGCATGGTCTTATCATAACGACTCATGGAAAATCAAAAAGTTTAAAAAAAATGCTCAAATGTTTGTTAAGCTTAAGGGGGCTTAGCTGCGGGGGCATCAATCCCTAAACTACTTACTGTAAACTACTTACAGACTAACTTATACTAAAGACAAAACAAACATCCATGCCCGAGGGAGGATTCGAACCCCGCCTGAGAACGGCCCTGCGCATCGGAGAATAGCTCCTAAATGCGCTCGGCCACTCCGCCGCGGCATAAAGTTCACATTCAACCCTTTAATGCTTCAGGTACGCCAGAACTACATGGTCTTAATATAGACAACTCCTTTAACAATAACACATACAGCGTCAAATAGCTGGCAGTCACCCTTTCTATACCTTCATCTACATCACCATAATACTTCACATCTACATTTACATCTACATGGCATGCTCTGCAAATTACATTTAAGTCCCTTGCAGACGATCATCGAGCCACCATTATACTATTTATCTCCCATTCCATTCTCGAATAGCGCGCGGGAAGAAAGAACACCTGAATCTCTCCGTTAGAGCTCTGATTTCTCATATTTTATTATGATGATCATTTCTACCTATGTAAGTGAGAGCCAGCAATATATTTTCGCATTCGAAACAGAATGTTGCCGATTGTAGTTTCGTAAGTAGCGCACGCCGCAGCGATAAGAGCCGTTGTTGTAATGATTCTCATCCCAGATCCTGTATCATTTCCGTAACGCTGTCTCCGCTATATACAGTACAATACAATACAAAACGAGCTGCCCCACTTTGGACTCTTTCGATGTCCTCCGTCAAAACCCACCTGATAAGGATCCCACACTGGGCTGCAATACTCCAAAAAGGGACGGACAAGCGTAGTGTATGCAGTTTCTTTAGTAGTTATGTTGCACTTTTAAGGGTCCTTCCAATAAAACCCAGTCTCTGGTTCACCTTTCCCACTACATTATCTAAGTGTTCTTTCCAGTTTAAATCTTAAGTAATAGATATTCCTACGTATTTTGTGGAGTTTACGGCGATTACTTTTGATTGATTTATCTTGTAAACAAATTTTAACGGATTTCTTTTCGTACTCATATGGACAACTTGACACTTCTCATTATTTGGAGTTAGTTGCCAATTTTTAATCCATACGGATATCTTATTTAGATAGTTATGCAGTGAGTTTTGATCTTCAGATGATTTTACTAGACGGTAAATGACGGCGTCATCTGCAAACAACCAATGAGAGATGCTTAGATTTTCTACCAAGTTGTTTATGTAAATAACTAGCTTCAGGTATTCAAATCTGGCTAGTTTTACTATAAACAATTTCCTTAACAAAGTAACACATTACTTGGAAGTTCGCAGGGACCCTTTTAAACCTTGAAGTATTACATGACTGCCTTACTTCATTATAGAAAATTCCTTTTAACAAAATGACACACACTATCATAAAGTTTTCAGTCAGCATTTTAAACTATCAAGTATTACAAGACTGCCTGGTTTATTATGAAAGTGACACATACAATATCATCAAGCCGGCCCCATTGGCCGAGCGGTCTGCAGCGCGCCAGTTACAGTCTGCACGGCCTCTACGGTCGGGAGTTCGAACTCCCCCACGGGCATGGATGTTTGTGTCGTTTTTAGTATAAGGTAGTTCATAAGTAGTAAGTTTAGGGACTGATGACCCCGTAGTTATGTCCCTTAAGCTTAATTTAACAATAAAATATCATCAAGAACGCTGCTAACCCTTTGAACTTGTAAAGTACAATATGGTTGCAAACCCTTTAAGATAACGGATACTTAAACGGCAGCCTGTTTGAGCAGGAGCCCGAATGAGATCTCATCCCATAAATAATAGATGTGCAATGACAAACACAGTTCTTTCGCGAACACCTGCTTGGCTAGCACTAGGGCACGAACTAATGCAGTTTTGTATTCTTCTTTATTTCCTGGACTGCATTTCTTTTTTCTTCCCCGCTTTCCTCCCCGCACTCTTTCCCTTCCCCACTGGGGGTCTAAAGACATTGCCAGTTTGGTCCAAACAAACACACATACACACACGCAGTTTGAAAGAGCAGACGCTTGGAGACAGCTGGCTGCTGAACGAGTCGCGACGCCAGCACGAGTGAACACATCCGGTGGCCGTGAGCGGCAGTCCGTTACGCCACGCAGAAGGCAGGGAGGCGCGGGACTGAAGTGAGGTGGAGCCAGACCGCAAGAAGCAGCTAAGGAGCGACGACTAGGAACCAACACCAAACACAACCAACGGTTAGCATCGACAAGCCGGCCGCGGTGGCCGAGGGGACTGAGGCGCTCCAGTCACGATCTGCACGGCCACTTCGGTCGGGAGTTCCAATCATCCCCCCTCGGGCATGGATATTTGTGCTATCCTTAGTTACTTCATAAGCCGTTTGTAAGTTTAGGGAATGATGACCCCGTAGTTAAGTCCCATAAGCTATACAAACATTTAAACATTGAAGTCCCATAAGCTATACAAACATTTGAGGAACGACAAGTAAGAAAACTCCCTTACAAGTATCCTAGTTTCAACCACACACAAGGACACAAATAATAATAATAATAATAATAAAATTAAAAAAAAACAAATAGGCTACTCAAATTACTTCTGCGGGCTTACAGCCGCAATCGAGTGAAGGGGCACTAGGCAGATAAGTGAATTTTCAATTTTGGAAGATAATTAATCGTTTCGGAAGAAACCTCTTGACATAATGGCGGATTCCACCTAATTTAAACGAGGAAACACAGGTGGAAAGGGAACAATTCCCCCTCCCCAACTTAAGCTACCGCTCACTACCAATTTGAAACGAGACTGTCATTTCGTTTCATTGCTCTGAGGTCTCATTATGTCAACTTAATGAATGAAATTGGAATTGATTCACTTGGGAATGGCTTGCAACACTTTGTGGCAGCTGTTGAAAACTGAAAGAGCAATTGTAGAAACAGAGATGGTGAAGGTGTACATTTTATTTTATATCTTTTCTGTTATAAGTCACTATCCTCTTTTCCCCATCCTTGTGTGCTATGGAGTGCGAGTGGAATGTATTAATATTTCTTTCGGTGTTGGTAACATGGGCAATATTGTAATCTTTGGTTGTGGCTATGTAGTTGTGGCAAGGATTGCCTTGAAGCAAAGGTTTTGTTTGAGGGTTGAAGTAGATGGTGGATATGGTCAAGCTAGGGGTTGCGAAGGTGGTGGAGTAACGAACACTCGGTGTCCAGCCAATCGGGGCGCGCCGCCCTCGCGAATTTGAAGAGGGGGCGGTTGACCCGGGTGGCGCCTAGGGAGAGAAAGAGATCGGTTCCTGGCCTGGCGGAGCGGGACGTGAGGAGAGCTGCTCGCTGGTGTCGCGGAGGTTTTGGTAACGATTTGGTGAGAATAATCAGCAATGTTGCTCATGGTGACGCTTTCGCCACCGGTTGTTAGGGGACGCAATCAATAGGTGTCAATTTTAACATTTTTGGTAACTTCAAGTGATAGAATCAGACCGAGATTTTTGTGTCCCAGCCTCGTCGCCGCTTTTGTGTCTCGTTTCCGTCGTAGGTGTCGGCGGCCGAGTAGGAAGACCGACACATGAATAAAGGTAGCACGCTTGTGCAGGTACGGAGGGGAGCAGCCAGTGGGACAGCAGAAACTAGAAACACTAGAGTAAATTAGAACGAGATATATATTGCGCAAAGTTCAGTACGGCAGAACGCTGATACATAGTTGAGGCCTGCCTAGTGCCTATCCGATAGCCAAGTCTTCACTGGTGCCTATCTGATTCCGAAGTTAACTGGTTCCTATCTCAGTCCCAAGTGAACGATGTCGTTCAGTGGTGGCCACGAGCGGAGTTGTAGCAGAGGGCGCTCGTGGCTGACGTCGTAAGAACGCCGCACCGTGCGTGCATGGCGGCGAAAGTAGGTGGCGCGCACTTAAGACTTGTGCGACACCACATCCCTCCCCCCCAAACCGCCACGCCGTCGTGGCGTAGGGCTGAGGGCCACGGCGACGGCACAGGGAGGAGGGCCTGGGCGGGGGCGTTACTGGTGGGACGGGCGTCGTAGCTGAGGCTGGGATCGAGACGCCGTCCGCGCCCCGGTATACACCATGCGATCCCCCGGGAAACCCGCCAAAACCAGGGGAAGGGCGCAGCCCTCCGCCCAGAGGAAGCAGGGCATCTTCTTCTGGCGGGGGCACGCACGGTCCCGGAGAACCTCTCGTTGACGCTGTCATCTGCGCCGGCGACAGCGGCGGCGACTGCAATGGAGGCGCGTCGACCTCCATGGGTACTATCTCGTAGTACGGGGACGCTGGACCCGGCGGCGAACGATGTGGAGGTGCTCCCTGGCGGTGAACTGGGTCTGGAATCAGGAAACCCGAGACAGGATCGCGCGGCCTGTGCAGGCGCAATTGGTTTGCGTGGCACCGTAGCTCCGACCCCGTGGAAGAACGTACAACATACATATTGCGACCGAGCACGCGCTGAATGGTGCCTGGCAACCATGTCTTCTTGTTGCCAGCAAACACCCTGTACAGCACCGGCGTTGAAACCTGAAAACGCGAAGCGCCATACGAACCGACTCGGTGCATGGGAGGCTGCAGCAGGTGAAGGAGAGTGCGGTGACGGCGGCCGTGTAGCAGCTCGGCAGGAGACGGGCCGTCACGTGGCATGCACCGATACGTACACAGGAAAATTTGAAGAGCTTGCTGCCTGGAGTGCTGACCTTTCATCTTTTCCAGCGCGTATTCCAGAAAGGTCCAGCAAAGGCAATGTGTAAACGTTGCCATGGTCCCTTGGGGCGTGGCCAGTGTGAGAAACATTGCGGAGGAGCCGCCTGATGCTCCGCACAAACTGTACACTGTGACGTCATGTTCTCTATCTGAGCGTCCATACCATCCCAGGTACAATGACGTCTGGCCAATTGCTTTGTCCTAACAATGCCCCAATGTCCTTGATGCAGGAGGCGTAACACTTCTCGTTGCAGGGAACGAGGAACAATCACTCTTGCTTGGTCGTTGTCGGTATGCACCAACAGTACACCCTGACTTAAAGAAAATGCATGACGTTGTGCAAAATAACTTCGAACCAGAGGCCGATCAATGTCTTTGGCTCTGGCAGGCCAACAAAAGCGAACAAAACGTGCTATCGCACTGAGGTCCGCATCCGTAGCTGTTTCCTGTGCAACCCGACGAGAGTTCAAAGGGAAATCTGCGACAGCGGAAGCATCTTTGGAGTCTATCTGACAACATGCCATTTCTGAAGAATCAAATGACACATCCCGGCCAACCGGAAGTCGGGAAAGTGTGTCCGCGTTGGCGTGTTTAGTGATAGGTCGGTACAAAATCTCATACTGATAATTAGGCAATATCAAGGACCATCTCTGAAGTTTTTGTGCCGTACGTGGCGGAATTGGCTTTGTGGGTGAGAACAACGACGTGAGAGGCTTGTGGTCTGTCAACAAATAGAATTTTCTGCCATGGAGATAATGATGAAACTTTGTGACGCCGTAAATGATTGCTAAGGCCTCCTTTTCAATCTGACTGTAATTCTGTTGCGTCGGCGTCAGTAGCTTGGATGCAAAGGCAATAGGACGATCGTGACATGCAATACGATGCGACAATACTGCACCCAGACCGTACGACGAGGCATCAACTGCTAACACTACAGGCTTCTGTGGGTCAAAGGGAATCAAATGTGCATCACTGAGTAGTGCAGACTTTAATTTGTCAAAGGCAACCTGACAATCTTTAGACCATACAAAAGGAACATTCTTCCTACGTAAGTGATGCAGTGGAGCTGCAATCTGAGAGGCATTGGGAATAAATCTGAAATAATAGTTAAGCTTTCCCATTACTGCTTGCAATTCGTGCACATTCTTAGGAGGCGTCAAGTCTTTAATGCTCTAAGATGTGACTGTAAGGGATGAATTCCTTGGGCATTAATCATATGGCCTAGTTACTCTATTTCAGTTTGAAAAAACGAGCACTTCGCTTTATTACAACGTAGACCTGCTGCAGTCAACACTTTGAAAAGGCACTCCAGGTTTGCTAAATGTTCTTCAACTGTACGTCCGGATACCACAATACCATCTAAATAGTTCGAGCAACACGGTACAGAAACTGTCAGCTGTTCCAAAAAACGCTGAAAAATAGCGGGAGCGGAAGAACTGCCAATGGCTAGGCGTTGAAATTGAAAAAGACCCAAGTGAGTATTAATGACGAAAAACTTTTTTGACTCGTCATCAAGTGGGATCTGTAAGTATGCCTCTGCTAAATCAATCTTTGAAAAGTAGCGAGACTGTCCTAATTTGTCCATCAGTTCGTCAGGTCTGGGCAGGGGATAAGTGTCTGCAATTGTTTGACTGTTCACTGTTGATTGGAAGTCCGCACAGAGACGAAGTTTTCCTGACGGCTTGGGTATAATTACTATAGGCGAGGCCCACTGACTCGCAGAAACAGGAGAAATCACCCCACTATCTTGCCAACGTTTAAGTTCATCTGCAACTTTGTCACGAATTGCGATAGGCACTGGTCTAGCTTTACGAAATTATTGTACAGCAGAATCTTTTAAAGTTACATGTGCCACGAAGTCTTTTGCACAACCTAGTTCCGGCGAAAACAAGTCACTATATTTTTCACACAATGCATTAATTTTGTCCTGAGGCACTACTGACGAAATTTGAAGCACATCTCTTTGAATTGATAAACCAAACAAGTCAAAAGCATCTAGTCCATAAATGTTCTGTGTCGATTTGGCCTGAAGAACTACAAAAGCAACTGTCTTTGTAACACTTTGAAAAGAGGCAGGCAGGCTACATGTTCCGAGCACGGGAATATTCTGACCTGTATAAGCTGTTAACACTTGCTGTGACGGCGACAATTTTGGCGAACCCAGAAGTTCATTAGTATCTTTATTCATTAACGTGACAGCGGAACCAGTATCAAGCTGAAACTGCACAGTCTTATTTTCTATTAAAAGAGTCACGAAAAGCTTTTCCTTGTGGCGCTCGACAGGTGCGCGAATGTGGGCAACGTCTGATACAGCTTGTTTGCTGCGCATGCGCGGGCCGCGTAGTGAAGTAAGCGGCGCAGACTCGGCACGCAGCGGATTAACAACACTGTCACTAGATGGCACTACCGCCGGATCGGCGACCGCGCAATGCGAGGCTACTACAGATTCACTAACTACTGCACTAAACTTTTGAGTAGCTACATCAAGTCTACTGTTACTATCTACACAGTACTGGGCTCTATTACAATGAGCAGTTGCAGAAGGTACTAGTTTCACTACAGGATTGCACTGTACATAGTCATTATGCTTGTCCCGAACCCTTTTCCGTTGCACTGTTTTACGCGCTCGTTGGCGCTTGCGACGTGGCTCATTACATAGTTTTGCAGAAGGCGCAGAACAACTTTCTTGCAAATGAGAACTAAGTAAAGCACTGTTCAATTCCATGACATTGACAGCATGAACTGTTCGTGCACTCGGGGAAGCACTATTTCTAACGGTACCGTTCTCTGAGTTTGTAATTTGCATACACACAGACTGTACATGACCTGATTTGCCACATTGATAACAGGTTGAGTTGCGGCTAGGGCCTTGCGCACGTTTATGGCGAGATACACACTGAGGGCAAGACTTACGAACATTTTTCTGAAATGGGCGTTGGCGCCCGTTATTCAAATTACTGTTTCTAACACAACGGAGAGACCTTTGTGTTGCACTTTTACACTGGCTACTGTTCACTGTCTGTTCAGCACGGCCGGTAGAAGTACAAGAATCACGGCTAAACTGAGAACTACGGCTAGGAAAGCGTCCGTTACGGCGCACTTAATTAACACTGTGGCTTTGCATTTCTACATCTTTTCTAAATCAAAAGTATCAAGCGCTTCAATAAGCTGCAGTACACTGCCTAAAGAGGGGTCAGACTTTCAGAATCGCTGCCCTAATTCTGGGGTTCTGAATGTTCTGCGTAATTGCATCTCTCAACATAACGTCACTATAAGAGAGTCCACAAGAGCAAGTAAATTTACATTTGCGGGTTAAGCCCTTCAATTCCGTAATCCACTCTTCGTGTGACTGCTGAGGTAACTTTTTAAGTCTGAAAAATCGGTAGCGAACTGCAGCTACGAGAACTTTTCTCTCGTAATGAGCATTCAGTGCTTCTACTATTTGTTCAAAGTCTACATCACGAGGAGATGCGTGGGGGAAAAGCTTTTGCAGTAACACGAAAGTCTTGGTTCCAACTACGGCGAGAAAGAAATGTTTGATCGTCAGACCTGTTACTTGATGAGCTGTGACGAGTTCTTGAAACTGTGCGAAGTAGTCACTCCATTCTTCCTAACGTTCGTCGTACTGGCGAAAAGTAGGAAGCGGTGTGGCAGGTGTGGGCTGCTGAAGCGACGGCTGTTGTTGTTTGGTTAGCTGCTTGCGCTGTTAGCTGGGCCACAGCTTGAAGTAGCTGCATGATTTGCGCCGTCTGTAACTGAATAATTTCCATAAAGTTCGGGTTCGGGGTAGTGGCCATGCTGACCGATTAGGCGCCGCGCATACAAGTAAATTATAACAAACACAAATGCAATATGAAAGAGGACGCTCTGCAACAAAAAAGTCCACAAAACACGTAAAAGAATATGTTCCCCCAAAAATCTTAGATTAAGGGTGGGTCGGCGGGAGCAATTTCTGCGTGCTCCGACTACTGCTGTCTGGCTGCTGCAAGTGGGCTGGTCCAAGGTTCTTCTATCGCTCCTTGTCGCCACTTTTGTGTCCCAGCCTTGTCGCCGCTTTTGTGTCTCGTTTCCGTCGTAGGTGTCGGCGGCTGAGTAGGAAGACCGGCACAGGAATAAAGGTAACACGCTTGTGCAGGTACGGAGGGGAGCAGCCAGTGGGACAGCAGAAACTAGAAACACTAGAGTAAATTAGAAAGAGATATATATTGCACAGAATTTATACAATACTTAACTTTTACATAGTTCACTACGGCAGAACGCTGATACATAGTTGAGGCCTGCCTAGTGCCTATCCGATAGCAAAGTCTTCACTGGTGCCTATCTGATTCCAGAGTGTTAGCTGGTTCCTATCTCAGTCCCAAGAGAACGATGTCGGTCAGTGGTGGCCATGAGCGGAGTTGTAGCAGAGGGCGCTCGTGGCTGACGTCGTAAGAACGCCGCGCCGTGCGTGCATGGCGGCGCGCGGCGAAAGTAGGTTGCGCGCGAAAGTAGGTCTGCAGGACGAGCTTCTACACCTCAAGAGAGTCTTTGGGTACTCTCCACAACAGATACATAAGGCACTACAAACGAAGCCAACGGTACGTGCAAAGAATACAGAAGATGATTCAAAAAGTTTTAAATCTATGGCTTTTTTGCCATATGTTGGGAGCCTGTCGTCGAAAATCGGACGGATTATGAATAAAAACGACGTTAAAGTAATTTTTCGACCCCCACCAAAGACAGCAGCACTTTTGGGGTCTATAAAGGATGATTTGGAGCTCCGGAAGGCCGGGGCTTACAAGATCCCCTGTGAATGTGGCCTTTCGTACATAGGACAGGCGACACGTACAGTCCAGTAAAAGATGCACGGAACACCAGAGATATACCCGTCTTTTACAACCAAACAAATCGGCAGTGGCAGAGCACTGTATTGATACTGGACACTCTATGACGTAGAAAAACGTCAAAATTTTAGCTTCCATTTCATCTTTCTGGGACTCAGTAGTGAAAGAAGCAATAGAAATTCGCTTGGGGACCAATTTAATTAACAGAGACAGTGGCTTCAGTATAGATAAATCATGGAATCCGGCACTTTCTTTAATAAATTTACAAAGACGCCGCCATAGCACAGATCATAATACATCGATTTCTCCGCAGTAATCGACCATGCAGCCACAGACATAATTTACACATACGTGTACTTCCTTGCCGCCGAGTAACGTCTTTGGCGCCTTGTATCTGTAGCCGCATGCGCAGTAGCGCGGCCCGCGCGTATATAAGGACGAAGCGTGTGCTGGAGCGTCAGTCTTCGACTCGTCTCTGAAGATGGCTGAACGTTTCTCGGCCGAAATATTAGAAGAAGTAAACTTTATGCGGCTGCACGCCCGAAACTTCTTTGAGCAGTCATTGCGCGGCGAAAACATGAAGATGAACTTCTTGTTGGTTTGTTTGTTTTTTGTTTTAATCGTCGTGAGGTCTATAATTCTATACTATGTACTTTGGCGCAGGTGTCGTAGGTAGTTTACGCTACGAAGGTCACTGAAGTGTGGAAGTGGTACACAATTCGACATTATTGTTTTTATTTCAACTATTTCTCATTTTCATATTGGCATTTGATATAGCCAACGATGAACCCAGGATGATACCGAAGAAATAGAAAGAAACCGCATCGCGGTATTCTGCAGTTCTCGGGTTAAAGTAGTTTAAAGATTACCCATCCAAAGCCGAGGCAGCTCAGCTAGTTAGTATTAAAATAAATAAATAAGTCTTAATTGTTTAATATTACAAATATTTATCAATATTGGTCACAAAGTACAAGGTGAATGGACAACAGAATCTGCGCTCGATGGTGGGCAAACTAGCTAATAGTAACGAGTAGAATATGAAAAGTTCCACCGCCCTATTGTATCCAAATTTGTGAGAATACCAGGGGAGCTATAAAGCAAGTTGTTTAAATAAAACGAAAAGTTCATTTCATGATCTACAACATTCTCGCTGACGAAAATTTCCTGTGCACAAAATAAAAAAATTGGCAGGCGACTAATTTTTTCACGTCACAATTTTTATTTCAAGTAAAATTAATAGTTTCAATGATTATTTTTATACAAACACAATACGTATTGCACTTGCTAAGAACACTGCTGCATTCATTCGGTATTCACCTGTCTATGTAAAAAGTTTGGTAATTCTTTTCCTATCCTAAGGGGCTCAAATGACAATGTAATTAAGGTGAGCGCCACATGAAGAACTACGCATTTATCGCCCCAGCTCTGTTTCTACACCCAACCAAGATGGCTGCGGGCCTCACTGCCTGTACGTTGATGCAGGTGGTGTTGCCTCTATATGCTATTCTGAGCTCGGCGGTTGTTCCTCACTATGCTGGCTATACCATGTTTTTCGTATCCAATAGAGGCAGCTGTCGTGAAACCATGTACTTTGATCTGCTGGGTGTCCTGCAATGAGAGCCCATCCACATTGTTGTCGTTCGTGATTCTGGACAGTGGTTCTCCTTTCGCTCCCCTGTAGCCTTCTGTATTAACCTGACACGCAGTTGCTCTTCTTCCTCTTCTCTCGTATCTGGCTGCGTCGGGAGGCACAGCGGCGCTGGCGGTCAGTTCGCTGTTCCCACTTTGAGTAGTGATCCAGGGGCAGGACGAAATAATATAAACTAACAGAAAAAGTTGCGTCACTTTGCAAGTACTGTGTAAACACTATTGCGGCTTACAGAGAACGTATAGAAAATGAAATATTACAGCTTACGCTTACTTTCACTCACTTATGACGTACGGCATTGTTTTTTGGGGTAACTCGCCTGATGCAAAAAGGATATTTCTGGCTCAAAAACGGGCGGTTCGAGCAATATCTGGTGTAAGTTCGCGAACGTCATGTCGACCCCTGTTCAGTAGTCTGGGAGTTTTGACTCTGGCGTCACAATACGTTTTTTCTTTGATGTCGTTTGTTGTTAATAATATCAGCTTATTTCTACGAGTTAGTAGCTTTCACTCGGTGAATACTAGACAGCAGTCTAATCTACATTTGCATCACACCACCTTAACACTTGCGCAGAAAGGGGTACAGTATTCTGCGGCATCCATTTTCAATAACCTGCCACAAGAACTAAAGAACCTTAGCACTAATCCACACGCTTTCAAATCTAAATTGAAGAGTTACCTCATGGCTCACTCCTTTTATTCTGTCGAGGAACTCCTAGAAAAGTTAAACAATTAAGCTAATTTATTTTTTCTTTATTGATTCTTTTCACTTTGTCTTGAGATTGTCGTGTGCAAAGGACTACTTAAAATTTTTCTATTACCATTATTGTGTAACAATTAATGTATTGACTTGTTCCATGACCATGGAGTCTCACTCCTCAATTGGGTCCTAAGGAACAGAAAAAACCAATAAATAAATAAATAAAAGGGACACGTATACATCAATTGCAGTAGTCTGACAACTAAAAGACATAAATCAATAATTGGTTGCTATATATTAAAAAAGGCGCACTGATGAAGACCGGTAGCCACGCAGTCGAAATATATCGTGCACGTATGACGCAAATGACTGGCAGAATACCCGATTGTTTCAGCATTATAACGCCTCGCGAGGAAAGCCAGAAAGATGACATTTCAGCTATTTTATATGGTAATTGTGGTGTCGCACAAGTCCAAATCGCGCGCCACCTACTTTCGCCGCGCGCCGCCATGCACGCACGGCGCGGCGTTCTTACGACGACAGCCACGAGCGCCCTCTGCTGCAACTCCGCTCGAGGCCACCACTGAACGATATCGTTCACTTGGGACTGAGATAGGAACCAGTTAGGACCTTCGGAATCAGATAGGCACCAGTGAAGACTTGGCTATCGGATAGGCACTAGGCAGGCCTCAACTATGTATCAGCCTTCTGCAGTACTAAGCTATGTAAAAGTTAAGTAATGTATAAATTCTGTGCAATATATATCTCTTTCTAATTTACTCCAGTGTTACTAGTTTCTGCTGTCCCACTGGCTGCTCACCTTCGTACCTGCACAAGCGTGCTTCCTTTATTCCTGTGTCGGTCTCTTTCTGCTCGGCCACCGACACCTACGACGGAAACGAGACACAAAAGTGGCGACGAGGCTGGGACACAAAAGTGGCGACGAGGATGGGATACAAAAGTAATATATTAGAACATTCAATTAATAACTATAGATGTTCAGCCGTGTGTATGTGGGACAGTGCCCTTTAGTGTATAGTACAATATTACGTAGTCGTAACTGCAACATTAGGGACAACGGTGGCAGCCATGAGGGAAGCCGACGTCATGCCGAGACAGGAGGCAAAATGGCGGGTCGGCAGTCAGAGAAGTGCATAGAAGGACGCCTACTGTAGTCATAGATTAGATTAATATTTGTTCCATAGATCATATATACGACATTTCGTAATGATGTGGACCGTGTCAGTTTAGTAAATATTGTCTATATATGAAAATCAATATTTTAAGGATTTTATATTTACATTTTTTATTAAGTTTTATTTAAAAATTCATCTACATTGTAGAAGGAGTTGCCATTCAGAAATTCCTTTCATTTCTTTTTAAATACTAGTTGGGTATCTGTCAGACATTTGATGCTATTTGGTAAGTGGCCGAAGACTTTTGTGGCAGAATAATTCACCACTTTCTGTCCCAAAGCTAGATTTAAACTTGAATAATGAATATCACCCTTTCTCCTAGTGTTGTAGCTATACACACTACTTTTACTTTTGAATTCGGTCGGATTGTTAATAACTAATTTCATCAGTGAATATTATATATATATATATATATATATTGTGAAGCTACAGTGAAGATCAGTAGATCCCTAAATAAATGTCTGCAGGATGAACTTTGGTGGGCTCCAGCAATTATTGTACAATGGGTACCTTTTTACTCAATGTTGAATTGCCCCAGAATATGATCTCATATGAAAGCAGTGAATGAAAATAGGCATAGTAAGCTAATTTACTGAGATGTATATCACCAAATTTTGCAATGACCCTTATAGCATAAGTAGCTGAACTCAAAACGTTTCAGGAGATCTTCGATATGTTTCTTCCAATTCAATCCCTCGTCAATGCAAACACCTAAAAATTTTGAATATTCTATCTTAGCTACAAATTTATGTTCAACGTCTAAATTTATTAAAGGTGTCATGTCATAGGCTGCATGAAACAGTATATACTGGGTTTTATCAAAGTTTAATGAGAGTCCATTTGTAGAGTACCGCTTAATAACTTTCTGAAAAATATCATTTACGATTTCATCATTTAACTCCTGTTTATCAAATTTGATACCTATATTTGTATCATCAGCAAAAAGAACTAGCTTAGCATCTTCGTGAATCTAGAATGGCAAGTCATTAATAAATATTAAGAACAGTAAACGACCCAAGACGGAATCTTGTGGGACCCCAATTTTAATGATTCCCCAGTTATAGGAATTAATTGTTTGATCTATATCATGTGAACTGCTTATTTCAGCTTTCTGCTAGTAAGTGCGTATCTAGAATATAGATCGTTGAAACATAGTAATCATTCTTGCAGGAGCGCGTAATCAGCTTATTATGCAAGGTACCAAATGGAATTACGACAAATAACTGGATTATTATTAGGTACACTCTAACATTCAAAATAAGGGAAACTGTAAAGTAATAGCAGTGACGATGGACTAAAATAAAAGGTAACAGGTATTTACCTCCTTATTCTTTAATTTGTTATGTTTTGTTTCGACTGGCAGTTTGTACAGCCTTTTCCCATTCGCTGCTACTGACATAATTCAAAGATGGCGCGCCACTCACACGCTATTTAGTGGTTCTGTTGCCACTAGTGAGCAGACGGCTGTCCTGCAGATGCCAGCAGCAGCACAAGGCTGAGTGGTACAGCGTTAATGTCTACATTTGTTCAGACCATTATGTAACTTAGTGGTATCTATCCTTGTAGGAAGTATATACGAGGCGTGTTTTTTAAGTAGGTACCTGCTAAGATATCTCAATAATTTCATTTTTACATTAAAGCCTGTATCTTAATCAATAATGTTTCAAATGTTCAAATGTTTGTATAGCTTATGGGACTTAACTACCGGGTCATCAGTCCCTAAACTTACAAACTACTTAGGAACTAACTAATAATAAAGACGGCACAAATATCCATACCCGAGGGGGGATTCGAACCCCCGACCGTAGTGGCCGTGCAGACCGTGACTGGAGCGCCTCAGTCCCCTCGGCCACCGCGGCCGGCGTATCTTAATCTACTTTTCTACATATTTCCGTCAATATTGAGGCATTTTACATAAAGTTTTACTAGTTTTTAAATACCTCCTCATAGAAGTCTGCTGCCTGACTTGTCACCACTGCAACACAACTCTTTTGACTTCGTCATCGTCTTAAAGGCGCCGAACGCCCAGGTGTTTCCTCAAGTGCAGGAACAGATGGTGGTCACTGGGCGCCAGATCAGGGCTGTGTGGAGGATGTTCTAGAGCAGCGGTCGCCAACTGGCGGACCGTGGAGGGCCAAAAACTGGACCGCCAAAAGAATTTTGAAATTATAAGTTACGTACCACAATCAGAAAAAAAAACATTCTGTGGATAACAACACTGAGCTACTAGAAAATGGGAAATTTGTTTGTGATTCGGTACAAAGTGTATCATCATTCCGTCGCAAGCTCATTGCTTGAAAGAGACGTTTTAATTTCTTCATTTTGCAACAATTTTTGAATATAAAAGTAATGTAGAATCAGACATTTCCATATTATCAAATTTATTGGCAGACCTTAAAGAGAAGTTTGCAGTAACATTCAAAGAAATATACGACTTGTCACGATTTTTAAGATCACTTTTTGAAGTTTCTCCCGTAGTCGAATGGACGCATGTCGTTGGGAATTATTCCACTTTTCAAATCCTTTACTCCAAATGGAGATAATAGACTTGCAGTAAGATATATCCTTACAAACGTATAAAACTGTATCCACTGAAGAAATTTGAAGTCAACATGTCCCGGAAAAATTTGAAAATTGCAAAAATTAGCGATCTACCTGGCTGATATGTTCGGTTCCACAAATATTTGTGAAATTTCGTTTCCAAAAGTGATTTTCTTGGAGACTAATTATCAGTCAGGACTTGTGGCCACCCACTTTGGAGAGACTATCCGCGTGTGAACCTAACTTTGAGAACCTCCTCAAGACCGCAAATGTAACTTCTCCCGTGGATTTTTTTGACAGATATACGCTCATTTAATTCTATTTCAAACTTTATTAGTGACCTGTTTCTGGACTTTTAATAAAGATTTGACTATCCATTTTATTTCATACTTTGTGAGTTAAAATAAAAACAAATTAATAGCTTATAATGTGGTGTCGCACAAGTACAAAGTGCGCGCCACCTACTTTCGCCGCGCGCCGCCAGGCACGCACGGCGCGGCGTTCTCACGACGACAGCCACGAGCGCCCTCTGCGACAACTCCGCTCGTGGCCACCACTGAAGGACACCGGTCACTTCGCACTTCGGACTGAGATAGCAACGAGTTAGGACCTTCGTAATCAGACAGGCACCAGTGAAGACTTTGCTATTGTACAGGCACTAGGCAGGCCTCTAACAACTATGTATCAACATTCTGCAGTACTATGTAAAAGTTAAGTATTGTTACATTCTGTGCAATATATATCTCTTTCTAATTTACTCGAGTGTTTATAGTTTCTGGCTGCTCCCTTCCGTACCTGCACCAGCGTGTCGGTCTCATTCCACTCGGCCACCGACACCTACGACGAGGCTGGGACATAAAAGCGGCGACGAAGTTGGGACACAAAATATAATATACGCTCTTCTGGATTTTTATACATTATTATTTTGCATTATTTCTATTTCATATTACTTTGAGTGTGAGAATTTAAAATAAAAGATTATTAAAGAATATAACTTTTCTGGAGTTTTGAATATAAATATTCCTGTCTATTGTATTTCATATTACTTTGTGAGTGAAAATAAAAGTAAAAAATTTTGCAAAGTATCCGGATCCCATCTAAGATGACCTCTGTTCTAGAGTTTCCCATCGAAAAGATGTGATGAGATCTGTTGTCTGATTAGCCACATGCGGATGGGCATTGCCTTGCAGCTAAACGATTCCCTTGCTCAACTTGCCACGTCTTTTCTTCTTAACTGAACGTCGCAGATTGTACAATGTCTTACAGTAAGCTGCTGCATCGATTGTCTCATTACGAGGCAGAAATTCTACAAGCAGTACTCCTTTTCCGTCCAAAAAAACTGTGCACATGATTTTGTGGGCAGAAATTGTTTACTTAAACTTAGGTTTTCTGGGTGAATCTTAATACCGCCATTCCATGGGTTGTTGCTTTGATTCTGGTGTGACGTAGGCCAACCATGTTTCATGGCCCGTAACAATTTGGCTTAAGAAATCATCAGCGTCGTTGTGGTACCGCTCAAGGAAACTCAGTGCATGCTTGGTTTTGTGCACATCCTTCAACATTTTCGGTACCCAACGCGCGCACAATTTTCGGTAATTCAAGTGCTCGGCCACAATGTCATACAAAACAATACGAGAAACATAAGGAAAGTCAACCCGCAAGGAGGAAATCTTAAAGCGTCTGTTTTCTCTCTCCTGCACCAAACTTTCATTAACGATCAAAGGACGCCCACTTTGTTGTTCATGATGCATATTTGTGTAGCCATCTTTAAATGCTCTCACCACTTTCTTACAATTCCATCACTCATAATGTATTCTCCGCAACTGTTCATCTCACGATGAATATCGATCGGTTTTAGGCCTTTAGCACTAAGAAATCTTATAACAGCCCGTACTTCACAGTCGGCGGGACTCACGATTATCGGAGGCATTTTAAACACTCAGTACACAACGTCAACAAGGAAGAATCAGACTGTAATATCGTCAGAGCGTAGACAACAGATGCAGGTACCCATTGCGCATGCGCAGGACGCCGACCTCAGGGCTGTGCCTGTGGTGTGGCAAAATGGTACCTACTTAAAAAAAACACGCTTCGTATGTTATGAAGATGACCTAAGGTAAGGTCGAAACCGGTTAAATAAAATAAACTGCGATGAAGACTGAGTTTCAAGATAAATACCAGGTGTCAGAAAGTCAGTATAAATTTGAAAACTTAATAAACTACGGAATAATGTAGATAAAGAGGTAAAAATCGACACTCATGCTGGAAATGACATGAGGTGTTATTAGAAAAAAAAATGTCCGACAGATGCCGCTTCATATGAAAAGAAAGCAATAATTAGCATAACAAATTAAGACAAAGTCACGATAAGGGTTGGATTTACCACATCTATCGTTACTGGACCTTTTGGCCGACTTTACGTTACGGTAGAAACACTAAAAGTGGGCCTTTGCGATCGTCTTTTGACAGCTAGAAATTTAAATGAAAATAGCGGCTTAGCCATTCATCTGACTTGAAAATTGAATAACCTAATTGGTAGAGGGGAAAATTCTCTACAACTTCGCTCTATTCTGATTTTTTCATACCTTGTATCGTTGAAGAGATATTTGGAAAAATAACGGCGATTTGACGATGTCTGTCTGTCTGTAACGTGTTCCCACTTTTTTTTCAACCGATCGGCACCAAATTTTACAGACATAGTTGTTTGCTATCAGAGACCAGAACCTCGCTTTTTCAAATATTTCGGACAAGAAATATGTTAGTAATCGTAAAAAAGCTGTTTGTAATGTAATTTTAATTGAAAATAAACCGTTCATCTGACGCGAAAATTGAATAACCGAATTTATAGAGGAGAAAATTCTCTACAACTTTGTACCTTTACGTTTTTTTCATATCTCGTATCGTTTGAGAGATATTTGCAAAAATAACGGAGATTTTACAACCGTTTGAGAGATATTTGCAAAAATAACGGAGATTTGACACCCTCCATTGAATTAACGAAAACCAGCCGTTCGGAGATGTCACGTGACATTCCTCGCCCAGAACTCTCTCTGGCATACGCCATCTTGCGTTGCATATTTGATGATTTTCTTATCGTAACTTGTCATTTCAAAGCAATGGCGCACTGAAGAATTAACAAAAACACGTCGTTCTTCGTACGATAAATGATAATCTACTGTCTACAAGTGCCATATTAGCATCAGTTAACAACGACCATCAATAGTACAAGATTATGAATGCAACTTTCGTTTTCTAGTCGTAGCGTAGTGGGCGAAGCATTTGTTTTTGATGCTGAAGGTCAGTGATTCGCAACCCACCACTACCTTAGATTTTTTTTTTCTGAAAGGTTTTCAGATACGCTTATTTAATAGTTTTTTATTACTTACATTGTTATTTTGGTCCAAAGTATTTGCAAAAACTTATGAAACTACAAATCTAAAGTGGGCCGTAAACACGTCAGTGCGACTTTTTTCTTCGAGGAACTGCGTGATTCTGGTTTTGTAACTGCTACCGTGACGGGTGAGAGGTACGCCGATATTTTACAGAATCGCATCATCTCCCGCGTGACTGATAAACACCTGCTGGAACGTACGATTTTATGCAGGTTGGCGCTCCACCCCTTATTGCTAGACGCATGAAAGATCTCTGGCGCGCGTCGTTTGGTGATGGTCGTGAGCTCAGCTGCCACTTTCGTTATGCTTGGCCTCCCAGGTCCCCAGACCTCAGTCCAGGCGATTATTGGCTTTGGGGTTACCTAAGGTAGCAAGTGTATCGTGATCGACCGACATCTCTAGGGATGCTGAAAGACAACATCCGACGCCCATGCCTCACCATAACTCTGGACATGCTTTACAGTGCTGTTCACAACATTATTCCTCGACTACAGCTTTTGTTGAGGAATGATGGTGAACATATTGAGCATTTCCTGTAAAAAACATCATCTTTGCGTTGTGTTAATTTGTTATGCTACTTATTGCTTTTATAATCAGATGAAGCGCTATCTGTCGGACATTTTTTGAACTGTTTTATTTATTTTATTTATTTTTTAAGTTAACACACAATCGCGGCCAAGGAAGAAGTCGAACTTCACAATGCTGCTTGTTTGTCCTGGGCAGAACACGGAACACCAGCGATATGCTTATCAGAAGGCTGGAGGAATGCCGCGAGGAGTAGCAGAGCGGTCTGGAGCGCCAGGTTGCGGTCTCTCGCGTCGGAGGTTCGAATCCTCCCTCGGGCATGGATGTTTGTACCGTCTTTAGTATAAGGTAGTTCATAAGTAGTTTGTAAGTTTAGGGGCTGATGACCCCGCAGATAAGTCTCATAAGCTTTACAAATATTTGAACATTTGCTGGAAGAATTTGTTAGGGTTCCTACATACGGTAGAATGGATCAATTGTTTGAATGTTTACTATGTCTGTTAACTTATGAGTGGAAATCAATCAACAATTACGTAACTTTCTCTATTTAGAACGCTATTAAGAGAGTTATCACGTAAGTATGTGTTACTTATTAGCGGCTGTTCGTAAGCCTGATTAACAATAACAGGAAAAGCTGGCGTGGCCTTTGTCAGTGCGTGAGTCGTTCTAGCCAGCGATTCATATCGGAGGCCGCAAAATCAGGACATCTGTACGGCAAGTGGAATGTAATGGTCGCCAGTAGTGAAGGGCGACCCCCAACGAGGTTAAACGTCATGGAGTGGCGACAGATCCGCCATGTTCAGGCAAACTGAACTGCCGTCCGCCATGTTTATTGGGGCATCGGCTGACAGCTGGTATGCCGTGCCCACTCGGAAATTTTACCTATTTACCTTACGTTTAAAATAAAGATTGACTCTTGAATACCAAGCTCCGTCAGAATTTTTCGAAGCTTCGAATTGATGAACCTGTTAGTAAATATTCTAAAAATGCGGTAATGAAATATCACCAATCTGTCAGCACACCAGTTCCATTTCGAGGTATGCAATAACAACTAAAGTGCCGCTTAGAAAATATCTGTGCTGATTTTAATGGAAGTACGTGGTCTAAACGAGCTACTAAACATACAGTGATAAGTAATTTTTATGACGAACAATCATGACAATGGATACTCACCTGCTGATAATGTGTTGTAACAACTGCTTTCATATAGTCTAGTATACACTTATCTTGTCTTTACTCAACCTATTAAGTCTACAAACTTGCAAAATTTGTGTTAAACGGTTTGGTTGCAAACTTTGGTGGACGAGATTTGAGTAGAAAGAAGACCGTGACAACAAAATACTGCAGTTGCAAATGCGCCTACGCCTTCTGCCACAAAAGCATTACACGCCGACATCAGGTGTCGTTAATAACTTTCCTTGTTGCTATGGTGAAACAAGTAACGTTTGTTACGTAAAATTTCAGTACAAATACGAAAGTTACAACAGAATATTACAATCAAAATGTGGCTGCGGCGGCTGCCACAAAAGAACTCCACATTGCACACTGAAACAACGTATCATTAATTGCTTTCGCTGTTGCCACGCTAAAATAAGTACACATTTGTTGGAAAAAACACAGACACATACAAGTACAAAGATTCTGGCTGTTACTCTTTTCGTGTCAATCATACTTGATCAGGTATTGTAAAAAATAAATGAAAATATTTTTAAAGAAGGTGTAGACACTCAAAAGTGTTGTCTCGTCAACCACAGGAGCGATAGAAGAAGAAATATGTAAAAAAAAGACACTAGGTAGAAAACTGAGCACTTTTTTATGGTGTGTACGTCAAGGGAATTGCTGAATGGGTCATCTGAAGGTACACTCTTGGTGAAGATAACTGCCATTAGTTAAGAATTTAGCCAAAACAGTCTTGGTCCAACCCGACACTGCCCGCACCGAAACTAAGTTGTGAATGGTAAAACAACAGTCTTCTTAGGTCTAACCCCCAGATCCTGTTTTCTGCACCAGTCTTGCACAATGTCCAACGCACCTTGTGCCATATTCTTGACTGTGTCAGCAAATTTGCCAAGTATTACTATGACAAGATCATCTGTGTATCCTTGGCAAAAGTACTGCCTAGAGTTTAATTCTCCAATGAGATCATTCACCACTAGATTCCACAATAAAGGGGAAAGAACTTATCCTTGCGGGCAACCCCTAGTAGTGTTGATTACCATTTTTTACCTTTCTTCCACTGAGCATGGCCTTAGTCCACCTACATATAGTGGTCCCTAGGTCATGCACCTCTGCTGCCCTAACCATGGAATCGAAGGTCGTGTTGCTAAATGCCCCCTCGATGTCCAGGAAGATAGAGAGGGCTATTTCCTGAAAGTGCAGTGCTTTCTCCACCTTCCCAACGAATTGGTGGAGAGCTATCTCACATGATTTACCTGGCTGATGTGCATGTTGGTTTGAATGCAGAGGAGCCCTACTTAACCTCCTTTCTCCAACATGCACATTAACCAGCTTTTCCAATGTCTTAAGAATGAAGGAGGACAGGCTGATTGGTCTCATATCCTTGGCCTTGGTATGATCAGTTCTCCCTGGTTTTGGAATGAAGACAACCTTCACTGCCACCCAGGCATTGGGAATGATTCCTGCTGCTAGGCTAACCCTGAATAACCTGCATAGGAATCTAATAAGATTTTCTCCCGCTTGTTGCAGGAGAGTTGGAAAGATTCCATCGGGGCCAGGTGACTTGAATGGTTGAAATGTTCCCACAGCCCATCGGACCTTACTGAAATTGATACACTCCTTGGCCAAATCCCAGTCCTCTGCGAATACCTGAGAACCGTTGTGTCTCTGGAATGGCATTCTGGTCTGAGTTATCCACCAGAGTATATTGAGGAAAGTGAGTCTTGAGGAGCGTTTCATGTGCTGTCTTTGTATACTCCCCACCCTCCTTCCTCAATGTTCCTCCTGGATTAGTTGGTACCCTAGTGAGGATTTTATGAAGTCTCGCTTGAGCAGCTGTGCCCTCCACTTCCTCACAGAATACCTTCCAGAATGCCTCCTTTGCCCGTCTGATGGCAAGGTTGGAATTGACAAGGGCCTCACGATATTTTGCCCATTGTCCTTCGCGCCTCGCAAGGTTAAACAGTCTTCGTACCTGTTTCCTTTGCATTTACAGGTTATTATTCCACCAAGGCACAATCCTACTTGTGCACTTCTTGGTGATTGAGCAGTTGTCCTGGTATGAGGTCACTATAGCAGAGGTTACAGCCTCTGCTACTTCCTCAAACTCTGCTGGATTCCTTATCGAAGATTTAATTTCCGATAGGCTGAAGTCAAGGTCTCTCCTATATGTCTTCCAGTCCGTTTTCCTGGGATTCCTATAGGCCATGGTCTGTCTGGTTCCCATTTCAACCTTGAATTTAACATACATGTGATCTGATGAGGATGGCTCCAGGATCACATGCCACTGTTTGATGTAACTGCCCATCATCATGGAACCAAAAGTTATGTCAATTATTTCTTCCCTTCTACTATTCTACCCCTATTCATGATCTCCAAGTACTCAAAAAGGTACTCACCTCTACTGTTGGTGTCATTGCTGCCCCATGATGGATTGTGGGCATTGGCATCACATCCCACCAACAGTTCGTCACCTTGCCGATGGCAGGCTTCTGTAAGTCTCCTCACTTCCAAAGAAGGAGGAGTGCTGTCTTCGTAAGGAAGGTATGCTGATGGCAAAATAATTTCCCCCATGATACCTTCATCAGGTTGCTGCATCCTGATAGTCACCAGGTCCCTGGAACAAAAATCCATCATTGGTATGAAAGGGAATCCATTTCTAACATAAATACATGTTCTGGAGATTTTTATATTTCTAGCATAAATCAGCTTACCTCCAGTACCACCGAGGCCCAATACAACCCCTTTGTATAAATAGAGTTCTTGTATCAGGGCCACGTCCACCTCCTGTCTCGCCAGGCGACGGCTCCGGGCAGCAGTGGCCCCTTCACTGTGCTGCAAGTTTATCTACAGCACTTCCAGGGTCCATCTTGCTGTCATTATTGCCTTTAAGGTCTTTTATTACCCTGACGGCGACCTGCGAGAACCCTAACACAGTTTCAGGCCTTGCTCTCGCATTGCCTTCAGGGACTTCTCTCCGACCTCCACCACCAGGGTTCGTCCTTCCGAACGACCTATTGGTTAATTACCCTCCAATCCTCTGTCAAGACTTTAGGTTTCTGGACCCTCATTTTCTCGAACGGAGACTTTGGAGGGACATCCTTAAGAATCTTTGGTACCCATACCTTTGCGGTCTTCAGGAGTTCGGCTGCTGTCTTGACCAGCAGCTTCGCATCCTCCCACGGGGATATCATGGGCACCTTGTCCTTAAGCCATTCTGCTGAGTGCTCCCCCTCGCAGACAAAAATGAAGGCACCGCAATCTAGATAGACCCTCCTGAATTTGGGTCCTGCACCAGCGTCCCCCCCAATCTCTTCAAAGAGGGCCATCTGCAAGAGCTCCTCCTGCTGCGAGGTGATGCTCACCAGTGGGTATCCTTCTTGGACAACCGCCATTCTAAAGACCGAGACTGCAGTACTATAGGTCTGTTTCTCTATTTCCTCCCTCAGCCTTTTAGGATCACGCTTGTCCAGAGAGGAGGGAGTCTTAGAGTCCCCCCCTAACCTTCTTGCCACCTGTCTTTGACATTGAGGAGATCTGTGTATCCCCTTCGACCTGAGGCAGTTTCTTTTGGGGGGGTCTTCGGCTCAAGCCCTTTTGATTCCCTCCACTTATGCTTAGGAAGCTTTTGATCCTTGAGAAGTTTCCTCCTCTGAGCCCCAGACAAGGCATTAATCCCATTCTGGTCCAACGTCTCTATTACAGTTTCCACTTCTTGCTCAGGTCTAGACCCTGATTCAGAAGTAGGAGTGCACTACATCGGTCCTGATCCCGATGTCTGGGTATCTGAGGTATCAGTTTGCCCCTCAGATTCTTTTAAAATACTTTCTTTCTCTGTGTTCATCTTAGTCCCACGAGATTTGGGGATTTATATGGTCCACACCACGATAACCCCGCGCGGTGCAATGCTACTTACTCAGGGAGGTCGCTCGGTATCCCTGAGTCTCCGTTCGAGAACACATCCACCCATGTGCCACGCACCCCTCGGCAAGGATCGCATCACACCTTGGGTTGGGAAAGGAATTGGGAAAGGACTGGGAGAGGATAAGCAAGACGGGACGTTGTGGGACACTCTTAATCAGATCCATCAGCTGAGGCCTTTCCGGCAGTAGATTCTCTACCTTCGGTATAGCCCTCAGCTTCCCACGGATGCGCAAGCCTCTCCACCTACACGGACAGTGCTTCGTCAAGGTGGTGTCCCCCGGAGAGGTGGTTAGTATCTCAGTCTTAACTACTGATATTATAGATTGCGAAAGAAAAGAAGGCCCGTATATGATACAATAAAAAGGCCGAGTAATGTAGTATCTGTCAAAAGGTTTGGTTTACAGCACAGCACTGCAAACACGTATAATACTAGACTGGTGTGACAAGCTTGACTTCCACAGTGAAGTCGTGGCTACTGTTAATTTTTGTTGTGTTGCTTAACAGTTTGTTCCCGGCGAGCATAGAATAACATACAGTGGCCTTACAATGGCAGTTAAATGAAGCCGGCTGAGAGCGCGACACCCAACCAACATGGCGGCCGAGCGCCAGCCGGCCACAGCTGCGAGTACAGGGTAGTTCATTGAGTTCGCTGTCTGTTAATTCCTTTTGGCCCACTTTAGGTTACGGTAGTAACACTAAAAGTGGGCCTTTGCGACCGTCTTTTGACAGATCGAAATTTAAATGAAATTAATGTGACACGAAAATTGAATAACCGAATTTGTAGAGGAGAAGCCGGCCGCGGTGGCCGTGGGGACTGAGGCGCTTCAGTCACGGTCTGCACGGCCACTACGCTTGGGGGTTCGAATCCCCCCTGGGAATGGATATTTGTGCTGTCCTTAGTCTTAGTTAGTTCATAAGTAGTTTGTAAGTTTAGGGACTGATGACCCTGTAGTTAAGTCCCATAGACTATACAAACATTTCGTAGAGGAGAAAATTCTCTACAACTTTGCTCTCTTATGGTTTTTTCATATCTCTTAACGTTTCAAATATATATGCAAAAATAACGGCGGTTTTAGACTGTATGTCTGTCTGTCTATCCGTAACGTGTTCCCTGTTTTTAAGACGAACCGTTCTACCGATCAGCACCAAATTTTACAGACATGATTGTAGGCCACCAAAGACCAGAACCTCCTTTTCTCATATTTTTCGGACAAAAAATACGGTAGTAAAACCAAAAAAAAGCCGTTTGTAATATAATTGTAATTACAAACGAACCGTTCATCTGACACGAAAATTGAATTACCTAATTGGTAATTGGGCCGTAAAACACGTCAGTGCGATTTTTTCATATATTTTAAGGCGTTCCTTTTTGACACTCTATTTTTGCCATAAATAATTACAAATTTCAGATAGGAATAGCAAATCGTACTATTATATAAAATAGCAGGACATTTTCCCTCTGTCTGTCCCTTCAACCTTTCATAACTCGACGAGTACAGAACGTATCGTCATGCGGTCTCTTCTAATTTCTTCTTTAGAATTCGGCGATAATCGTAGTCTATATTTAATGTCAAAACGAATATATGAAAAAAACTAAAATAGTCAGTCAGCCCTGGAGCCTAAACTATAAGTGCGAGGCTAGTGTATATAGTATAGAATTGCAGAACTCACAGAGATCTAAAATAAATAAAATATGCGAGAGCATGTGGCTAACTTCTACAAGAGAACTATATTTATCATTTTTCTTTTCTAAAGCGCTACCTTCAGACTATAGATATAGTGACTGTGGGAGATCTGTACAAGTTAGACATATGATCTAGCGATATTTTTTTTTCTTTTTTAAGCGTCGTGAGTTCTATAATTCTATACTATGTACTTTGGCGCAGGTGTCGTAGTTTACGCTACAAAGTTCACGAAAGTTCGGAAGTGGTAAACCATTCTACGTTATTATTCTTAATTCAATTATTTCTCATTTTCATATTGGGATTTAATATAGCCTACGTTGAACACAGAATTATACCGAAGAATTTGAAAGAGACCGCATAACGATACGTTCTGCAAATCTCGAGTTAAAGTAGTTTAAAGATTACCCGTGCAGAGCCGGAGCGGCTCCTCTAGATAGTAATAACTAAAATGTGTTAAGTCATAATTATTGTATACCAACAATTGTATCCTAAATTACAAATGTTTTTCAATATTGGTCACAAAGTACAAGGTGAGTGGGCAACAGAAGCTGTGCTCGCTTGTGGGCAAACTCGCTTAAAGTAACGAGTACAATTTGAAAGGTTCCACCGCTCTATTGTATCCAAATTTGTGAGAAAACCAGGGGAGCCATAAAAAGTTGATTAAATAAAAAGAAATATTCGTTTCATTACCTACAACTTTCTCCCTGATGAAAATTTACTGAGCACAAAACAAAAAAGTTGCATACGACTTGCATTTTTATTTCATATAAAACTAATAGTTTCAATTATTATTTTTATACACACACAATACGTATTGTACTTGTTAAGAACTCTGTTGCATACCTTCAGTATTTACCTGTCTAAAAAAAGTTTTTTTCTGTCCTAAGGGGTTCAAATGACAATGTAATTAAGGCGAGCGCCACTTGAAGAACTACGCATTTATTGGCCCAACTTTGTTTCTACACCCAACCAAGATGGCTGCCGGGCTTCACTGCCTGTACGCTGATGTAGGCGGTACAGCCTCTCTATCTTATTCTGTGCTCGCTGGATGTGACGCAACGTATTGCGATGCCTCGGATCTGATTTCACACGGCTTCTGCACCAACTCGACGTGGCGTGGTCTCAGCAAGTTGTTCGATATCCCTGCAGTAACAGTGAGGCACGCTGTGTCTGTAGCCGTCTATAATTACGAAAGTGGCCTGTTTACTATCTTTTATTCGAACTGACCTTCCTACAATGTCACAAAAATATACCACGGCAACCATGCCGGGCTATCAGAGTGGCTAAATCATTCGCTGAAATTGTCAAGGAGCCTACTCTAAACCAGTCACGAACTATTGTGGTCCAGTGGCATGCCGCATTGTCATCCGTCAGAATTACATCGACGTCTGGGAACCTGAAGTCCAAGAATAGTGGCAAATGGTCGAAAGTAACCTAACATAACTGATATTAAGTTTAGTTTGAGACTCAAAGTCGGTACAGCAACGCAACCGTCATGATCGAAAATATAAAAATTATTCTAAAAGTATTTTTAGGTTGCTGAAATAATCTCATTACTGTTCAATGCAGATTATTCATTAAAATTTCACTGCGTATTTCAGACCATGTCCTTCATCCAGTGACCTATCAGTGAAAATATACACATTACACGTAAGTATATATTCTTATCAGCATTTGATAAATTTATTTTTGAGAACACTAACCCCTGTTGCTTTAGCAGAGTCTACTTTTTGTATTTCGATTTTTGTTTCTAAAATGACGCGGAAAAGCAGCTTTTTTGTACGCGTATATTTCCCTCTGTTACACCACAAAAATTGTAACAGGAGAACGTGTTTAAAATCTTGGACTGCTCACCGTAGCTGGACAGAATCAGGTCGCTTGTCTTCCTGACAATGGCAGACGCTGCGTCGGCAAGTTGGAAGGCCTGCCGTCAGCGAACTGCTTAGTGAGTGAGACGGTTATCAGAGAGGCAGCTAGTAAACATTTCTTAACTACGCGTAAATTGTGGGGAATGGTCACTTCGATAGTTTTTATTCATTGCAAATCTTCGAAATTTTTACCATGTGTTCTTATGATGATATTCTCGAGGCAGTTTAAAATTTTTTCGATATCGTTATCCGTTACCAAGATCCAGAGGTTGAAACTTATCACAGTTTGCACAAAATCACAAAACTAGAGTTTTAGCACCGTGAGTCGCAAATATCTAAATACCTAAGCACAGAAAATGGTTCAAATATTTACAATACATCCTGTAGACATTTATACATAAACGGCATTTTTCAGTTTTCGTAAATCTTAGTCCATTAGCAAGACAGGACCGAAAAACCGCGATATTTTGCTAGAAAAAGTGCGTATTGTGCTGAAAGACGGAGTTCGGACAGCTCTGAAACTTACCATTTGATTTGGAAAAAGGTACTTGGCGAAAAAAATTGATTTTTGTACATCTTAAAAATTGAAATCTTCGGTCTATGAAGTGGTGATTTTTGTTTTCTTTTACTTTACAGTTAATATGCAGTATCCGGTTTAGTGAACTATTGCAAAATATTTTAAAGAGTTTTTAGAAGTAAAAACACATTGCGTAGACTTCTTGTTAATTTTATGTTACACATAGCTACGTATGAAATGTAGATAACGTATCGACATTTTGTTTAAAGTTTAGAGCAGAATGATATCTTATGTAGTTCTTTAGATATCGGTGCGTGAATGATAGCACACGACAGTAATAGGATCGAAAACGCTGATTGTGAGGTAACGTATCTTGAGGAATAGGAAATGACTAAAATGTTATGTGTACGTTGTTTAGGTGTTTACCTGGAAAATCCGTTTCCCGTTTTTGGACATGTGAATTGTTTATCGCGACACGCTACAAAAATAATAATTTTTGGTTACAAAGATCCAACTGCGTGCATTGGCAAATCTACACTTCTATTCATGGCAAATCGTCGAAATTTTTACGATGAGTTCTAATATTATGATTCCAGAAAGCTTTGAAAGTTTTTCCGATAATTTTATCCATTACCGAGATCTGTAGATTCCAAGTTGCCGCACATATTCATGACAAATATGCATGTAATATCCGGTCTGACGTTTAATTATGGTTGTAACTAACGTAGCGAACGTACAGCAAAAGTTCTTGGTTTGATATTGTTTAAAAATGTTCTTTGAAATAATTAAGCCTGTTTAGCAATCATCTGACTGTGAAGCTCTTTTTAGAAACTACTACATAGTCAATTTGGTCTGACTTTTGTACAATATGAAACATCTTTATATTGTGAAACATAATTGGTAATGAAAATTAGCAAAGAAGAACTGCAGTCAATATTAATAAACTTCAGAGAAACTTTAGAATAAAATCATGTAAAGAAAATAAAAAATAAAAAAAAACCGACAGATTTCTGAATGTTTTCTTATTGTTGATTGCTTCATTACATCTCAGGGTCATTATGTGGTTCACTTTAAGGCCTAAGTAATAAACTAAGACGAAACTTTTCACTCTTGAGAAAGATTTGTATTTTTCTAAAAACATTTACATCACAACTGAAAGTTTAAAAAAAAAAAGTACTTAGACAGCTCATCATTTCTAACTGCTCGAGAAGACAAGACAAGACTAACTGCTAATTAACAAGCAAAGATACTGCTCTTCCACTTTTTTTTTGTTCCACAGATGATTTTTTTTCTTCACAACATTAATTAATAATTGTCTATTATTATTACTATTATTATTGCTCTCTCTCTTTTTTTTTAATAATAGAAAATGAAATTAAAATAGAAATTCGCTTCTTACTGTTCTGATACCCCAACACTCCATTTCTGGTAACAGCACAAATTGTATCAAGGTATATAAAATACTATCCAAATTTTCAGAATGAAACTTTCACTCTGCAGCGGAATGTGCGCTGATATGAAACTTCCTGGCAGATTAAAATTGTGTGCCGGAACCGGGACTCGATACGTTTGCCTTTTGCGGGCAAGCGCACTACCGACTGTGCTATCCCAACACGCACGATGCCGCCTCACAACTTTGGAAAGTTTGCAAAGTAGGAGGCGTGGTAGTGGCGGAAGTGAAGTTGTGAGGCGGCATCGTGAGTCGTGTCGGCATACCACAGTCGGTAGTGCGCTTGCCCGCGGAAGGCAAAGGTCGCAGGTTAGAGTCCCGGTTCCGGCACACAATTTTTATCCAAATTTTACACACCATTGATTTCATGTTATATAAGCAGTACACTCTGATGTAACAGGAAAAAGAGAGAACCAGCTGAAAAATGCTCCTGTCGGAGCACAGAAAAGGGGAATATGTTGTCTGACAAAAAAACTGTCGAACCAGCTGCCTCAATCCTCATTCCGAATTCCTCTCCAAATCAATATTGTGTTTGCCTCTGTAGCTTATAAAATAATAGGTGACGGGTCTACATAATAATTTACCAGTAATAAACAGGTAGCAGAGTTTTTACATTGTAATGTCATGGTAGATATTAATATGAAGTGGAGAAAATTGTAGCTATATCTCAACCGTATTTATATTGTGTGATTCGTAAACAAAAGAAAACAAAACCACAACCACTTTTTACTGATGCCTAGCAACAAAGACATTTACAGAACTAGCGTGCACAATCACACCTTTGACAGCGTGTTGGGAGAAAAAAGTCCCGAGTGCGTTGAATGTACATTATTTATTAAAATTTCACTACACGATTCGGCGAAGTCCATCATCAGGTGACCTGTCAGTGAAAGTACATGGATTACTAGTAAGTGTGTACAGAAAGTTTTCGAAAATTTGAAGCACAGGGTGTTTCACAAAGTGTGTTTGCTTCTGAAACTTATAAAATAATAGGTGACGGTAAATTTCAATGCGGTAGGTCAACACAAGAAACGTTACGCTTTCTGCGGAACTATGAACATAGTTTATTCCATCATTTTCCAAAGAGTTACAACACAAAGATATAATTTTGTAAATACAACAATAGTTTTTTTTCTATCGTGCATTGGAATAGTTGAAACCAGCTGCGTCCAAATCAATTGAAACTACATTCCTATCACTGTTAGTTTGGGAGCCACAACCCTTCAAAGTTTCAGGGGCAGATACCACACGATGTACATAATACATGGCTGTGTGGTGGGTGATGGATGTTATGGTGGTGGGAACTTGATTTACATGAGATGTTCAAATGTGTGTCCATGTTCCTCAATGCATACAATGCGACGTCGAAAGAATCTGCGGACGAGATGTAACATCGCCGGTGTGACGGAGCGACATGCGTCCTCGATGCGCCGTTTTAGATCATCTGGCGATGTGGGCTCAGTGACATAAACACGATCCTTTAGATATCCCCACAAAAATAAATCTACTGGTGTTAAATCGGGCGACCTTGTGGGCCCTGAATGAGGACCATGGCGCCCCAACCATCTTCCTGCTAACCAGTTGTTTAGTTCTTTCACAACAGAAAAAGCAGAATGGCCTGGGTGACCATCGTGCTGCATCCACATATGGACTCTCGTGTGTAGACACACATGTTCCAGGAGACCACCCAAACTGTCGGCTATAAAAGCGCGATATAACTCACCTGTCAGTGTTCCTGGGAAGTAGTGTGGACCGATGATTTCATCCCCAAGGATTCCACACCACATGTTAATAGACCACCTACATTGACAGTCGACAAGTCGTACCCACCGAGGATTGTCTGCGGCCCAGTAGTACATGTTATGGCGATTCACTGCACCATAATTTGTGAACGTGGACTCATCAGAGAACATAACACTTTGTAAGGACACCAGCGTGAAATTACGCATGGCCCACTCACAGAATGTCACTCTTGCACGTAAATCGTTCCTATGCAGTTCCTGGGTCAGTGACAGGCGGTACGGGTGAAACCTGTGGCCGTGTACTATACGCCACACATGTGAGACTGACATCAGCGACTGCAGCAACGGCTCGTAAGCTGACATGAGGATCGTGGTGTACTGCAGCTAAAACAAACAGGTCCGTCTCCTCACTTCTTGCAGGTCTTAGTCTCTGCGGCGCATTACCAAGCTGCCTGTTTCCAAAGTCGTTGTTCGGCACGTAAGAACGTAATGGCTGCCGGAGCTCTTCGCCTAGGATATCTCACGGCATATGCCCTGGCTGCTTCAGTAGCATCGTGTCGGCACTCGCCGAGCATCAGCAACACGTCAACGTACTCGTTGTTCGTGTATGTCATCGTCATCCGATGTAAGTAACTGCGGTATATTGAGCATCGGTTGTTTGTGTGCCTCCAACTGTCGGGCGTACGGCCGTGTGCGGCAACAATCGGCAGTCTAACAGCGCATCGAGGAAGCTTCTCGCTCCGTGACACCGTCGAAGTTACAACTCGGGCGCACCACATTTAGAAGGCGGATTGCATTATGCGCAGCGTTTGTGGTATCTGCATCCACGCACAGGCCGATTGTCTATGTTGTCCTTAGCATAAGTTTAAGAATTTTATGTTAAGGATTTTATATGTCTCGGAAAAGAAAAGCAGCTGTATGAATATCAAGAACTCAGACGGAAAACCAGTACTAAGCAATGAGGGGAAAGCTGAACAGTGGGAGGAATATGTAGAGGGCCTATACAGAGGAAATAAACTTGAAGGCAGTATTCTAGAAATGGAAGACGAAGTGGAGGAAGATGAGATAGGAGATATGATACTGCGAGAAGAATTTGACAAAGCGCTGAAGGACTTGAGTCGAAACAAGTCCCCTGGAGTAGATGATATTCCGTCGGAACTGCTGATATCGTTAGGAGAGCCAGTCGTGAAAAAATTGTACCACGTGGTATGCAAGATGTATGAGATAGGGAAAATACCCTCCGACTTCAAGAAGAATATTATAATTCCAAGTTTGGATTTAGGAGAAATGTAGGAACACGCGAGGTAATACTCACATTACGACTTATCATAGATGATAGGCTAAGGAAAGGGAAACCTACGTTTTTAGCGTTTGTCGATTTGGAGAAAGCTTTTGACAATGTCGACTGGAATACATTCTTCCAAATTCTGAAGGTATCAGGGGTAAAATATAGGGAGCGAAGAGTTATATTCATCCTATACAAAAACCAGACAGCGGTTATTAGAGTCGAAGGGCAAGAAAGGGACGCAGAGGTTGGGAAGGGAGTAAGACAGGGTTGTAGCCTTTCCCCAATGTTGTTCAATCTGTACATTTAGCAGGCAGTGAAGGAATGTTCAAAATGTTCAAATGTTTGTAGAGTCTATGGGACTTAACTACGGGGTCATCAGTCCCTAAACTTACAAACTACTTATGAACTAGCTAACCCTAAGGACGGCACAAATATACATGCCCGAGGGGGGATTCGAACCCCCGACCGTAGTGGCCGTGCAGACCGTGACTGGAGCGCTTCAGTCCGCTCGGCCACCGCGGCCGGGCAGTGAAAGAATGGAAGAAGAAATTTGGAGAGGGCATTAAAGTGCAAGGAGAAGAAATAAAAACATTGCGGTATGCTGATGACATAGTAATTCTGTCAGAGACCGCAAAAGATCAGGGAGAGCAATTGAACGGGATGGACAGTGTTTTGAAAGGAAGATATAAGATAAACATTAACAAGAGTAAAACGAAGGTAATTGAATGCAATGTCAGAAAATCAGGCGATGCTGAAGGAATTAGATTAGGTAATGAGACAATAAAAGTAGTAGATTAATTTTGTTATTTGGGTAGCAAGATAACTTCTGATAACCGAAGTAAAGAAGATATAAAATGCAGAATGGCTATGGGAAGAAAAGCGTTTCTAAAGAAGCGAAACTTGTTAACATCCAATATTAATTTAAATGTTAGGATGTCCTTTCTGAAAGCATTTGTCTGTAGTGTAGCATTGTATGGGAGTGAAACGTGGACGATAAGGAGTTCAGAAAAAAAGATGACAGAAGCTTTTGAAATGTGGTGCTAGAGACCAATGATGAAAATTAGATGAGTAGATTACGTAACTAATGAGGAGGTGCTTAACCGTATCGGGGAGAAAAGGAGTTTCTGTCGTATCCTGACTAAGAGAAGGGATAGATTGGTTGGAGACATTCTGAGACATCAAGATATTGTCAACTTAGCATGAGAAAGAAGCGTGTGGGGTAAAAATCGTAGAGGGAGACCGAGGGAGGAACATCGTAAGGAGGTAGGTTGCCGAACATATTCTCAGATGAAAAGACTTTCAACGGATAGGGTAGTGTGGAGAGATGCATCAAACCAGTCTGCGGACTGAAGGCCACAACAACAACATATCTAGTGGCTGATAACCACTGAAGATTGGTCCCGATCCAATAGCTTTACAAACATTTGAACGTGTTTTAGATTAGATCACTGCCTACCTTTACATAAATTTTTACATTTATTTTTATAATTCTTTTCTATCCGTCCCATATTTTACTGCGTTCAGGTGAAAGGACATAATTTTTCTCGCAAATCAAAACGGTTTTAAGATCTGATCACTCTATTTAGAATGTACAGTAGGGTCAGTAATTTGATTTAACGCAATAATCATCTATATCCGTTGATGTTAAGTGCAACTTTATTATATAAGTGTGTGTGTGTGTGTGTGGGTGGGTGTGTGTGTTTCTCTGTGTGTATTTGTTACTGTGTGTGGGTGTGTTGTGTGTGTTTGAGAGTGTGTATGTCTGTGTGTGATAATATTGACCGGATGAAACACAAACAAAAATACAAACACGTGCATTATATTAATCACAGAAAATTCTTTCTTCCCCATCCGATGATATTTCTGAATTGTTTCAAGTAAGTTACGAAAAGAATCCAGTAACTCTCTAGCAATTTTTTTCTCGTACGAATTTTGTCGAAAGAACAGATACCATTGGTTGACAGTAATGGCCATACATGTATTTTGAGAAAACTGAGATCGTTTATTACAACAAATCACGTCTGTAGCCTCAAGCTTTCAGGACAACCAGGCCAACAAGGTCATTTTTCTGTATGTCAATCCAAGACACATTCTTTGACATAGAAATCGCATTTCACGTAGTCTCGGGTTATTAAACATCGATAAACCGACATGAGATTATTGTTATAGTCGATGTGATCGGCTGGACAGTGTCCGCAGCTGCACTCTGTTATTTCAAGTGTGTTTATTTCCGTCAACAATTGCGATATATTGGTTTAATTACATGTTTCGATCACTTGGATCATCTTCAGATGTTATAGTTGCGTCCGCAACTATAAGATCTGAAGACGATCCAAGTGATCGAAACATTTAATTAAACCTATACAGGGTGTTACAAAAAGGTACGGCCAAACTTTCAGGAAACATTCCTCACACACAAAGAAAGAAAATATGTTATGTTGACATGTGTCCGGAAACGCTTAATTTCCATGATAGTGCTCATTTTATTACTTCTCTTGAAATCACATTAATCATGGAATGGAAACACACAGCAACAGAACGTACCAGCGTGACTTCAAACACTTTGTTACAGGAAATGTTCAAAACGTCCTCCGTTAGCGAGGATACATGCATCCACCCTCCGTCGCATAGAATCCGTGATGCGCTGATGCAGCCCTATAGAATTGCGTATTGTATCACAGCCGTCCACAATACGAGCACGAAGAGTCTCTACATTTGGTACCGGGGTTGCGTAGACAAGAGCTTTCAAATGCCCCCATAAATGAAAGTCAAGAGGGTTGAGGTCAGGAGAGCGTGGAGGCCATGGAATTGGTCCGCCTCTAGCAATCCATCGGTCACCGAATCTGTTGTTGAGAAGCGTACGAACACGTCTACTGAAATGTGCGGAAGCTCCAGCGTGCATGAACCACATGTTGTGTCGTACTTGGAAAGGCACATGTTCTAGCAGCACAGGTAGAGTATCCCGTATGAAATCATGATAAAGTGATCCAGTGAGCGTAGGTGGAAGAACACGAGGCCCAATCAAGACATCACCAATAATTCATACCGAAACGTTCACAGAAAATCTGTGTTGATGACGTGAATCGAGGAAGTACAGTACATACTAACGAAACAATTGGGTATTTTGACAATTATCTGCACTAATTATTTAAATTTACATTTAATGAGAAATACTAAAATGAGCTCTAACATCGAAATTAAGCGTTTTCGGATTTTCTTTCTTTGTGTGTGAGGAATGTTTGCTGAAAGTTTGGCCGTACCTTTTTGTAACATTCTGTATATCGCAACTGTTGTCGGAAATAAACACATTTCACATAAGATTAGTCTTTCAGTACCTAATAACTACGGAGTTTACCTTTCTTCCGTGCACTGTCTAGCAACTTGACACAACTGTTGTAATCGGAGTGTCGTAGTCTGCGGTGTCCACTGACAGTAGAGCGCTTTTCTCACTCGGCAGCCCTGCAAGGTGACAGAGTCATAACTATAGACTGCAGATTGGTTGGTGCTTTCCCACACGCAGGAGGCAGGTGCAGCAACGAGACACGGCTGTATCCTGTGGGCTGCGGTGCCGGCTTTCCCAGCTGTAGGCTGTTCAGCGTGGACGGGCGCTCTGGGAACGGAGCCAAGGACTCGCCGTTTGGGCCGCACAACATGGACACTGCATCCGCTCTGCTGTCGTTTCGATGAAAGGTAAGGCAAAAGTCAGCCGAATAAATTTTGTACTCGTTCTTTTCCTTGCGTCATTGTTGCTGTTGCAGTATTCAGTTCGCAGATTACTCTGATGCTTCTACATCTACATCTACATCGATACTCTGCAAATCACATTTAAGTGCCTGTCATAGGGTTCATTAACCACTTTGACAATCTTTCTCTACCGTAGCATTCTCTAATAGCAGACGGGAAGAAAGAACACCGAAATCGTTCCGTTTTCGATCTCATTTCTCTTATTTCATGTGAATAAAGGGCAAGCTGTATTTCACAAAAGCGATACTTACTGAATCCATGTTGGCTATTGGTTAATACAAAAATGTTCAAATGTTTGTAGAGTCTAGGGGACTTAACTACGGGGTCATCAGTCCCTAAACTTACAAACTACTTATGAACTACTTACAACTAAGGACGGCACATATATCCATGCCCGAGGGGGGTTTCGAACCCCCGACCTTAGTGGCCGTGCGGACCGTGAGTGGAGCGCCTCCATCCCCTCGGCCACCACGGCCGGCTATTGGTTAATAGGTCGTTCTCTTCGAGGTAGTTCATAATGTTCGAACAAAGTATATGTTCCAAAATCCTACTGCAAATCGACATCAATGAGATGGGCCTGAAATTTTGGGGATCACTCCTATTGCCTTTCTTGAATACTGGAGCGACTTGGGCAACTTTCCAGTCTTTGACTACGTATCTTTCACTGTGTGATCGGTCGGTTGTTTATGATAACAAGGTATCGAGCTATTGCATTAGCATATTCTGGCCCGGAAGATTTGTTTTTGTTTAGTGATTTAAGTCGTTTTACTACTCCACGAAGATCTACTTCTAAATTTCGCATGCTGGCAGCTGTTCTTGGTTTGAATTCTGGAGTGTTTACTTCGTCTTCTGTTGTGAAAGAATTTCGGAAAGCTGTGTTTAGCAATTCTGCTTTAGCAGTACTGTCATCGGCAGTATTAACATTGTTACCGCGCAGTGAAGGTATTGTTTGTATTTTGCCGCTACTGTACTTCACGTATGACCAGAATTTCTTTGGATTTTCTGCAAGATTACGAGACAGGATTTCGTTGTGGAAACCTTCTCGCATTGAAGTCCGCGCTGGATTGGGAGTTTCTGTAAAAGATTGCCAGTCTTGGGGATTCTGTGTCTGTTTAAGTTTTGCATGCGTTTTTCTTTGCTTCTGCAACAGTGATGTGACCTGTTTCTCTGGATGCCAGCTCACCCTGCAAAACTCTCATCGTACCAACGTAACTTTTACCTCCCTTCTGAAGTACGTGGTTCTTCTCTATACAATTGTAAAGCTCACATTTTACTGCCCTACCAAATTAACTATCACTGTATAACATAATTTACAAAAACGAATTCGCAATTGCGAAAATTTATCTAAATCAGCTGTATAATTTAGTGGGTACATCTTGGAAAGCCGTGCCCTGCCGGGACTTGCCGCATTTAGTGGGCGGTTGCCTCAGCCATTAAGCTATCCGCGCACGCGTCCCGCGCTGACACACGCATTGCCTACCGCCCGCAGTGCTCATAGAGTTCAAACTGTAAGACCCACAGAGGGAGACACGTTTACCACAGTACCGCGGTTGCATAGCCATGTGCACTAAGGCGCCTTGTTGCGGTGCGCACGGCAGTTCGCCGTTGAAGATTCAACTCCTCCCTTGGTCACGGATGTTTGTGCTGTTCTTAGTATAAGTTTAGGTACCGACGACCACTGCATAAATTTACAAACATTTTTGTTTATCACATTTGTCTCAAGCGTTGCTGTGGCTCATTAAATACGATGTGTAGTGTTCGTGTTTGTGTGTAGAAGCATACATATGTCCTTCAGAGTTGCATACATGTCTGAAACACATTGGTATGGATCGAATGACAACACGGATATTGCTCATCGTGGTGTATATCATAAGCTGTTATTTTCGACGTCTTTCAGTCCATCCACCAATCACACATTAAGATAGAAGAGAGAGCACGCCCGGTAAAACATAAACTTGGTGTCAAAAAATGTTCCAATGTTTGTTAAGCTTAAGGGACTTAAATGCCGTGTTGTCAGTCCCTAAACTTACAAACTACTTGTAAACTAGCTTTTACTAAAGACGGCACAAACATCCATGTCCGAGGGGGGATTCGAACCCCCGACTGGGAACGGCCTCGCGCATCGCAGCATAGCGCCTCAATGAGCGCGGCCGCTGCGCCGCGGTACGTGTGGTGCTAGTGTTTGTTGTGGCCTCGTCGCCTTTTGTTTAGTACTCGTCCCGGTCTAGTTGTCAATAAAGGCTCTGTGCAGGATCCTTTGATATCTAAAACATTGATATAGTTAGTATTACAAGATATTTATTGACTGACAGTTGCAATACTCAACTTAAGAACAAAAGTCTGTTTCTTCTCTCTTCTAGCTTCTCACGGCGTCGTCCGTAGGATACTAGCTGCGCTGAGACCTGGTACTGCTAAGTTCGTAGCCGCGTTCAGACTTCGTAGCTGCCTAGTAACTGCCTGAGTTCTGAATGGTATCTGACAAGTTCTCACTAGTAACAGCCGGGCGACCAGACGTACGTCAGCCTAGATAGATGTTTTTTTCATATCTATAATCGTTTGAGAGATATTTACAAAAATAACGGCGATTTGACACCGTGCATTGATTTTACGAAAACCAGCCGTTCGGAGATATCACGTGACATTCCACGCCCAGCACTCTCTTTGGCATACGCCATCTTGCGTTGCGTATTTGATGCTTTTCTTATTATAAGTTAACGTTGTCATTTCAAGGCGTCGGCGCATTGAAGAAGTAACAAAAACACGTCGTTCTTCGTACGATAAATGATAATCTAGTGTCTAAAAATGCCATGTTAGAATCAGTTAACAACTGCCAACAATAGTACGAGTTAAAGGAAGAAACTTGTGATTGTTCGCCGTATTGTAGTGGGCAGCGCGTTGGCTAGTAATGCACAGGGTCAGTGGTTCGGAACCTGCCACTACCAAACACTTTTTTTTTCCTAAAAGGCTATCGGACACTCTTATTAATTAAATAGAACTATTTTCTCAATATTTAGAGCTGTGCATATGTAATAACGCTCCCTCTAAAATGGGTGTTTATTTCGTGCACATGCCGTGAAATACGTAACAACGAATTGAACAATGGTCTTCTGAAGCATATGGACGTAATCTGAGAGTATACTGTAATAATGAACATTCTGAACAATGTGCTGATACTGGTAGTTTCGTATATAAAGGAATTCCTAGATTTCTGTAGCAAGTATAGTTCCTTAATGAAAAGAAAGCTGAGTGTATACATTGCAACAAACTACCTTGTCTATCTTTTTCTAAGCAATTAGTCACTTGTTATGAAATATATTGAAAGTCATTAATGAGAATCAATGCATCTACTAAAACGATTGTCTTTGACATGATTGCTATGGACGCATTTAACGTAGATTGTATTACCTTTCCTCTAGTTCAGATATGACTTCGTTCATGTTGCTTTGTTCTGCGCTAAACTAACGAGCAAATATTCTATTTCAAACCGTAATTACGTTTTCTTTTATAGCTAAAATCACAAACGGAATAAGTATGGTAATAATGAATTCCACATAAATCTAGTACTTAATATATACACAAAGTTAGTACTATCACTACGTCATTTACAACAGTCATTGTAATCAAATCTCCCCACTTTATGTACATGTTTAGAATTCGTTGTTAAAAAAATGTTTTTTAAGCTTATGGGACTTATCTGCGATGTCATCAGTACCTAAACTTACAAACGACTTATAAACTAACTTATACTAAAGACAGCACTAACATCCACGCCCGAGAAGGGATTCGAACCACCGAATGGGAACGGACTCGCGCATCGGAGCATGCACTCGGCCACTCCGCCGCGGCGCAAGCACTTTTTAGAGAAAGTGCTGTTACCTTTGAACAACTTGGAATATTGCAGAACATAGTTGTGCTCAGTTAACAAAAGTGTGCGAAAATCTTTTAGGAAGCAAGAGGGGAAAAATCGTCAGTGGTTATATATATTCTTCTGGAAGATCGATGCTATGCGGTCGTTTGTTCATGTTCGTTGATAATTTTACTCAGTTTTTATTACAGGTGGCGTTGAACCAACATCGTCTGAAGAGAAGGCCTGTGCACTGGCGTGCCACGCCACGTCACGCAGAGTAGCTCGCGATCGCGTAGCTGACTGGCTGGCTGATGGGGCACAGCCCACTGCATCACATCGGCCAGCCAGTGAGCTACGCGATCCTGATTTACTCTGCGTGACGTGGCGTGGCACGGCAGTGCACAGGCCTTCTCTTCAGACGGTGTTCGTGGAACCCTTTTGCTTTTTCTCTCTTTCATTGGTTCTTCCGTTTGATCGGTACTTTGTGAACGTTGGTTTGTTTTGTTCTACTTTGATCGCTCGTTTGATTTGATTTGATTTTTCCAGGGAAGCCAAAACAGTCTTGGTCTAACCTGCCACTGACCGCACCAAAACTAAGTTTATTGTGCGGTATCGCTCGCTGTATATCTAGTAAAGCCAATCAATGCCCTTGAACAGTGCAAGGAGTCCCTTTACCAGTTATTTCTTAGACACAATTTCTTCGGGTCTAGTTGTCCCAAATGTTCTGTGCCTTTTACTCTCCAATGCAATGCATTCGAAGATTAGATGTGATGCAGTTTCATCACCATCATCACAGATCCTATATTTAGGGTCCTCTTCTGTTATTCCCATTGTATGTAGGTGTTTTTTGAAATTCCCATGGCCTGTCAGCAATCCAACCATGAGTCTAATCTCTCTTCTGTTCAGGCCCTGGATTGCAGAGCTTCTTTTAAAACATGGCTTTGGCATCATTACCTTGCCATGTTTTTGTTGGTATACTTTGGTCCAATATTCTACGTGCTGTCTTCTGAGCCAGTTACGTAGCTCCAATTTGATCATTGCCTTGGTGATTGTCAGGACAGGTTCCGGTCAAATAAATGGAGTCTCTGCCCCCATCCTGGCTAATGTGTCGGTATGTTCGTTGCCACTGATCCCCGAGTGGCCAGGGACCCACAATAGGTTTACTCTATTGCTTTCCCCTAGCTCCACCAGAACCCTGTGACATTCTGCAACAATTTTAGACCTTGTTGCAGGAGCTGCCAGTGATCTCAGGGCTGCCTGGCTGTCTGAATAGATATAGATGGTACGGTCTTTGTAGCACCTACGCAAATTCTCCTCCACACACGCCCTGATGGCAGTAATTTCGGCCTGGAATACTGAGGCCACTTTTCCTAGAGAAGTGACGCCCTCCAGTCTTGGCTGCACCCCATATACCCTGGCCCCAACACCTTGGTCGTATTTTGACCCGTCAGTGAACCAGACAATATCCCCCGTACGGTGTTGAACTATTTTCTCCCATTGCTCCCTACTTCCAATTGTTATATTGAAAGGCTTGTTGAAGCAGTATGGGGTTATAATATAGTCGGCTGGCATTTCCCCAACTTTTCCTATATTTACCTCACTCACTATTTTAGTGTGTGATTCTGGATATCTATTTATTTATTTTATTTATTATTTTTTCTTTTCCATAGGACCCAATTGAGGAGTGAGACTCCATGGCCATGGAACAAGTCAATACATTAATTGTTACACAAGAATGGTGATAGAAAATTTTTAAGTAGTCCTTTGCACACAACAATCTTAAGACAAAGTGAAAAGAATCAATAAAGAAAAAAATGAATTAGCTTAATTGTTTAACTTTTCTAGGAGTTCCTCGACAGAATAAAGGGAGTGAGCCATGAGGTAACTCTTCAATTTAGATTTGAAAGCGTGTGGATTAGTGCTAAGATTCTTTAGTTCCTGTAGCAGCTTATTGAAAATGGATGCCGCAGAATATTGTACCCCATTCTGCACAAGTGTTAAGGTGGTGTGATGAAAATGCAGATTCGACTTCTGTCTAGTATTCACCGAGTGAAAGCCACTAACTCGTGGGAATAAGCTGATATTATTAACAACAAACGACATTAAAGAAAAAACGTATTGTGACGCCAGAGTCAAAATTCCCAGACTACTGAAAAGGGGTCGACATGACGTTCGCGAACTTACACCACATATTGCTCGAACCGCCCGTTTTTGAGCCAGAAATATCCTTTTTGCATCAGGCGAGTTACCCCAAAAAACAATGCCGTACGTCATAAGTGAGTGAAAGTAAGCGTAAGAGACTACTTTTCGTGTTGAAAAATCACTTATCTCAGATATTGTTCTAATGGTAAATATAACAGAATTTAGTTTTGGAACAAGATTCTGAACATGGGCTTTCCATGGCAGCTTACTGTCTATATGAACACCTAGAAATTTGAACTGGTGAGTCTCACTTATCACATGCCCATTATGTATAATCAGAATGTCAACTTTCGTCAAATTATGTGTTAGAAATTGTAAAAACTGAGTTTTACTGTGATTTAACATCAACTTGTTTTCTACAAGCCATAAACTTATCTCTTGAACTGCATTATTTGTTATTGTGTCAATATTACGAGCAACATCCTTCACTACCAAGCTGGTATCATCAGCAAACAAAAATATTTTACAGTCACCTGTTATACTCGAAGGCATATCATTTATATAAATAAGAAACAGCAATGGTCCCAAAACAGACCCCTGGGGCACCCCATACTTAATTGTGCCCCATTGGGATTGCACGTCATAGCTATTTTCTACACTGCGGAGAATTACCTTCTGTTGTCTGTTATTAAAGTAAGAGGTGAACCAGTTGTGGGCTACTCCCCGTATTCCATAATGTTCCAACTTGTGCAACAATATTTTGTGATCAACACAATCAAATGCTTTTGTTAAATCAAAGACGACGCCTAATGTCCGTAGCCTTTTATTTAACCCATCAAGTGCCTCACAGAGAAACGAAAATATAACATTTTCAGTCGTTAAACCACTTCTAAATCCAAACTGCACATTTGACAATAAATTATGTGAACTGAAATGATCAATTCATCTTGAAAATACAGCCTTTTCAATAACTTTAGAAAAAAACCGATGGCATAGAAATAGGTCTATAGTTGTCTACATTATCCCTTTCTCCTTTTTTATAAGTACTTTAATCTGTTAGGAAACTGACCATTCTGAAAGGAAACATTACAAATATGGCTTAGTACTTGGCTAACATATGGAGAACAGTACTTTAGAATTCTGCTAGATACCTCATCATATCCACAAGAGTCCTTAGTCTTTAGTGATTTAATTATTGACTCAGTCTCACCTATGGAAGTATCATGAAGGACCATTTCAGGTAACAGCCTCGGAAAGGCATTTTCTAAAAACGTTATATGATTACCTGTAGAAACTAGAGTTTTGTTTAGTTCCCCTACTATATTCAGAAAGTGATTATTGAATATTGCACATATATCTAACTTGTCAGTAACAGAAACATTCCTACTACGCACTGACGTTATATCTTCTACCTGCTGCTGCTGACCTGACACTTCCTTCACGATTGACCAGATAGTTTTAATTTTATCCCAAGAGTTTGCTATTCTTTTTGCATACCACATACTTTTTGCATTCTTAATGACATTTTTCAGAACCTTACAGCTACTGCATCTTCATTCTGACTGCTTCTAACATTTTGATACAACTCCCGCTTAGTTCTACATGATACTCTTATCCCCTTTGTCAGCCACCCTGGCTGTCTGTTATTGGAAGTACCCTGTTTTGATTGTTCTAGCGGAAAGCAACTTTCAAACAGCATGAGAAATGTGTTCAGAAAATCATTATATTTATCATCTGCATTATCGACACTATAAACACCCTGCCATTCTTGTTCCTTAATTAAGCTTAAAAAGGTCTCAACTGCAACTGGATTAACTTTTCTGAGTAGTTGATATTTATGTTTAACATTTGTTTGAGAACAAATACTTTTTAGAATTAAAAGTTGGGCATAGTGGTCTGATAGGCCATTTACTATTCTGCTGACAGAGAGCCCCTCTAATAATGAAGAATGAACAAAAATATTGTCAATGGTAGAACTCCTATTTCCTTGCACTCTCGTTGGAAAAAATACTGTTTGCATCATGTTATAGGAATTAAATAGATCTAACAGCTGACTTTTCCTTGAGCTATCACCTACACAATTAATGTTAAAGTCTCCACACACAATTAAATTTTTATACTTCCTATACAGTGAACCCAGAACCAATTCCAGCTTGGGCAGAAACATTTTAAAATCTGAGTCAGGGGATCTATAAATAACAACTATTACTAGTTTAGTTCCATTAACATTAACAACTCCTGCACAACATTCAAATATCTGTTCTGTGCAGTGTTTAGAAAAATCGATTGACTCCGATGAAAAATCGTTTTTTACATACATGGCCACTCCCCCACACTGCAAGGAACTCCTAGAGTAGAAGGCAGCTAACCTGTATCCTGGCAAAGGAAGTCTCTGAATTGTCACACCACTTAAAAAGTGCTCTGAAATACCAATAATGTCAGAATCAGTATCAATAAGCAGTTCATTAACTTTATCTCTGATACTCTGTATATTTTGATGAAAAACAGTAATTCCCTTATTAATTATATTCTTAGACTTTGTCAAAGGTGGTTCCTTTCTTAGAGGGACTTCCTTTAAGCAGGAATACCTATCAGCTGTCTACAGTCTAAAAAAGGTGCAGCCCTAACACCAACTACTACAGGAATTTTTCCATGAGTGACACCCCCACCCCCTACTACACTGTCACCTATGAGCTTTGCCAACCTCCCCTTCCCATACCTATTGAGGTGCAGGCCGTGCCTAGTAAAATCCGACCTTTGGATAGTCTCAACTGGCACCACTGCAATGTGATCCATGCCCTCCGTCATCAGCGCCCTCTCAAGCCCCATGTTAACACGGCTGATACCCGTATTAAGACAAGGCCTATCATGACGCTGAAACAGCTGCACGAAATGCACATTCGTGCCACCAGTTTGAGTTGCTATCCTTTCCAATACCACCATCTATATCATATTCCCCGTCCCTATCAAGACTATTCCCGGCCCCACCCACTATAACTACCTGATCCTCTTTCGAAAAATTCCTACATAAGTCCCCTAAGTTACAAGTGACCTGAGCTAACCCTGCACTAGGCTTCACTATGCTGGTGACCTGGTACTCACTCCCAAGTACTTCCTGCAACTGTTGGACAACACCTCTGCCATGAGAACTGCCTAGCAGCAGAACCTTCTTCCTAAGAGCCCTCTCTACAAATTTCGGCATCCTAACAGCTGAGGTCTGCTGCGTACTTCCTACACCTACAGCTACAGGATGTTCATCTCCACTCCACTCTGACAGTTGGTCAAACCTATTTGCAACTTGCAATGTAAAGCTATCTGAATACCTTCTCCTAGCTACCTTCTTGCCAACTGCCAGTTCCCAATCCCCAGGTCCCCTTCCCCTCCTCAGCCTACCTAGTTCCTCTTCAGCGTTTTTCAGCTGCACCTGAAGGGCGCAGAACAAACGCTCCTGCTACTCTATCCTCTTATTCCTGCTGCAAATTCTACAGTTCCAGGAGAGAACCTCACCACAATGCCCACTGGTTTCCCCACTGCACTCCCCCCATGAAAATACTTACTGCAAATCCCTCACTGCAGCCCACTACGCACGACCCTACGACAGAGCCCACATTTTTCACTCATGGTAAAATTTCACAATTAAGTTATTAAGTTACGTTTCTACAAAAGAACTAGGAAGTACCTCTTAACTACAGCAATCAACAAACCTCAGTCTCTACAAAATCAAGTAACAACAACAACTAATGGTATCAGAAAAGAACAAATAACACTACCACTGAAACTTTACACTATTGCTTGTATAAACAATTTCAAATTCAAGCGTCACTAATAAACTAACTAAACACAGTGAGAGTACAAGAGTTATAAATTACCGTAACTTAAAGTTTCCCAACCTCAACTACGTTAAGGTTCCAGTTCCAGTTATTGCCAGATTTGAGTCTGTATGCACCAGCCACTGCCTCCATCTTGACCCAAAGGTGTAATGGGGGTATATCCAGCATTGTTTCCATCCCAGCAGTTGGTGTGCTGCTAATTTCGCCTGTTATGGCTAAGCAGGCTAATCTCTGCACCTTACCAAGCTCCTTAGCAGCAACCTGCTGTTCTACCTTATTCCACCACACGACCGCCCCATAGGTGATCCTTGGTCTAATCACCGTGGTGTATATCCAGTGCATACCCTTGGGGCTCAGGCCCCAATTTTTGCCACAAGCTCTCCTGGTACTTACCAAAGTACCTTTTGCCTTGGAGCAAATATTCCTGATGTGAGGGGTCCATGTCAGTTTCTCACTGTCCCCTTTACAGGTAGCGCTTCATTGAAAAGCTTTAGATTTCAACTTGAATGTTGTATATGCTTTTTTGTGAATGGTACAACAACAGTCTTCTTAGGACTAACCTCCAGAACCTGTTTTCTGCACCATTCTTGCACAATGTCCAAAGCACCTTGTGCCTAATTCTTTACTGTGTCAGCAAATTTGCCAAGTATTACTATGACAAGATCATCTGCGTATCCTTGGCAAAAGTACTGCCTAGAGTTTAATTCTCCAATGAGATCATTCACCACTAGATTCCACAATAAAGGGGAAAGAACTCCTCCTTGCGGGCAACCTCTAGTGGTGTTGATTACCATTTTTTCATTCATCATGGTAGCTTCTACCTTTCTTCCACTGAGCATAGCCCTAGTCCACCTACAATAGTGATCCCTAGATCATGCACCTCTGCTGCCCTAACCATGGAATCGAACGTCATGTTGCTAAAAGCCCGCTCGATGTCCAGGAAGATACAGAGGGCTATTTCCTGAAAGTATAGTGCTTTCTCCACCTTCCCAACGAGTTGGTAGAGAGCTGTCTCACATGATTTACCTGGCTGATATGCATGTTGGTTTGAATGTAGAGGAGCCGTACTAAACCTCCTTTCTCCAACATGCACATTAACCAGCTTTTCCAATGTCTTAATAATGAAGGAGGACAGGCTGATTGGTCTCATATCCTTGGCCTTGGTATGACCAATTCTCCCTGGTTTAGGAATGAAGACACCCTTCACTGCCCTCCAGGCATTGGGAATGATTCCTGCTGCTAGGCTCACCCTGATAACCTGCATAGGAATCTAATAAGATTTTCTCCCGCTTGTTGCAGGAGAGCTGGAAAGAATCCATTGGGACCAGGTGACTTGAACGGTTGAAATGTTCCCACCGCCCATCGGACCTTACTGAGATCGACACACTCCATGGCCAAATTCCAGTCCTCTTTGCGAATACCTGAGAACCGTTGTCTCTCAGGAATCGCATTCTGGTCTGAGTTATCCCCCAGAGTACATTGAGGAAAGTGACTCTTGAGGAGCAGTTCCAGTGTTTCATGTGCTGTCTTTGTATACTCCCCACCCTCCTTCCTCAGTGTTCCTCCTGGATTAGTTGGTACCCTAGTGAGGATTTTATGAAGGAGTGCCCTCCACTTCCTCACAGAATACCTTCCAGGATGCCTCCTTTGCCCATCTGATGGCAAGGTTATAATTGACAAGGGCCTCACGATACTTTGCCCATTGTCCCTTGCGCATCACAAGGTTAAACAGTCTTCGTACCTGTTTCCTTTGCATTTCCAGGTTATTATCCCACCAAGGCACACTCCTATTTGTGCACTTCTTGGTGATTGAGCAGTTGTCCTGGTATGAGGTCACTACAGCAGAGGTTACAGCCTCTGCTACTGCCTCAAACTCTGCTGGATTCCTTATAGAAATTTTAATTTCCGATAGGCTGAAGTCAGGGTCTTTCCTATATGTCTCCCAGCCCGTTTTCCTGGGGTTCCTATAGGCCATGGTCTGTCTGGTTCCCATTTCAACCTTGAATTTAATATACAAATGATCGGATGAGGATGCCTCCAGGACCACATGCCACTGTTTGACGTAACTTCCCATCATCATGGAACCAAAAGTTATGTCAATTACTTCTTCCCTCCTACTATTCCTGAATGTGGGTTCATCACCCCTATTCAGGATCTCCAAGTTGTTATATAGGAGAAATTCAAGAAGTTGCTCACCTCTACTGTTGGTGTCCTTGCTGCCCCACGAAAGATTGTGGGCATTGGCATCACATCCCACCAACACTTCATCACCTTGCCGATGGCAGGCTTCCGTCAGTCTCCTCACTTCCAAAGAAGGAGGAATGCTGTCTTCATAGGGAAGGTATGCTGAGGCCAAAACAATTTCCCTCATGATACCTTCCTCACGTTGTTGCATCCTGATGGTCACCAGGTCCCTGGAACAAAAATCCATCATTGGTATGAAAGGGATTCCATTTCTAACATAAATACACCGCGATCTAGATAGACCCTCCAGAATTTGGGTCCTGAACCAGCGTCCCCCCTCCAATCTCTTCAAAGAGGGCCATCTGCACGAGCTCCTCCTGCTGTGAGGTGATGCTTACCAGTGGGTATCCTTCATGGACAACCACCATTCTAAAAGACCGACACTGTTTTCCTATTTCCTGCCTCAGCCTTTTAGGATCACGCTTGTCCAGAGAGGAGGGAGTCTTAGATTTCTCCCTAACCCTCTTGCCACCTGTCTTTTACTTTGAGGGGATCTGTGTATCCCCTTCGACCTGAGGCAGTTTCTTTTTGGGGGTCTTGGGCTCAAGCCCTTTTGATTCCCTCCACTTATGTTTAGGAAGCCATTCTTTTCCTTCCTTTTGTTTCTGTTCCTTGAGAAGTTTCCTCCTCTGACCCCCAGACAAGGCCTTAATCCTAATCTGGTCCAACTTCTCTGTTACAGTTCCCATTTCTTGCTCAGGTCTAGAATCTGACTGAGAAGTAGGTGTGCACTCCATCGGTCCTGATACCAATGTCTGAGTATCTGAGGTCTCAGATTGCCCCTCGGATTCTTTTAAAATAATTTTTTTACTCCGTGTTCATCTTAGTCCCACAAGATTTGGGGATTTATATGGTCCACACCACGATAACCCCGCGCGGTGCAAGGCTACTTACTCAGGGAGGTCGCCCGGTATCCCTGAGGCTCCGTTCGAGACACATCCACCCATGTGCCACGCACCCCTCGGCACGGATCGCATCACACCTTGGGTTGGGAAAGAAATTGGGGAAAGACTGGGAGTGGATAAGGAAGACGGGACGTTGTGGGACACGCTTGGTCTGATCCATCAGCTGAAGCCTTTCCGGCAGTAGGTTCTCTACCTTTGGTATAGTCCTGTGCTTCACGCGGATACGCAAGCCTCTCCACCCGCACAGACAGTGCTTCGTCAAGGTGGTGTCCCCCGGAGAGGTGATCGCTCGTTACAGAGGGCGTCGAGCTACCATGCCGGCAAACCTCTGACCGAGCGCGCTCAGCCACCGCGCCCTAGCAAGTTCCGAACCACCGTCTAACATGTTCGTATATCACAAACTAATTCCTCGCCCTTTACGCTATGGCGAAAGCTGCGAGAGTAATCCGTAATTATTGTACCGTCGATGGCAGGTGTTAACTAACTAACCAACATTAGATTACAATTCATTGTCCTAAGAACGCCGTGTTTTTTATAATTTTCAGTGCGCTATTGCTATGAAACGACAGCGCTTGAGTTATAATGACAAAATCATCAAGTAGAGAAGGCAAAATGGTGTACGTAAAAGAGATTTTCGGGCGTGGGATGTAACTTAACTCATTTACAAACGCCAAATGCAGTATGCTGTGTTCTATCCAGGCCAAATGTACGCTACGTTCGTTCCAGGCTATATAGTCCAGTATACAGCCTGTTTCGTAACAAAATTCCGAAAGTTTTTTTCTCAACGGTTCCGAATGTTTTTGGGGGAAGATGAATTCGAATTTCAAGTTTTCTGCCTTGTAGGAGGTCGATTTCACAACGAAAAACTCAAAAAACCTCTAAATTTTCGCACTTTTTTTCAGCTTCTTGCTTATATCTCGTAAACTATGCGTTCCTTGAAGATGTTCATTCTGAGAAAAATTAAAGATGATAAACTTTCCTACAAAATGCACTACTCATGTTTGATGTTCTGACGACCAGTATAAGCGCTAGAACTCAATGAAGAAGAGCAAACTTTTGCTCTTCTGCGAAAACGTCAAAAACGCACATTTGCACGCCCTACAACTCGAGAAATATACATGTTATCAACAAAAGCCCTACACCACATCAAAGTACATTCAATTTCCTACAAGGGACGTCTTTAATATTCCATTTCTTGTAATGGTGGGAAGCATCAAAAAGAAAATTGCGAGCAATTCTTTCTGCGCCCTATAGTGTAATGGGTTATGAAATGTTGTAACAAAACCTCCTACACCACGTGAAAATACATCAAATGTCCATCAGCCGAGTCAAAGTGATCGAACCCTTTCCCCACTCCCTAACGGGACGGTCCTTTCATTCCTTTGTAGGTCACGTCCCTGCTAATAGGTTTCCCCTCTAGACACCCTACGAGGGTTCTAGCAGCTTATCTGACCTTATCTTGCGGTAATTTAGTCAGGTCAGAGTTGCCAACGTGTTGTGGTCGAAACGTTAAAGCTGCAATACTATTATTATTACTTTTTAGTTTTCAGTGTTAAGTTCCATGATATATCGGAGCTAATATCAATCAGCAAAGGAGTTGTGGGAGGACATAAAACCAACTGTCATTTGGCCAGAGAGGTCCGAACCAAAGGTCTCAAAAGAGTTGTAGGTAATGACTTTGAAACCATCAAGTTCAATCGAACCGACCGGGTGCTGCCCATTGCAACCATTAGCTCAGCTATCCTCATTAACGATCAACCTGTGGTCATTAAACCAACCACACTGTTTCAACGGATGGTCGTCTGTAAATAATCAGACGAAGAAATAGAGGATTTCTTAGCCTACGAATTGGCTCCATATCGCCTAGCTTTGTTCGATGAATGTGGACTGGGAAAAGGCACAAAGTCTGCTTTGTACAAAGCTTTTAAACCTCTTCCAGACACCATACAGCTGGACAGCAGTACATTATTTTTGATTGATGGACGCTTTTTGCTGCACAGATTCGTATGGTCAAGTGGGCATACCTTCGAGCAAATTTGTGAATCATATATCGGTTTAGTACGAAGTAAGTACAACCAAAGTGCAACAATTACGTTTGATGGGTACTTGGATGGACACAAGACCACAGAGTCCATGGAGCACTTGAGGAGGTCGACAGAATAGCAGTCTACGGAGATAAAATTTCGCAGAAACATGACACCAATAGTTTCACAAGAAAATTTCCTTTCGAATGTGAAAAACAAGGTTAGACTGGTCGCCATGCTGATGAAAAAATGCATTGAAAGAGGAGTCGCCTCCAAGCAGGCAGCTGATGATGCAGACACATTGATAGTGCGGACAGCAAAAGCCCTGGCTTCGACCCACAAAATTGTCGCAATTGTGGGGGAAAATCTAGTCATAATGATGGGCCTCCAAACTAGCCCAAATGTATATTTCCTCAAACCAGCGAGAGTTACAGCTCCTCAGCTCCTCTACCATCCAGAAGTGCCATAGATCAGAGTGTTGCCACCCACACGCTCTTCCTCCATGCAATGAGTGGCTGCGACTCTACATCTGCGTTATTTAACCAAGGCTAGGTTAAATTTCTGAAGAGCCTCTCCAAAACTCCGTGCCTTACATCGTACTTCACTAAATTCACGCATCCTTCAGCCAATCCAAAGGAAATGACAGTTGCTAGTGAGAAGTTTTTGATTAACCTTTATGGTGGTAACCAAACAATCACTACACTCAATAAGCTAAGGTACAAGCAATACGTCAAATCAGCCTACGAGGCAACAGCAAACATGGCTTCCATACCTGCCACTGAAGCTGCGGCTCAACAACACACCTTCAGAGTTTTTCTTCGGGTGCAGCAGTGGACTGGAAACTACTTGGATCCGCAGCAGTGGGGCCGGAAGTTGACAAAAAGTGGGTTGGCTGAAACCCCCGGCTCCAAAGAGGCTTCCGCAACTCATATCTTGCAAATGAAAGACGGATTGCCATGGTCGGTGTGGGTGGAGGCGAGCAGGACTTTTCTGCACGAAACTGTGGCAGCAATATGAAGGATTGTGCTCGAACATTGACGACACTTTGAATGCAGAAGACGAAGAGGACTTGGACGAGCCACTTGCATCACCACTGTCTGAAGCAGCTGAGGTGAAAGAAGGTACTAAATCATGTAATATTTTGCAGTATTATGCTTCTTTATTAATCCATTTTTCTCTGTCATTCATATTATCATTCAATTTCATTTTTTCCAGTTGAAGATCAGCTACTGACTGTTTAGCCTGGACTTTGCAAAGCTCTTGATAGTTTACCTGGACCTCACGTTGCTCGAGATCTTTTACCTGGGATCTTCACGCGACCAAGAAACATTGCCTGTGCCGAAAACACCCAAATGGAAACGAATAAAATAACTGTGCATATGACATCAGTACAGGTATTTCTTCATACAAGTATCGCTACACAACTTATTTGTCTTGTGTAACTGTACAGGACTTGATCTTTATCCTACGGATGATAGGAAAATTATACAACCCATCCCAGTGCTGCATAAATAAAATGGGTTGGAAGCTTTGTCAGGATGGAAGGCGGAGCGGTGAAGGCTTGCGGGCGCCCTAGCAAAGGGTGGCTGAATGGCAAATAAAATATAGGATGCAAGTTAATATTTGGTATATTCTGAAATACGGGATACATGGCGGGACTCGCCCTGGGGTCGGATGCAATGAATGAATGCCAGTCTAAACGGATTAGAAAACGGAAAAGGTAATGGTTATGGTAATGGTTACGGTTCACACAGCTGGTGGCTGATACCGAACAGGCGCTATGCGGGAGCGGACGGCATGCGGCCGTTCGCCCCGCACAGAGGCTGGACCTCTGCAGTGCGTCTGTTCTGCACGAGAACTCAAACTGAAGAGAGCGAAGGAAGTGATTCTCGCACCTCTGAGACCTCCAGCAGTAGCACACGTGATCAAACGTGGGTGTCTGCTATTGGCTACACGGTAGCATGGTAACGTCAGTAGTTTCAGCACGGACGCCAGAAGGGTGGCGTGATTTTAGCATCAGCATTCATTACTGGTTCTGGCCGGCTCTGTCCTGCAAGGTGGACAGGCTTGGTCACGTTGTCAAGGCGTATGTCGCGGCAGAAGAACACTTGTAAAACTTAGGCGAAGTTTTGAAATAAAATTTTTGAAATTTTTCCTAACCTGTTTTAGACTGGCTGGTCATCCTGTACATTCCCTCCCCCTTCCCTAGAAGTGGTGACTCACAAAGTTTACATGGATGCCAGACACTCCTGGGAAGAACGGGTTGCCCGAAAGGGGACCTAGTAACTAAGGGAGGATTGTGTTACAATTCCAACTCATTTAGTGTGAATGTTAGGGGACTTACATGTAGTCACATTTGGTTTTCAGGTAAACAACAAAATTAGTAAATGTCATAACTCTTCAGAAATTTGTAGAACAATGAATTCAATAAGGTGAAAATTTCAAACCATTTAACAGTTGAATAGAATGTTACATTTCAAATTAAAGCTTGTTTCACAAGTTACGTGTTATTACTAAATTCGGTGAAATCAAAGTGTTGACACTGGCCGAACTTAATCAGCACGGGTCTTGCAATGGTTACAGATGCTCCTAGAAACGTGTATATGTTTGTGTTGTTTGGCAAATATTAATCTCGTTATTACACAGTGTAACAAATGTAAAAAAATCACATAAGGAATTATATAACTACAATAGGATTATTGCATCTGGGTAACAAACACATTGGATCACATTACTGCACAAAATTTAAATAAGTTTTCCTTCACTGAATCACGGTGTAAAATATAGTAAAATGAGAGACTCAATGGAATCAACCCAATGGAAACGGACAAATACACACCATTTTAAAATGCTTAAACTCAGACAAAGACTATGCTTTCCATAGATTAATAAGGAGTTAATCATTCAGTATAAATATAAATTAGATTGTAATTGTAATCCCAGAAAAGAAATTCATTGTAAAGCCATAAAAGAGGTAATATTGGTTTTAACTTAATTAACTAATCAACTATGTTTAAGTAACAACGTTTTCTAAAACCAGTAACATCACTCATTACATAAAATATTGTGGAAGTTACAAAATTCAATACTGCAACTCGTTGGATTAAAAGTTTTTTCAACATGGTAATAGAACTTATATCAAGTAAGGAAGTAAAATATGGAAATAAAACAGAGGTTTTATCTACCTTAGTTGTCAGCATAATACACAAGGTCTAAAAATAGAAATTGGTAACTAATACTTAATTATTCACTTTGAAATATTGCAAGTTATTTAAAGAGGGAACAATCCTTCCATATATGTCATATAGGAACACTACACAATAACATTACCACTAGATCAAAGTCGCACTTCGAAAGTGATTATTGCACAATTGATCTCAAATGTTGCTAACACCAAACTAAATATAGGTGTCTTAATGGTGTATAAAACACAGCAAGAACTAAATTACTTGATACTCTGATAAGTGCAGGAAAAAGGGTACTATTTAGTTATAATATTATCTTGGATAAAAATTAACGTTTTTCTTCCAACATTGCTGCTTTTAATAAAAGTCTACAATCATTAGGCAGAAGAAGGGTTAATATTGCTTATCGGAAAATTAACGAATTCTTATAGAATTTAATAAGGCATATCACTTGTTGGAATTATTTCATGAATCACCAGTGTTGAGATAGTTCGGGCGTAAATGCAGCTTACGCGTCACGGGAACTATTTGTAAACAAATACAACTGTCAGACGCGCACGTGGTGCGTAGCGCGGTAGGAGAGGTGGTAACCAGGAAAGTATAATGGCTGCCTACGGAATGCGGGGAGAGAGGGGAGGCATGTCTCGTCTACGCGCACGGTGTGAGGGGAGAGAGGCGGGGGACACGTGATAGGCAGGAGGGGAGTGTGCTGGAGAGGACACAGCTGATTGCAACTGCCTTGAAAGAGACGGCTGGTCTAACGTCAGGTGACGGCGTATTAGCACGCGTCTTAACAATGCAAGGAAATGAATTCTGGCGGCAATTCGCACAGGTGCATTTAAAATAAAACGGCAGCACAATAACATCGGCTACAAACAGTGGATAAAATAAATAACGTATCAGAGATTTGGAAATGAATTTCATTCAGATGATTGGAAAGAAGGTTAAAGTCAGTTTGATACGCAATGGACAAAGATCAGGAAGTTAAAGTACACATTTTAAAATTTCAATACGTCTCAAGGCTTCTATGCGTTGAATTTTAGCAGGCACAAGGTTCCAAAACGTTGGCCATTCGTTTTGAGAATCTGTCATCTGCATAAATATCGTAATACAGTAGCTCTAGAATGACGAAATTGCTGATACAGTCTCTAAATTTCTATTGAATTGACACTAGTTAAAGCCAGAAAACAGGATGTGGATTAAAATTTTATGAAGAAGGAGTTGAAGGGACAAGGCGGGACGGTTGATTTTAAGAATTAAAAATCGCGCAATTAATTTTTAACCCTTATAATCACTAACTCCAGACTTTGACAGGCACTAAAAGGTCTCAAAGAAATGAGGTAGCACAGGAAAGGCAAATCATAACCGAATCACTGTAACAATTGGAAATGTAAATGCTAAATAATGGTTTTCTGACAATGGAAGCAAACAGCATAAACTCGGTAACATAAGGCTCCACATTATGGATTTTTTAACAAAACGTGATACTTCACAATGACAGATAAGAAGGGATAAATCGTTAATGGTACAAAATGTTAACTCTTCCTCACTTAATGACAGCACATTTAAAATTCTTAAGGATAATTAAGATACTCTAAAAATATAAGTGAACTCTACACACTAATTAATCTTACGAAAATCTATATTATGAGTGACCGCAGCAAATTTTAATTGATATTTCATGGTTAATAATATGGTACTTTGAAAGAGAATAGGATGTAATAACATCTGGGATATTTATCATTGCAAAATAGCACTGGATATCGCTATACGTAATAAGGACAATATCTCTTTACCATTAACATATCATAGCACAATGTAAGTACCTCTCTTGGAGTACTGGATACAAATTGTTTACGCATCAACTTAGGATGTCTCTGGCCGTAACAACTGGAAATAACTTCTCGTAATTCCGATGTGCGTTGTGTTCACGTACATTTATTGCCAAGGTACTTACATAGGAAACATAATGGACCCTGTTACGGAAGTTTCGGAATCGGACAAAGAAAAGGCGTGTATGACATAAATCAGGAGGTATATAGAAGCAGAATGGCAATAACAGAAATCACGACAAAGTGGTTTTTCTTGGTCTTCTCGCTATGTGAAACAGTTTTCTTCTTTAAACTTCTCTTACGGATTTTACGCTCACAGGCGGTACTCTTGACTCACCATGTGGCAACTACATATAGGCTCCTTTACATCGGCTAAAACATTACTCACTTTAGCTGCCCTCTGGAGGGTAACAGCTTGAGGCTTTTTACTTGCACGTCACTTAGGGTGCAGTAGGGATTCGGGTATCTCTCAAACGCTATCTTAACACATCTCAACCAGGCTTCTCTTCGGTAAAACATTATCGAATCAACAAGATTCACATTTCGTGCCCTGAAGCACACTGTCGTCACATGCTTTGGCAACCAGTTTGTGAAAACTACCACTTTCACGGAAGGAAAAGGTCATACTGAAAGAAATACGCAGGAGGGAAAAGAGAAACATGCAGAGAGTAGAGGAGGGAGGGGCGAAAGTTTAATTCTTGGGTTTACAATGTGGTGGATCAACACAGCGTTCTAACGGTTCCAACGGTTTCAGACGCTAGTCGTGTGTACGACTGTTTGTGCGGCTGCAGACTTCAGTCTAAACTCGTCAGCAAATTTGATAGATACAACCACGACTGAAAACTTTTTGTTTGTGGTTTTTCTTTTAAGACCTCAACGCTGGTATTGCGTCGGTGTTTGATCTTAAAACAAAAGCACACATCCTTCAAGATTGAGAATTTCACACTTCTCCCTTGTACCAATGATTTTTCAATTTCTGCCAGACGCGGCTTGGAAGGGGAATGCCTTGCTTTAACCCATCACGTCTGTGGAGGGCTGAAATTTACTTTAATTTACGGCACGGAAAATATTGATAGGAAAGATCAAGGAAAGAGAGATCGTGACACTGAAACTAAGTGGAAGAAATATCACGAACATCTCGGACAATGTGGACGCCAGGCCACATATTACTAGCGTTAGTGAAAAACTTTGTCAAAAGCATAAAACTGTGTCATTCATTAGACAGGCTACAAATTAATTAAAAAATGAAACTTCCATACTTCCGGCAATGCTCAAACTTAAATAATATAAGAAAAAAAGTATTATTCTGTATTATAACTGTAAAATTAGCTAATCCAGTCACTCGGGGAAAGTTAATATTCAAATTAATCTATTACGTGGAGGGACCTCGGAACAGAAGGAAATAACAAATTATGTTCTCAGTCTGTACTTATCCGTCGGGACGTGGTGTGGCACGGTGAAATACGACGGTGGTGCGGTGCATAGCAGGCGGGGGCGGCAGCTGGGCGGCGGGCGATGTGCGGTCGCATACGCGAGCGTGGTTGCGACGTGGGCGGCGGGGGCGGCGTGAGCGGCAGCGAGTGGGCCTCACTGCTACGGGTTGCGGTGGTTAGGACCCGGTACGGAGCCATCTTCGTCTGCTTGGCAGGACCGCAGAAGACGCGGGGCGGCGCCTCATCCTCACAGCACTTACGGACGGACGGCCCCGGTAGGCGACGTATGTGGGCGGCGGCAGCAGCAGCGGCAGGTGGGCCGCGCCAACAGGAGTGGCACTTTACATGCCTTCGGTGGGCCGAAACAGTAGCACGAACGGGGCGCTAACTTTTTACGCCTCGTGCGCGCAGGTGAGCTGCGCACGTGGAGTAGCGCACAGGGAAGTCGGACCGTCAACTGCGGCAGGTCGCGCGTCACGCACACAGCGCACACGTGCGCTGCGGCAGGCAGTCGTGCGGCGTCGGACTTCACACTCGGCACGGAATGTGCAGATGTAGCGGCGGCTAGGATGTCACGGCAACTGTGGCGTGGCTCGGCGGGATAGCGGCTGTCTACCAGCCACACAACATAACGTGAACCAAAATTTTGCGGCCATCCTACGGGCCGAAAGGTGGGTTATCGATCGCACTTCGGACGCCAAATTGTACAGGTCTTGATCTTTATCCTACGAATGATAGGAAAATTATACAACCCATCCCAGTGCTGCATAAATAAAATGGGTTGGAAGCTTTGTCAGGATGGAAGGCGGAGCGGTGAAGGCTTGCGGGCGCCCTAGCAAAGGGTGGCTGAATGGCAAATAAAATATAGGATGCAAGTTAATATTTGGTATATTCTGAAATACGGGATACATGGCGGGACTCGCCCTGGGGTCGGATGCAATGAATGAATGCCAGTCTAAACGGATTAGAAAACGGAAAAGGTAATGGTTATGGTAATGGTTACGGTTCACACAGCTGGTGGCTGATACCGAACAGGCGCTATGCGGGAGCGGACGGCATGCGGCCGTTCGCCCCGCACAGAGGCTGGACCTCTGCAGTGCGTCTGTTCTGCACGAGAACTCAAACTGAAGAGAGCGAAGGAAGTGATTCTCGCACCTCTGAGACCTCCAGCAGTAGCACACGTGATCAAACGTGGGTGTCTGCTATTGGCTACACGGTAGCATGGTAACGTCAGTAGTTTCAGCACGGACGCCAGAAGGGTGGCGTGATTTTAGCATCAGCATTCATTACTGGTTCTGGCCGGCTCTGTCCTGCAAGGTGGACAGGCTTGGTCACGTTGTCAAGGCGTATGTCGCGGCAGAAGAACACTTGTAAAACTTAGGCGAAGTTTTGAAATAAAATTTTTGAATTTTTTCCTAACCTGTTTTAGACTGGCTGGTCATCCTGTACATAACCATATTGCAACACTAAAGGCTCTCTTTTTTTCAGATGGAAAACCTATAGGAAGAGATGAGCCAAACCTGAACTCGTCACTCTCTCATTTCATGATACATGTACTTCATGTTACTATCAAACTTCAGCTTTCTGTTCAATGGCATGTGCCTAATGTGGTCTAAATATAATTTGTTATTTTTGTTTTCAAACATACTTTCTCTTTAATCCATTCAAAACATCATTTTTCAGTGCAACCCATCGAAAATATAGCGCTGGCGAGAGATTGGCAGGTGGGAGGGGGCGTTACACTATAGGACGCGGAAAGCATTGCTCGTAATTTTCTTTTTGGTGCTTCCCCTCATTACGAGAAATGGAATATTATAGACGTCCCTTGTAGGACATTTAATGTATTTTCACGTGATGTAGGGATTTTGTTGATAACATGTATATTTCTCGAGTTGTAGGGCGTGCAAGTGTGTGTTTTTGACGTTTTCGCAGAAGAGCCAAAAATTTGTTCTTCTTCATTGAGTTCTAGCGCCTATACTGGTCATCAGAAAATCAAACATGAGTAGTGCATTTTGTAGGAAAGTTTATCTACTTTAATTTTGATCAGAGTAAACATCTTCGAGAAACGCATAGTTTTCGAGATATAAGCAAGAAACTGAAAAAAGTGCGAAAATTTAGAGGATTTTTTTTTCCGTTGTGAAGCCGACTTCCTACAAGGCAGCGAATTTGAAATTCGAATTCAGCACCCTCAAAAACATTCAGAACCGTTGAGAAAAAAACTTTCGGAATTTTGTTACGGAAAAACCACCATTTGACTGGGCTAAAAGTCTTTCGTAACCTGTATAGGCAAAGAAAACAAACTACCAAGGCGATATAGGTGATAAAATTTTAATGGAAAAATATGATGAAAATGTGAGTGAGATGTTGAAATGATAGATTAAAGAGGTAAAAGTTCAAAAAGAGTTTGTCAAAGCTGAACTCAAGTATCGTATAAATTGGGCTGTAAGTTAAAATGTGATCAGAAAGAATATTACTTGCTGGGTGCATAGCTATTATCACTATATTAGAGTCGTAAGCAGATCACTATGATTTTTTCTTTTTAACATTATTATTTTTTCCGAAATGTTTGCAAAAAATTATAAAACTACAAATGTAAAGTGGGCTGTAAGATACGTCAGTCTCCGTCCGAATGGAGGGTTGGAGGACCATTTTACCTCCGGAATATCTTTTTGCAATGGAAATGCAATGGAAATGGAGGACCATATTGAAAAATGCAGTTTGTTATTCTCAAATATTACAGTTTTATTTCATGCAACCGTTGTTCTGAGAATAACTACAATAAAAAATGAAATAAATAAATAAATAAATAAGGATCTGTGAAATCAGTCGAGCCGTTCTCAAGTTATGGCACGACCAAGATATTTAGGTATCCATTTTTATGTTGCAAAGTACCGTCCCCCATACACCATATGAAACTTAAGGTAGACGGAGGCCTTCCTGTTGTTTTGAAGGTCATGCGTGCGAAATTTCGTGAAGATCGGAATCAAACTTTGATTTTGTAAGTCTGTAGGAGAAGTGTGCTCCGCCAATCACCTATCACAAAATAGTTTCTTAGCTGTCGTTTTCTACCTATAAACTATATTCCTGGAAAATTTCAGCTTCATAGGTGAAGTACTTTTCGAGATTTCGTGTTTAGTCCTATCGCTTTGATATAGATAGAGATTAAGAAAACAGATTTCTTAATTTTGGATGCAAGAGAAGTAAGGGAGACTTGGAGACAAAAATAAATAGTAACATGCAATTCAGTAATGTTAACTTTATTTGATACAAGGTCATGCCTGATGCGACAGTTTTGTGGCATCTACAGAGAAACTGTTGTGTGCGGTAGACGTCTTTTCGTTTCATCATTTTGTGTGTGGCGGGGAGGGGTCAATTACAAAACGTTTCGTAAACGTTCGAAATTACATACAAACTTTGTTGTAGGTCCCTAACTACTCCCATTTTCCAATAATCGACGCATAAATCTGGGTATTGTGACGCGGTAGCCTCTCATTATTTATGACGTCATATCTCCTGAGATATGTGTCGTGCACTTTTGTTTTTGGGTCAGGAACCTTCGCGGGCGTACGGTGAACAGTTCACCAAACTTTCATTGCAATCTAATGAATGGTTTATGAACGCATAGAGGTCATACAGACGAACATTCATTTTCATATGTGTAGATACAAGCTAGGAAGATGCGGTTGTACTATTGAACGTGTTAGAGCCCTGATCTCATTAATATCGTGCTTACGGTCGTTTAACAAGGTTCACCGGCGACGCAGGGAACCATTATCCGGTACGATACCGCCATATATTCTCTAAGGATTTTGAGCAGCGTTTTGTAAGAGCGCTCCGCACAGGTTCCACCCTGTGAACCAGGTACTGTGCTGCACTCCTGACGCGTCATATCACGCTGTGTACGGTTGCAGCCGCTTAGACAAGGGTCGCATTAGTTAGCGTCAGCAGAGGAGTGAGGGGAAGGAGCGCGCCCACTGCACGCCGCGCTGAAGTGTGGCCCGGCGGCCGGTCGGCGTCGCTGCGCACCCCGCGCCTCACAGGGTTCTGAGCTGGCGAGCACTGCCACCTCGCTGCTGGAAGCATCCGCGAGCCGAGGGCTGCGTCGCAGGGCGCCTCGGTCGTGTTCTCCCACAGGAGAAAGATGCAGGTTCCTTCAGGCCAAATCTGCGTCACAGTGGTTGACAGTTACGCGGTTTCCATAAAGTCACCCTCTTATTTTGAGTTCAGTGCTCTGCAGTTGCTCTTGCAATTACGAAGGCGGTGTGTTGCTCCAGCAGGATAATGGTCTCGCGCACACTGCGTCCTCTTCAAGACGGGCAGCCACTTCCCTAGTTAGAACGGTCACCGGATGTAATGGGACCCGACACTAATGTGACTCGTCAACGCACAACTCTTGTAGGTCCAGCAGGCGTGGATTAATGTATCACATGACATTATTCGCCATCTGCATGATCGAATGGATCGCAGAATCAGCACCTTCATTATCGTCCGTGGACGCTAGACTTCTTATTACTCTGTGTGTTCCAGCATGGATCGACTTCATAAACTCTATATGCACTGTTTCAACAATAAATTTTTAACGAATTGGAAAACTCTAAGATCATGTAGTATCTTGAAAGTACGTGTTCTGTTAAAAAGTATATATAAGAGACAGTAATTGGTTTACAGATCAAAATGATATGAAAATAGCCAGTGAGATGAGTGCAAACTCACAATAACACTTAAATGTCATCTGTGAAATTATTTTCGTAAACTGATGCAATCATTTTGCTTATAACCTACTTCTGAAATCAAATTTAAGGGTCGCCACTAGCTTTTTATTTATTAAATATTTTTTGAAGGGGATTTACTATACACTGTCGCTAGCTGTATGCAGTGGTGACATGCAAACTTTTCATTTGTCAATAACAATAATTGGCAATATTGCACACTTTGTACAATTGAAATATTTTCCCCTGACTTACCTATCATTACGAGATCTTTCCCTCCAAAATATTTCAGTCAAAGGTGATTGAAATGAGGTAGGCACAAATTTGAATAAAAACTATATTTACGGTTTCTATTTTACAGCCTGACCAATACAACACAAACCTCACCATATACCACACACACAGATACACACACACACACACACACACACACACACACACACACACACACATATATATATATATATATATATATATATATATATATATATATATATATATAAGACAATAAAATACAATAGAAATAAATCAATGTTGCTACAGAAATATAAAGGTTTTGACTGGCTAAGTCCAAGACGGAAGTGGAAAAACCACGAAGTATAAAATAACAAGTGAACTATAACCCCAACTCCGATTAAGTCTATTTTGATCGACAAAACGTCCCCTCTGGCACACGATAAACTCCCTCTTAACTACTACCATTCAACTTCTCTTCCTCAGCAGATGCGTTGGCGCAACCGTACAGTCTTTGTGTACAACAGCGTTGGACTTGGAGAAGACCAGCTGATAGCAGTGCAATGTTGACAGCAGCGATCGCGAATGTGTATTGACACGAGTACAACAGGTTTTTTTCGGTTAAGCCGACGACAATACTATAGCGAAAATAAAACTGTAATCTCAAGAAACGGTAAAAATTCTGATTACGAGTAGTGTAGCTGACAGTGGACACGCACTTCAGAATATTACAAGTTTCAATTTATACTACATTAGCCACGCAGGACTCTTACACCTGACTGTGCAGAAATCACACTGAAATAGTTCAAAGTCCACGATCGGTATAGGACAACAGCTCCAGCCAGAGACTTCAAGACAGCACGATCCGGCCAGGTGCGCGACCAGACCAGAGTAACTTCTCTCAACACCAAAATTTCACAACTCAAAAATCTTCCTCTCAAGCCTCTTCCATCGGTGACATCAAGCCAATTACAAATTTTGCTTAATGGTCAAACCAATGGAATACAAGAGCTATTGTTCAACACGCTAGGCTCCTTCCCCACGAAACTGTCCCACGCTGCATTCTGCACGTGAGCCAGCATTTCTCAGAAATCCATAGAAATTTCGGTCCATTGGAACGAATCTGCAGACGCTGAAATGAATTTACTGCCGACCAGACGCCAGCCTTCCGTCTCGAGAGCACCTCTCTAACTTCCCCAGAAATCACCTCTGGCAATTTACACAAACATTCACAGACGCAGCCCCCGGTGTTCCATGAACTCGGACGCACGTGCAGACCAGAACGACGCCAGCTTTTACTGCCTCTGTTCATTGTACTCCAGTGCCCTTCTGGTGCATCGTGACCGGAGATTGTCGTGTCGCATCTTCCACGAAGTTTCCTCCTCCCGGGAAAACCTCTTCCTCTAAAAGGGCTCTCTCTTCAACAGTAAGCATCCTCACTACCCTCAGCGTATACAAGAACAAAACAATAACAGAAGCAGCAGATGCAGCGCACACTCCACTCTACCCACCCTGCGTCCACTGCAGGCCCACGGAACCCGTGCAGGTGCTCCTTGTCTGCGCTGCCAACCTTACACGCCCCGCAACGCGAGACACGTGGAGATCGCCACTGCGAAGACATTTGGCGGACACACTGTATTTTTGTTGAAGTCTGAGGGTATTTCTCCTGGGTCATACGTCTTTCACACATGGTGGAACAGTTTCTTCGTCACAGGATCTTCCAATGATGTCAGCAATTTAGAGAGGATACCACCCACTCCAAGACCCTTGTTTCGACTTGTTTCAGTGTTATGTAAAATTTCTCTCGCAGTATTGTATCCCCATTCTCGTCTACCTCTTACATTTCTAGAATACTGCCTTCATTTCCCTGGAAGAGGCCCTCTTTGCTATCCCTTCTTTGCTTTGTACTCGTTTTCCATCTGAGCTCTTCATACTCATGCGGCTGTTTTTCTTGTCTCAAATCGTATCTTCTACTTTCCTGTATGTGGTATCTATGTTACAAACTTGCACTTGTCGTCTAGCCATTTCTAATTAGTCAACCTGCACTTCCTGTCAACCTCATTTTTGAGCTGTCTGTACTCCCTTCTGCCAAGTTTACTTTCTCCTTTTTTATACTTTTTTTTCGCATTTCATCAATGTTCAATATATTCTATGTTACCCAAGGACTTCTATTAGGCCTCTTCCTTCTGCTTATATAATCCTGTGTAGCCTTCACTACTTTATCTCTCAAAGCTATACATTCCTCTTCTATTGCATTATTTTCCCACATTTCGGTTAAACCCTGCCTACTGCTCCCTCTGAATCTGCCTACGGCGTCTGGTTCCTTCAATTTATCCAAGTTCATTCTCCTTTTCCAGTTTCTCAAGTTGTAATCTACAGTTTGTAACAAAACATTTGTAGTCAGAATCTATATCTGCCCTTGGATATGTCTTACTGTTTAAAACCTGGTTTCTAAATCTTTGTCTTACCATTATAAAATGAAGTGATAAAACCCAGTGAATGTGATGATTAAAATGTGATCTACGCAAAATTTTATTAGGCGACCTCCTCTTTCATTCACCTTCTAACTATCCTTTACTTCTTTTTCTTTAGTTCCTGGCCCCCACAATCAACTTTTGCTTTCCCTTAGCAGTCTGAATAACTTATAATTTTCTTTTATTTCATCATACTTAAATCGCATCATCAGCAGCATATCAACTTGTATTACTGCAGTCTGTGGTGGCTTCATGTCTATTTTTACTATGATATTGCGTTCACCGTGCTAACTTACCTGCATTCCTATTTTCTTAATGGTTATTACACCTGCTCCTTCGTTTCTTGCAACTGATTTTGTATTTGTAAATCTGTATTCACCTGACCAGAAATCCTGTGCATCCGGACACCGAACTTCGCTAGTCCCCACCATATCTAACATCAACCTATCCATTTATCTTTTTAAATTTTGTCACTCATATACCCGATTACGGGATCTAACATTCCACGCGCCGATCCGAAGAATGCCTGTTTTGTTTCCCTTGATGATGACATCTTCCTGAGCAGTCCCTGACCGGGTGTCAGAATGGGTGGGTTATGCACTGGCGCGCTTGGTCAGCACTTGGGTGGGTCACCGCCCGGCTCTGCCGACGGCTGTTGGCAGAGGGATGCTCTCGTGAAGCCAACTCAGGGGCCTTCTAGTCCCAGCATTGGCGAGAATTATTACCTGAAAACAACAAAATATCTGTGTGTAGAAGATAAATTTCAAATAAAGGTTCCATTTTATGAAACACGAGCCTGGATGGCGAAACTGACAGAAGAAAATTCGCAAAGTTCCTAAATTATTAAGTAAATGAAAAACGATAATTCCAATGGGAATATGTTATATTGAAAAGTTGTATGCCTTAACATAATCTATCGATTACTTTTTTGTACGCATCGATTCATTTGATACGTTTCGAGTTATATCGAAAAAACACTTAAAATTCATTAAAAACTAGATTCCTTACAACTCGATTTCATCCTCGTTTACGAACTGACTATTTACCAGAAGTATGGCACGAAATACGTCAAAAAAAGACCTTTTTCGAAAAAATCAAAAAATATTCACTATTGTTTAAGATATATCGATTTTTTTAAAAAAAGGGGCTCCTAGACAATTGGCTAGAATTGGTCAGGGGATCGACCTAGAGTAATGGTTCTCCGTGTGTTTTCTTGGTTAAGAGCTGTAATATCATACTATTAAATAATTTTTTAGATTTTGTTTATTATAAGTATCAAAGATGACTTTAAAAACATTGCACTTTTTGAACCCATTTTCATTCAACTGACTATTTCTGTTTTTATGTTACGAAAGGAATTTTTATAGAACTATGTTGCTGACATTTTTACACGGGTTTTAAAACAAATAATGTTGATCTGCGGCCTTCTGGAGCCGAGATAAATATTTTTCTTTAAAAAATTCTAGCAGACGTAATTTATATTTTACAGCGATGTGCTTCATGGAATACTTTCAATAGCAAGTACAAATACTCGGATACATTGCATTGTTTTCTAGTGTTACTAATCCACTGGTAAAGTGAAGCGTGCCAGCGCGCAGTGCCTTGGGCCAGAGCGGGAGAGCGGGTGAGGGGAAAGGGGGAGGGAGAGGGAAGAGGGGGGCGGGAGAGAGTGGCGCGTCTTCTCTCCGAGAACTCTCCAAACGGCCCACACTTAAGATGTCAAAATCGCTACAGTCATTTGACCGCAATCAGTTTTAAAAACTTTTACCAACTGGCCTAAAAAGTCGGCTCCAGCGTCTCAATCTCAATATTTCTAACTTTATCAAGTGTAGAGAGTCAGTGGAACTACCGCTGAACTCGGTATAGTCTTACAGCTATACTGTATTTTTGTGAGAAGCGAGATATCAAAATGGCGAAATGATACTGACTGCAGTTGTGACGTACGAATTGTTAGCGCGCTGCTAACAGTGCCTATATAAAAATTCTTTTGGTGGCACTAAAGGTACGGAATTTATTTGGGTAGCGGGAGAGTACGTCGCAAACATTTCATGTTCTCGCGCGAAGGAGCAAAATAAGAGGATGCCCCGTAGCGAAGCTGTAATATTGAAATTCCGACATCATACGTTCCTCTAGAAATCACAATAACCGCCTCTCACTCCGCCAACGTCAGCTGCGTGCGCGGTACCGATGAAAGAACAGACGAGAGGAAATTGATTTGCCTGCTTTAGAGATTCGACTTCAATAAGGACGTCGACAGATGACAGCGAGATGCAATATTCTGTGACATTCTCAGAATGTGGATGCTGCTCTGAAATATACACAAGGCAGAGGAGATAACGGAAATACTTTAGTGTGCGACATCTTATTTCTTGCGCGATAATAGAACACTTCTCATTTATACTACGAAGAAGCACTACTGAAGCTGAATTGGATTTCGGTGCGTCTCTTTATAAAATACATCACGCAGCTGACACAACAAAGAGAGAGCGCGACGTTTCTCCTGTAGGTGTCTGAAGAGAAACACAATGATCGATTTATGACGTTTACATGTCGCAAATTAAAATGTGCGTGTCATGTGTTAAATTCCTTTGCGTGCCTTCCGTTGACCGCACTGCAGCAAATGGACTAAACGAAGATTCCTCAAGAGGTTTAGCTTCCCACTGGTCCTCCCGAACTCTGTACACCATCGAGAGTGCGCCAGATGTTTGTCGAAGCCCTCAACTTGAATCGATAGAATGTTGTGTTGCCACGAGAATAGCCGGCAGGATCTGAAGTGCCACACCAGCATAGGATTCGAGAGGCACCGCACACCGACGACTCACCAAGTGCCGAAACGCAGACGTCAGCGTCTTAAAATAACTTATACTAAGAACAACAAATACACCAATGGCCGAGGGAGGACTCGAACCAGTGAGCACAGAAGAATGTAGAGAAGCTGCACCGCTTATATCAGCATACACGGAGTGAAGCCCGGCAGCCATCTTGTTTGGGTGTAGAAACAGAATAGGGCCGATAAATGCGTAGTTTTTCAAGTTCGCTCGCCTTAATTACATTGCCATTTGAACCCCTTAGGATAGGAAAAAAAATACTAACTTTTTCACGTAGACAGGTGAATAGTGAAGGAATGTAACGATGTTCTTAGCAAGTACAATACGTATTGTGTTTCTATATAAAAAAATGAAACTATTACTTTTATATGAATTAAAATTGCGACATGAATAAGTTAGTCGCCTGATCCTTTTTTTTTTTTTTTTTTTTTTTTTTTTTTTCCTTGTAGATACTTGTGAGTTCTGCAATTCTATACTATGTACACTGACTGGTCTTTCTCTTATAGTTTAGGCTCCACAGATGACTAAAGTGAAGAAGCGGTAAACGATTCTACGTTATGATTCTTATTATAGTTTATATATATATATATATATATATATATATATATATATATATATATATATATATATATATATATATTCGTATTCATATTAAGTGTAGCCTAAGTTAATCGCAGGATTCTAAAGAAGAAATTAAAAGAAACAGCATGACGATACTTTCAGTACTCCTCGAGTTATAAAAGTTTAAAGGGACAGACAGAGGTTCGAATCCTACCTCGGGCATGGATGTATCTGTGTGTTGTCCTTAGGTAATTTTATCTTAGTTTAAGCAGTTTGTAACTCTACAGACTGATGACCAACTTAGTTTGGTCCCATAGAATTACAAACAATTGAACAATTGAATTGAACAGAGTGTCGGTGTGTTTGTATGTTTGTATTGCGTACAACTCTACAGTTTTGTTGCAATCTTTATGAAATTTTGCATAATTGACCTCCAAAGCAAGAGGACGGTCGCCGTAAGCGTAAGGATAACATACAACATATAGTTCAGAAGACTGACTCATAGTCTGATGCCCACAACTGATGCATCGTGCAGCAATGTTGCACGTTTCCTCCTAAACCACTGCACCGATTTCAACCAAATTTAGTACATATATTCCTTATTACAGGACCACCAGTTTAATAAGTCATGGTAGCAAAATTTTAACACGAATTATTTATAGAAGGATGGAAAAGCTGGTAGAAGTCAACCTCGGGGGAGTGCATTTTGTATTCGGGAAAAATGAAGGAACACGAGAGGCTGTAGCGATACATTAATATTTTTTTAATTGAAAATTATATCTGCGACGCTTGTCGCAAGCATCCGTTCTCTCTGCCAATAAATCTCTGATTATCCTTGTTTCAAGTTATACCTTCAACTATTTCAAACGATCTGGAGAGAAAACGGAATCGCTTGTCGTCTTTCGTTTTTCTACCTTTGTACTGAGCGGACGTATTTTACTCGACCTCCATAATCCTGTAAGTGTGAGCTCTGGTTAGCACCCTTTACGTAATAAACTTTAACTTTCATTTGAAATTCCTATTTTATTTAAATAATGACTATTTCTCCCCATCTTTTATTTAATTGATGACTTATTTTCAGCAATATTAGTAAATTGATGCTTGGTCATTGTTGCCTATTGTCTCATGATGACAAAAGAACATTCTCGATCCAAAATTTATTTACTCTCATTTTATATTAAACATTGAATTCAATGCCTGCAGGAAATCTTCATTCTGTTAAAAGCGAAGTCCGATAATTTCTATAACTTTCGATAACCATAGTGATCAAAATTGCACACAGTCTTAAAACTTTAATAATTAATAGTCATGAAACCAAGCATCAGTTTACGAGAACGAAGATATTAATCAATTCATACAGGTTCAACTGCAGTGTCACGGCTTCCACCAATGAATGCATACCAGGTAACTGATTCCGCTATTTTCTTATGTAATGGTGCTTTATGGTGTTGTCGTAATTTTTAACTTACATTGCTACTGAGAACTGATAACCATTTCAAAAATTAATATTCATTGCTGATCTTACGGTTAGTTAAATTTCAATTCCGTTTTCAACTTTGATCTTGTGACAACACCAGCGATAAAAAAAAAAAAAAGTAATATTACATAAGAATTGGCGCCCATTGTGACAGGACCTGGAATGGTTGTAAAAAAAATGTAATTTTATGTGAATTAATTATACGATTGTTTGAATTTTTTTATATTTGTAATCATTCACCAATGTATGATATTTAATCTGTATAATGTGTTTATTTTTCATGAATAACTGCTGACCGATTGTGACGTGTAAATCATAATTACTATCCTGTAGAATAATAAAATAAAAATTTGGAGCCACACCCGATCACGAGAAATTCAACTGCAGCCAACAATAAAAATTGCAACACAGGTAAGGACAGACTGATTATTTCGCTTATTTGGTGCTTTCTACTTTCTCTTAGTCTTTCGCAAGTACGCAATTTCTGATTCAGTACCTCATTCTATGAGCAAAAATCTAGTTTCAAAATTTATTTTGTAGTCAGATATTTATTTTAAATCACAAGTTGGAAAAATGGCCAACATGGCTGCTAAATCGATATAACAAAGTGATCCTCGGTTGTCTCTCACTCGAAGCGTCTCGCATGCGTGTGACGAATATTAATAGTGATTTAATTGTTTCATTGCTTAAACAGTGCTGCTAAAAGATTTTTTTTTTGCTTGTGAAGTGTGTAGGTTACCCACACTATTCCAAATTTTTGATAATTTATTAGTATGGTTAAAACCCGTAGACAAATTACTACAATGGAGTCAGAACAAAACACTAATGTTTCACAGCCAGCGCAAAATGTTGAAAATAATGTGGCTGCGGGATAAATTGAATTGATTCCACACATAGTGGAGGAAAATCTTCCAACCACATCACACGTAACAGATTTTCCCACACAGACAGTACACCAATCTGAAAATCCGCAAGAAGATTGGTTAAAACGATTTGAGATATTATTTGCTAACATGTCGCAACAGATGAATAATTTGCAAGCATCTACACATGCTACAAACAATCAGATTTCAGGCTTGACCGATCAAATTAATCATTTGCAGACAACTACAAAAAATGAACTTAACACTTTACAGGCCAACACGAAACATGATTTAGAGCAGTTGCAAAATTCCACCAAGCAACAATTAGACAGAGTAGAGGAACAGCAAAATCAAATCGCGGCTCAAATGATAACTCGGGATGAATTTGAGTCGAGATTTAAAAATCTAGAATCAGTACAACAAAATTTACCCTAACTTATTTCTGAGGAAGTAAACAAACAGATAGACGCACAGATACTCAAAGTCGAACAGGCTATCAATGGTAAGTTTTATGAAGTACAAAACAATGTAGTGGATCAAATCATGGACACAGTAGATGCAAAAATCTCTTCTGTAGTCGATGATGTAACTAATTGTAAAGAAACCGTTAAAACATTACCAACAGCTATCGACAGTCTCACACAGAATCTTACACAGCTTAAAAGTCAACAAGAAAACTTGGAAACAACTGTTACGAGAATTACGAGTCAGGCAGAAAACATAGTCAAAGAAAATCATGATAGGGTACAACAATTCTTATCTAATACAGAAGCAAAGTTGAATGAAAAGTTAGACGCAGAATTAACCACTGTAATTCAAGACGTAGCTACTAAAGTGTATGAAAAACATGGAAATACTGTTAAAGCTTTACAAAAAGATCTTACAGACGTGAAATCAATTTTAAATACGCAGATGACACAATCTAGGCCAAATGAACCCGTGACAAATATGTTCCATGATTGGAAATCTCCCAGAATTGCAACAAATATTCCACGCTCTCCATATAATCCGGGTACATCTAACAATTTCACGTCAGACAGGACGCAGACTGACTTTTGCTTGACGACCTCTAATGACCTTGACCGACTAGGTGGGGAAATGAAATCAAACATACCCCACTCTTATTCACCACGAAATCATGCTACTGCCGAAGAACTTGACGAAAGTATGATAAAGCACCACCAATTTCAAATCTTTATTAATGAGAACCGTACTGTGCACCCAGTCGTTTTCTTACAATCTTTTAGAGGTTTATTACCTGAATCGTGGTCCGAAGAAAGAAAGATAAGATTTGTTGTCGGATACATTCAAGGTGAAGCGGGAATCTGGGCTGCAGAAGCCCTACAGAGTTGTGAAACTTATGGTGAGTTCGAACGGGCATTTTTAGCCACCTTTTGGTCGCCTGCTGTGCAAGAAAGGTTTCGAGTTTATAATCCGCAATCTTTCAATGAACGAAACGGGAGTCTGCGGAGATATTTTGAGAAGTACATAAACAAAGCTAAATTCTTTGATGACCCCCTCCCGCACAGGGAAGTACTACGTGTATTAATAAACAAATTGCCTACACGGTTGCGGTTGCAACTAGCACACGTTTCAACACAAAACTTAGAAACTTTTCTCACTGAGGTGGACACACTAGATTCAATCTTTGAAGTGACCGAGCAAGAAATAATAGTTACAGGTACGGTAACGCAAATAATTACTTCAACTATCCTAGTAATCAGCTGATTCATGTCAGCCAGCCGCAGCCTAATAATCAAAACATGTCACGCCCTCCACAGATGTTACCGCAACAGTCATTTATTAGCAATACCGGACAGCCGCAAATGCAACAAGTGACTAGTGGAGTAAACAGTGGAAACACAGTACGAAACCTACCTAACGGCGGTCAGTATTACCGACGCCGGCGTGACAACAGATTTAATCCGGGCTACTTCAATCACAATAATAATAATTTCAATAACAATGCAGCTACTTTCCCTAACCAATATAATGGTAACACACAACCGCTCTGGCGTAATGGAAACTACTACAATAATAATAACAGAAACAGAATTTTTTTTCCAAACAATAACGGTAATCAACAAATTCCGAACTTTTCTACTACCCCTGCACAACAACCAAATGTCAATCAAATACCAGTAGCAACGATGACGACTGACAGTACAGATCAAACAAACTGGACACAAAATGAATCGACCGTGACTATAACTGACGTGACAGAGCCTTTAAATAAACCTCAAAGACATTCTAACGGGACGCAGACGTCAAACTAAATCGGCTCGTGTCTGGCCCTCCGACATTGAGCGACAGAGGCAGTGAGGGCACAATTCTCACAGTAAATAATCTGCGTTACTATAAAGGAATCGATATCAGGGAAGAGCTACTCCAGGAACAAACACAACAAAACAAAGTACCTATAGTTGCCTATCAAGCACACATCTTAATAACAGTAGAGACATACCTACATCGATTTTAGTTGACACTGGAGCAGCTGTTAATGTATTGTCTTACAGTCTATTTAAATGCATAAACAACATTCAGAGGTTACCTACCTTTCCTGTACAGAACTGCAAAATCATTGGTGCAATAGGTGCAAAATCTAAACCAGTTAAGTTACAGACACTTGTTCAACTACAAATCTGTGATGAAATTGATACTTGCTCATTCCTTGTAGTAGATGCTGTCATAGAAGACTGTATACTTGGTTTAGAATATCTTCAAAGTCGAGAAGCAAAATTAGATTTTAAGGAAGGTAAATGTTATTTGACAGTAAACCACTGTGTCTGTACTTTGAATCTGACTAAGAAGGAAGTGACACCAAGAAAATCTTGTAACTCTGTTAGGTTGAAGCAAGTCACAGTTAATCAAATGCAATTTGAAAATTATACTGGTATTCAGGAATCTGAAAATGAATCTCTTGAATCTATAGTTCAAAAAGTTAACGAATCCACTAATGCCACAGATAGTCAGAGACAAAAACTTCTCCACTTGCTACACAAGTACATACGAGTATTTGACAAAAGGCCAGGTGTAATTAGGACATATCAGTATAACATGCAAGTTAAGCCTCATGAAGCATTCTGTAGGCAAATATATTCTATACCTTGGGCAAAACAACCAGCTGTCAAAGCAGAAATTAACCGTATGCTTAGATGGAACATAATAGAACCTTCAACATCACAGTATTCCAGTCCTCTTCTTGCAATTTTTAAATCAGATGGGTCTGTTCGTTTTGTGCTTGATGCACGTCAAATCAATAAGATTATCATTCCAGTTAGAACTAGGCCAGAAAACTTAGAAGAACAGCTTCAGAAGTTCTATGGAGTCAAATATCTATCAAGTTTTGATCTTAGAGCATCATATTGGCAGGTTCCTATAACAGAAAAGTCTCGTAAATATACTGCTTTCATTTTCTCAGGACGATCGTACCAATTTAAGGTACTGCCTTTTGGTCTAAATGTGAGTTCTGGTGTCTTTATCACAGCACTTGATACAGTACTTGGTCCGGAATTACTAGATAATATTACAGTTTACGTTGATGACATACTTGTTGCTACTTCTACATGGGAAGAACATGTCATCCTACTTGAAAAAGTGTTAGATAAATTTCTGTCATCTGGAGTAACTGTCAACTTGAAAAAGTCTAAGTTTGTTAAAACTGAAATCAATTTCTTGGGCACATTATCTCACCCACGGGCATTGTTCCTGACCCTGGAAAAATTAAAGCAATTCAAAATTTTCCTGCACCTCACAATAGGAAGCAATTAAAAGCCTTCTACGGTTTATGTTCATTTTTCGGCGCTTTGTGCCACAACAACTACTCAATAGTACTGCTCTTCTTTCACTTCTTCAAAAAAACATCCCTTGGAATTGAACAGAACGGTGTCAGCGAGACTTTGACAAAATTAAACAAGCCCTTGTTAACTCAGACATATTAAACCACCCTGACATGTCACAGGATTTCTGTATTGTTACGGACTCGTCAAATTTTGGGGTTGGGGCGTGTCTCTTCCAAATTTTAAATAATCTGGATCCACAGTCCCTAAAAGTCATCAGTTTTGCTAGTCGCACGCTCACTGAGTGCGAACGTCGACATTCAACCACAGAGTTAGAACTTCTTGCAATTATTTGGGCATTCAAAAAGTTTCATCATTATATCTTTGGTAAACATACAAGAGTCTTCTGTGATCATCAGGCACTTAGCTTTTTGATGTCATGCAGACTATTACACAATAGATTAGCCAGATGGGCCATGATACTACAAGAATACGATTTTGAAATTGAACACATTAAAGGATCAGATAATGTCATAGCTGATGCACTTTCCAGACTTCCCCAGGGTTTACCAGAATTTGAAGACTATCTTGAGTCAAACACAGAGTTTAAGATAATGCTCATGAAGGACATGGAATTTGGAACATATTATTTAGATATGTGCAAAAACATGCAGGTATTACAGCAAGCAGATGACAGGTGGAGGAAAATTATCACACAAATTACAGACAAGTCAGATGCACATCTAAATCAACACTACAAAGTCTACAAAGGAGTACTTTTCTTTCGTAGACATGTACAATCGCAACTCTGGTGTGTTTGCATACCTGCTACATATGAAAAATCTCTAATTTGGCACACACATAGAGTTTGGGGACACTTTGGCGCACTAAAGTGTCTCCGTAAGCTTAAACAATACTGTTATTTTCCGAATATGTCACGAAAAATCCACTACACATTGAAATCCTGTTTAATCTGTCAGAAATGCAAGCCTAATAATCAGTCAAACAAGATGCCGCTTCATTCTATCTTGCCATATAAACCTGTTCAATTATTTTGACTGATTGTTCCGTCGCTTCTTGGTAGAACATAAGCAAATAAATTAAAAACACAATACAAAATTGTGTTTTTAATTTACCTGTTCAATTAGTTTCAATTGATACTGCAGGACCTCTTCCGATTGGACGCGGAGGCGTCAAACACATTCTTGGCATCTATGATGTGTTTTCAAAATTTGTGAAGTTATACGCATTAAAAACTACTACCGCAAAAGCAGTGATTCGGCACCTAGAGCGCGACTATTTCCTTTTTGTCTGTGAGCCGACAACAATTCTGTCCGACAATGCAAGAACTTTCACATGTCACGCATGGAAAGATTTCATTCATGAAAATTACCTGAATCACATTCTCATTTCACGTTACAATCCTTCTGCCAATCCAATGGAACGCATGTTCCGTGAATTAAATCGCTTCATCAGAACATATGCTTCCAACAAACAAACATCCTGGGTTGAATATATTGGACTATTTGAGCAAGTGGTTAACAACCTACCTTTGTATTCTACACCCTATACACCCACCGATTTAGTTTTACAAACCAAAGAGACAAACGAATGGGTAAAAGCGATACCAAAATTCCCCCAGGTGACACTGGAAGAAAAGGTAAGACAAATATTAGTAGCCCTGACTGATGCAGCTATAAAAAGAAAAGCCAACTATGATAAGCAGCTGAAAAGAACACAAACATTTAATATCGGAGACCTAGTACTTCTGCGAAATCATCCTAAACCATCAGCTATCTTAAAACGTAATAAAAAGTGGCAATATCTATTTTCTGGACCCTTCAGAATTGTTCAAATTCCGCACGAGGGAAGTTATTTATTATCTACAGTACACTCGGGAAGAGTGAGAGGTTTATATCCACACAAGCATTTGAAAAAGTTCTATGCTTATATTTTAAGCTGATCATTGAAGCAACATGAACAAAAATGATAAATATGACACCTCGTTCCTAGTGGATAAGTAACACATTCACAGATCCAAGGCGAATAAGCTGAACAAAATATTTTTTTTTCTGTTACAATGTTACGTAATGGACAGCAAATATTAACTGACGGTGCAACTGTTCTCATGTCAAACACTAAGCAAATACACAGATATATCGAACCACTGTTATGTTTAAAACAACATAAAACACTTGCTATGGTCATTAATTATTATAATTATTAGTATAAGTATAAGAGAATATTTATGATGATGGAAATGAATATATGGAGCAAATGATTTATTTTAGTACGATGGATCTGAAGTAGGAGGAATTTTTTTTTTTTTTTTTTTTACACACACACACACACACACACACACACACACGCACACACATACACATACACACACACACACACACACACACACACACACACACACACACACACACACACACACACGCACACACTCAAATCCAAACAGTGTTGCTATACGAGACATGATAACGTAACGTATTTGCAGTCAGCTATATTTTCAAAGACAGTACAAATGATAAGATTTATAAGCCACTAGGAACCTGTAGATTAATGGTGATCAGCTGACAGGTAACACACATGTCAACAACTGTGCAATTTATTTAAGAGGGAACATATGACCTTTAAAGACATCTAAGTTTATTGAACAATTCTAGTTACGTATTGTGGGACAAAAATTTCTTAAAAATTACACAAGCCTTTATGCTAATGCTTATGAGCTTGGCAGTAATTGATAACAGTGTCATTACGAAGTTGCGTCAGTACTACTATTTACGGTACGTATCATAACACCTGCAACAGATATGAAATATTTTGAACAACATTACAAGCTGATGTGTCAGAAGCGTTCACTAATTGAAAAATCAATCTTTAGACTAAACAACCATTAGTATAAGCAGACTTCTTTTTCAGCTGACGACGTGCACGAGAATTGTGTTCCTGCCAACGGTAAGAAGATCGACAACTCAACATGAAAATGACGGAGGAGACACACATAAATATATTATATGACTATTATTTTGTTTTAAGACATTTTAAACATACACGTACAACATGACGATTGAAAATATTAGACACTTAGCATGAGGTTTCTAGACTACAGACACGTTGTATTTAAAACAGAAAATCTAAACTACACATTTCATTTCTGAAAAGGAAAGAACAGGCAATAGTAGGTCAGACTGCATGCAAAACGTAAAGGGATGTGAGAGAGAAGCATGGAGTGCTTTGCTATGAGAGACGTTAGAATATTTTAGTTTGACATAGTATTTTATAATAACAATATAAATCGTAATTTTTGCAAATGATGGATTGACGTGCTGAATTTATGTTGTGTACTATTTTAGAGAGACTTCTCTAACTATAATGCTGTTTTTCTCTCTCTCACTCGATCTTTATTCTAAATGCTATTTAGCCCGAATCTATGCACCAAATTAGCTGATGAGTCAGACCTTGCCTGTGTCAGCAAAATTTATTTGCATTACCTGTTTTAAAAAAATGTTAAAGAACCATCCCAATTTATACGCTAACTGCTAATGTTGTATGACAGACTTCACCTCCCATTTTAATACTGACAAAATCCGGTATAAAAAATTCCAAAGATACATTTCTCAATCTTTAAAAAAAAATCTGACATATTCATTGTTGTGATATGAATGCTTAATGATGAACCTTTAAGCTCAAAAATAAAAAGATTATGAGGAAGAATATTGCTGAAAACAAGGACCCCCACTACCGACCTCTGACATGAACATAGGCCGCGACGTATTGTACAATGCACGATATTGTCTAAAAAACTATAATGATGACTAAATAATAACCAAAAACGATAAAATATGGCTTGTATGTCAGTTTAAGATTTATGAACTCTGTCAATGACTAGTATTTCAGAATAATTTGTCACTGTATATAACCTTTGTAAATAGTAAAGTAACGATAGGTTAATATGAACTGTATAAAATCCAGAAGATATGCGCAGAACGTGATAAAACGAACTGAAAGGACAGTGATACTACTGTGAGAAATTAGTGACAGAAAACTTTTAGTGATAAAACTATCCACACAAACAGTGTTTGTATTCATAAAACTAGGACGCATTTATAGTCAAAGTGCGCGACAGAAGTCTATGCCTTCATGAACATGTTAATTAACTAGTGAAGTGATTTTGTCATTGACAATAGTGAGCTCGGACTACAAAAGGTAGCACTCGTATAATAAATTCAAGTGATAAGTGAACGTATAGACTGACAAATACTTGAGTTTATGTATATCAGCATTACGGTGATGGACACTTAAATAGTGTGATCTGAAATAAACCGCAAAAACTTGTTACGTGCGGCATACCGACATAAACAGTCATGATAAAAAAATCGTGCAGCGAAGTGACTTTCGAAGTGCACATACGAAGTGATGGCTATTCGTATATATTTGCATACGAAGTCGTAGGTCCTGTTTCAGCTAATGGACTTTAAGGCAGCTGAGATGACAGCCTAAAAATAAATGAAGAAAGCGCAGCAAGTAAGCGAACCTAACCACCTTAATATAGATAATTAGGTAAACACACTCGAAAACACAAAGTCGGCGAGTTATGTGCTGTACGCAATGCTCGCGAGGTTGCCGCTGCCACGTTTGAACGGACACTGCTGAAGCTGACCAGCAGTAGAAATTTATTCATTGTTGACGCTTGACTGTTACGTCACGCACCCAATGGCGATCCCGCCGTGTGAAAATTCAAAAAATGTTCAAATGTTTGTTAAGCTTATGGGACTTAACTACGGGGTCATCAGTCCCTAAACTTACAAACTACTTATGAACTACTTACGAACTAGGACGGCACAAATATCCATTCCCGAGGGGGGATTCGATCCCCGACCGTAGTGGCCGTGCTGACCGTGACTGGAGCCAACACCACCTAGAAGACAAGGCCTTACAACAGGCCGTGCCTACGTCACACTTAGAGGCCCCGGCCGCCACCTCACTGGCTGGCCGCTGGGGCACGCCTACCGCCGCGCAGCGGCCGGCCAGTCAGATGGCAGATGGGGCCTCTAAGTGTGACGTAGGCACGGCCAGTTGTAAGGCCTTGTCTTCTAGGTGGTGTTGCTGGAGCGCCTCAGTCAGCTCGGCCACCGCGGCCGGCTGTGAAAATTCAAACTACCACTGTGAATGGTTTCAAAATTAACAAAAAGTATCTAATATTTGTATAATGAACACGACGAAAACCACCTCTACCGCACTTCCCAACCAAAGAACTGTGCTATGATACGTACAAAGAATACCCTAAGTCAAAAAAATAAATAAAAAAATAAACAACTTAAATTCGCTAAAATGTAACATCCAGTTACCAATACCTATATATATGTATAAATGTCTATATGTATATATGTGAATTAGTATGTAAGTCTTAGTAAACAATTTCATGATCGATTAAAGCTCCCACGGTGAGCCAAAGTTTTTGATTTACGTAATATTTTAATTATAAGATTTGGTAAAGTCATAATCTGAACATATGCCTTGTATATAATTTAGTTTCCATTAATGAATTTATGTCAAGAATGGGCATATGTTCATGTCAGTTGGTTGTGATATTTGCTATTAAAATCAAAGCTCACACTTACATCCGTTCTCTAAAAACTATAATAATTCTAAAAAACTCAACTAAATAAAACATTCAGTAATCAGACCTGTAATTTTTAGTTAAGGGATAAATTTTAATGGCATATGTACAACTTTCATTTCATGTCAAACCACACCGAGGCGATGTGGGAAAAGCATCCGTGCTCTATCAAAGGGCACCTCATCCTGGCATCTCACCCCACCACTACGCTGGGGCCGAGTCTGCGGCGCATTCCTCCGACATCAGTCGGCCCGCCGCCTTGCACCGCGTCGCCGCCGCACCGCCACGCCCACGGGTCAACAACCCGGGCGCGCTGGGGACCGCTCGCTGCACCGTTGGTCTGACCATCGACGCTTCGCATTGTATAATTTGAATATGAGATTAAAAAAATGAAAGTTGTAAAAAAATTAAAAAACTATATATATCAAAAGGAAAAAGACACAACTGTAACTTCTAATGACATATCTAGTGGGCTCACACAGTCTTAAATAATCTGTTAAAAAAATTGTATAACAAGAAATTTATGATGTCTTTGAGTAGGAAATGCGCATTTGCCAACTCAAAGCCAGAGGGGGAAAATGTAGCGATACATTAATATTTTTTTAAATTGAAAATTATATCTGTGACGCTTGTCGCAAGCATCCGTTCTCTCTGCCAATAAATCTCTGATTATCCTTGTTTCAAGTTATACCTTCAACTATTTCAAACGATCTGGAGAGAAAACGGAATCGCTTGTCGTCTTTCGTTTTTCTACCTTTGTACTGAGCGGACGTATTTTACTCGACCTCCATAATCCTGTAAGTGTGAGCTCTGGTTAGCACCCTTTACGTAATAAACTTTAACTTTCATTTGAAATTCCTATTTTATTTAAATAATGACTATTTCTCCCCATCTTTTATTTAATTGATGACTTATTTTCAGCAATATTAGTAAATTGATGCTTGGTCATTGTTGCCTATTGTCTCATGATGACAAAAGAACATTCTCGATCCAAAATTTATTTACTCTCATTTTATATTAAACATTGAATTCAATGCCTGCAGGAAATCTTCATTCTGTTAAAAGTGAAGTCCGATAATTTCTATAACTTTCGATAACCCTAGTGATCAAAATTGCACACAGTCTTAAAACTTTGATAATTAATAGTCATGAAACCAAGCATCAGTTTACGAGAACGAAGATATTAATCAATTCATACAGGTTCAACTGCAGTGTCACGGCTTCCATCAATGAATGCATACCAGGTAACTGATTCCGCTATTTTCTTATGTAATGGTGCTTTCTGGTGTTGTCGTAATTTTTAACTTACATTGCTACTGAGAACTGATAACCATTTCAAAAATTAATATTCATTGCTGATCTTACGGTTAGCTAAATTTCAATTCTGTTTTCAACTTTGATCTTGTGACAACACCAGCGATAAAAAAAAAGTAACATTACAAGGCAATTCTAACATCACGGCTTATCTCAGGAGATCGATTAAGGAAAGGAAAACACTACATTTCTAGCTTTTATAGATATGGATAAAGCTTTCAAATTCTGAAATCAGCAGGAGTGAAATATAGAGAACGGAGGCTTATTTACAACTTGTACAGAAACCAGGCAGCAGTTATCAGAAAGGGATGCAGAGGTTGGGAAGGGTGTAAGACAGGGTTGTAGCTTTTCCTCAATGTTATTCAATTTGTACATTGAGCAAGCCAGAAAGGAAAGCAAGGCCAAATTTGGAGAAGGAACTAAAGTTCAAGGTGATGAAGAAAAAAAAGAAAAGAAAAAAAACATCGCGTTTTGCCGATAGCAATGTAATTTTGTCAGAGACAGTGAAGGACCTGTAGGAGCAGTTGACCGGGATGGACAGCGGTATAAAAGGTGCATACAAGATGAACATTAACAAGAGCAAAACACAGGTAATCTACATCTGCATCTACATACACACTCTGCAAATCACATTTAATTGCCTGGCAGAGGGTTCAGAAACCACTTTCATAACCTTTCTCTATCGTTCCATTCTCTAATAGCGCGCGGAAAGTAAGAACACCTAAATCGTTCTGTTTTCGATCTTATTTCTCTTATTATTGGGATTGTCATGTCTCCCTATGTAGGTGGGTACTAGGAAAATATTTTCACGTTCAGAAGTAAAAGCCGGTGATGGAAATTTCGCTAATACATCTCCACACAACGAATAACGTCTTTCTTTTAATGATTTCCACCTCAAATCCTGCAACATTTCCGTGACGCATTCCCCCCTGTAAAGTGATAAAACAAAACGAGCTGCCCTTCTCTGAACCTTCTCAGTCTTCCGTCAGTCCCACCTGTTGAGGGTCCCACACTGGGCAACAGTAGAAGAGGACGCACAAGTGTGATGTAGGCAGTCTCTATGGTGAAGCCGTTGCGTCTTCGAAGCGTTCTGCCGATGAAACGTAACCTTTGGCTCACTTTCCCCACAATATTTTCTGTTTGTTCTCTCCAGTCTTAAGTTATTGGTAATTGTAACCTCTAGGTGTTTGGTAGAATTAACGACCTTGATGTTTGACTGATTTATCGTGTAAATGAAGTTCAGCGGATTTCTTTATTAGTTATGTGCATTACTTCACACTTTCCATTATTTAGTGTTAATTGCCAATTTTCGCACCATGTAGAAATTTTGTCTACATCGCTTTGCAGTTGCTTTTGATCCTCTCTTGACTTCACTAACTGATAAACGACAGCATCATCCGCGAACAGTCTAAGGTAGATATTCAGATTGTCTCCTAAATAGTTTACAAACACAAGGAAGAGTAGGGGACCTATAACGCTAGCCTGTGGAACGCCAGATATCACTTCTGTTTTACTCGATCACTTAACCGCCAGTTACTATGAACTGTGTCCTTTCTGATAGGCAATCGTGAATCCTATCACACAACTGGAGCGATACTCCATAAGCACGCAATTTCATTCTAAGCCGCTTGTGGGGTACAGTGTCAAAAGCCTTCCGGAAATCCAGAAATATCGAATCGATTTGAGATCCGTTGTTGATGGCATTTATCACTTAAAAGGTGAATGAAGGGCAAGCTATGTTTCGCAAGAGCGATACTTTCCAAATCCGTGTTTACTATTAGTTAATAGGTCGTTCTCTTCGAGGTAGTTGATAATATTCGAACAAAGTATATGTTCCAAAATCATACTGCAAATCGACATCAATGAGATGGGGGATCACTTCTATTGCCTTTATTGAATACTGGAGTGACGTGGGCAACTTTCCAGTCTTTGGGTACGTATCTTTCGGTGAGTGATCGGTTGTATATGATAGCTAAGTATGGAGCTATTGCATCAGCATACTCTGAGAGGAATCTAGTTGGTATACAATCTGTCCCGAAAGATTTGTTTTTGTTTAGTGACTTAAGTTGTTTTACTACTTCAGGAACATTTGCTTCTACATTTCTCATGCTGGCAGCTATTCTTGGTTTGAATTCTGGAGTGTTCACTTCGTCTTCTTTGGTGAACGAATTTCGGAAAGCTGTGTTCAGCAATTCTGCTTTAGCAGTACTGTCATCGGTAGTATTACCATTGTTATCGTGTAGTAAAGGTATTGTTTGTGTGTCGCCGCTAGTGTATTTGACATATGACCAGAATTTCTTTGGATTTTCTGTCAGATTTCGAGGCAGGATTTCCTTGTGGAAACTATTATATTGCCGCGAGAGACAACTAACACTGACTGCCGGCGTGGCGCATGGGATAGCGTCACGGACTGCGGTGAAGAAAGTCGCCGGCTCAATCTCGCCCACCGGCAAAAAATTTATTTCTTTGTAATTAACAATTCCAGAAGGTTCTACATCTTTCTTATGTTCACTTGTGAATTCTACTTGTATCTTATGTTAACTGTTCTTCTAATTTCTGGTAAATTCTGTCTGTGTATAAAAAGCAGAGCACTCTGCCTGAGAAGCAGTCAGTGCTGCGTGTATGTTGAGTTCGTAATAAACGTGCTTTCAGTATAAGTGCTGTGTTTAGTTGCCTTCGCAGTCCAGCCTGCTTCCATTTCAACGCGACATTGTTTGGTGGAGGCGCCGGGTACACTGTACAACAGCTGCATCACCGTGGCTCCGATTAGGCAACGTAAAAGCCGTCGCCAACACGGACTGGAGTCGGAATACAAGGGATACACCGAGTACATCCTTCCAAAAGTCCGTATTATCAGAAGATCGATGGAGACGACCCCAGCAATAAGCCAGCTGCACATCAGACACCCGTCGGTGTTCTCTGGAGATGCTGGACAGGACCCCAACAAATGGCTAAAAAGGTTCGACCGAGTCGCCAAGTATAACAGGTGGGATCATACGATGAGCTTGGCCAACGTCTATTTCTACCTGGACGGAACAGCCCAGCAATGGTTCGAAAACAACGAAGACAAGTTGAATGACTGGGAGACGTTCCAGGAGGAACTTAAGAAGACGTTTGGAGACCGCCAGCGACAAATCCGCTCGGCGGGAGAACAACTGAAGAACCGGGCCCAACGACATGGTGATCCGACACAATCGTACATACAGAATGTTTTGGCCCTGTGTAACATAGTGAATCCGAACATGACTGAGGCGGACAAAATCACGCACCTGATGAAGGGAATTGCAGAAGATATGTACCAAGCTCTTCTGATAAAGGACATCGCTACGACAGAAGAGTTCATCAAGTGGTGCCAGCGTATTGAAGAGATGCAACAAAGGACTGTTGGACGCAAGAAGTATGACAGACTCCCAAATGTAGTCCCTATGGCCGTTGTGGAAGACCTGCATGACTTCGCTTCACTCATACGACAAATCGTGAGAGAAGAATTACAACAGTGCATGGCAGCCGGGACTATTAGACCGAGCGAGCATCAGATTTTGGCCATGGATGTGAGCCCTGTAAGTCACGAGGGAGCCGACGCCGCTGAGGACGAGGTATTTCAAACATTAGCTCCTGTCTGCCCCGTCAATCGCATCCGACGTGAAGAATGGCGTCGCCCTACTATGACTTACGCTGCAGCCGCCAAACGACTGCCCATGAACCGGCCGACGCGACCTCAGCCAACTCCCCCGGTAACCATGACGCCCCGCAGAAGAAATTTTTCAAATGTTTGTATAGTCTATGGGACTTAACTACGGGGTCATCAGTCCCTAAACTTACAAACTACTTATGAACTACTTACGAACTAGGACGGCACAAGTATCCATGCCCGAGGGGGGATTCGAACCCCCGATCGTAGTGGCCGTGCAGACCGTGACTGGAGCGCCTTAGTCCCCTCGGCCACCCCCGCAGAAGAACAGACGTCTGGAGGACAGAAGACAACACACCACTGTATTTCCACTGTGGACGCCCTGGACATGTCCTACGCTACTGCAGAGAGAGGAGGCGAGTATTCGATGATTATTTTGCCGCAAGAGGTCAGCCATCAGAGTAGTTCTATCCCAGGCAATCACATGCTGATGAGTTCAGTCGACCTATGGGAAGAAGCCCATCGCCGTACCCTAGACGAAGTCGCTCCCCGACGCGCCGCAGCCGTTCACCGTCGCCGTACAGAGGTACCAGCCGCTCCCCTAGCCGCCGCGCCCAGGAAAACTAAGCGAGGCGACCATCTACGGAGGTGACGCCGCAGATGAAAATCCTCCATTGACGACAGTCGCTAAGATGTCGGGAAACCTCATCGACGTCATAATCGACGGCCAGCCTGTCCGAGCATTTGTTGATTCAGGAGCCTCTTTTTCTGTATTATCGGATAATTACCGCCGCTCACTAAAGAAGACAATGTTCTGTGATACGGGAGCAACTGTGCTGAAGGTCGCGAATGGAAAGTACGTCCATCCAGCAGGAACGTGTGTCGCAAGAATAACCATCAACAACAGGACGCAGCCGTTTGAATTTGTCGTGTTAACAGAATGTAATCACAATGTCATCCTCGGATGGGACTTCCTTCAGGCATCCCAAGCTATCATTGACTGTGGAAGACCTGAGCTGCAAATTGAAGAAGTTGTTCCTCCGGATACACGTAAGACAGAATTTTCTGGGAAGTTATTCGTCGTTGACAATGTGACGATACCGACGTTGACAATGAGAAGAGTTGCAGTCATAAATACAGATGACTGGTTAATCTGTGAAGTTCTTGTTGATAGTAAAAATTTTATCAGGCTCGCAAAAGAAATTTACATACCAGCGGCTATCATAAGCATTACCGGTGGTCAAGGAGAGATTTGGATCACAAATTGTCACGAGCAGTCACAACTTATCCCCAAGGGAATGTGTATCGGGGCAGCTGAACCAATCCAGGACGGTGAGCTCAACGTCATCAATGAAGACCCATGCCCTGCTGTTAGTACAGACAACAGGCTGAAGGAAACAAACGTGGAACTTCCAATAGGGCCTGGACTGACCAAGGAACAACGCCAGCGGGTGTTAGGTATACTACGCCAATTTTCGGGTGCATTCACATCTCAGCAGGGGAAAAGTCAGACGAAACGGCCCACGATAAAGCACCGTATCAATACTGGGGATCATCCGCCAATTAGCCAGCGTTCGTATAGAGTGTCGCCAGCTGAAAGACGGATAATTCTGCAGGAAGTGGAGAAGATGTTGTGAGATGACATTATTCAACCTTCGGAGAGTCCTTGGTCATCTCCGGTGGTCCTCGTAAAGAAGAAGGGGCACGTGGAGATTCTGTGTCGACTATCGGCGGCTGAACAGAATCACAAAGAAAGATGTCTACTCATTGCCGCGTATTGACGACACCTTAGACTGCATGAAGGGAGCTACATACTTCTCAACTATGGACATGCAGACAGGTTACTGGTAAATCGAGGTTGACGAAGCTGACAGGGAGAAGACGGCTTTTATTACACCTGACGGCCTCTATGAATTTAAAGTAATGCCATTTGGATTATGTAATGCTCCAGTCACATTCGAACGCATGATAGACAACTTGCTTCGACACCTTAAGTGGACGACGTGTCTCTGCTATTTAGATGACATTGTCGTTTTCTCGAAAACATTTGAAGAACATCTGAGTCGCCTGTCAACTGTGCTGAAGTGTGTTCAGGCTGCAGGTCTCCGCCTCAATCCAAAGAAGTGCCTCTTCGTCGCCAAAGAGATAAAAATCCTGGGGCATCTAGTCAACGGAGATGGTGTCCGTCCTGATCCAGATAAAGTAAGGGCAGTCACAGAATTTCCAACTCCTTAGCACATTCGTGATGTGAGAAGTTTTCTCGGGCTGTGCTCATACTACCGACGTTTCATAAAAGGATTTTGTAACAAGACACGTCCATTACAAGAACTTCTGCAGGGAGACGCCAAATTTTACTGGGCACTTAAGGAGGCACTTAAGGAGGCTCTAACTTCCCCACCAGTGCTAGCCTTGTACGACGAGAATCCAGAAACGGAACTTCACACAGACGCCAGTGGTTATGGGATTGGTGCAGTGCTTGTACAAGTTCAGGAAGGTGCCGAAAAAGTGATAGCCTATGCGTTAATAGTACTCTCAAAGTCCGAGATAAACTACTCTACAACTGAAAAAGAATGTCTCGCGGTTATCTGGACTATCAACAAGTTCCGGCCGTATTTATTCGGCAAACCATTCACCGTCGTGACAGATCACCATTCATTGTGTTGGCTGAATCCATCAGGATCCATCAGGTCGACTAGCAAGATGGGCACTAAGACTCCAAGAGTTCGATGTCACAGTGGTATTCAAGAATGGGCGCAAACACAAAGATGCCGACTGCCTTTCGAGGAATCCATTAGTGGAACACAACAGCATTAATGAAATTTCTATTCTCAAATAGTTCTACGGTGCTCCAATATCCGGTTATCTGGGATTCGTGAAGACCCTAGACAGAATCAGACGCAGGTATTACTGGAAAGGTCTCTACCGATCTGTCAAGCACTATATGAGTCACTGTAAAGAGTGCCAGCGACGGAAGCATGTGCCGCAATTACCTCCAGGACATCTCGTACCGATTCCGCCGGCAGCAGCTCCATTCCACCGAGTTGGGATCGATGTTCTAGGGAGGTTCCCGAAGTCGACAACCGGTAACCGTTGGATAATAGTCTGCACTGACTACCTCACACGCTACGCTGTCACCAAACCTGTGCCGACTGCAGAAGCTCCAGAGATCGCAAAATTCCTTGTGGAAGACATTATTTTAAAGCATGAAGCACCACGTGTCATGATATCTGATCGTGGAAAAGTATTCCAGTCAAAACTAGTATCAGAGGTAATGTCACGGTGCAACATTGTCCACAGAATGACAACAGCATACCATCCTCAGACAAATGGTCTTACGGAACGTTTTAACAAGACGTTAGCCGACATGCTGTCGATGTACGTCAATGTTGAGCAGAAGGATTGGGATACAATTCTGCCAGTCGTGACATTTGCTTACAATACCGCAAGACAAGACTCCACAGGCTTCACTACGTTTTTCCTGCTCCATGGCCGTGAAGCTGAGACGACAATGGATACGCTGTTCCCGTACCAACCGGACGACACCAGGGTCGAAGAAGCAAGACAGCTGGCTCGCATATGGACACTGGACGCCCAGGAGAAGGACCGTCAGCGGTATAACGACAAGCACCGACCTGTTGTGTACAGCCCAGGAGATCTGGTATGGATTTTTACCCCTGTACGGAAGGTTCGACTGTCAGAAAAGTTATTGAAGCGATACTTTGGTCCGTATCGTGTCATACGCCGCCTGTCAGACGTCACATATGAAGTTGAGTATTATGAGCCGTCGTCGAAACGTCAAAAACGAAGAGACATTGTTCACGTCCTGCCTTACTACGATCCTGAAGAGCAGGTAGACGACAATGGCTTCTTGTTAAAGGACTTTAAGGGCGGTAATGTTCCTGATGAAGGCACGACAGGAACGTCTGTCATCGATAATCGCGGAGAAGGCAAGGATTCTCTTGAACTGTCATACAGAGGACCCATGACACGGTCAAGATCCAGGACATTGCAGCTGGCTCCACAGGGATCATAACAGCGGGTCACTGTTTCTCCAGGAGAGGGAGCAATGCCGCGAGAGACCACGAACCCCAACTGCCGGCGTGGTGCAGGGGATAGCATCGCGGACTGCGGAGCAGAAGGTCGTCCGTTCAATCCCACCCACCGGCAAAAATTTATTTCTTTGCAATTTACAATTCCAGAAGTTTCTACATCTTACTTATGTTCACTTGTAAATTCTACTTGTTTCTTATGTTAACTGTTCTTCTAATTTCTGGTAAATTCTGTCTGTGTATAAATAGCAGAGCACTCTGCCTGAGAGGCAGTCAGTGCTGCGTGTATGTTGAGTTCGTAATAAACGTGCTTTCAGTATAAGTGTTGTGTTTAGTTGCCTTCGCAGTCCAGCCGGTTTCAACGCAACAATATCTTCTCGCAATGAAGTTTGCGCAAGGTTGCGATTTTCTTTAAAAGATTGCCAGTCTTCGATATTCTGTGTCTTTTTAAATTTTGCAAGCGGTTTTCTTTGTTTCTATAACATTGGTCTGACATGTTTTGTGTACACGGTGGTTCAGCCCCCTCTTTTATTAATTTATTTGGTACAAATCTCTCGATTACTACTGATATTATGTCGTCTTTGCAAGTAAGCTACAACTGATGTACACTCGAAATTTCAGTTTTTAAAGACTGGATACTATCACTCAGGAAAGCGTGAAGCGAATTTTTATCTGCTCTATTGAATAGTTATCTTTTTCGTTCATTTTTGGTGTATCTGGTAATTTCGATATTCAGTCTCGCTACTACAACTCTATGTTTGCTACTCCCTGTATCTGTTTTGATGCTCTTTACTACCTCTGGATTAATTTTTGCTAGGAGATGAAGGGTATTTTCGCAACCAGTTCATGAACTGACAGTTCGAAGTAGTTTTCAGAAAAAGTATTTAGAACTAGTTCGGATGATGTTTTATATTTGCCGCCAGTTTTGAATACGTATTTATGCCAATATATCGAGAGTAAATTAAAGTCGCCACCGATTATAACAGTATGCTCCGGGTATCTGTTTGAAATGTGATTTAAACTTTCTTTGGACATTTCGGCAATGGCATCGACTGAGTCAGGGGGCCGATAAAAAGATCAAATTATTAATTTATTTCGGTTTTCAGGTATAACATGTACCCATACCAACTCACAGGAACTATCTTCCCCAATTTCGCTGCAGGATAAACCATTTGTAACAGCAATAAACACGCCACTTCCTTTTGTATTTACTCTATCCTTTCTAAAGACCATTTGGCCCTAAAGACCATTTCGGCCGAACTTATCTCTGGCGTCAGCGAGCTTTCAGAACCTATAACGATTTGTGCCTCAGTACCTTCTATCAGCGCTTGGAGCTCTGCAAATTTCCCAACACAGCTACGACAATTTACAATTGTTATACCAATGGTTTCTAGATCTTCTTTCTTCCTGTGTCTGACCTGCCCCCTTTGAGACTGAAACCCATTTTGTGTATTCCCGAGGCTCTCTAACCTAAAAAAACAGCCCAGTCCACGCCACACAGCCGCCGCTACCCTTGTAGCCGCTTCCTGAGTATAGTGGACTCCTGACCTATTTAGCAGAAACCGAAAACCCACCACCCTTTGACGTAAGTCGAGGAATCTGCAGCCCACACGGTCGCAGAACCGTCTGAGCCTCTGATTCAGAACCTCCACTCGGCTCTGAACCAGAGGTCCGTAGTCCTGTCAACTATGCTGCAGATGGTGAGCTGTGCTTTCAAGTAAGACTGGCAGTCTTTACCACCTCTGATAGCCGCTCAAAACCAGAGAGAATCTTTTCCGATCCAAAGCGAAACACATCGTTGGTCCCGATAGGAGCCACCACCTGCCGCTGGCTGCACCATATGCTATTCATGGCATCCGGAAGGACCCGTTCCACATCTGGAATGACTCCCCCCGGTATGCACACGGAGTGTACATTGGATTTCTTCCCCTCCCTAGCAACCATGTCCCTAAGAGGCTCCATCACCCGCCTAACGTTGAAGCTCCCAACTACTAACAAACCCACCCTCAGGAAGTCTTACGCCGCCTAAGACGCGCTGAGGCGTCTTCCCAGTACACCACGGATTGGGTTGCGACCTCCTCGCGGGCAGTGAGCGGGCTGGCCACGGCCGCAGGCCGATCGGAGGGCTCAACAGGGCGTCTGCTGCACCCCCGCGAGCGGCCCACAACAGCGTCGCCCGCCCATCGCAGTCTCAAGCGTTGCCAGCGAAGCCAACGAAGCCTGAAGCCGTGAGCGAAGAGTCACCAACTCGACCTAGCCATTCTAAAATCCTGTGTATGTTCCAAAGAAGTACGACTGTTGTGATCTAAACTGTGGGAGAATACGCAAAACTGTGGCTTTGGCGCGAATGTAAGTATACGTAGTGGACACTAAACTGTTCCTTTGATGCGAAGCTGACTAAATATATGATCGAGGACACAAAAGTTTGATAAACAGTGAGCTTCGAAAAATATGTACCAAACACTAAACTGTTTATTAACGGCGAATCTGAAAAATATATACGCGAGGTAATAAATCAAAGTATCAAACTGATCTGTCAACTAAACGCAATGCTGAGTAAATAAACACGCGAACACACGAAAGTATGATGAAGTGTAAGAGAAAGGACGCCCGAAATGAAAATAAGTCGCCTATATTAAGAAGCCGGTTAACTTACAATGTATAGTTGAGCTGCTGCTGCGCGACGCGTATGCTGGTCGACGGTCACTGAGCAGCTGAGTGCAGTCTAAGAAAACCGGGTGATGCTGAAGAAATTAGGTTAGGTGACGAAACAATGCGGGCGTAGGTGAGTTTTGTTACTTGCGCAGTAAAATAAGACACGATTGTTGCAGTACAGAGGATATGGAATGCAGAATGGCAATGGGAAGAAAAGCGGTTTTGAAAAAGAGAAATTTGCCAACATCGAATATTAATTTAAATGTAAGGAAGTCCTTTCTGAAGGTATTTGTATTGAGTGTTGCTTTGTATGGGAGTGAAAGATGGACGATAAACAGTGAGGACAGGAAAAGGATAGAGGCTTTTCAAATGTGGTGCTATAGAAGTATGCAAACGATTAGGTGGGTGGATTGAGTAACTAATAAGGAGGTACTGAACAGAATTGGGTAGAAAAGGAATTTTTGGCATACCTTGACTAAAATAAGGGATCGATTGGTAGGACACATTATTAGTCATCAAGGAATCGTGAATTTAGCATTGGAGGGAAGTGTGTGGGGTAAAATCGCAGAGGGCGACCAAGAGACGCATTTAGTAAGCAGATTCAAATGCATGTGGAGATTAAGAGACTAGCTCAGGATAGAGTAGGGTGGAGAGCTGCATCAAACCAGTCTGTGGACTGAAGACGACAACATGAGTTTCTCACGACGAGGCAATAGTGTACAGATAAGAACCAAACACGACACAAGGTTCAGGAGATTGACGTCATAAACAATAGCACGGGGAGGAGATGGGGTCCGCAGACAAGTACTATGCTTCGATCTAACCATCGTCCGACGAGACGCGGTGGCCGAGGAGACTGAGGCGCTTCAGTCACGATCTGCACGGCCACTTCGGTCGGGGGTTCGAATCCCCCCTCGGGCATGGATATTTGTGTCGTCCTCGTTCGTAAGTAGTTCATAAGTAGTTTGTAATGTTAGGGACTGATGACCCCGTAGTTGAGTCCCATAAGCTTTACAAACATTTCTTTTTTTTTTTCGAGACGGTGAACCGCTGTCTACCGTCTTCACAACGTTGAATACGGTTGCTGTCTGAGGGCAGTTCAGTTTCCATTGTTTGGTTTCCTGCTAAACCTGCCGGCGGTATCAACAGGTCAACAGTCACCACCGCATTCGACTCCAGAGGTTCCGAGCATGGACCCACAAGAAGCTGCCTAGACAGTAGGAGGGACCGAGGACGCCACGTCGCAGTCTCGGCTTCAACACACAGACGCCGCGGCTCGGGAACACTATATCAGCCGGCACACAGAAGAGGCGGCGAGACAGCGAGCTAGAACGGCCGACGGTGACGTCACCTGCTGTTCCAGCTCCTGCTGAGCTGGCGCCTGCTCCTCGGAATTTTGTATTCCGTTGAATACACTTGTAAACTCTGTTGTTGTTGTTGTTGTGGTCTTCAGTCCGAAGACTGGTTTGATGCAGCTCTCCACGCTACCATGTCTCTTCATCTGAGAATACGTTCCGCAACCTACATCCTTTTGAATCTGCTTACTACATTCGTCCCTCGGTCTCCCTGTACGATTTTTACCCCACTCGCTTCCTTCTAATGCTAAGTTGACAATTTCTTGATGTCTCAAAATATGTCCAACCAATCTATCCTTTCTCTTGGTCACGATATGCCAGAAACTCCTTTTCTCCCCGATTCGGTAAAGCACCTCCTCATTAGTTACGTGATCTATCCATCTAATTTTCATCATTCGTCTGTATCATCACATTTCAAAAGCTTCTATCACCTTTTTATCCGAACTCCTTATCGTCCACGTTTCACTCCCATACAATGCTACACTCCAGACAAATGCTTTCAGAAAGGGCTCCCTAAAATTTAAATTAATATTGGATATCAGGAAATTTCGCTTCTTCAGAAACGCTTTTCTTCCCATAGCCATTCTGCATTTTATATCTTCTTTACTTCGGCCATCAGAAGTAATCTTGCTACCCAAATGACAAAATTCATCTACTACTTTTATTGTCTCATTACCTAATCTAATTCCTTCAGAATCTCCCGATTTTCTTACATTGCATTCCATTACCTTCGTTTTAATGTTCATCTTTTATCTTCCTTTCAAGACACTGTCCTTTCCATTCAATTGCTCTTCCAGATCTTTTGCAGTCTCTGACAAAATTATTATGTCATCGGCAAAGCGCAATGTTTTTATTTATTCTCCCTGCACTTTAATGCCCTCTCCAAATTTCTCCTTCCATTCCTTCTTTGTCTGTTCAATGTACAGATTGAGCAACATTGGGTAAAGGCTACAACCTGTCTTACTCCCTTCCCAACCTCAGCGTCCCTTTCTTGCCCTTCGACTGTAATAACCACTGTCTGGTTACTGTATAGGTTGAATATAACTCTTCGCTCACTATATTTTACCCCTCCTTCCTTCAGAATTTGGAAGAGTGTATTCCACTCTTTTTCCAAATTGACAAATGCTGAAAGCGTAGGTTTCCCTTTCAATGTCTGTAAATCTATCGGACCAAACTGCGTGGTCATTAGTCTGTAGCTTACAAACTACTTAAACCTAGATAAACTAACCTAAGGACAACACACACATCCATGCCCCATGGATGACTCGAACCTCCACGGCGAGCAACCGCGCGCTCCGCAGCGAGACGTTTCCCTTTCCTGAGCCTATCTTCTAAGATAAGTCGTAATGTGAGGATTGCCTCCCGTGTTCCTACATTTCTCCTAAATCCAAACTGAACTTCCCCGAGATCGGATTCCACAAGTTTTTCCATTCGTCTGTAAATAATTCGTGTTAGTATTTTGCAACCATGAATTATTAAACTGATAATTCTGTAATTTTCACACTTGTATACAGTTCCTTTCTTTGGAATTGAAATTACGATATTCTTCTTGAAGTCGGAGGGTATTTCCCCTGTCTCATACAGCTTGTATACCAGGTGATACACTTTTTTCACGACTGGTTCTCCTAACGATATCAGTCGACTCAAGTCTTTCAGCGCTGTGTCAAATTCTTCTCGCAGTATCATATCTCCTATCTCATCTTCCTCCATTTCATCTTCCATTTCTATAATACTGCCTTCAAGTTTATTTCCTCTGTATAGGCCCTCTACATATTCGTTCCACAGTTCAGCTTTCCCCTCTTTACTTAGTACCTGTTTTCCGTCTGAGTTCTTGATATTCATACAGCTGCTTTTCTTGTCTCCAAATATATCTTTTATTTTCCTGTAGGCGGTATCTATCTCTCCCCTAGTTATGCATTCTTCAACGGTTCTGCATTTGTCCTCTAGCCACTCCTGCTTAGCCAGTCTGCACTTCCTGTCAATTTCATTTTTCAGACCTTTCTACTCCTTTTTTTCCTGTTTCATTTGCTGAATTTTTATATTTTCTCCTCTCATCAATTAATTTCTCTTTTCAAATTTTCTAGCTTACCTACACGATTAATGGTTAGAACATTCCACGCTCCGACCCATAGAATGCCTGTTTCGTTTTTCTTGATGACGACACCCTCCTGAGTAGTCTCAGCCCGGAGATCCGAATGGGGGACTATTTTACCTCCGGAATATTTTACCCAATAAGACACCATCATCATATAGTCATACAATAGAGCTGCATGTCCTCGGGAGAAGTAACGACTGTGGTTTCCCCTTGCATTCAGCCGTTCGCAGTAACTGCATGGCAAAGATATGTTAGCTGATGTTACAAGGCCAGCTCAGTCAGTCATCCAGACTGTTGCCCCTGTAACTACTGAAAAGGCTTCTGCCCCTCTTCAGGAACCACACGTTTGTCTGGCCTCTCCACAGATACCCCTCCACTGTGGTTGCACCTATGCATTGTTGAAGCACGCAAGCCACCCCACCTCGGCAATGTCTGTGGTTCATGGGGGTGGTTGTAAGCTCTAATACTGTTTTACTATCGTCCTCTGACACTCCACCAGATTTCATCTACATCTACGTAGATACTTTACTAATCACATGTAAGTGTCTGGCAGAGGGTTCATCAACCACTTTCATAACATTTCTGTACCGTTCCATTTTCTAATAGCGCGCGGGAAGAAAGAACAACTAAATCGTTCCGTTTTAGATCTGATTTCTCTTATTTTATCGGGATGGTCACGTCTCCCTATGTAAGTGGGTACTAGAAAAATATTTTCACATTCAGAAGTAAAATTCGGTGATTGAAATTTCGCAGATAGATATCACCGCAACGAATAACGTCCACCTCAAATAGTGCAACATTTCCGTGACACATTCCCCCATGTAAAGTGATAAAACATAACGAGCTGCCCTTCTTTGAACCTTCTCAATGTCTTTCGTCCGTCCCCCTGGTGAGTGTCCCACAGTACTTCAGGAGAGAACGCACAAGTGTGATGTAGGCAGTCTCTTTGCTGGAGCCGTTGCATCTTCGAAGAGTTCTGTCAATGAAACGTAACCTTTGGCTCGCCTTCTCCATAATATTTTCTTTGTTCTCTGCAGTCTAAGTTGTAGGTAATTGTAACTCTAGGTATTTCGTAGAATTTACGACCTTAAGGTTTGACTGTTTACGGCACGTGAAGTGTACAACTTAAATAACAAACAGTGAAATCCATTCTACGCAACAATAAAAAATTCTGGAGAAAATCTACTTTGAAATTTTTCAGGTACACGTAGGTACCACTAACTGAAACAGTTGCACCATGTGTTGGCGTAGGTCAAGAGCCGTCTGCTAGCGGCAGACCTCGAGAGTGCAGCCGGCTTTGTTTACGTCGGTGCGGTGAGTCGCGAGCTTACAGCGTCACTCGGCGGTGTTCGTCACTCTACTGCATGTAATGTATAAGTAATGGCTGAAGTTAGCCACAAGGCACCTTGAAGTTTACCTTTGAACGATCTTTTGCGAAACAGAAATCGTATGAATTTGAAGACTGGTTAGAAACCGTGGTGAAAATACCAATGGATGATGTAATAGGAATTTCCTTTCACATTGCCAGCACGGTCGTGTTTCTGAAATTAAAATCATCCGATCTTTGTGAAAAATCATTGCATCTACAGGAGGGGGCTGTAATTAGTCTATTTTTCATACTAACCTTGTGTTACTGTGTCTTTCTCTTTACGCTAATTATAGAAATATGTAAGATTTTTCTCTGTAGATCTATGCCTTTGGGGACACATCAGGCGTGATGGGCTCCTGGGATTGTATAACATTCTATGTTTATATGAAAATTTCGGGATTTTAATGTTTATTGGCGCAGCTTGGCTGCTAAAAAGTGGTTTTCCGGATTGGGTACGGTCAGGCCGCGCAGAGCAGAGAAGCTCTAGGAGGTCTCTCCTCCCACCAACTTTCGCTGCTCGCCTTCAGGGAAGGACGAGAGGGGCTGGCTTGACCTGCTCGGCGCCACACTATGTCCGGGGGGGGGGGGGGGGGCGGAGTATACCTGGCAGAATTTTTAGAGTGTGTGGGACGCTTTACACAATGCTGCACCGCGTTTTACCGTGGGCAATAGCAGGGACTGCCTTTTTGGTCATTCGGCCGTTTCGCAAGAGAGGAATTTGCCGGATACAAACAATAGCAGAGTGCTTTGGGCCCGGGCTGTTTATGGAGACTTATTGCCCTTAGGTGTTATCTAAAAAAACTTCCATGAAGGCAGCAGAGTTTGAACATAGTTAGTGTGATGAATGGTTAGGTTGAGAGGAAAGATTTCTGCCCATCTGGCACCCCAGGGGTTTGGCTCCAACGGCTGTATATATAGCACAACGTCAACATTCTTAGGTCGTGTGGCCATAGCTAGGAGCAAGCTGAAATTCCTTGCAGGGCACTCACGCTTTGGAACGGTGAAATCCACGGGAAGCTTTGGTGGCGTGGGCGGAGCCTCTTGGCAGCCGCAGAGAACGCGTCCTGATTCGGCAAATTATTTTAGTATGACGGCTAAACAATTTGTCAACGGCGCTACGCCATCCGATTGGTCTGAGTATTAGCCGTTAGCAGAGATTGGTGCGTCTATTGCGCGTGGGTGTGGCCGCCCTTAGTGCTAACGACAATTTCAAGCCCCTGTGTAGCCAATCTGATAGCATTCTGTTTTGGAAAACCTCCGATCTTTGACTCAGCCAGTCAGTTTTATGCCTCAATATTTTAACATTTGTAAAAGATTGTTTGGATACCATTATGTTTTACATGATAGGAATTGTCATCTGATTTATTTTTCATGTTTAATTATAATACATTGATACCATAACTCACGCTTCATTCGAATTTTCGAAGTTCCAGCAGACCAAATAGACGCATTCTTGGCTCCAGTGTCCGGAAGTATCCTGTACTAAACGGTATTAGGCAAGTTAAAATTGATCTGCGCAGACATATACCGTCGTACATTACTGTATGCGGACACGGAGCTGTAGTGATTTATGATGATTAACCTAAGACTTGGCCGCCCGCGGTGGCCGAGGGAACTGAGGTGCTCCAGTCACGGTCTGCACGGCCACTACAGTCGGGGGTTCGAATCCCCCCTCGGGCATGGATATTTGTGCCGTCCTTAGTGTCAGCTAGTACATAAGTAGTTTCTAAGTTTAGGGACTGATGACCCCGTATTTAAGTCCCATAAGCTATACAAACATTTGAACATTTGAACCTAAGACGTGCGCTAACTACAACTCCACAGGTCACGTCCGTGACCAGTGTATTCAGAGACGCGTGGCACAGATACCAGGAAGCGAACCTGAAAAGACATCTGCGGTGACAATCCTGCCTGTATCGTATGCGGCGGCAACCCGTGATCGTGGTCGCGACAATTTGCTGCCACAAGTGACTGAAGTGCGAGATGACAACCCGATAGCTGAAGATTCTACAATGGAAATAAACGAAGAAACAACCCCACCACTCGGTGCTAGTTACGCAACAGAAAAAACCGACCTTCCATTCGCCACTCCGTCAGACGTAAACGACATCCAGAGATCTGTCGATGAGGTACATCATCGTGAACAACAACATGTCAGTGACGACAGTGAATGCAGTTCAGAACCCTCATCCCCAAAGTGGAAGAACAAGAAGCGGAGGATCGCACATCAAAAAGCAACGGAAGCAACGCCGCCACCACCTGAGGTATCCGAGCACACTGATGAAACCTTACGCACCAATCTGTCGGGTCAGCCAGTGAGTCAAAACAGGACATCTCCCACAGACACTGGCGACAAAGCAGCGCCCAGTAAAGCATCGGACACAGTTGTAATTGATGCAACAAGAGGACATCAGGAACGGGCTGCCGATAGTCAAGCATCAAACGTGATTCCGTTAGCAACGGACTGGACAGTAGAATCGCAAGAAGACTTGGACACACAAATGACAGACATCTCAACGGACAACAGCAGCAAGACACAAAATTCACAGAACAACCAGGTTGCGGCTGTAAATACGACCAAGACTCTCCGGAATACGAACAAGAACGAAGTGACAGAATGTTTTCCTACTAATGACTTCTATTAAAGTTGATGGACTTGCAATCATTTAGAATCGCCACAGTAAACATGAATAAGATACGCAGTGCTATGAAATTAAAATTCGTCCAAGATTTCTTATACGTCGCAGACATAGATATCGCGATGCTACCAAGAGGTGACTGCCTTTGATTTGGAGGGAATAGCAGGCTATAATGCTACGTATAATCCAGGAAATGGCCCGGAATTGGGAACTGCTATCCCAGCTAAAGAAGGCGTCATCATTCAAGATGTGGTCAGACTCCCAGAAGTAGAGGTCTCGCAGCCACTGTTCCCGGCACGCGGCTGATAAACGTATATGCACCGTCTGGCTCAAGTCACATGCGCCGGAGAGCTGAATTTTTTTAAACTGAAATTGTTCCCCCTTTTAACGCACGGTTTGATGACATTATATTGGCAGGAGATTTTAATTGCGTTATCCAGCCCAAAGACAAAACTCCTAATTGTAATAAGTCGGTGGAATTAGAGCAGATGATGAAGGAATTATTTTTAGTCGAGCATATTCATGGCCTCCTGCCTGGTTTTACATATGTCACAAACCATTCAGCAAGCAGGATTGACAGGATTTATATGTCGAACAACCTCCAGAGGCACATTATACAGAGCGAAATATGGCCGACGAGCTTCTCCGATCACGCGGCTTCCATTTGTACCCTCAATATGAAGCGACAGGAAACCTGCAGAGGCAGAGGTCAATGGAAATTTAACGTTTCACATTTAGGCGATCCAGAATGTCGAGAAGCTTTCAGTTAGACGTGGGAGGAATGCGTGTCTAAATTCAACGGTTACTCCTCTGTTTTAGCTCGGTGGCTCATTTGCGCCAAACCAAAAATTCGCAAAAGCTTCATGAACTATTCGCGTGAGAAATACTGGTCGTAAAAAAGACAATATATATAATAAAATGTTTGTAAATCTTATGGGACTTAACTACGGGGTCATCAGTCCCTAAACTTACAAACTACTTAAGAACTACTTACGAACTAGGACGGCACAAATATCCATGCCCGACGGGGGATTCGAACCCCCGACCGCAGTGGCCGTGCAGACCGTGACTGAAGCGCCTCAGTCCCACCGCGGCCGGCAAAGACAATATAATTCTACTTCCAATGTCTAAGGGAGTTATATAAACTTGATACGATCTTCATCGATAATTACACCAAAATTAAGAAAATACAATCCAAAATTCGTCTGCTTAGATCGAAACAGCTGGAAGGCGTCAAAATCAGATCGAGAGCCACGAACACAGCACGCAATGAAGCAAGGTCTATATTCCACATCATACGTGAAAGGAAAAGAGGTTCTACGAAAATACTGTCGGAATTAAAGTTGCAGGATGGAATAACACTAAAAAAATCAGAAACACGATTCAAAATTATTACGCCAATCTGCTAGCCAACCAACCAATAGATGTAAATCTGATGCATGAATTGACATCCAATCTGTCATGAACACGCACCCCCGACGATGTCAGGCCTTTAATGGAAGAAATAGACGAAGATGACTTGAAAGCCACAATTTTCCTAAGCCCAAAAAAAAAAAAAAATATCCCGGACAAGACGGCATTCCTACAGAAGTCTATCAAACTTTCTGGCGTGTGATGAAGGATAAAGTTCTATCCCTTTACAATGAATTACTGGATACAAATGCTTCAGTTCCCCAGGAATGCAAAGAAGGAATAGGTGTCTTCATTCCAAAAAGTCCAAGAAGTAATTCAATTGAAAAGTTGCGCACCATTACATTGCTTAACAGCGATTATAAAATCGCAGCTCGTATCCTAACACAAAGGATGAAACGTGTGATGCATCTTGTTATGGGACCTCATCAAACTAGTGTGGACAAAGATAGAACCATCCTTCAGACTTTAGCAGGATACAGAGACATATTGGCGATAGCTGATGTCTGCAAACTACGGTGTGCGATAACAACAATCGATCTGTAAAAGGCGTTCGACAGAGGCAACCATCAGTTCCTGTTTCATACAATGCAAGAAATGGGCTTCCCACGCTGCTTTCCCGACATAATAAAGAACTTGCTACAGGGTAACACTTCAAGAATTTCGATTAACGGCCAGCTAGGCAACGTGATGCAAATCGGCAGTTCAGTCAAACAGGGATGCCCAATGTCGATGACCTTATTTGCCATTGCAGTAGAGCCACTACTCGCAACGCTGACACGCCGGCTGCGAGGTCTACAGATACACGGTCAGCATATCGTATGCCACGCATACGCCGATGACGTTGGATTCGTCACAAACAACTCAGTTGAAGTCGAGACGGCGTTGCGGACCATTAAGAAGTATGAAAGGGCGTCAGGTGCCAAATTAAACTGTAACAAATCCGGCCTCATGAGTATCGAACTTGGTACAGACTGGCACCACCATGATCAACTGAAGGAGGTGGAAAGTATGAAATGTCTGGGCACTGATTTCAAAAATACAATTCAGCACACCATTGCTGCGAATTACAAACATATTCTCACGCAGGTACGAGCCTGCGTACAATCCTACACTACAAGACACTTAGATGAACTGCAAAAAGTTCAGCTGACCAATACATACGTTTTGTCAAAGGTTAACTACACGACACAAATTTTACCGATGCCTGAAGCCATCGCAAAGTGTGTACTAGCAGCTACTGGACACTTCGTAAGTCGTGGACGGATTCTTAAAGTCAAATATGATGCACTCACACTACCTACTCGATCTGATGGATTGAATTTAACAGATGTGCTCAGTAAGGCCAAAGCTCTCTACGTTTTCTGCACTTACAAGCAGTGGCGAAAAGCTCCAGACAGTCTCATTTCACACCTTCTAAATGAGATTGCTCCGAGTAATATCGTAGCACCGGTCAATGTCGGCCATATCCCCAATGGTCTCTATCACTTGAATCCTTCCTTTTTGAGTACAGCTATATCCGCATGCGAATACCTGACAGACACATCATGTAGGTCAAAGACATCTATAAGAACCTAATGGAAATCAAAGCAAGAAACGTGATAGAGCAAAAATACAAAAACAAAAAAAGTGGTCAGTCATATGGAAAAATGTACACAGTCCACATCTACCATCACATGTGAAGTCTCAGTAGTACTTCACGGTGAACAGAAAAATTCCGACCAACTATAAACTTCATGCACTTCTCCTGGCAGCGCAACCTACGTGCACTGCATGCGGCTTAGTCGATAGCGATGAACATCGATTCGTATGTGTAAATGGCAAGGATATGTGGAACTATGTGGCACAGAAAGTGGCGATTATGAATCCAACTACTCCCCAGTATATCACACCCGCAAACGTACTGACTCCGTATCTTGCAACCAAACGGAACGCGACGATTTGGTTAAAACAACACACGAAGTACAACCTTTTAACGTCACCTGACAAATGCAAACAAGACATTTTAGTATATCTGACAGAACAGCTACACGAGATCCGATGCAACGAGAAGTAAAAAAAGAATACTTCGCAAATTTCTTAGATAAGACGATATTACTTTAAACAACTAAAAAACGACTTACTGAAAGATTAGAAATTCTGCACATAGGAAGAGAAAAGAAAAAAGATTAGTCTTTTATCTACACAATTACCACTTAATTACCTTCGTACTCTCTTAAAGATGTGTTATATATTGAGCGACCCACTTCAAAATTCAAGATGGGGACCGGAAAATGCCACTCCCTCCACCCCCGAAGCCGCCGCCGAACTACCGTTACTGTGTCGATGACGTCATCGTTTGCCGGCCCGTCCGCCGCCAGACAGGCGGCACCTCCGACAGGTCCAGACATGTGTCCCCCCCCCCCCACCCTCAGCCACGCACCTGACCGGCATGCCGCTCCCGGCAGACGCCCAATTGCCCGACCTCCGCCTCCAGTTAATTAAATTAAATTTGCACATCAATTTAATTGTAACCACCTATGTTTTTTAACAGTCACAAGGGCAACTGCCTCCAGAAGTGAGCACTTGCGTGAGCACAGACCCCGCCCCCATCCCCGCTACCGCCCCCCACCTCCACCCCACCGACAGTCCTAAAGATTGCCGCCCCGCGCGACCCGATCCGAGACTCGAATCCGCGCTACCAGACATTTTTTTTTATTTTTATTTTTTTTTTATTTTTTTATTTTTTTACAGAAGTTAGTACTTATAGACATACACCAACATTGGAAGAAAAAAAAGAGCCAATTATTATTGCATACTTCGGACAGTACAATTGAATATCACCAAACACGCCCCCCTCCACAAGTGGACACTTGTGCGAGTGCCGACCCCCCCCCCCCCCACCCCCGCCCCACCGGCCGTCCACCACCGCTCCCTATTATTTTATGCATTACAACATTACACGTGGAACTTACATATCAGTTTAATCGCCCACCGCCACCGCCAACACCGACAGGTACGCCTCCGATTACTATTTTGCATAATAGTCGCACTTAGCATGTATTTATTAAGGAGGAATATTCTTCTCGGCAGTAATGTTTAACAACAAATGTTTATAAGCAATTACCATCGATGCCAGGGACATCGCGACATTTCGTAACTTACATGGAAACGATTTATTTAAACAACTCTAAACGAGAGCAAAACCCTCCGCCCTCGCGCTAGAGTGGCTAAAATTACACAGTCCAGTCCTCTAGGGTGGAGCGCACGAGCGCTTGCAGCCTGCCAGGTGAAAGCGGTCACCTACAGCCAGAAATAGCGAGGAATGCGTTTAAAGCCCATTCGTCTGTTAGCCTAGGCAAAATAATTGTATAGGCGATGCTCACAATAGCCGACGAACGTAATGTAATGGTAACGACAGTCCCAACCCTGAGCGTCAGACACTCTAGATGTCTAACACAGCTACCTTAACGATTTCTCTCGGAAACGGTACGAATTATCATCGTTTAAACACCTAAAAGTAACGTAGCTCGGTGCACAGTACGATCGCAGTGTTCTCTAGGCAAGCTACATAAAACAAACATATGCTAAATGTTCTATGCAAGACCTCTGCAGACACACCACTTTAACGAAGATAGCGCGCATTGCATTTATTTAATGGAGCTGGACCCAGGCTGACAACAGCAGTCAACGTCAGCCTCCCGTACCGAAAGAAAACATGATTTCACAAACAAGCCCCATCTAATGACAAGACTCTTTCTCTCGTACCTTGTTACAATACACATTTTTCTTTTCGAAACATGCCAACAGTTCTTTAGATCGATGTATCGCTGTCCCCCATCCAGTACTTCGACAGTTAAGGTTTCGGTCTTCCTGTAATCCAACACTTTTATGGTTTTATACGCCTTCCGATAATACCGAGAATTCGGGTAGTTTAGTTCTACCTCCTGCGTACACGCATCTAAGGAATCTCTCCGCCCTGTTACAACGCAAACGATTCTTTACAACAGGTCCAATACCGATAACAGAGCGCCCCATGAGGCGTTTTTATAAAAAATGTTCAAATGTTTGTACAGCTTATGGGACTTAACTACGGGGTCATCAGTCCCTAAACTTACAAACTACTTACGAACTAGGACGGCACAAATATCCATGCCCGAGGGGGGATTCGAACCCCCGACCGTAGTGGCCGTGTGACCGTGACTGGAGCGCCTCAGTCCCCTCGGCCGCCGCGGCCGGCGTAACCTCCAGCCCGAAACGCCTGTTATAAAATAGATAAGGTGATTCGACAAATAAATGTAGTCGTCGGCAATCGAATCCAAACGAAAGTCACGGGTGGGTACTAAGTACGTGCACATATCCAGTTTGTTAAAAAAAATAATTCCAGCGAAATCGTGTGGGATGCCAAACAACACGAAGCTGGAGCTGAGAACTCCTAGTTTAGCACAGGCTAACCCCACTTTATAAGGTACAGTTACATGATTCCCCCGAGATGTTCTCCGGTGCTTCCTTGTCGAGTGCCGCTCAAGTATACTGAGGGCTCTGTGATCACGCAAGTGCTTACTTGACGTCATCAACAGAGTAACGGTACTTCGACGGTGGCGGGGGGCAGAGGGGGTTGACGAGGTGGGTTTTTCCAGCCGCCATTATGAATTTTGAACTTGGCCGCTCAATGTGTAACTACTCTCATCAAATTGAACTTCTTTATTCTTGCCCCCACCATATTTTATTTTGAAGAAGAAAGTAGGATACAATTGCCAATACTGGGTCAGAAAATTGAAATAAAATTAATTATGCGTAATTGCAATTACATGTACTTAGAGTAATTGCATAATTGCAATTATGTGTACCTAGAGTAATTAAATGTACTGAAATTACTTGCAATTACATATACTTAGGGTAATTAGCGTGATTGTTTATTTATTGTTTATTTGCAATTGCACATGTTCACTCCCCCACGTCTGGCGTGGAACTGAGCTCACCCCACCACATCAAGTGACCACCACCAACCAATGAGAGCACAGCACGTGACCATCCCCAGCCGATATTCTGCAGTCATTGAGACGCAGAGTGTCGGAGGGACGGCAACAGCATAGGAAGGATGCAATTACGATAATTACATTTGGCTTCCATAGTTGGGAGGTTCCTAGTGCAACCACAAATTGGTGGGAAGACCAATTTCTGGTTGCCCTGGAAGACTTTCGCCCCTCCAATCCGGTGGAGCACCCTCTCGTCGAAAATTAACGTGTTTTATAAAACTCCTATAGTTTGGTAACTTCAAGTGCGCTAGTTGTGGTCAATGGAGTGCATGTGTGCGGCTTTACATGCGTAGTAAATTCAGCAAGTCCGATACTGCAAACGCTGGAGATATAGACGAAGTTACTATTTCTGGAATACAGTGGGGAAATATGTACGTCCTGTGGGTATGTATCTTATAAAGTGCAACTAATCGATGTTTTTTAATGGAGGTGCCCTCATCTATACTACAGCAGCATCTTTGTGTAGATGGCTCTATCTCCTGGATTGTTTGACGACACACAAGATTTCGAAGGGATTTTTTAAACTGAGCATGACTTTCAGATGGAAGGAGCAACAGCAATGTGGTTTCGGGCGAGGATAAGACAATTGGAAACGACTGCTTAACGTGGTAGGCATCGAATTGTAGTAACAAAATAAATTTATCGAAAAATCACATGCCCCGGTGTAAGCAAAGTTATCAATTTTATAAAGCGTCCAGACAGGCGATTGTGAGGACTTTTATTTTTTCGCTGGGTCGAAAAGATGCAATTGCAAATAAACAAAAAATAAACAATTACACTAATTACCCTAAGTACATGTAATTGCAAATACTCTCGGTACATGTAATTTCTCTAGGTACACATAATTGCAATTATGCAATTACTCTAAGTACACATAATTGCAATTATGCCATTACGCATAATTAATTTGATATCAAATTGTGACCCAGTATCGGCAATTGTATCCTACTGAAGATACGTTTTGTTTATTTATATTATTACCGTTTATACAAGAATTAGTTTACAGGTGGCGCTACAACTTATTCCAAGCTCCATTGTCCGAGTCACTTCAATAAGCAGCAGAAGATGCCTTTTTTTTTTTTTTTTTTTTTTTTTTTTTTTTTTTTTTTTCAAGCATTGTCACATACGTGAAGATCGGCAGTGACGTCAATTTAAGCAACTTACTCTATCCACGCAGAAGATACAATTTTGAGTTTGTATACAGTAACAGTAGCACGAGAACACAAGTAAAGGCAATGAAGCCAGGCCGAGAAGGCACCTATGGTGAGCGAAAGGAAGAGCTGCAGGGGAGGAAGGAGGCCCACAAAAAAAAAAAAAAAAAAAAAAAAAAAAAAAAAAAAAAAAAAAAAAGGTGCTAGCGTTCTGGCCTTACAACCCTAGAGTCGGTGGTTCGATTCCCGCAGTAACTGATATATGTTTTTATTTTCTTCGTTGTTCACAATTTTAATATCTAGCATTAATTATTTATTTATTTATTTATTTTTTTGAAAAATAGATGCATTTTTATTTATTTGTAATTTTCTATATTTTATAAAATAATGATGGTTTCAATCAAAAAAACATACGTTACATTTTTTTTTCTTTTTTTTTGTGTCCCAGCCTCGTCGCCGCTTTTGTGTCTCGTTTCCGTCGTAGGTGTCGGTGGCCGGGTAGAAGGAGACCGACACAGGAATAAGGGATGCACGCTTGTGCAGGTAGGAGGTGACCAGCCAGTGGGACAGCACAAACTAGAAACACTAGAGTAAATTAGAACGAGATATATATTTCTTAGAGACTTAGTAATGCTTAACTTTTACATAGCTCAGTACTGGAGAATGCTGAAACATAGTTGAGCTACAGGCCTGCCTAGTGCCTATGCGATAGCCAAGTCTTCACTGTTGCCTATCTGATTCCGAAGTTTAACTGGTTCCTATCTCAGTCCCAAGTGAACGATGTCGTTCAGTGGTGGCCACGAGCGGAGTTGTAGCAGAGTGCGCTCGTGGCTGACGTCGTAAGAACGCCGCGCCGTGCGTGCATGGCGGCGCGCGACGAAAGTTGTGAGGCCAGGACGCCACCGCCTCACCTACAGCGACATGGGTGCAGCAGTTTCGGTTATTGATACTTAACAAGTACCTGCAAAACTTGAAAGTCGATTTTCTCGAAAATTTTTGAGAGTTGCTACGAATGCCTTTGACTGATTGTTATTTAAGTTGTACCCATCACGAACATGACCACCCACGCGGTCTCGTTGTAAGAGAGCTGTTGAGGCTGTCTCCTGCATCCTTGGCAGACAGCAGGAAGAGCAGGGGCCCCAGAGCGGAGCCCTGTGGAGCGCCAGCCGCCGCGTCCTCCGCTCGCCTCCTCCTCGGCCGCTAATTCCGCGCGCAGCCTTGGCTCTGCCCTCGGCCGCCTATATAGCCGCCGCCGCCGACGACGACCGCTCAAACGACCGCCGCCGCCGCCGCCGCCGCCGCCGCCGCCGCGACTCTACTCTTCATCAGGTAAAGGCTGCGCACAGTTTAGTCCGACGTCCTAATCTTACACCTGCAAAATTACCACCCGAGAACTAAACAGGTTGTGAGCGTATAGGAAATTTCATTTTAAATGGACCTTATGTTTCTTGGAAATCGAGCCGAGATGGCGAACGTGGCCAAAAAAATCGCACTGACGTGTTTTACGGCCCACGTTAGATTTGTAGTTTAAGTTTTTGCAATCATTTTGGACCAAAATAATAATCTAAATAATAAAAAAAAAAATTAATAAGAGTGACTGAAACCCCTTAAGGAAAAAAATGCAGGTATTGGCGGGTTTCGAACCACCGACCTTTAGCGTCATAGTCCAACGCCTTGCCCACTACGTGACAGCAATCAATGGAAAGATGAGCCCTTTAAAGTCATACTATTGATGGCCGTTGTTAACTGATGCTAATACGGCATTTGCAGACACTAGATTATCATTTATCGCACGAAGAACGATGTGTTTTTGTTAATTCTTCAGTGCGCCATTGCTATGAAATGACAACGTGTAAGTTACAATAAAACAATCATCAAATACCAAACGCAAGATGGCGTATGCCAGAGAGAGTTCTGGACGAGGAATGTCACGTGACATCTGCGTGTGGTTGGTTTTCGTTAATTCAATAGAGGTTGTCAAATCTCAGTTATTTTTGCAAATATGTCTCAAATGATTGAAGATATGAAAAAAACATAAGGGAACAAAGCTGTAGAGAATTTTCTCCTCTACCAATTAGGTTATTGAATTTTCGTGGCCGATGAACGGCTCTTTGCAATTACAGTTATATTACAAACGGCTTTTTTTGGTATTACTACCGTATTTTTTGTCCGAAAATTTTGAAAAGGGGAGTTTCTGGTCTCTGGCGGCCTACAATTATGTCTGTAAAATTTGGTGCTGATCGGGTGAACCGTTCGTCTTAAAAACTGGGAACACGTTACGGATAGGCAGACAGACGGACAGACAGACATACATCCCAAAATCGCAGTTATTTTTGCAAATATCTTTGAACCGCTATGACATATGAAAAAAGAAAAAAAAAGAAAAAGAAAAAACACAAGAGAGCAAAGTTGTAGAGAATTTTCTGCTCTACAAATTCGATTATTCAATTTTCGTGTCAGATGAATAGTTAAGCCGTTATTTTCATTTACATTTCGAGCTGTCAAAAGACGATCGCAAATGCCCACTTTTAGTGTTACTACCGTAACCTAAAGTGGGCCAAAAAACCTTTACGATTGCGTAAAACGTTTTACTATCTCAACATGGGTCGTTAAAAAGCCGATACTGATAAATACATAGATGAATAAAATTGCGATCTCTGACGGTTTCACACATGGAGGTAATAAACTGAGGCGCCCTGACACCACAGCTGTGAAGCCGAGGGCAGCCATCTTGATCTGACCAAAACACTGCTGTAATTACCTTTTTTTTTTTTTTTTTTTTTTTTTTTCGTAATTGTGTCGCTCGATTTTGGAAGGATTTTGCACGGTTATGGTAACTTGTGTGATGTTTATGTGTACGAATCGTTCTAATTGTGACACAAAATCGAAGGAAATAGCATTTTATGTGTAAATTGCCTCGGCACTGTGTTATTTTGCCACCTTTATTTTGAACGAACCTATACAACATCTATACTTGTAATGTAGCGCATTTTTCTCTTATGGTTTTTGATTTCCTAAAGATGAAAGTTATCCCCCCCCCCTCTTTTAACATTCTATTTACGAATGAAAAAGGGATAAAATATAAATCTAATTTTTATTAAGTGAAGGATTTCGAAAGCGAAACCTAGTTTCCATATAAATGAAACTTACTACACAATGAAAAGATATCGTCACTGTGCTCGTAAACCTGGCGTTGGTTCATTCAGTCGAAATATTTCATCTGACGATCGTCAGATTAGTTAAAAAAAAGAACTCACGTTTGTGATTCGTAATACCGTAGTAACCACTATTTTTAAACAGAATTTTCGTTTTTCGAGATTTTATTTTAAACAAAACTTGAAACAACCAGTCTGAGGACGTTACATGCGTACATGATGCAATTAGCGACAGTAAACACGGACGCAGCTGTAACGCAGTGTCAGAGTTCTGGTCGGAGTGTCGTGGCGGCCGTGGCTTCAGAGCGCTATGCGGCTGGCTGGCATCCGTCGCGCCGCCTCCCTGCGTGGTTTCAGCCCTGGTGTATTTAAACCGAATATCGCATCTCCAATCGTTGATGGTGTCAACAAGCATACCTGTTTTCTTACGCTGTGGAGTCATTGTTAACTTGGTTTCGTGCGTTTTAGAAAGTTCGAAGTCAATGGTGTCCTTTGTAAAGCACACGAGGCGACAATTTCCGTATCGAGATTGTGATTATTGTATACTTAACTGTAGAAGGTGTTAAGTGCCAATTTCATGAAAAATGACCAGTAGACTGCAATAGTGCTAAGTTGCCTGCTGATTTCATAAGAATGGTGCAATGTGCCATTCGGTTGTTCACTTGTTTCACTCTGATGCCGTGATAACTGTATACAAATACTTCTATTCTCCCCTTTATTGTGGATCATTGCTCTTCAACTTATAAAGTATGTGTATAAGAACTGCATCATAATAATAATATTTCGATCACATAAAATTGTCATATAAATCAAATATTATATACCTATGCATTATCTTTAAATCATTTTCTTCGTATGTGATGTCCATATGTTTGGGAATGGCGGATGAAAGCCACATTGGTAGGAGACGGAGGAAGAATGATGGTGGATCATTCAGAGAAGAACAGAAGAAATTAAAGACGAAAGGTTTGGCGTATGAAAAATAGTTACACCAGCTGAGAACCGTCCTTCACCGCAGATACGTTTTTAAGTCCTTCGCTGACTGTTAAATCTATCAAGGAATTATTGCTGTTGAATGGTTACATATTTACAGTGCACTCAAAAAAAAAAAAAAAATAAATAAATAAAAAATTATGTTGTTCTTTCCTTTAGGTAATATGCAAATGTAGAATAAGGTGCAGTGAGCTGTCGCCTGCAATGAAAATAGATTTGTTTTCTAAGTTCTATAAACAAGATTACTTAACACAAGAACCTTCTTCCTCCCCTGTGACTCAAGTTGGCCGCGACAGAGAGAAGGAAATCGGTGACGAAGGCTTTTGTACACAGGGATGTTTGCAAAATGGCCGAGGAAGCAAAGGTTGTTAGACCTTTCAAAGTAATTTCTATGAATACTTAATACTTCAGATATATATAATCAAGCAGTGGCAGACGAGACAGCCGCGGTGGAGTAGCCGAGCGGCCTAAAGCACCACGCTGCGGAGCGCGCGGTTGCTCGCCGAAGAGGTTCGAGTCCTCCCTGGGGCATGGGTGTGTGTGTTTGTCCGTAGGTTAGTTTACCTAGGTTTAAGTAGTTTGTAAGCTACGGACTGATGACCACGCAGTATGGTCCGATAGGTTTACAGACATTTGAACATTTGAACATTTGAGCAGACGAGATACTCTCTACAAAAAAATTAACATTTCAAAAGCTGTCAGCGTTACATGTGATTCAAATATGCAGCACGTGTAGGAATAAAAGAATGTTTCTTGCTACCTTTGAATATACTTCGTCAATCCATTCAATTACAGACGAAAAGAAGAAAGATTTGAAGGCTATGATACGTTATCTGGAAAACAATGAGCTCTGTGGAGAGCGACTAAGAACTTAGCACCTAGAATAATTTGATGGGACTTAGAGCACTTTTCATAAATTATTATGTTTGAATTGCCTTCAGCTCCAAACAATTCAAACTGTGTCATGAAACCACTACTAATATATGATAAGATACTCTCATTTGTAACATGTAAAAGTTTGAGGAATAAATAATGAAAACTCAGCACTACAGACAGTTATTTTGCAATATCTTCAGTTCATAAATTTGGCCCTTTGCACCCTTCTACAGTTAAGTATCCAATTCCTTTATGGAGTGACATTCAGGCCATATTGCCCTTTCAGCAATCAGTGCAGTCAGAGCTGCTTGTAATAAAGATCACAGCTGAGACACAGCCACTGTTGTACACTGCTAGTCCAAGCGCTGGCGACACCTGACTGCAGAAGTTGTTTGCAGAATAGAAAAAACTGAGCACACACGAAATTAAATTTCAAATAGAGCTTCTATTTGTTGGTACTCCAGCCGAGATGGCAAACATGTTCAAAAATCGCAAAGTAGCAGAAAACAGTTTTCAAATGTTTGTAAACTTATTGGACCAAACTGTTGTGCTCATCAGTCCCTAGAGTTAAAAACTACTTTAACTGACTCAAGGACAACACACACACACCTATGCCCCAGGGAGGACTCGAACCTCCGACAGCGTACAACCGCGCTCTCCACAGAAAGGCGCCATAGAGCGCTGAGACCCTCCACTGCGGCAAATCGGTATAACGTAAACAAATAAAACCGCGGTAGCCCCGACTGACAGCTGTTGAGTGAGAAAGCTATAGGCCTTCAGTTTATCTACAGACTTCATTTTTTTTTTTTTCTTTTTTTTTTTTTTTTTTTTTTTTTTTACGTATCGACTGTTTTGTTACGTTTCGTGATATACCGAAGAAAACACTTTAAAATTTTCCAAAACTTTATTTACTACATTACTCATGAAGTTTCCAACTTACTATCTACAGCATGTGTAGTACGGGGTATGTAAAAAATATTACGTGCTCGAAAACTGAATAAAATTAAAAATTTTTCGAGATATATCCAATTAAAAAAGGGAGATTCTCGAAAATTTGTTAGATCTTCTTAAGATATGGATTAACAGGAACGGATTCTGGTTGTTGTTCTTCGTAAAGAACATCATCCTATTAAATAATTATTTTAGATTTGGTTAATTGTATCAAAATGTGATGTAGAAATCTTGCACTTTTCTAGGCCCGTTTTCTACTTCAATTTTCATGTTAATGTAGTAACTGTGAAAGATAGAAATTTCTGATATTTCTGATATTTCATTCTGATATTTCATAGATTTTAAAACAAACCTTCTCGAGAGGAGAAAAATATTTTTCCCTGAGAAAATGTGGAGGACTTAAAACACTTCATCGTATTACGTTTACTGTGACAGGTGTCTCAGTGTTACTCTAAGGTTTTACAATTCAGCGAAGGCGAGAACAGAGGTATGTATAAAAAACGCGAAATGATTACTGCTGACGAAGTAAATAATGCATGTAATTCAAATTGTTTGAAGTGATTTCATTGTTACCACCTCTAACTTTGCTACGTATATATGTTGACAGAAATGTAGGAATTTATATGACGGTAGCTACCAAACACGAATATTACTGTAGAGTGTACCTCTAGGCCGGCAACCTGTCGAACATTCTACGTCCCTGAGTGAATTCTAGACGACTCTTACACGACAGATAAAAGTACTTTCATATCTAAAGTTCGGTTAATTACTGGGGAGTGCGTATTGCTTTGTTTCCATTCTACTGACGATTCTTATACGTTATTTAAACCTCAAAGTTACTGACAAAGACCACTCAATTGTTAACAGCAAATTCCATTGCTTAATTAATTCAGTGAAGCTTTTTTCGTGTGTCCATCTACTCAAATATATGGCTATGACATTTACGGACTTGAATTCCACAAATAATTGTAATAACAGGCCGATAACACCGACATTCCATGAGCAAATTGTGTGGAACGGTCCGTTTAGTTTCTCCCGTGAATTTAATGTGGCATCCCACTGTAAACTATGCGAGTTATTCGGTATTTTAAACTATGCTACGCATGTACCGTGCCATTTATTTCGTGTAAATACTGATACAATCAAATACCTTACCCTGGTCGCAGTTCACAACTACTGACCTTTTATGACTTTAATTTTTTTTTTCATTTATTTATTTATTTTACTGAGTTCTCTTTTCTCTTTCAATACTTCGCCATCCCACTCCACAAACTCAGTTTTCTTATCTAGTCGATGTTCTATGTGTAAAATAGCTTCACACCTATTATTACTTTATAGAGTACTTAATCTGCAGAATATGTAAATATTTATGCTTGAATACGTTTTTTGCAACGATATAATTATGCAGATACTATCGGTGCTATAAGCAGATACATACTGTGATTTGTGTTGTAAATATTACTACTGATAAAGAGATTATAAATAAAAAAGTTTTACTGTACAAACAGACGAAAACGTAGTAAGCGATAAACTTTGCTTTGCATTTCATTAATTAAATTAAAATTTGTAACGCGACCGGGAATCGAATCCGGACCTCCAAGCTTACTAGGCAGACGTCTTACCGCTAGACCACCGCATCAGTAGCGATTAAAGTGCATCGGAATAGTCTAAGCACGATTTCCTTCACGTCACAAACTTTAATTCAGCTTCTGTGTTCCATAGAACAAATTTTAATTCAATGCTTCATATTTATGATTAAAGTTTTCAGATTGTTTCTTAGTATGATAGTCACAAATCGCTCTGGAGAAAAGTCTTTTTCTTAACCGAAGAGGATAAAAAAGGAAGTTATACCAACAATGACTCAAGGCGACTTATGTTCCCTCAGTCTCGTGTTCATAGAAAGTGACAATTTACGCAGTTTATCATTTGATGATATGATTTGTGACTTTGCTCTGATAAAGGCAAGAAAGAAAATCTCTTAGTGTTAATATAATTCCGGATTCAAAACTTGTCTCAGGATATTAGATTGTGCCTTTTAAAAGAATTTTTGTTTCTTTTTACCAGAGGTTTTTTTTTTTTGTTTTTTTTTTTTGTTTTTTTTTTTTTTTTTTTTTTTTTTTGGAGATGAATAAAAGTGATTTTCAGTTAAACATTAATTTTTCCCTATCTATAATTGT